>CM052899.1:13390179-13511455 GCA_028534135.1 Potos flavus | reverse complement strand
GAAGGAATTCAAACACTTGGAAGCTAAAGACCATCCTGCTCAAGAATGTTTGGATCAACCGGGAAATCAAAGAACTTACACAATTCATGGAAACCAATGAGAATGAAGACACATTGGTCCAAAACCTATGGGATATGGCAAAGGTGGTCCTAAGGGGGAAATACATAGCCATCCAAGCCTCACTCAAAAAAATTGAAAAATCCTGAATACACCAACTCTCTTTACACCTTAAAGAACTGGAAAATCAACAACAAATTAAGCCAACCCCATGCACAAGAAGGGAAATAATTAAGATTAGAGCAGAGATCAATGAGTTAGAAAATAGAGATACAGTAGAACACATCAATGAAACTAGAAGCTGGTTCTTTGAAAGAATTAATAAGATCAATAGACCACTGGCCAAACTAATCCAAAAGAAAAGAAAGAGGACTCAAATTAATAAGATTATGAATGAAAGTGGAGAGATCACGACTAACACCAAGGAAATAGAAACAATCATCAGAAATTATTATCAACAGTTATATGACAATAAGTTAAGCAACCCAGAAGAAATGGATACATTCCTGGAAACCTATAAACTTCCAAGACTGAAACAGGAAGAAATTGACAACCTGAATAGACCAATATCTAGTAATGAGATTGAAGCAGTGATCAGAAACCTCCCAAAAAACAAGAGTCCAGGACCTGACGGATTCCCTGGGGAATTCTACCAAACATTCAAAGAAGAAATAATACCTATTCTCCTGAAGCTGTTCCAAAAAATAGGAACAGAAGGAAAACTTCCAGATTCTCTCTATGAAGCCAGCATTACCTTGATCCCCAAACCAGGCAAAGACCCCATCAAAAAGGAGAATTTCAGACTAATATCCCTAATGAATATGGATGCCAAGATTCTCAACAAGATCCTAGCTAATAGGATCCAAAAGTACATTAAAAAGATTATCCTCCATGTCCAGGTGGGATTTATCCCTGGGATACAAGGGTGGTTCGACATTCGCAAATCAATCAAAGTGATAGAACAAATCAACAAGAGAAGAGAGAAGAACCACATAGTCCTCTCAATTGATGCAGAAAAAGCATTTGACAAAATACAGCATTCGTTCCTGATTAAAACTCTTCAAAGTATAGGGATAGATGGAACATTCCTCAACTTCACAAAATCTATCTATGAAAAACCCACAGTGAAAATCATTTTCAATGGGGAAAAACTGACAGCCTTCTCATTGAGATCAGGAACACAATAAAGATGCCCACTCTCACCACTGTTGTTCAACATCGTACTAGAAGTCCTAGCAACAACAATCAGACAACAAAAATAAAAGGTATTCAAACTGGCAAAGAAGAAGTCAAACTCTCTCTCTTTGCAGATGACATGATACTTTATATGGAAAACCCAAAAGACTCCACACCCGAACTACTAGAACTCATACAGCAATTCAGTAATGTGGCAGGATACAAAATCAATGCACATAAATTAGTTGCTTTCTTATACACTAACAGTGAAAATATAGAAAGGGAAATTAGAGAATCGAGTCCATTTAATATAGCACCAAGAACCATAAGATACTTTGGAATAAACCTAACCAAAGGGGTAAAGGATCTGTACTTGAGAAACTACAGAACACTCATGAAAGAAATTGAAGAAGACACAAAAAGATGGAAAAGCATTCCATGCTCATGAATAGGAAGAATAAACATTGTTAAAATGTCTATACTGCCCAGAGCAATCTATACTTTCAATGCCATCCCGATCAAAATTCCACCGGCATTTTTCAAAGTACTGGAACAAACAATCCTAAAATTTGTATGGAACCAGAAAAGACCCTGAATTGCCAAGAAAATGTTGAAAAAGAAAAACAAAGCTGGGGGCATCACGTTGCCTGATTTCAAGCTATATTACAAAGCTGTGATCACCAAGACAGCATGGTACTGGCACAAAAACAGACACACAGACCAATGGAACAGAACAGAGAGCCCAGATATGGATCCTCAACTCTATGGTCAACTAATCTTCAACAAAGCAGGAAAAAATATCCAGTGGAAAAAAGACAGTCTCTTCAATAAATGGTGCTGGGAAAATTGGACAGCTATGTATAGAAGAATGAAACACGGCCATTCTCTTACACCATACACAAAGATAAACTCGAAATGGATGAAAGACCTCAACGTGAGGCAGGAATCTATCAAAATCCTAGAGGAGAATATAGGCAATAACTTCTTCGACATCGGCGACAGCAACTTCTTTCAAGACATGTCTCCAAAGGCAAAGGAAACAAAAGCGAAAATGAACTTTTGGAACTTCATCAAGATAAAAAGCTTCCGCACAGCAAAGGCAACAGTCAACAAAACAAAGAGGCAACCCACGGAATGGGAGAAGATATTCACAAATGACACTACAGACAAAGGGCTGATATCTAAGATCTATAAACTCAACACCCAAAAAACAGATAATCATGTCAAAAAATGGACAGAAGATATGAACAGACACTTCTCCAAAGAAGACATACAAATGGCTAACAGACCCATGAAAAAATGTTCATCATCATTAGCCATCAGGGAAATTCAAATCAAAACCACACTGAAATACCACCTTACATCAGTTAGAATGGCCAAAATCAACAGGACAGGAAACAACAAGTGTTGGAGAGGTTGTGGAGAAAGGGGAACCCTCATACACTGTTGGGAATGCAAGTTGGTGCAGCCACTTTGGAAAACAATGTGGGGATTCCTCAAAAAATTAAAAATAGAGCTACCCTAGGACCCTGCAATTTCACTACTGGGTAAATACTGGGTATTTACCCCAAAGATACAGATGTAGTGAAAAGAAGGGCCATATGCATCCCGATGTTCATAGCAGTAATGTCCACAATAGCCAAACTGTGGAAAGAGCCGAGATGCCCTTCAACAGATGAATGGATAAAGAAGTGGTCCATATATACAATGGAATATTACTCAGCCATCAGAAAGGATGAACACCCAACTTTTGTATTAACATGTATGGGATTGGAGGAGATTATGCTGAGTGAAATAAGTCAAGCAAAGAAAGTCAATTATCATATGGTTTCACTTACTTGTGGAGCATAACGAGTAACATGGAGGACATTAGGAGAAGGAAAGGAAAAGTGAATTGGGGTAAATCAGAGAGGGAGATGAAGCATGAGAGACTGTGGACTCTCAGAAACAAACTGAGGGTTCTGGAGGGAAGAGGGGTGGGGAGATGGGTGAGCCTGGTGGTAGGTATTAAGGAGGGCACGTATTGCATGGAGCACTAGGTGTGGTGCATAAACAATGAATCTTGGAACACTGAAAAAAAAATTGTAAACAACAACAACAACAAAATAAAATAAAACAAAGTTACAAAAATTAAAATATGACCCTTTTGACCTCTGATGTTTTAAAATACATATACTACCCATAGTTTAGAAGCTGCAAGGAAAGAGTCTTGTGTCCTGCCAATGGGATTATAAATTGTGAGAACCATTCTGGGAAGAGCTTTGGAAAAATATTTCAAGAGTCTTAAAAATATCCATAACCTTTAACCTGGTAGTTTTACTTCTAGGACTATACCACCAGGACACAATTTAAAGTCTTCCTTCTTAAGATTTATATAAAATGATATTGTACACCTGAAACTAATATTACACTGTATGTTAACTAACTGGAATTTAATAAAAACTTAAAAAAAGCTTTATATAAAATGATGTCCAGGGACATCTGGGTGACTCAATAGGTTAAGTGTCTGCCTTCGGCCCAGGTCGTGATCCCAGGGGTCCTGGGATCGAGTCCCACATCGGGCTCCTTGCTCAGCGGGGAGTCTGCTTCTCCTCTGCCTGCCGCTCCCCCTTCTTGTGCACTCTCTCTGACAAATAAATCAAATCTTTTTAAAAAAGGATGTTTGCTGTACATTATAATAGTGAAAATATAGAAGGAATGAAAAGTATCCATAACGGGAAATACTTAATAGATTATCACATAACCACCTGTTATTTTCTAGTGATTAAAATCATGCTTTCAGAAATATTTAACAACATGGAAAATATGAATAAAATTAAGTGAAAAAATCATATGAAAAAGTGCCACAATAGCAGGATAATGTAGTATTAGAAAAAAAATAAGGGAAAGAAGAGAAAAGAAGAAACATAACCATAGATGAAAGTGGTAGTAAACTTACCAAGTTATGATTTTTATATTTCTTTGTGTTGGGCATACAGGGAATCTTTGATACCTAGTCATATTTTTGGTATTATTCTGATGTTCCACAGAGAACTTTTTGTACTTTGACAGTTGAAAAAATATATTATTTTAATAAAAGCGAAAGCGCGAACAAAATCACAGAAGTCAGAACATGCACAGCTGGTCTGTTTGTGGGTCAGAGAGATGATAAGGCTTCTCCCAGTCAAGATGGGTGAGGAGAAGGAATGGGATGATACAGGTATGCAGAGTTGAAGATGTGACATTGCCCCTAAGGGACAACATGGGTTATTGTTGGGACCAAAAATAACCCTTATTCTTTTGGTGCATAAAATACAGATATAAAGAACAGTATATAGACTGTACAGTATGTTTGTGGCATTAAAATTCCACAGGTGGGGGAGAAATTAGGAAAACTAGTCTTAAAGGGCTCCTTAGTATGGCAATAACAAAAAAAAAAAGTTGAAAAACACAGGTCTACAGATAGGGACGGGCCAGAACATGAAGGGAATGGACAGTTGGAGGCATCTGACTTATTTCAATAGAAAACAGAAAAGGTTTGGGATGAAAGCTGACGATGGAGCCGGCTGGGCTGGGGGGGAGGAGGAGAGTGCCGGCGAGGTGCTAGTGACACTGGCTGGGTTCCAGGTGGCCCACAGTGAGAATGGAGGAAGGTGAGAGCTCTTGGAAGAACTGCCAGAGCAAATAACCCTGGATAACCCGAATATCCCAAATAACGCTGGAAATAGCAGCCCCAGATGGTGAAAGAAACAGTGACCCATCAAAAACCCAAACATGGCCTGGCACTGTGGAATGCGTCCCGAAACATCCAGTTGCTGGTTAAGTCCTGGAGGCTGCTCATGCCTCCAGGAGCACCCCTGCACGGGGGAGGCGGGTGGCCCCAGGGCCCTGGGGCATGGTCTCCAAAGCTGTACAGCACTGTGGGGAGTCCCAGCTCTGCCTCTCCCTCATGGGATTATCTTTGGCAAGTTATGCAACTTCGCTCAGCCTCTGTCTCCTTACCTTGGATCTGGGATACACGAGGACCAACTCAAATGATTTGTGGCAGGGAGTAAATAAGATAATAAATGTAACTCCCTTAGCCGGTGCTGATAACTGAATGCACCCAATACACACTGGCCCTTATCAGTGAGAAAGCTGGACTGCTCTTTTGAAATTCTGCAATAAACAAGAGGACAAAGTCCTTTCTAACAAGGCAAGGGTTTGAAGTTGATCCCTAAGGTCAAAAGCTTTTCTGAAATTCTCCACGTGGAGCAAAACATAGCCTTAGAGATAGATAAAAACTAATAGTTATACTACTTCTGAAACCAATATCACACTACATGTTAACTAACTAGAATTTAAGTAAAAATTTGAAACAAACAGAAAACTAATAGTTACATACCTCTCTTTGATTTGTATAGCATTTTATGCTCATTAATTTTTTTGAACCTCATAATGAGAAAGAATGAATTATATAATTTGAAAACATTAGCTAACTATTCCTTTTACAAGTGAGGCCACTGAATACCCACCCAAGATTGCCTGACCATTACAGCTACATTTTGCTGCCCGGCCGCGGGTACAATACCTGACTTTACGTTCTAGCATACATCCAACTCGACTATTGCAACACAACTCATGTGAAATATCCAAATTCATGAACTCCTTAGGAAGTGGCCACATAAAGGCTGATAGAGGATGCTTCATGTGTATGAGTCCATAAGCCCTAACTGGCAAGCCTCTCCATCCTCTGTGACATCTCGTTTACCAGGAGAGAGACAGGACTTACAGTTTCGTTCCCCTAAGAACTTCATCGCTGTACACATTGGGGGTTTTCATCCTCTGTGAGTCTGAAGTAAGAGAAGGCAGCCTTGTGCATGTGGGTGTTTTCCTTTCAGAAGTGTGGAGCACGCGAGCATCAGAGGTTAGCCCCAGCCGGTGCCGTGCCAAAGAAAGGGCACCGGGCCCTGCACCCAATGATCTGTCCTCTTGCTCATTCCTGTGGGGTGGAAGTCAAGCTGATTACTCAGATGTCAGCATTAGGAGAACTTGTGTCCATTACCAAGCATCGTCTAGAACAGCGCCTGGCTCAAGAAGATACTCCTAAGTATTGGTTGAATGAATGGACAGGCTATCATTCCCAATTCAATTTCTGTTTCAGTGAAGAATCTTCCACAGGGGGAAAGAAGTCTAAGGTTCTCACTGATGGGAATCCTATAGTATAGCCCACAAGATTAAGAATTCACAGCTCTCTTTCCCTTATCTATCTGCCCTAACCTAACGGTGATCATTTTGCGGTTGATATTAGAACGGTGTGTCTTCATTCTCACAGGTGGCTGTCTCCTTCCCTAATGGGCTCAGGCGCATCTAGTCCATATGGGGTTAACGAGGATGCTCCTTATCCCACAAGCTCTGCAGTCTTCAGGGCTCAAGTGTATCTAGCCTACAGAAGAGGCAGGTAATCATTTCTTATACGTACTGTGTTCTAGGTCTCTGCTGCAATGGCTTTGCTTGAATTGTCATCACACCACTCAAATCACTATAAAAATTGTTGGAGAAGCGATGAATCTGAGAAAAGTAAAAACAATACAAATTAAAAAGCACCCAGTGCTATCGTGATTACGGATGCCTGTCAGGAATTAGCGGGGAAAAAAATGGCGCACTCCAACTGGCTAATTTGAGGTAAAAATGTAACACGGATGATGTTTTATAAAGATGTGGGAAGAGAAATTAACAAGGACTGGCTTAATTCCCCCCAGGCAATATAACCACATAACAGTAGGGACACATTACCACAAGCAGACCTGGAGGGGCAAGAAGTGAGGGAGAAGTTTCTGGAATCTGGACAGGGTAGCTGCTTCGGGAAATGCCACCAGTCGCTGTGACCTGGCCGAGAGGCCAGGAATAAATAGCGTCCTGCCATTCTCCTCCCCTGCTCTGAGCTCTGAAAGCTGCAGGGCAAGGGAGCCCTCCCTACAGCTAGCGTGCACCAGCCTCCAGAGACACCAGGGGGAGGAAGGTAGAGAGAGAATCTGGAGAGGCAAAGAAAGGCTACCCCAGCTCCTAACTGGGCTGTTGCTTCGGACCTCTTCCCCTACCCTAGCCTTCATAGCTGGCCCCAGTTAGCTGCCCTGGGAGGCACACAGCAGCCTGGAAAAAATCCAAACACCAGATCTCCAAGGCTTACATTTGAATTCCAGTTCTAACCGCTTCCTGGTAGGTGGTCTTGGAAAGAGGACTTTGTTCTTGGAGTCTTAATTCCCTAATCTTTAAGTTGAGGATAATGATACATACTTCGTATGAGAATTAAATTAGGGGCGCCTGGGTGGCTCAGTGGGTTAAAGCCTCTGCCTTCGGCTCAGGTCATGATCTCAGGGTCCTGGGATCAAGCCCCGCATTGGGCTCTCTGCTCAGCAGGGAGCCTGCTTCCCCACCCCACCCCGCCCGCCTCTCTGCCTATTTGTGATCTCTCTCCTCTCTGTCAAATAAATAAATAAAATCTTTAAAAAAAAAAGAGAAAGAGAATTAAATTAGATAACACTGGTGGAAGCATGACGTGAGGATAAATAATCATGATTTCCCTATCTGGTCCCACAATATGACCAACTAGGGTGGAAAACAACATTTAGATTCAGGGAAACAGGATTTCTGAAACTAGAATCATATTCTAGTTGAAGAATAGATGGAGCAACCATAATCACATTTCCCCCATGTTGAATGTTAAAAAAACGTTAAAGGAATAAAGTAAGACCTGTTGTAATTACCGCTAGGATGCTTTGACTATTTCAAAACAGGCTCTAATAATATTTCATTTTTACTTCCAACTTTGTTGTCCATTCTTTTTCTTTTAACATTGATCCAAATGAAAGCAATAAATGAGCTGTAAAAACAGCTACAAAACCCATTAAAAGCAATAAAAAGAAAATACTTGTAGAAAGCCCTTTAGACTTAAAATTTCCATATTTCTCAAGTTTACATATTGCCTAATACTTAAGGTTCTTTCCCATGTTGTCAGCTGCCCATTTTTATGCGATTCATACTGCATATTTGAATATGCAAAGTAGGAAACACTGTTGAACCTGCCTGAGTAGTTTAAAAAGACCAAAAAATACAATAAATGGTAGCAGTTCTGAAAGTTTATTTGGAACAGCAGAAGCAAAGAAGGTTTACTGTAAAGCCCTTACACTACAGAGTAAAACAATCCTATTAGGCATTTCTATTTTAAACTTCTGCCCCCTGGACCTTACACACTATTCTGTGTTCTTTCAATCTTGCGAAGATCGTCTGTTTATTTGTTCCTATGTTAGGTGCATATTTTTGCCTCTGCCTTGAATATCTTCCTTTTTCCTTTCAGCCTTATTAAATCTTACCTATTGTTTAGGATTTAATTCATGTATCACTCTACTTTATGGAGGTATGCTACTTTTCCCCTGAACCCCATGGCATTTATGTGCTAAAGGACATCAAATTACAATATACGATAGGATAGGATAGAATATAACATACAATTTGCATCTGGTTATGATGAAAGCTAACGCTTATTGAGTGCCTTCTCTACACTACGTGTTGTACTATATGTCTTATTTCCTTTACTTCTCACAGCTTCCTGACTCACTTATCCCATAGATAATGAGACGAAGGCTTTGAGGGACTGATTCAGGATCACAGAGCTAATAAATTGTGACATCGGACCCTACACTTGTAGTCGTAGAGCTCAAACTCTCATCCACTCTACGATCTACTGACTGCCTCAGGTTGCCTGCATGCACACGCGTGTCGTAGTGCTTGGCATGGCTTGACTCCCTCCAGCTAAACTGCATGTACCTCAAGACCAGGAATCCTGTCTCATCATTTTTCTCTGTTCCCCCACATAAGACGAGCCGTGTGATACATAACGTCTAAGCTCTTAGCCCTACTGAAGGTCTCCCATGAGCAAGCTCAGCCTTTCCAGCCTCACCCTCTACCAGATCTTTGACTAAGGAAGCAATTTCGAGAAAAATGTATTGCGTGCTTAGCGTGTACTAGGTTCTGTGTTAGGAGCTCTCACCCATTCATATGATTCTATTCTCACCACAGTACCTTGGACATCATTCTCTAGATAAAGGAAACTCAACATTAGAAAAGTTAAACAACATGTCCACCATAATCCCCCCATCGGTTCCTGACTCTCAGTGCCCTGGTCTTTATACAATGCCCCTGGTGATCCCAGCATCCTCGCCTCTAACCCCACGCTGCCCCATCACTGTTCTCCAAACACGCCCCCCCCTCATTCCTCCATACCACTGCCTGGCCTGAAATGACCCACACAGACTTCCTAACCATGCAAGTCCTACTCATTTCTTCATGTTTCTGCTGTTTTCACCTCCAACCTAAAAGATCAAAACTCGAGCCCTCGTCAGGATGACTCATTCTCTCCTTTATTCTCCTGAGGCCTTGTTTGGCACATGACTCACACAAGGTTTTGCATGCGACTTTATTATACCTTTTCTTTTACTAGATCGGGGACCATGCTTTGTTCATCTATATATCTCCTCAAAACACCTAATATGGTACACTTAATATAAACTCAATAAATGTGGGATGAGCCCAACATAGTCTCATTGACTTATTTTTTTTATCATTTTGGTGGGAAGACCGGAGAACTCTATAACCTTCAAATTGGCTAGCAATGTTGGAGAAAGCATTTTTTTCTCTTAAAAAATATGGAAACATGGGGCGCCTGGGTGGCTCAGTGGTTTAAGCCTCTGCCTTCGGCTCAGGTCATGATCTCAGGGTCCTGGGATCAAGCCCCGCATCGGGCTCTCTGCTCAGTGGGGAGCCTGCTTCCTCCTCTATCTCTGCCTGCCTCTCTGCCTACTTCTGATCTCTCTCTGTCAAATAAATAAATAAAATCTTTAAAAAAAAAAAAAAAATATGGAAACAGCTCCACAGCTCCGAGCAGGTGGGAAGTCTCAAATCTGAGTGTCCCTCCATTATAGAATATGGTGATGCTACTCACTCCATGAAAAGAGTGTTTTAAAATTTTGATCTGACAAACAGAACCAAATATTCGATACTAGAACAGCACTCTGACAAAGCTGGCCAGAGATAAAAATACTGGAGGGAAGAGAGATGCTAGTCGACAAGCCTCTACCTGAGGTGGAGTGAGGTGAGGAGCCAGGGATATGCTTCGGGTTTCAGAGCTTCTGCAGGGGGGGACACTCGGTGCATCAGTGGTAACACGGGAAATGAGTACCAGTGGAGATTTATTCTCAGCTACTTTCAATTTTTCTTTCTGTTTCTTTCCTTCTGCATCACCAAAAAAAAAAAAAATCGGTATTATTAGGAAACACGTTATCGAATACATGTACTTAAAATTCACTGTTCAAAGAGAATCCCAGTTTTTGAGTTTCTGTGAGTTGGCTATGGCCACTGAACCCTGCAGAGAGCAGAGAGCCCTTCAGAGCCATTCACTGACGTGAGGCTTTCCGTACACACACATCTATCATTTCAGTGGTGGGTAGAAAACTAGGGATTATACACAGGGGCAAGAACAATTCTTGGTATTTTATCATATCTCAATGAATCCCCTTAGTTGGAAAAAGAATATATTTAAATTAACATGAAGAGTACCCTACTGCACAAACTGATTCCACGATATTAGCCGTTAACGTCTACCGCGGACATTTCTAGGATTTTCTTCTCAATTTCGAGGAGTTAAGAGAACATTTTTTAAGGTTAAATAAAGTGACTATTAAATTATCTGTGTTTCTGTTTTGCTTTACAGATAATGTCATAAGCAATTAAAAACCAATTTCCCATTATTAGAGAAGTTATCCTATAATTTAGAGATTTTTAAAAAGTAACTTTAAGCTTTCTTGTGGATTTCTATGTCACCGTTTCAAAATGCATATATATTATTTTTATGACTCAAAAAATAACAATGTCCTTTTTGAAGGGATTAAAGATCATTTGTGAATAAGGGGAGAAAACCTGCTTCTCTTCTCACCCGAGCATACCCTAGGCGTGGCCAAGCTGGGTGGCCACACAAAACTGAGCAAGAAGAGTCTTTTTTTTTTTTTTTTCTTTTCATTAGGACCAAATGCTGCAAATAAGTACCTGTGAGTGTAACTTCCCAATTTTTTCGAATCAGCTCTTCCAATATCTCTACCACACATGTCCAGACATGATCAAACACTTCCGCGGCCACCGCGTCTTTGATACAGTCGTGAGGAGAAACGGGCGGAAGTCCGTGTTTCCGCCACATCCTACGGCGCTGAGGGGATTTTTGTTCAAGACGTTCATCATCGCTAAGAACAAAACCCATTGTAATTACTAAAAAGATCAATGTTAAAGTCAAAATAGTGCTATCTACCTGTTTATCTCGCTGCCTAATATGCACGACCATATACAATATACGTGTATAAACCTAACTTTCTTTTTAAAATGGCCCATCGTTACTCTTTAATGTACCCATTTTCAATCACAGGAAACTTTGCATTATTCAGTTTTTGTAGCTTTTATCAAAGAACCATTTGAAGTCTCTGTATTCAGTGCAGAGATTGGGCCTTCCTAACCCTTTGCCTTTCTGGGCAGCCTGGAGTCCTCAGGGAATGAAGGCGACCAGGAGCCTTGTCCACTTTCACCGGCATGCTGAACACAATTCTTGTTTTCTAGCTGTGCCATGTATTAAAAAAAAAAAAAGGAAGCACTGATCTAGCATAGACATACCCTGCTAGGACTCTAAGAGCTTTTGGGGGTATATTACTCTCAGAGGAATGGAAAATCTTTGGGGCAAGTAAAAAATACATTAAACACTACATGAGCATACAATCAAAATAAATTCCAAGTAAATTAATATTATTGCACTAAGTCAATGTCGAATAAATTCTATTTACTGTTCTTTTCTGTCAAAAGCAAAATATTCTTCAATCTTTCCATCTACGTCATAAACCTCCTCTTCCAGGGATGAGCCTGCTGTTAGGTCAGCAACCCCTGGGCCCTCGGGGCCTGGCAGGGCAGGGGCTGAGCACGCCGCAGGGAGTATTTGAGAGCCAGAGATGCACAACCTATGGGGAAAGGCAGATCCTCCATGAGAGTCTGTAGAACATCAAAATATATTGCTTGCATGATTAGGTGAGTCTTTACATTATCCATAAAGTACAGAATCCCAGGCAAAAAAAAAAAAAATCATTGTTTATTACACTTGATAAAATCATATCCTTAAAAGCGACATTTTCACATAGACATCATTAAAAATTTTTAAGGGCCTCTTAAAAGCTTAAATTACTCTATGAGTTTGTATCCCTTTGCTGTAATAAAATGATATCTTGGCACAGTCCCAGATACATGTGACTGGCATAGAGGGATTTATCAAAATCTGTTGGTGAGCAAAAGAAAATGGGATAGAGCTTTATTTCTTCTGCTATGGTGTTGGAGCCTAGGATGCATCACAAGGGATCAGTTTTTGATTTTGCATCTAGCCCACCTTTCGGAGTCTTTGAAACAAAAGTTCAGAAGTTAACTTCCTTGTTATCTGTGTTACACACACTCTCCATCATCATCATCATCAATCTAGAACCAGAAGCATTTGGGGAACAAATGCTCTGTACCCGCCCTTCACTGAAATCTAAGCATCCAAGTCAGTGGAGGCAAGGCTCATGGCTAAGAAAGACATGAAAAAAAAAAAGTATAACTAAAATGGAATCAAAAATACTTTCAAAAGTAACTTATAGGAACCTACTCTCTGCTGTTGTGGTTGTGTCCACAGGCATCTAAGAAGGGTTTGTGGACCACGACACTAGGCTCGCTGCCCTGGAAATGTTGGAAGCCTTCATCAGTTGGCACGATGAGCTGTCTTCCTAATACTCTGCCAGGTACGAAAAGAAAAAAAAAAGGAACTTACTAATATTTTTGATTGGAAAAAGGAAAAACTCTTTGCAACGTTGAAAGTCAGATGACACAGTATTTTGGCACGTGTATGAAGTGATAAGGAATAGACAGGTATGTGAGAAGCACAGTGGTGTCAAGGAGAAAGCACAGGTTTGAGGGAGCAGGACAGATTGTTCTTGCTACTGACGAAGAGATCTGAGGCCAAGTTCTCAGGCTCTTTAAGCCACTGATTTCATGGGTTTGTTGTTTGTACACGAGATAAAACAATAGTTACCTGGAGGACTCATGAGTGGTTTAGAGATAACGTGCATCAGATTCAGACGGCTAGGGTAATGCTGGGCACACAGGAGCACTCTATAAATGTTAGCTAATATTTACATAATGAATAAAACTATACAAATATATATACCTGGCTTATATTCCTTGGTCTTTTCTTTTTTTTTAAATTTTACATTTTATTTATTTATTTGAGAGAGAGAGAGAGAGAGAGAGAGCGCGAGCATGAGCAGGGGGAGCAAGAGAGGGAGAGGGAGAATCAGATTCCCCACTGAGCAGGGAGCCCGATGTGGGGCTCAATCCCAGGACCCCTGGATCATGAACTGAGCTGAAGGCAGACCCTTAACTGACTGTGCCACTCAGGCGCCCCTCCTTGCAGTCTTTTCTTTTTCCACTCTCCCCTCCTTCATTTTTATCTTAACTATATAAGACAAGAGCGACAGGAGAAGGTCTGAGCTCCTGGCTTTTGGGTAAGTGCCCCATGCCTAGAAAAGTAAGCATCCACAATTAATATCGAGTGGACGTATTAGACTCTTCAAGACAGAGGGCTTATGAAGGACTGAATAGAAAGATTTAAAGACTACTCAGTCAAGACTTTTTTTTAAGTTACCTAGTTGAGGTAACCAGAAAATCTACCTCCATTTGTATGCGGGCTCTAATCTATTCTCCCCCCATACAATGTAGAGGAACTTCTGATAACGGAGATGGATTTTTCTCCTAAGTGGATTTGGCCGAATCACGGAAAGAAGAAAAGCTTTCCTTCAGACCCAGTCTACATTCTCCATCTTTGATATGAAAAAATAAGTGATCCTGGGGCACCTGGATCAGTTAAAGTTCCAACTCTTGAGATCAGCTCAGGTCTTGGTCTCAAGGTCATGAGTTCAAGCCCCACACTGGGCTCCTCACTGGGCATGGAGCGTATTGAAAAAAGATAAATTAAGAAAAAATAATAACAACAAATAAATAATTACATATATACATACATACATAAAATCCCAGAGGGATTAAAAAAAGTAAGTGATCCTTCGTACATAAGGAATCTTGGTTAGTTAGAAGATTCATCTATCCAATCATTCGGCAAATAATTACTCTGTTTCACCCCCAACTCCGACCTTGAGCGAGTACTGTCCTCAGCTCTGAAGACTGACGTGTTGCTCACATACTAGTGAATGTGAAGGTAAAGGATCGCTTCTACCACTCTTGCATTTGTTACATATGTAATTCTTTCTGAAAATGAGCTAGATTTGCTTCTCATGAGTTAAGATGCACTTGGGTACCTGGAATGTCCCAATATTTCCTCGCACGCCATTTCAAAGGCTGTGCTTTCTTAGTAAAGACATGTGATATGGATACATATTTTGACTGGGCAATTGCTTTCAGTCAAAATATACTAATTGCATTAAAGAGACCAAGAGTGGGTGGTTCCAGAACCCATTTCAGAGAGTTACTTTGAACAACTTCCTACCTCAAATGGAGGGATCTTCTTGCCCACTCACCACATTCAGCCACTAGATTCTGAGTCTGAGGGCTTACTTTCCCTTCAAATAACATTTCCTCCACCTCCCAGAATAACTGCTGTACTTTCTGTGCATTGGCTTTGTCAAACTCCTGAAATAGAAATGCACATTTTGTTATAAGACTGAAAGTTGTAGAAATATGGCTTTCATTATTATTAACATTTACAAATTTAAAATGCTCGTTATATAGGAAGAAATATGACACGATAACAAGAATGTGGACTTTGTAGTCAGACATAGCAGTGGCCCAATTTTTACTCTTCTGAGAAATTACATCCCACTGTGAGATTCAGCTTCTTTAACTGTTAAATAGAGAGCATTTCTACCACATGCATATGAGACTTATTTGAGATTTTACATAGATATAAATAGAGGTAAAGGTACACATATTGACAGACATTTATATACTCACATGTACACGTCCCTATAATATCTACATGTATATATGTACATATATGTACACAGACATAAGTCCCTCACTTGAGTTGAGTTGAGTTGAGTTGAGCGTGACACACTTAAGCACAGCTGCAAAATACCAGCTTGTTTTTCTTCTGACGAGGATACCATTGAAAAGGAAAATGACTTTTATATGAAGGGCCATTTCCCTTCTTTTCATGAAAAGCCCTGGCTATATTTTCTTTTAGGGGTGTGTGAACCTAAAATCTAATCCACAACTCAGAGCAACAAAATGCATATTCATTTTGATATACCTGATCCAAGACGGTCAAACTGGATTGATTTTCATAGAATGATACTCAACTTTTTTTTGTTTCGCATCTTCCACCAAACTGATACTAACCCAGATTCCCAGACAGCAGGGGAATTGAATGATCTCTTTTAAAAGGTAAATCGGGTAAAAACTAGTAATATTTGCCTCTGGGGAGGGGACAGGGGCTGAGGGCGAGGAAAAGGGCTGACTTCCAATTTCCTGTCTTTTGGCTTTTGTTGCTTTTTGCAGGTTTGATAGGTAACTATCAAAAAAGGAAGTTAAAGTTTTTAAGTGAAAAGCAATTGTAGGGCCTGAAGCCATTTCAGTTCTATAAATGGAAGTCACAAGAATCCCTCTGGAGAATTACATAAAAACGTGTTCTGAAAAGAATCGCAGAATTGGGAGGTATGAAGCAATGGTCCTTGGCCTTCTTCCCACCTGCAGACGCAGGAGTGAGAGTGGGGGCTGTTTATCACAGGCGAGCCAGTCCCACCTTGTTGGAAAAGGCCTGAGTGGTTTGGAGCTGACTCCTTCCAGGGTCCCTCCCGCTGCTGTGAGAAGCCCAGCTATTACACACCCCCACCGCCCGAGGAAGTGGACCCATGGGTGCCTTCCAAGGGGTGAACTGCTTTCAAGAGGGCAAAGGAAACCAGAACGCACACCAAAAAAGAGCAGGAGTCAGAGCAATATAGTGGAGGTTCTTACGTAAGGACGCGGGCTTCACAAAAGGTTGGGTCCCTATTCTCAGGGTACTTGAGGGGATAAAGAGGCAGGAGCCCATGGCTGGCAGAGTGCCCAACAAAAGCCTGAGCTGCAGACTCAGGTCCACAGAGCTAAGAATCCCACTCCCGCAGAGAACAAAAATAGGATTCAAGTTAACAGCTTCTTCTTCTAACAGAGGTGAAAGTAAAAGATCTGATTTAGAACACTGGGGGGAAATTCCCTTAATCACGGTGATTTTGTACAATTTTTACTTCTCCATGCTTTTTCTTGTATGTAAGTTGCTCATTTGTCAAAGTCTGTCCTGCATTTCCAGTCACAGATATGACACAAGAGATCATATACAACATACGAGGGGGAAGGGGTTGGGAAGTGGGGAACAAACCAAAATTATCAATAGCTATGACTCTGGGTTACGGGATTATGAGTCATTTTTATTTTTCCTTATCTTTTCTGTATTTTTAAGTTTTTTCATGATGTGACATGTAAACACGTTCATAGGGATATACATGTGTGTATGTGTGTAATAGATAATGCTTTCAAAATTGGTAAAAAGATTATTTAAAAGTAAGAAAGCAATTCTTCATCATCAATTGTAATCACAGAATCATGTAAATCAGGCTAAGACATACGTCATCTCTCCAAGAGTATATGGAGCTCCTCTCAGTTGATAAGCCAGTGGTAGAACTCCGTGTCCCAGACCCAGACCAAGAACTGTGGGCGCCTGCAGGCGTGGCGCTGCCGCTCGATGGGAATGACGACCCCGACTCACTGCAGAGACAAACGTAAGCCACGTAAAGACCATTTCCTGGGAACAGATTAAACCGGAAGTAGTTTTACTTCTCTGAGCCAATTTTAAAACACGTATGCCGTGTAACATTTCATTACACTAAAAATGAAACTTTTTTTTTTAACTCTTAGGAATTTAATCACTGATTTTGCTTCCTATATTCATTACGGGCATGTTTTGATTTTGCAGTCAGAAGCAGGCAGCGCGCTCATTCTTACCAGGTATATTTATCAATGGCTTTCTGCACATTGCTAGTAAAATGTGTAGGTAAAGGATCTTTGCTTTTCACAGCCAACCTTTGCTTTCCGGAACCTTCTGACAGCCCTCTTCTGAAAAATAAAATAAATATGAAAAGAGTCTCTAATGTAATAATTTTATTTGTGAAAACTTTTAAAATGTCCTTCTGCATAAAGTTGCTCCTCTTCTCTCGCCATGCCCCCTAAACACACATGTGCACGCGCCCGCACCCACAGCCACAGCCGCAGTCACACACACCCCACAGCCTCAAGAAACTGAGGCCTGGGACCTTACCACTCTTATTTTTCTTAGAACAAGGTTGCCATGAACCCACATGCCCCTTTATGTAAAACAGGAAAACAACAACAACAACAACTTTTTTGTGACTTGACCAGACTCCTAAAAGTTGCCCAAAACTCTAGGCAGACACAGCCTTGACCCAAGGCAAATGCCACCGGAGCTGGATTTCAGGTCCCACTTGTCCTTTGACCAGTGCCCAGTGCCCTTGTGATTACAAAAGCAACCAGCCTTCCCGGAAAAAAAAATCAGTAATTCCATATTAATTCTGAAATGTATTAAATTCTCTTTCATCACTAAACACATGAATGAATCGAAAATGTGACTGAAACACACGAACAAGAACTCATTTTAATTTAATGCCATTGTTTGGTTTGTAGCCTGATGTGTAGAGAGTTTTAAAATATTAAAATTAATGGAAAACTAACACAGAAGAAATCTCAAAACTTTAAATAAAGTACTAAGCCTGACTGGTGTATGAAAGTTAGTGTTAATCATTAAAATGCCCTCTCAATGAACCTCTTAAAACATTTACTTCCCTCTTAGTCAACAAGCTTCCTAACATTTAACAGTAAACACCTTGCATTCTTTTACAGAAATAATATTTTCACATACAAATAACTCATACTTTATATTAACTGAAGGTATGGTAGTGATTTGGGAAAAAAAAAGTCAACTTTCGATATTTCTAACAGGGATACCAAGTAACATTCATTAAAAAAAAGTTTGCTGTGTCATCAATTAAAACGGCGCCTAATTTACAACATTTGTATTTCTGAATGTAAAAGGAGTTTTAAAAAATATTAATACAGGGAATAAATTCTGCCCTTAGTTATGTACGTATAGTACTCTACAACAAATGGAATTTGAAAAACAAGTTCATTACTACAAACAAGAGGGTAGCAAGAACCTCTGCCTTCCATATGTATGCCCTGTAGGAGAGAAGAACAGAACTGTATAATTTTTTTTCCCTCCTTATTGCTCATATGTCTTAAGTACAGTCAAGCAGTTCTTTTTTTTTTTTTAAGATTTTATTTATTTATTTGACAGAGAGAGATTACAAGTAGGCAGAGAGGCAGGCAGAGAAAGAAGGGGAAGCAGGCTCCCTGCTGAGCAGAGAGCCCGATGCAGGGCTTGATCCCAGGACCCTGAGATTATGACCTGAGCCGAAAGCAGAAGCCTTAACCCACTGAGCCACCCAGGAGCCCCTCAAGTGGTTCTGAGGATAAAGGTGCTAAGAGAAAAGAATACAGGACAATCTTTTATGCTAATAAGCTGCTTTACCTTTGGCCTTGTTCAGTTGCCTCAAAACCATCAATTATTTATCATTTCCGTGTGACTCAATAACTCTCCAAATAAACATAAAAATACTCGCGATGAAAAAAGAGACATTCAACTAAAAACTACATCAACAAGAGCTGCTTTGAGCATTAAGCAATACATGCAGGCATATGAGTTAATCTGCTTCTTCCTGAGAGATAATTTTAAACCCTAGGGGGGTGAATTAAAATAAAATACATTCCTTCATAATAATCTGTATAAGAGGGGCGCCTGGGTGGCTCAGTTGGTTAAGCGTCTGTCTGCCTTTGGCTCAGGTCATGATCCCGGGGTCCTGGGATTGAGCCCCACATCGGGCTCCCTGCTCCACCGGGAGTCTGCTTCTCCCTCTCCCTCTGCCTGCTGCTCCCCCTCCTGGTGCACTCTCTCTCTGTCAAATAAATAAAATCTTTAAAAAAATCATTATTTGTAAGAATAACAAAGGTAGCTTAGAATCCTGCTCTGCCCCTGATAGGCTGTGCACTCTAAGCAAGTTGCTTCTCCTCTCCTGGACCCACTACACACATCATCAAAACAGTGACAATACAGCCAACATTTTCCTACAGTTGCTGTAGATCAAATGTGGAAAGTGTCTGCATGATCCATGCTGGGTCATCAGCCTGCGCTTGCGATCTGCTCTCCTCCTTATCACGTGCCCCTCAGTGAAAACACTGAGTTGATTCTTTGTATCTCCCGCAGCATTTCCTATCATATAGATCTCTTTCCGGCCCTCAGCTTTTTATTGGGATGATTCTGACACTTTATTATCATTTTTTTATCAGGAGCACCTAAAAGAATGCCTGTCACCTAGAGATGCTCCATGTTTGCTGAAAGAATCAACAGGTAAAGATTAAATTAGTGAGCCAAACAAAGAACATGTTTTTACTCTGTAAAAATGCTTACTACAAAAAGATTACATTGTGATCAGACACAAACATACTCTTCCAGTTCAAGAGATTTCTGGCTATTTGTTGGTCCTTTATAAAGACAGAGAATTCACAGCTCTTGGGGTAACTGCTATCTGCAAAAGTCAGTTTTACAACTGAATGGCTGGATGAAATGGTTTCTTGCTTTCGACGCCTCCTCTGCCTTTTGTGCGATTGGAAAACAAAATTCACTATGCAGACACATCCCTGTTTGTTTTGTTTCCAATGAACAATAATCTCTTCCTCCAGAAAATTCACCTTTTTTGGGGGGGCGAGGTGGGAGAGGGGAGAGTCTTTCCAACCTAAGAAAATGATTTACAAAATGAAAGAACTACTTCCTCTCTTCATATAACACCATATCCTTTCGCAGATGGCATCACTACTCACTTGGAAGTGGAGCTGATGACAGATCTTTAAGATGCAGGGATGGGGTGGGGGAGGTGCAGGGGGAGGAACTACTGTAAAATGTATGCCCTCAACCACCATCTACTTCTATACTATTTCTCCGACTTTTTTCTCCTTGGCCTTTCCAGTCTCATCTCCTTCAAAAGTCTATTTCTGTGGAACTTCTTCAACTTGAGAGTTCATTTGACCACAGAGTTCAGAATTCTAAAGAGGAACTTGAACCTGTTAATGCCAGGACTACCCAAGGTCACCAAGAAGATAGGGATGGAGCTACGCCCTGGACCCAGGCCACATGCATGTCTCCCCAGGGACCCCAAATTACTAACGTTGTTATCTAAAAACAGAATTGGTACAATTTGCCTTTTATTTTTTCTTTTTATGTTTTGCTTTGAATCTTTGATTTCTCTCCCCAAACCATTGTACTGTTACTTCATGCATAACATTGAACATTTTTAATTCCCTGTGAACTATCAATTCCTACGTCAAGATGCAGTCTAAAAAAGTATACCGGATTTACAGGATGTGTCCTAGAAATACCTTAAAACTTGAAAGTGGTGGAAAGTCTATTAAGCTTTTATTACATTATACATAGACATACGAGTTTTACACTAGTTCCTGTATATACTGCTTAAATTTTAGAGATGTTAAAAAACTGCTAATGAGTACATTTAAGACTGTTCATTTGGAAACAGGACTTGGGTTTTAGGGCAGACTGAAGTGCACCCACTGAACCATATGGTCCTAATTTGTCAGTGCATCAAAATGCAGGCTGGGTACCAATCTCAATGTTAAGGTAATGACTCTAGCATCTATTTTTACTTTTTAAAATTTGCCTCTTGATAGCCCACAAACCCTCTGCCACTTTGCCTTGTAGACATTCAATATTAAACAGCGACTGAAGCTTCCAAAATTTTGTATTTCTGCTTAAAAGGATTGCTTGAAACGAACACTTGTATTCTGAATGGGTTGAAATGCAGGACGGTTTTCTGCGTGCACTGGCTCTCACGAAGCCCCTCTCCCCATAAAACACCCAGTGCCGCCCTGTCTTAACACAAGCACATCCTAGAAGCAACTGCAGCTCTCGGGACTGATGGAGAATCTATCATCTCAGACGCCACGGATGCTTCTCGTTCAAGGGCGCAACTTCGCTTGGGGAAGCGGGGTGATGTCAGCACGAGAGATTTCATGAATGGATGCGGGGAAACAGACCAGATGGATTCCAGCTTTGCAGCCAGGGGGAAAAAAAAAAATCACACACATGGCACAAAAATATGACACGACAGAAAGTTCATCCCACCTCCCTTGCCAGATCAAGACTTACCCAATCACAATCAGCCCCAGGCCTGGGCTCGCGTCCCCGAGGCCGGGCCCCGCGCCCCGAGGCCTGGGCGCCTCTGGGCGCTGACACCCCGCGCGGGTCCCCTGCAGGCGGCGGGCGGCCGTGCGCCCCCGCGCCCCCGGGGCCTCCGCTCCCCGCCCGCCCAGCCCTGCGCCCCCAGCCCGCTAGCCTTGCACCGGCGGCCGAGTCGCACCCGGGAAACTCGAGCCTTGAGCGGTGCGGCCAGGGGCGCTCGGGGCCGGGTCTGCGCGGCCCATAGGCGCGGCTGCTCGCGGTGCGCCCCGACCGCCTTCCCCTCCAGATCCTACCGCTCGGCACCGGCCAGATTCCGGCGCGGTGGGGCGACGCCTCGCGTCCCCTCCGCGCACGCCCTTCCCTCCCCCTCCCCCGCTGCAGCGCCCTTCGCGGAGGTCGGCCTGGGCCAGGCGGCGGGTCGCCAGCGCTCCCCGCCCCACCCGCCGCCTCCCTGCCCCGCGTCCGCCTCCCGCGTTCCCAGGAACCTAACCCTGGAAGAGTCTTGCTGCCAGAAGCCCGATTTCACAATCCAGTGACCTGAGCTTTGGCCTCCAGCCACTCGGCCTCTTGGCACCCGCCCTGCTGCCCTCCCTGCGCCTCCAGTGCGCACCGTCCGGCCTTCTCACCCTTCCCCGGGGCCTGTCTGGGCGGGAGGGTCTGTCCGGACAGGTGTTTGCTATCCTTAATTCTTTTAAATAGACCTTTAACTAACAAGAGAAAACCCAAGAACTACAGAAAGATTTCCCCTATCCACCCCCTCCCATTAAAGGATTCTTAGTTGGGGAGGGGTGTGGTGGGGAGGGCAGGCGGAAGGGAAGTTAAAAAAATTTTAAGTCTCAGATCTGGTAAATGCATGATGCTAATCTGATTAACAGAATCTCTAGGTCTAATTATGCGTCAAAGATTTGTCTCCCTTCAGTTCACTCTCTCCATCTTCAAATAGATGGTTGACCTCATCCAAATCAATAGCTTCTCTACAAAGCAGCGAGCTTACCTGTGTTCACATTTATTAATATGTGCTTGTCTCAATCTTGGAGTCATACAATTAATTATGCCAGGACCAAAGTCACTGCACCCTATGTTGTGAGACAGCAAAATGACCAAGCCACCATACTCATAAACTGAAAAAAAAAAGGAATGATTTAGCTTAAGAAAGATACATAAGCAAGGTGTTGAAGTGTGGGCACTCCCTATGGCATGCCTTTCCCCAACTAAAAGATTAAGATTTTTCATAATTGCAACGAATGAAATGGATGCTGGTACTTTGCAGCCTGCCCTGTATATCCATCCTCCTTTTTTTTTTATTTTTTATATCCATCCTCCTTTGATCAGAGGCCTTCTGAGTCTGAACAGGTACAAAGCAGCCCATCTAGTCCTCCCGCCCAGCTTCCTGCACTTACAGAGGTCCACCCTGCCGCTTCCATTTATTAGGGAAAAATATGGTTTATTTATTTTTAATCTGACTTTTAAGGAACAACCCTAAGAGGATGATAAGAAACTATGACCAACAATGAAACAATCCATTTCTGGAAATACTGGAATCCTCGCCACATTTACCACAAGTAATCAGTTTTGAAGTGATAAATGGTTATAAACCCCCAAATTAATAAGATTTTAAATCCTGATTCATACATATGTGTATATATGTGGGGAGCGAGCGTGCATGTGTGAGTCTATCAGAAAAATTGATGGTATCTGAAGTCAACACATACCCACTAATACTATGGATATGTAAAGGGAGATTTGATAGAGAAACAAAAGAAAGAAGAATATTATGATCCAAATACATGCTGGCTGCTTTATATGGATGTTGTTTTGTTTAATTTTTTAACACCCATGCTAAGTAGATATTGTCATCCAATTTTACTGATGAAAATACTGAAGGCTGAGATCTTAAGTAAAATGTTCCAGGTCTCTCAACTAGGATGTGGCATGTGTGTGTGTGTGTGTGTGTGTGTGTGTGTGTGTCCCAAGTATCTACTATTGCTCCGCAAACTACCCCAAATTTAGTGGATTAAAACAAATCATTTTGTTCCACTCACAAACCACAGCAGTCAGGAATTCCGGCGAGCCTTGCCGGGTGATTCGTCTGCTTCACGTGGCACTGTGGCTCCGTGGCATTGCTCAGTGGTATTCAAGTGGCCTCTGGGCTGGTCTGGAGATTTCAAGGAGTTTCACCCACATCGTATCTAGCACTTTGGGGTGGAGGGATGGCTGGAAGGCTGGGCACAGCTGGGTCCTTCTCTCATGTAGTCTCGGGACCTCCCTGGGTAATGTCTCCAGCAGGGCGGTTAGAATTCCCGCATGGCAACTCCAGGCTCTAAGAAACCGAGGCAGGAGCTGTCTGCTCTATTAAAGGCTGGCTCCAAACGGGCATAGTGTCATTTACGTTGTACTCCATTATCAAAGCATGAACACGTTCAAAGCATTGGAAAATAGAACCCATCTCTCAATGGGAAGCATGTTAAAGCCCATTTTTACTCCACCATATCCACTTTCTGTCTGGACATTATTTACACTCCTCTCCCACAGACACAATATACTCAGGCCGCTCAAAATGCCCTAAAATTTGATCACTTCAATCATGTCCAAGGGAGGATGAAGAGGGTCCTCCTTAGGGGCATTTCCTGTGGATCTGAAGACCTGTGAACTAAAGAGACAAGCCAGCGGCCTCCCGCATGCACAACGAACAATGGAGAAACAGAGACTGAAGAACCACAGCTAAGTCTGCGGTCCCAAGGGAGGGGCAGCGGGAGACACAGCCGTCACTGGTCCATGGCTATTCGAATCCAAGCAGGCTCCTGTTTCCGATTTCTTCATTAGGACCCACTTCTGCTCCCAGCTTCCTCCTAGCTCTTCACTCTGCTTTCTGGGCTCTCACTTCACCCTGTGAGTTATCCTCATGAGGAAGAAACGGCCCAGGTTTGCAACTGAATGGCCACGGGACAAGCTCTTAAGCCCCTAAATCTTCCTGAAGCTTTTAGGTAGCCAAATCTTCTGTCTCACCTTTACCACTGCTGCCCCAGATCTGATCTGTCCATGGAGGTCATTTCTCAATTTTGCTCAGAGAGACTGTGAGGTTGAAACAGCTTACTTTCCAAACCCAACATGCCCTGGCTCTCATATTTCCTATGAAATCTGCACAAAAATTGGACAGTTCCTTTTTTAGTGCATCTCTTCTCTCAAATTTCAAAACCCAAAGCAACAGTGATTTGGAGAAGAGAATCATAGGGTCTTCCCACTGGATTGGTCTAGAGTGGTGTGCCCCAGGAGAAATATAATAGGAGCCACACACATATTTTTAAATTTTCTTGTATCTACATTAATCAAGTTAAAATAAACAGTTGAAATTAATTTTAATAATATATTTTATTTACTCCAATAGATCTAAAATATTATCATTTCAACATGTAATCAATATAAAATAATCAGGATATTTTAAATACTTTTGGGGGGATACTCTCTTTGAAATCCAGTGTGTATTTTGTACTTATAGCACCTCTCAATTAGAACTAGCCACATTTCAAGTGCTCATTCACTACATGTGGCTAGTGACTTCCGTACTGGACAGTAGCCCAAGAGAATAAAGTCCCTTGACTTTTATTTTTAATTTGGCTTAAACATTTTAAGACTCCATCATTCATAGCCAAGCCTGAAATTGTGAGATACATACACACACACACACACACGAGAATATGTATTCTCTTCTAAATACACACATATTTCATGTATTTATCATAAAAATCATCAATACACAGTTAGAGGCTTAACTGCATATCAGAACTGAAAGCTACTGATCTTGTCAGTTTATCTTTAAAGATACATTGAAATATATATATAGGCAGAAAAAATTTCATTTAAAAAAAGAACTAAAAATATTCTATATTTGAATATGACTTATAAAAGAAAAACATTTTTCTCCATGTTATTTGTACTTAGTGCATACAATTTTCACCCTTTATTGATTACTTAAACCATAATTGAGAACTGAAAGTAAATAGCTATTTCTGCATTCTTGTTTGAGTGTTTTACATTCCAATGGGGGCAGGGGGTTTGGGATCAATAATCACGGTAATTAAATAGGAGACCTTGATTCCTAAAATAAGGATATCAGGATCTGCCTTAGCCTATTTTGGAGACTTCATTAGGATGAAATGAAATTGTACATGTGATCACCCTCTGAAAATCTATTACTAATTTAAAGATATATCAATAGTTACAAGCAACATTTAAATTGTCTAAAAATTGACCCGATTTGAAATTCTGGCTTTGCCTTGCTCAAGCCAGGGAATCCTGAGCTGGTAACAATTCTCTGGGCATACACTGTCAAAAACAAGTCTAAAATTATTCTCTTTCTTGTAGAGTTGTATGAATTAGATTTTTGGAAAGTACATGTAGATGCATAAAACATTGTAACTTAAGTTATTCTCCCTTGTAGCTCTCCAAACACTGAGTTACTTCCAGTGAGAGTTTAAAAAGAAAACTGAGTGGAGAGTTCACTTGTGTTCATTTTATTCTTATGCAGTTGCAATTTTGTATTTATCCAGTACAGCAGCCTTGCCTTTGCACAGGTATCATGTAAACGGAAACTATGATCATCAGAACTGTGTCCTTGGTTTGCAAATATACACATACAGACACACATGTATTTTCTTTCTCCACCACAGAGCTGTCCCCAGTAGCAATGAGCACACCTAGCACCTAGATCTTGGTTTCTACTACCATTCTCCAATAGGAGGAGCTACAGTTCCTTGGAGAAAGATGATTCCGGGGCTGGGGCAGGGAAAATATAAAAATGTACCTGGAACGTTCACAATGCCAGAAAATAAGGAAGTACTCAAAAACCTACAAAAGAGTAGGGGTATGTCAGAGGGACTCAGGAGCCAACCCAAAAGAGCCCTGAATGGCTAAAGCTGAAACAATTTGAGTAACAGTATAAATAATGTGGTATTGAATTATAGTCCAAGGAACAAAATAAATATCTATGAGTATATACTGATATAAATAAGTGAATGAACAAATAAATAAATGGAGAGAAAGAGGAGCATCTCCTACAGAAGAATTATAAATGAATTATGTAATTGCTTCTACTTTTAGGAGATGGAGCTTAACACCTCCTACCCTCAGCCTTGAGTGTGGGCTTGATTCCAAAGAGTAGAGTATGAAAAGAGGGCAAGGCAACTTTATAGGGGAAGAACCTGACAAGCACTCCCTCAGCCAGGGGATCAAGGTCAGCATCATTAGTGATGAGTCATGATGATAGCATGTCCTGAAGAAGATATGAAGATAATGTCACTTCATCTCTGTGGCCTTCCTCCCAGAAACCCATAATTGCAGCCTCATCATGATACAAGCATAAAACAACTTCTAATGGAGAAACATTCTACAAAATACTGCACTCTTCAAATTCTCAAGGTCATCAAAACAAGTAAAGTCTGACAAACTGCCTTAAACCAGAGAATACTAAGGATGATGATTAAATGTAATATGGTATCCTGGATAGGATCGTGGAACAGAAGAAAAACATTGGGGAAAAACTGGTTTAATGGCTAACTTTAAATCAGTGGACTTCAAATAAAGCAGACAATCCTCCATAATATGGGTGGGCCTCATCCAATCAGTTGAAGCCCTTAAGAGAACAAAGATGACTTTGTTAACCAAGAAGGAATTCTGCAAACAGACTGCCTTTGGACTCAAACTGTAACTTTTCCTCAGGTCCCCAGCCTTCCAACCTACCCTGCAGATTTTAGACTTATCAAGCCTCCACCATTATGTGAGCCAATTCCTTAAAATAAATCTCTCTCTCAAAATATATCTTTTTATATAAATCTATAAACATAGATGCAGATGTAGACATAAAGATGCATCCTATTAGTTCTGTTTCTCTGGAGAATCCTGGCCTAATACACTGGTGAAATTGGAATGAAATGTGAATTTTAGTTAAGAATAATACATCAATGTTGGTTCATTATTTGTGACAAATGTACCATTCTAGTTTAAGATATTAATACTAGGGAGCAAGTTTTCTGTACATTTAAAACTGTTCTAAAATAAAGTGTATTTTAAAAATGCTTGTGATAAACTTTTCTACACATTTAAATATATTTTACAAGTTAATAACTACTTTCCAAGAAGACCAATAAAACAATATTATGTTTTATTATTTTAATGTGAAGAGCATAATAATCTTATAATGTGTTAGGTAAACTGTGAAGTCCATAGCTTATAGAAAATTATAGAAAAATGTAGAATTTATATATATATATATCCCCCCCCCCGCCCCCGCTGAGAGAAAGAGAGGGCGGCTGGGAAGGGGCAGAGGGAGAGGGTGAGAGAGAATCTTAAGCAGGCATCACGCTGGGGAATGTGGAGCTCATTCTCACAATCCTGAGATCATGACCTGAGCTGCAATCAAGAGTTGGGCACATAACAAACTGAGTTACCCAGGTGCCCCTAGAATTAATATGTTATTGAACATAAAAACTAAAAAAAAATTACCTAGATAGTAAAATTTATAAGGACATTATTTTTAAAGAATTTTAATAAACTATAATAAGTTATATCTGATATTAATAACAACAGAAATTTGCTTTATATAAATTTTTTCTAAGAACAGCCTGTGTAAAGCAAAATATAACTACATTATTTGACTCCTTTGGGATTGAAATGTTTGCATGCGATCCCACTAGAGGACCACTAGATGTCAATCTTTCCCATCTTTAACACTAAAGAACATGCCCAGGTGGATTTTAATGCCATGTACGTCTTTTTGCAAGATTTAGGATTTAGTGAATTTTCTTTCCAGCGCAGATATGGAATCCTGTTTGGATCAAAAATCACTATTGCAGTGCACAATATCTAATATGCATAGCTGACAGAAAGTATCAAGATACTAACATTGTGGATGGAGCACTAATACTTTGGTAGGCAAATAGCCTTGGGGACCTACATAGCTTACTTCTAAATCTTAACAACACCCTGATGGGTGGCTACTTTTAAGTACAAAAAAGAAAACTGAAGGTGAGCAATTTAAGTAAATTATCGAGGGCAAACAGTTTTATCCAGATCTGTCTAGTCTGAGTTCAAAAGTTTACCCTTTCTAAGATACATCTCTGATCTAATTTGCAGCTTTCTGTTGAAGTTCCTTCTCTCATAAAGATGTTCTATGGACCTCTCTTATGGATATACCAAATCTGTTCTATACTAATATTCGATAACATTTCTTAAAGACTAACCTCGTCCCCGTCCCTGCTTTAAAGCAGTTGATACAAGTTAGTGCATTTAAGTTTCGCAATTAATTCTTTGAAGAGGAAATACTTTTAATACCATTCTGCAGATTGGCAAACTGAGGCACAAAGAAGTCAGTGACATGACAGAGCCAACATTCTAACTTAAGCTATTGAAGATAAAGCTTATTCAACGCCATACTTCAGTCTTTTATGCATGGCCCACCCCTCACAAGCCCTGTACAAAAGATTTGGAGATGCTCAGGAACACTATATTTAACAAAGCATATAGGAAAGTTTTTAAATTTAGAGGAATGTTGTATCTGAAAAGAGTAACAGAGGGAAAAATTATTAGACTTCCAATATGAAGACTGTAAAACACTTACGAAGTCCTAAGTAATCTGTGAGGTTAACAGGTTATATATAATTATAGAAAGATATAGAATTTGTATTTTATTCAAAACAAAATACCTAAATTGGTTATTCAGAAATCCAACAATTTCTAAATTAGTGCTGCAATCTATTAAGGACAATAATTTTTAGGTACGATCATATGAAATTGCCAATCATGTACTGTTTGAACCAGAAAACCAGAAATTTTATGCATCAACCTAATACACTGGGTAAATGGATTCAATAACATTCTGTAATCAGTATTTTTTTCTTACTTTTAAGCATTAACTCCACCATATGATTATAGTAGAAAGTGATAGAGGGAACAAACAATCCGAAAAATGTTTTATAAATATTTTTATAAAAAATTCATCACACTTTCAAAGTGAAAAAAACTACCTACGTATATTCTATGAAGAGTTTAATTTCCCCCACTGCAGCATCAATATAGTCGAATTTTTCAAAAAAGTGTGTTTTAATGTTTAATTTCACTCATTCTTTTAATTAGTAGAGCAGAAAATGAAGACTTGGTAATAATTGCTAGATCACTATTATAAGTTTCAGTTTCATTTGATGTCATTAAAATATTAAAATACAGTTGATCTTCATTATTTATGGATTTTGTATTTGTGAATTCACCTACTTGCTAAAATTTATTTGTAATTCCAAAATTAATACTCAGGGTGCTTTCATGCTTATTCACAGACATGCCCAGAGCAGCCAAAAACCTGAGTTGCCTGAATTGCAGGTTCTCAGCTGAGGTGGAACAGAGTGGCATCTCCCTTCTCAGTTTTGGTCTATCAAGTGCCCTTCTTGTAGTCTGTTTAATGCCATGGTTTTTTGTTTTGCATTTTTGTGTTTTTAGTTGGTGATTTTGCTGTCAAACTTTGTGGGATACAGCAAAAACAGTGCTTTAAGGGAAATTATAGTATTGAATGAATATATTAGAAAAGAAGATCTAAAATCAATCTTCCACCTTAGGACACTAGAAAAAGAAGAGCAAATGAAATCCAAAGTAAGCAGAAGAAAAGAGATAATAAAAATCAGAGCAGAAATCAAAAAAATTTAAAACAGGAAATTTAATAGAGAAAATCAATGAAACCAAAAAATTTGAAAAGCTTAATAAAAATCAATAAGCCTCTAGCCAGAAAGAGAGAAGGAGACAAATTACTGAAGTCGGAAATGAAAGAGGGAATATCACTACAAATACCACGGACATTAAAAGTTTAATGAAGGAAGACTATCAACAACTCAGTGCTCACAAATTTGATAACCTAGATGGAACAGACCAATTCCTAGAAAGACACAATCTGCCAAAACTCACACAAGAAGAAATAGATAATCTGAACAGGCCACCTAAATCTATTAAAGAAATTAAATCAATAATTAAAAACTTTCCAAAACAGAAAGCACCAGACCCAAGTGGGTTCACTGGTAAATTCTACCAATCATGTAAGGAAGAAATTATACTGATTCTCTAAATGTCTTTCAGAGGATAAAAGCAGAGGAAATACTTCCTAATTCATTCTATGCGGACAGCATAATACCCAAACCAGATAGACATTACAAGAAAACTACAGATCAATATCTCCCATGAAGATAATTGTAAAAATCCTCAACAAATTATTAGTAAATTGAATCCAACAATGTATTAAAAAGAATTATAAACCATCACCAAGTAGGATGTATTCTAGGTATACAAGGCTTGTTTAACATACAAAAATCAATTAATGTAATCAATCATATCAATAGGCTAAAGAAAAATCACATGATTATATCCATAGATTCATAAAATGCATTTGATAAAATCCAACACCCATTCATGAAAAAAACTCTCAGCAAAGTGGATAGAGTGGAATTTTTTCAACTTGATAAAGAGGATCTACAAAAAGCCTACAGCTGATATCTTATTCAATTGTAAGAAACTAGAAGCTTTCCCACTAAGGTCAGGAATATGTCAGGATGTCCTCTCTCACCACTCACTTTCCAACATAGTGCTGGAAGTCCTACCAAATTCAATAAGACACAAAAATGAAAGAAAAGGTATATGGATTTGGAAGAAAGAAAACTATCTTTGTTCACAGATTATCTTACTGTTTTTGTAAAAAAACCCAAAAGAATTGAGAAAAACAAAACAAAACAAAACTTCTGGAAGTAATAAGTGATTATAACAAAGTTGCAGGATCCAAGATTAATATAAAAAGGTGAATTGTTTTCCTATATATCAGCAATGGACAAGTGAAAATTAAAATTAAAAATATACTATTTACATTTGTAGACCCCCAAAATGAATTATTTAGATATACAACCAACAAAGTATGTACAAAATCTGTATAAGGAAAACTACAGAATTCTGATGAAAGAAATGAAGGACAACTAAATAAAGAGAGAAATAGTACATGTTCATGGATAAGAGGACTCAATATTGTCAAAGTATTAGTTCTTCCCAAATCGATCTCAGATTTAATGCAATTGTAATCAAAATCCCAGCAAGTTTTTTTGTGGATATCAACAAACTAATATCTAGAACTGATTCTAAAGTTTATGTGGAGACACAGAAGCCCCAGAATAACCAACACAATATTGAAGGGGAAGAAGTTAAGGAACTGATGCTACCTGACTTTAAGACTTACTATAAAACTACCATAATCAAGGCTGGTATTGGCAAAAGAGTACACAATAGATCAATGGAACAGAATAGAGAGCTCAGAGATATATGTATGCAAATATATTCAGCTAATCATGGACAAAAAAGTGAAGACAATACAATGGAGCAAAGACAATCTTTTCAACAAATGCTGCTAAAATAACTGGACATCCATATGCTAAAAAGTCAATCTAGATGCAGACCTTAAACCTTCTCCAAAAATTAACTTGAAATGGATTATAAACCTACATGTAAAACAAACAACCAAAAAACCCTATAAAACTTGTAGAAGATAACATAGAAGAAAATCTCGATGACTTAGGGTTTGGTGGGTTCTCAATGACTTTTTAGATACAACACCAAAGGCATGCCCCATGAAAGAAAGAAGTGACCAGTGAGCCTTCATTAAAATAAAAAAAAAAAATTCTATTATGTGAAGGACATTGTCAAGAGAATGAAAGACAAGCCTGAAGACTGGGAGAAAATATTTGCAAAAGACACATTTGATAAAGAACTGTTATCCAAAATACAGAAAGAACTCTTAAACACCGACAATAAGAAAACAAACAACCTGGTTTAAATATGGGCTAAAGACCTTAACAGACACCCTACCAAAGAAGATGTACAGATTGCAAACAAGCAAATGAAAAGATACTCCACATCACAGGTCATCAGGGAACTGCCAATTAAAACAACAATGAGATACTCCTACACACCAGTTGCAATAGTCAAAATGCAGAACACTGACAACACCAAATGCTGGTAAGGAGTAGAGCAACAAGAACTCTTTTATACCTGGTGGGAATGGAAAATGGTACATCCATTTTGGAAGACAGTTTGGCAGTTTCTTACAAAACTAAAACTTCTCTCTCTCTTTTTTTTTTAAAGATTTTATTTATTTGAGAGAGAGAATGAGGAGCAGGGAGGGGCAGAAGGAGAGGGAGAAAGAATCTGAAGCAGACGCTGCACTGAGCACAGGTCTAGAAGTGGGGGGCTGGATCCTACGAACAGGAGATCATGACCTAAGCTGAAAGCAGGAATCCGATGCTCAACCACCGAGCCACCCAGGTGCCCCCTAAACATACTCTCACAATACAACCCAGCAATCACACCTCTTGGTATTTACCCAAAGGAGCGAAAACTTACGTCTACACAAAACCTGCACACAGATGTTTACAGCAGCTTTATTCATAATCACCAAACTTGGAGGCAACCAAGCCACCTACCTTCAGTAGGTCAATGGATAAATAAACTGAGCTACTTCCAGACAATGAAACATTCAGCTCTAAAAAGAAATGAGCTATCAAGCCGCGAAAGGGCAGAGAAGAAACTTAAATACATATTACTAAATGAAAGAAGCAATCTGAAAAGTCTACATACTGTATGAGTCCAAATATATGACATTCTGAAAATGGCAAAATATGAAGGGAGTTATAAGATCAGTGTTTGCCAAGGGTTAGGGAGAGGGCGCGATGAACAGAGCACAGAGAATCCTTAGGGCAGTGGAAATATTCTACGTGGTACTACAATGGTAGATACATGTCATACATTTGTCCAAACTCATACAATATACAACATCAAGTCTGAATCCTAACATAAACTACGGATTTGGGGTGATAGTGATGTGTTAATGTAGGTTTATCATTCATAACCAATATCCAGCTCTGTTGGGAGATGTTGATTATAGGGAAGTCTGTGCATGTGTCGGGCAGGGGGTATATGCAAAATGTCTTTACTGTTGCTCAGTTTTGTTGTGAACTTCAAACTGCTCAAAAACAGTCTTTAAAAAATGCCAACCTAAGAAGCTGCAAAAGTGAAAAATAAAAACCGTAATTTCTCACATTTGAATCTCTGAGGTTGGTTTGTGTATCACCAATAGAATCTTATGGTGGCCAGCCAGGAAGCAAACAGAAAGTCCTTGTCATAAACCATAAAAGCAGATTAGCCTCCCATGTCACACTCATTAGGATGACTGTTATCCAAAAGAAAAGAACATAACATGTGTTGGTGAGGATGTGGAGGAATTGGAAGCCCTGTATTGTTGGTGGGAGTGTAAAATGGCGCAGCTACTATGGAAACCAACCTGGTGGTTCCTTACAAAATGAAACATAGAATTACCATATGATGCAGCAATTCCACTTCTAGGTAAACACCCCAAGGACTGAAAGTGGGGTCTCCGGGAGATACTTGCGCACCATTATTCATGACAGCATTATTTGCATTAGCCAAAAGATGGAAATAACCCAAATATTCATCAACATATGAACAGATAAACAGAATATGCTTACAATTAAGTACTAGTGAGACTTAAAAAAGAGTGAAATTCTGATACACGCTACAACATGAATGGACCTTAAAGACATGCTCAGTGAAATAAACCCAACACAAAAGGACCAATAGTGTATGACTCCGCTTCCAGGAGATTTCTACAGTGATCAGTTTCATAGAGACAGAAAGTAGCATGGTGGTTGCCACCGGCTGGGGGAACAGAGGAATGGGGAGCTATTGTTTCATAGCTACAGAGCTTCTAGTTGCAATGATGAGAAAGTTATGAAGATGAATGGTGGCAAACTACTGTGAATGAACCTAATGTCATTGAATTACACACTTAAAAATGATGAAAATGAGGGGCGCCTGGGTGGCTCAGTTGGTTAGGTGGCCGACTCTTGATTTCGGCTTAGCTCATGATTTCAGGGTTGTGAGACTGAGCCCTACATCAGGCTCCGTGCTGGGTGTGGAGCCTGCTTAGGATTCTCTCTCTCCTTCTCCCTCTGCCCACCTTACCCCCAGCTTAAACTTGCTCTCTCTCTCTAAAAAAAAAGTGGTTAAAATGGTACATTTTATGTGATATATATTTTAACACATTAAAAAAAAAGATCACCTTCCAATTTTCATAATGGGTTTTAGTGACTTAGAAGGAAATCTCGAGACAATACAGAAGCACTTATCTAGACTTTAACAATCAATGCCCTAGGGAGGACTTGGGAGCTGTGTTAAATCAGATGTCTTTGTTCATATTCCATAAGCAGGGTCAAGTATAGGGTGACTCTATGTTACTAACTGCAAAGCCAGTGTAAGAGCCCAGCCCCAGGGGCGCCTGGATGGCTCTGTCAGTTAAGTGTCTGCCTTTGCCTCAGGTCTTGATCTCAGGGTCCTGGGATCCAGCCCTGCATCAGGGGGAGCATGCTTCTCCCTGTCCCTCTGCTTCTCCCTCCTCCCCCGATCGTGTGTGCGCTCTCTCTCTCTCTCTTTCACTCACTCTGCTATCTCTCCCTCTCAAACACATTGAAGAAAAAAAATCTTAAAAAAAAAAAAAAAGACCCCAATACCAATAGCTTTTTATACTTTACTGGATTCATATTTAAAATACTATTTCATCTATGTTTTAGTGGCATAGAAAATATTGTGTGGAAAAAACCAAGGCCTTGACAACGCTGAGTGGAAAACAAATTCACAAGAGTTAGTCTTTGAATGTTAAGAACTTTGAGGAATTTATTTAGCCTATATTTTCCTTTTTATATTGGCAGAAGAACAATTTATGATTTTAAAAAAGCTGTCTGGTTAAATCTAAAAGATGTACTACAGTCAGAATAAAATTAGAATTCTAATTGATGGGAAAGCATTGTCTCATAGTTTAATTGACAACATTTTTCTTTTCTGTGGAATGTGAAATAATAATGTGTCTTACAATCAAGAACATCATAAATTCAATGAAGTTCAGTAATCCTTGGTTTTGAAATAAGGTTTTTATCAACACTGATGGCTTAATTTGCTGAAATGGATAATAGGTCTGTAAAGATTTGCCCTTTGTTAAAAAGCAGCACAAACAGGAAAATGACACTGTACCAACATAATTTGTCAAATAATTAATATTGCCAAGTCTCTGCTGTGGAAATATTAAGTTTATCTGTTTCTAAGTCTTTTTATTTTTAAAGATTTATTTATTTATTTTAGAGAGAGAATGGGGGGAAGGGCAAAGGGAGAGGGAGAGAGAGAGAACCTCCAGCAGACTCCCTGCTTAGTGCGAAGCCGGATGCAGGACTTGATCTCAGGACCCTGAGACCACACCTGAGCCAAAACCAAGAGTCTGACACTTAACTGACTGAGCCACCCAGGCATCCCTGGGTGTTCCTAAGTCTTAATCTGAAACTATTTAGGTTTTTGTCTTCCAACCTTTTACAGAGATGATAAAGCAAAACAGAAGCTAAACTCAACTCATAAATTCCAAAGGGCCTCCTATCCAATGACGAATTGCAATTACAGGGTCAGTTAGCCTTACAAAGCTTTCTTGGGGTAAATAAAAACTTTCCAGTGAGTGGTCTCTTTTGACTAACTGAAGTTCTTAATTTTAGTATCATGCAATGTATCAATCTTTTCTTTCTGGTTATCATTTTTTTGTCCTATATTTAAGAGATCTTTGCCTACCCAAAACATAAAGATCATCTCCTATGCTTTCTTCTAGAAGCGTCACTGTGTTTCCTTTCATATTGAGATCTACGATTCACTTGGAATTGATTTTTTTGTGTAAAATATGACATAGGTGATTAAGTTTCTTTTACTTCTTTAAGGATGTACAACTGATTTTGCACCATTTATTGAAAAGACCACATTTTCACCAACGTTTGCAAAGCCCACTTTGCAACAATCAAACATTCATATGCTTAGAAGCCTGTATTTGGCTTCTTTATTACACACCACTGGCCTATTTGTCTGTCTTTACATCAATAATATACTTGATGTATTAATGTGCCTTTATAACAAATTTGGTGTCCTTTAAAGTAATTATTGGATATTATTGTAAACATTGTTGTATAATAATTACTGTTTTTTTCTGGATATTTTCTATCAATTGCTGTGAAAGGTATGTTAAAATCTTTCATTATGATTTTAGGTTTGCTTATTTCATTCTTTCCATCAATTGTTGCTATAAATATATAGGTTTTTGTTTTCACAAACTCAAATTTTAGGCTCCTGTTTTTTGGTGTAGAATACAGTCTTCACGATCTACAAGGTTATTTCTGAGTTGTAAAATTTATCTCCTCTCCATATTTAGTAATTCTTACATGGCCCCATTTAAATTTTGCTAAATTCCCCCATTTAAATTTTGCTCAAATAAATAATCAGAAAGCATGAGAACACTTTTTTCTTGCGCTGGTAGAGAAAACTTGGCAGCAGATATTACGTGTTCCAGGTATGTCAAAAATAGATACATCTTTACATATTTTTGAAATTATTGGTGCCTCTAAATTTAGAATTTTCATATCTTCTAATAAAGTGGCCCTTTAATATTTGTAAAATGGCCCTTGTTACCTCCATTAACAAGCTTCTTGTTTTAAAATTTACTTGGTCTGATATTATAAAAGCTACACCAGATCTCTTTTCATTAGAATTTTTACATGTACGAACATGCCATCCATACAATTATATTCGGTATTTCTATATTCTTATATGTAAACCGTTTCTTTGGTAAACAGTATAAAGTTGTTGCTTATAGCTTAATTCGGAGAGGATTACATTTGCTTCTTATGGCAGACAGGGCTGGGGGGCTATAGCAATCCAAATCATGCTAATCCAATCAGTAATTAAGAAGATTTAAAACTGGGTTTCAGTCTCTTTGGTGCTGGTCTCTTTCCAGTTTATCCTGAGTGTTTTTGTTACTGTTGTTGTTGTTGTCTATTGTCCAGCCTTCCTAGTTGTATTCAAGTGGTGGGTGGTCTGACACAGTCTAGTCTGCTATTGATGGAAGTAGAATTAAGAGAATTTTTATAGCAAAATATTGTACAATGTGTGATATAAATCACCATTCATCTCCCAGGAGAGTCTTCAGCAAAATATACATTTTCCCCTAATGCTTTAATGAGGAAGAATTCACAAATGTTTTATGGTAAAAACAGTTGCATCCTGGTTCATGGTCAGTTTAAGGCAAAAACAGAGGTTTCCAACAGGGACAAGTATATGGATTAGAAGTGTATTTAGAGTACACACACCACACACACACGCACACGCACACGATGCTAAATTTAAAGTGTCAGTATTAAACAAATGAGCAGCTGAAATGCATTAAATAATAAACATTCTAATCCTAAACTGAATTTAACATTGACCTTGAATTCACAAAAATCATGAGCTCTGAAACATAACAGACATATTTCCAGTAAGCAGAGCTCAACCCTTGGCTATAATAAACTCAAAAACACATTTTCCTCATTACAAGGAGGAAAATGTATCATGTGCTAAGGCGTTTCACGAAGAGTTCCTTTGCTTTTGTTTTGTTTTGTTTTGAGAACATTTAGCTGAGTCAGTCTTCAAGACAGAAAACTATTCTGAGTCCTTCCACAGGGCACAATTTCTTCTTATCCATGTATCATCTAAAATCATGGTCCTTAACTTCAGTCTTCATTGTGAGCTATGAACCACACATATGAGACTAATTTTATCAACGATGTGCACTACAAAATAGAGTGCTTTCAAGACTACCATTTTCATATTCTTGTTTATGTGGAGAGTAAGGGATTACCTGAACAACTGTGCATGAAAACATGTCTTACACGTAAAAATGTCACCCTCTAATGTGGAGGAAACGGTTTCAAGGTTGAGAGCCCCTCCTTGACAGGGACCCCCTATCTACTGTCCAGCTCTGACTTCTGAAAGGCAGAGCTCCCAGCATCTCTTTTAAGTGTTCTTATGAGAGAACTATTTTCAGTAAATTCATAAGCTATTGCTAAAAATATCCTTTGTTCCAATCTACCTGTCACAGCAGGATGGCTTTGGAAGTAAACATAGTTCTTATACTTATTAGCAGTGGTGTGCTGGTAAACCAGCTCTCTGATGTGAGGCGTTGGCAGATTCGTGGGGTGTGAACGCTCCCTCCTTGGCCAGTTTCCAGCCACCACTGGGGGGCCACTCAGCGTGGAGCAGGAAAGAGATGAACATAATTGGATCGTGGCAGCCATTTCAATCAACTCCAGCTCACTACTGTCTCCTGGGGAGGGAGGGATTCTCAGAGAATCACACAAACTGGTATTTTTGCCTCTGAAACAACTGCGTCACCACATGATTTGTAACTGACTCACAAGACAACTTTATCACTGCAAAAGTCCATTCCACTCTTCAGCCAGCCTCCTCAGTGGTTCCAAAGTGGAAAATCAGGTCAAAATCACCACACAAGTGTGACCCATTGCTCATTTGTAAAGAGCAAGCTTAAGTCAGGTTTCCAAGAGTTTGGAGGGCTAAATTAAGAGCCAAATTTTCTCATCGAGTCCAAAGTTAAACTCCACCACCAAATTAAGACAAAGGATTAGAAGCAGAACGGCAATGCAGTCAGAAGAGAAAACAAGGACAGAGAGACACGTGCTAGATGGTGGACGACGCCCACAAGATTCCGTTTTATAGCCTCAAACTGGTGGTGTGTATGTGTGGCGCAGCGTGTTAAGATAGGCTCAATGTATGTTTGGAATTTAGCAATTGTCAGTAATATTTCTTTTATATCTGAAACAGGGTCCCACGGTTTTCTTCAGTGTAATTTCGATGTGCTTCATAAAAAGAAATTTCATTGTAAGGAACTGAAGTTAATGATTACTTTAAAAACTGTCACTTTAATGAATCTTTAAAATAAATACCTCATTATTTGATTTTTTAGATACTCAAAAAATTGTATCATTGCGTTAGAAATCAACAAGCAAGATCCAAAATGTTAAATGTTATGTGAAAGAAAAACATGTCATTAGATAAACATGAATATAAGTGCCTGGCAAGGATTACAGTGGTCAATATTTAATTATAAGGCTTCTTCTAAACCCTTAAGTGAAACGTCTAATTAAGAAAATGCTAATGTGAAGGTATACCCTTTCCCCTAGCAAGGGCCATATCTAATTGCTACTTCTCCATTTTTACTAGTAAGAGAATGCTTGCTAATTATCTGCCTTACTAGTATGAATAAAATATTTTATTTGCTATTAAATATATATGAAATAATTTATAGGAATAATATATATAATAAAAGAGAAGACAGTTGATAAAACTAATGTTTTATTTTAAAGAAGTCATGGCTTTGAGATAAAAGTAATTTTTTTATCTGTACTTCAAAATGGACAAAACTAAGCCTTAAATTTTGTCCTCTTATTAGTATTACTAGAAGTATTATTCTAAGAAAGATAGTTTTAGATTGCTTATTAACATAATTTTTATTTTTCAGATTTATTTTTGGAGAGGGTAAAATTTCTTAGACTCAATTTGTTCCAGGGAAAATACTACCAAATTACCATAGAAATAGATTTTTATCCTCCTTACCATCTTCAACAATTCACTAAAAAACACTTGGTTATACATATATGTGCATGATATAGATTGACTGCCTGGATGTGAGTGTCACATTTTCCACCCACTAGTCATGGGCAAGTAAATAATTTCTGTTCTTTTCTGAGCCTCAATTTCTTCATCTGTAAAGTGGAAATAAAATTCTTACCTTGTAGGTTTGTTTTGGGGATTCACGATAACGTCTACAAAACATGCATGCAGCATTTGGTACCTAGTAGACATGGAAATACCAGCTGTGGTTTCCAATGCTAAAAATCTTAGCTTTGCAGAATAATACATATTTGGAGAATGTTCACATCAGTCAACAGGATTATAAAAATGTTAAAACTAGTGTGTAAAACAAAAGTATGGCTGAGGTAGTCTTTTTCTTGAGACTATATCGCCTGCTTCTTTAAAATATGTTTTATATATAAAATTAAAGTTTCCTGGGATTTATCTTTATGCATTAATTTAGCAATGAAATTACTGGATTTTGAGGGGGAGGGGCTCACTTTCTTCCATGGAGACACTTAATTCAACCAGATTATAACGAATCTTGGATGTACATGAATGGCTTAAGACTTCACAGATGAATGGTAGAAATTTGAATTAAATGTTTCATTTGAAAAGAAGTCCCCATTTTAACCTTCTAGTCATCTAGTGACACTCTCTGAAATTTAATTATTAGTGTTAAAAACCTAATGTAATTTGTGAGCTTCCAAGTTGGGGTTTGTCTTCATCTTTAGCACTAGCATTACAATAAATTTAAGATGACAATGATCCTAAGAAGAATATATGTGTCTATGTGCATATGAAAAGAACACTTTATTTAATTCTTTATTTTACTTAGTTTATTTAGCCTTAATAATCTGTTTATTAAACAAAAGTAGGGAAAGGCTTGGCTTGACTATTTTTCTCGTCATTGCCAAAGACCATTCACTTCTTGTCCAAGTTCACAATTGGATATTTACTCATTGCAAAAGCTTTATTTAATTTCTGTGCTTTATGAAACATGGGGTCTTTTTTTTAAAGATTTTTTTTTTTTTTTTTTGACAGAGAGATCGAGAGAGAGATCACAAGCAGGCAGAGAGGCAGGCAGAGAGAGAAGGGGAAGCAGGCTCCTTGCTGAGCAGAGAGCCCGATGCGATGCAGGGCTCAATCCCAGGATCCTGAGATCATGACCTGAGCCGAAGGTAGAGGCTTTAACCCACTGAGCTACCCAGGAGCCCCTGAAACATGGGGTCTTTGTTGACTATTTCTACCTCTCAAGAATAAAAGGTCAATTAAAAAGATTTTTTTTAATACATATTTAATGAATAATATTTATTTATTTATTTAGTGAATAGCACAAAATATTTTGATTCATGTCCTATTTAATAAGTATATGTAAAATACCTAGTATTCCTAGGACCAAAGAATATTCAGATAGTTTTTTGTAATAAAGCAAAATGTTTGCCTACAGATTCTAAATTTACATTCAAGAAGTGTGTGGTTCGGTTGTTGTTGAATTAAACAAATATCTGCACTGCTCTGGTGAGTGGAAAAGTGTTCTCATGTGAAGTATTCTTAAATATATTTCAACTGATTTTTTTCCCTTTGTCCCCCACCCACACTACATAATCCAAAGGTTTTTTTTGCTTATTGCTTCAGAAAACAGAATGCAGCAGGGTTCTCCCTCCTTTGATTTTTATGTGTGTGTGTGTTTATTAAAGCCTGAACTTACAAGATTGATAGGGACTTTTAACCTAATATTTATAATAAAAGATTTAGGGAAAAACATACTCAGGGAGGTTCTTCCCAACCCTCTGAAGAGAAACAGATTCCCTGGAATGGGAAGATTCTCAGACACAGAGATCTTCTGTCTCTGAGAAGGGAATCTTAGGGAGATTAGGAAATGAGGAAGTGGACTTGAGTGGCTACTACAAAGCAAAATAGGCCATCAGGGATGCTGTACCCTAGAGAAGGCACCAAAGGAGGTAGATTGAAATCTAACCAGCCCTCTGCTTGATTTGCACCACAGTGCAGTAATGGGCCTAGTGGAGGAAGGAATGGTCTTTTCTCATTCCCATGAATTGGTGGGTCCTTGAATCAGGCATTCAGCACCAGGATTTCCTAGAAGTTTTCTCGAGGATCTAAGGTAAGGGATCAGAGGGGACCTGGGCCCTGATCCTTCAGGAGAGCTGGGGTAAGGATCCTAGAGAAAAGAAAGGCTATGTGGTGTGGATTGCCATCCTCCTGGAAGTCCTACAATGGAGAATGCTGGTATGAGAGCAACAGGCTGACCCCCGGGGCCCTCATGAGTACCACAGAAATAAGGGAGAGAGCCCTAACTTGAAGGGCCTTGGTGGATATGTGCATGAGACCTGGGTTATACAGAAGGGTAAGATGTGATTATGGACATTTCAGTGGATTTAGCAAGAATAGAGGTTATCAACAAACAAGTGGGTGCCTTCTCTGCCCCTGAATATCCTGGTCGCATATTAGCACAGCCCCCCGCCAAGAAAGCAGCTCAAGCCTAAGATAAAGATGAGAGAAATCCTAGACAACTGAGTGCTAGTTTTTACCACTTTGGCAGAATGTGAGCCTCAAATGGAAATTAAATTTAAAATATGGAAAATTGTCTCAGGGGGCATAAGATCAGTGCCCTCACTGTGAAATGCTTCCTTTCTATGGGATTCAGAAGAGATTAATACATTATGATCATCCCTTCGTCACAAGCAAAGGACTGTTCCCAAAGCGGACAGATGGGCAACAAGAGAAGAAAGCATATCGTGTTTGCAAATTTTCTGTCAAAAGTTCCTTTTGTTCGGAAAGTATCTGTGTTTGCAAGTTATACTTTATGAGATGAATTGCAATCAAGGGTTGTGAATGGATTACGAGAGTCAGGGTGGACATACCTTTGGCTTGACTTCAAAAAACAAAAAAAAGCAATAGTATGAGAAACCCCCTCCTATTGAGCAATGGACTCTTGGCTACAGGTTGTATCCCCAGGGCCCCAGCTCCCAAAGGTATGGTGAATAGAGCATATTTGCACGTCTAGATCATTTGAGCAACAGAAAGAATCTCATCTTTAACCAGAGAGTACTCTGAATGTTGCTTAGCCCTGTATTTTAGGGAGAGTAAAAAGACAGTATAATCACTTAGCTGGTCTTTTCACTCTTGGTGTCCTGAAATATTTTGCCCCTTGTGGTCTAAAGGTATCTGAGTCAAGTCTGCCTCGGTGCTTCTCAAACTATTGTGTGGTGTCAGACCATTTAAAAAATTTTTTCCCATTTATTGTGGATAAACAATTGTCAAAGCATAATAAAAATCAATTAGCTAGAAAATGAAATGAAAAAAAGATATATCAAATATAAATACAAATGTTTTGTTATCAGCCAATAGGCATAAAGTTACTCTGTCAATTGCTATAGAAGTTTCTAAATGCTTATTCTTACTCCCTGTACTTACCTCGTCATGGATTGGGAACAGGTGACCGACGGGACACGCATTGAGAAACGCTAGTCTAGCACAGAGAAGAAATACCTCTAATTTTAGAAGATCTTTAAACACCCAGCAACAACAAAAAAGAATACTGTATCTTTCAGAGGCTGTAATGCACTGTTATGTAATTTGTAATTGCTGTACATATTCTCCTTCAACTGTATATGGAAAGCTGGCATATTTATATTCCCAGTCCTTAATCTTTCTCCCAAGTTCCACTCATGAATGTCCAGCTCTCTGCCTGACACCTTCTTCAGCTGTTTTCCTAAGATTTCAACTCAATATGCTTCCCAAAGTGAATTCCTCATCTACCCAATGAGCCTGCTTCTTCTGCGTTCCCACTTTATTGAAGACATTCTCCTAGGAATAGCTACTTATTGAATGCTTATGTCCCAGATACCAACAGGAGATGTTCGCATATATTATCACTTTTAATGCTTACGATATCTCTTTGACTCGGTATTATTACCCATTTTACAGGTGAAAAGGCAAGGCTTAAAGGCAAGTAAGGTGAATACTTAGCTATTATTCTATTCTTAGTATTTTCAGAAAAATTATAAAGTAGGATTTGATTGAAGTCAATCGGACTTCAAACCCATGCTCTAAAAACTATCCTAATTTAAATTAACTAGTACAATTTCAGAACTATCAAGATTTTATATCCACATTAGAGGATTGTTGTTATGTACCTGGCACATATCAAGTGCTATCCATATTAGGTACTACATTAGAAAAAAAATATCAAAAGGTGTTCTTTAAATACGTAGCAGAACATATAATTATTAGCTCAAATATAATTTTTGAGATTTTCAAACAAGTAAAAGTAAACTAGATAATTTAAAGCATAAGAAATATCATAAGAGTTGGACAACCAGCTCAAGTTATTAGTATTTTTAATAAAGGTAATGATCATAAGAGTGTAATAGAAAGTAATAGTCATATGACAATTGTCTACCGAGCTCACTGTTTATCCCCGTGGAAATGCAAAGTCCCAGGAGAAAACATTACTAACTTTGGGGAAACTCTAAGACAACGAAACAGAAAGACCCAAGACAGCAATTATTCTTAAGGAAGGACATTTAAATTGCCTCTAGATTTTTATGCAATTACTCATGAAAGTTAATAAAATTGTTTTTTATTTTACATTTATTGCTATATATTTTTATTTTATATTTATTGCTTTATTTATTGCATATGTTGTCTTCAATGGCACAGGACAAAGAGTTTTTAGTCCAAATAGGACGTAATATGTGAACATGAATCACAAGGCTAGCAGGTAGGAATGACCAGGAGCTGTACAGAGGGTGGGCCGGAAACAATTTGTGATGTTATTGATTATTCTGCAATGTCTGTAAAAATTAAAACTTAAAAGTCTGATCTCAGGGTGGCAAATACATTCCTGCTAGGGACTATACCACAATCAGTGGTTGTACTAATGAAGGTAACCTTTATCTTCTGTCGGTTGTGATGAAAGATTCAAGTACTCTAATTTGTTCTCCCAAATAATGGAACTAAAAGATGCCATTTATTAGGGTCAGATGATAACTGTCAATGAATTCTTTTTTCCTGTCACTCTTTTCTTCACCTGGAATGAATGTATCCTTTCAGGAAACATGCTCTCAAATTTCATTTCTGTGCCAAGAAGCAGATGGTAATCACGGCTAACATTTTTAAAGCATTTCTCCATGTGTTAGGCACTTAAGATATTATCGCAATTAATTTTTGGAACATCCCTATGAGGCAAGTATTATTGTCAGCTGTATTTTATCAAGGAGGAGATCCTACAGTTTGGAACACGGAATAATCAGCCCAGAATTACACAGCTGGCAAATGGTTTGAGATTGGAATCCCAGTCTTCTGATTCCTGGGTGCCTGGGCGTCACTCCCACCCTGGGCTGCTTCAGGAACAGATGAACTGAGAGATAAGCCCCTGTATTCGTGTTATTGCCAGCCAAGTTAATAAGCCCTGTTGGCAGTTACTGCAATACTTTCCACACTAACATGACTCTGACAATGGAACTCAATCACTCAAAAAAAAAAAAAAAAAAAGCAATAATTATATGCCAGCGGCTATAACTTATAAAAGATAGAAATCCTTTCTGACCATGTGAAGTTCACAATCTACCAACATTCATATACAGCTATTATCCATCTATATAGCTACCTCCCTTACCTATTGTTAGCAATTCTTGTATGTCCAGAACAAACAGAATAAGACCTTTCACAAGGTGGTAATTGTGTTGTTCAGAAGTGGAAAAAGGCAGTGTGTTGTGTGGGTGAGACTGAATGAGTGTGAATGAGGTGGAAGGTGTAAAGGAAAGGCAGAAAGGCATGGGGAAGTGAGGGTGAAGACAAAAAGTGTGGGATCATGGATGTGGAGTGCAAGAAGGTGAGGAGAGGAAGGAAACTCAGTATCCTCTACCTCTGGTTCCGATGTGGCAGCCAATGTGCCTTGTGGAATGCAAAGGGCAAGCCTTTCTTCCGGGGGACATTCATTCATCGAATCCGTGGTTCAGAGATCAAAATTCGTGCTGCTATATAGCAGTGTAGTAAAAAAGAAAAAAAAAAAGACCCAGAATTGAAAGTTTGCATACCTCCCCACTCCAATTAATTTCACTATTTTTAGTTTTAATAGAACAGTACAGAATAAGAATGTACAATGCATGGGTTTTCTTCCAAGAAATATAAACTGTGAATGAGGATTTTGCTTTGTAACTGAGTGTAATGGTCTTACCATTAGATTCACGTTTCCCAAGGGTTTATTTCCAGTTGTTTCCAAGTCTCCATACTCTCTCTACCTACTGCTTTTTTCTTCCTACTCCTGCATTAACCACCTCCACTGACTCATGTCCCTGGGGTTTAGAAAACCAAATACTCTATTTTAATATTAATCAAGCAGGCTAATAATTCCTGGCAGCTATCTGCAAACTGGCAGGTGAAGTTGTATAAGTATAATGTAAATCCATCATTGAATGATGTCTATTTATTCAATGTTCTAGCCAACCCAGAAATCCAGGAGGGAAAAAATATACTTCAAGGAGCAAATGGTCTGTAAGTAATGAAGGAAAAAGCAGCTTAATACTTTCTTCCTTTCTCCTTGTCCCTTTGTAAACTTTATAAATGAAAAAGGAATGAGGCATGAAAGGAAGGGGATATGAGGATTTGTGTATCTACAAAAGAAAAATGGTGCACTCAGAGGGCTGTCTGATGTCCCAGGAGAGTATGAACACACATAATCAGAAAGATTCTTGAATGCACATACCTGTGCATATTATTTCTCATAGCAATTATCTAAAATGCAATGTCCGTACTTTCAGTAAAATCGGGTACATTTACTAATGCAGAAGTCACTTCTGTATATAATGCCAAATACAGTGTTATTCAAAAAGTGCCTATTAAAAATTTTTGGACAATAGAAACATAGACTAAGATGCTTGAGAATTGAAACCAACAATAGTTCTCTCCCTGGCCACGCTGAATGTCTGGGTGCCTGTTTGTACAAAGCACTAAGCCTAGAGTTTAAAGTCAGTGTGTTGAACTGTTTGCTCATAAAACATTAACTGCGCAAGTGTTAAGGACCAGTAGCCAATAACAAAGGCCTAATTCCTCAGGATAGGCATTCTAGCCACTTATCCAAACGCGATTGATTTTCTTTTGAAAAAAATCAATTGATTAATGCATTTCCTACTATGCTGTTTTAAATAAAAAGAAACAACTTAATGTTATTTGTTTAATTTTGCCCTGAGATGAAAGTCATGCAGTATTGTGAAAATGCATTTATTTAAATTGTGATAGGGTTAGAATCCATTTTAATGCAAAAGTTCTCCAGTCCATTTATGGGGTGGGGCGGGGAGAGGGGAGGAAGTGGTGGGAAAGAGCTTCTGTGTCAGCAGGACCAACTGTTCTTCCTTGGATAGATTATAATGTAGAAATTTCCCTCTGTGAATGGGCCCCTCTGGACTGCCTTTGACCATTTCACTATTCTTTTGCAGGACTCAGAAGGCTGAACATGTTTGTACCCACTTAAGGTTATGTTCTGTATGTTCTGCTCATTAAAAAAATGAGCTGTATGTTCTGCTCATTAAAAACATAAAATTCACCTTAATTCTAAACTGCACGTTTTTAGAGGAGTGTTTTCATCACTGCTCTTGATGGTGAGAGGATAGTGGTGTGTGTGTGTGTGTGTTGAGGACAGTGTTCCCCAATCCCCAGTGAAATGTTCCCGTGAAATCAGTCGCGTTCCTGCAGTACCTCAGCACACTATGAAAATAACTCAGAAGCTCTAGGGTGTATGATCACAAGTGTCCTGAGCCTTACAAATCCCACGTGTGTCAGATGATGTTGTACATATGTAAATTAACTAGATGTCACACAAAGAAAACCCATCCCATTTGGGATAAGAGTTGTAGCGGATCTTTGAAAAGTAGGGAAGCACCGTATGTCTCACTGGGTCTCAAAATCGTAGCTGCCAACGAGTGTATTCGGTGAGGCTGCACATCTGTCTATCATATTCTACACGAGAGGAGGGGACCCGAGGTCTCCTTTCAAAGTCCCTAAGGAAACCCGGGTATCAAAAGATCTAAATGAACGCTTCAGTTAGAAGAGAGACAAAATTCCGTCCTTTCCTTCAAGCCCTGCTTGGTCTTCTCTCCCTCTCTGCTTGCTGATAAGCAGGAGAGGATTATCTTTGACAAAGGTGACCAAAAGCACGTCGCAGCATGTGATCGAAAGGCACAGAAAGCCAAGCGATAAGGACTCAAGGCAAATGCAAGGGGGGGTGCCTAGGGGATTTAGTGGAAGTTACTGCATACAGCGCGATTTTCTACCCCGCACCGGACAAGGTGGGTGTGCCAGGGGGAGGGTAGGCCTCCCAACCCAGACAGACAAGGACCCCGCTGCTACTCACGCTTCTCCGCCGTCCTCGGAGTCGCTGTCCGAGGCCCACTCCTCGCCGATGTCCGGCAGGGTGAAGAACAGAGTCTTGGGGCCGGGCCCAGGGGGCATCCGGGCGCCGGGCTCTCGCTCTCCGGGCCCAGACTGGCGGGCGTTCCGTGGGCTCGCGGCTAGACTGCTGCTGCCGGCGGCGCCCGGGATCAACCGCAGCGCCGCGCAGACCCCGCCCGGACCCACGGACGGCCGCGCCGACGCCACCCGGTGGGCGGGGGAACGTGCGGCGCCGCAGCCACTGCTGGAGGGCGCGGGGGGCAGGGGCTGAGCTCTCGCTGCTCCTGGGCTACTGGGCAGCGAGAGGGGGGTCCCTCCTGCTTCCGCCGCGCGGCTCGCCCCCGAGACCCTGGGGTGAGAGGCGGTGAGCGCAGGCTGGAGCGAGGCGGGCGGTCCGCTCGAGGCAGAGGGGGAGTCGGGCGCCCGCGCGGGGACGGGGAAGGGGGTTAGGGTCGGGCCCGCGCTGGAGCCCGCCCGCCGAGCGAGGGCGGCTGCCCCCGAGGGGCTGGAGGCGGCGGCCGGCGAGGGCACAGCCGGGGGCGCCGTCGAGGTCTTGAAGATTTTGGCAAACAGAGACCCCAGGTCCAACACAGCGACCTTCATGTCCCAGTCTTGGAGCTGCTGTCCCCGCTGCTGCCTGAAGCTCCAGACCACAGGAAGCCGGGCTGCCGGGCTCCATCCACTGCTGCCCTCAGGGATCAGGCCCGCGCTGGCCCGGGCTGGGGCGGGCGGCCTGGGGGGCCTCTGGCGCTCTCTCCCGGCGGAGGAACCTCTCCCGGCGCTCAGCCCAGCTCCGCTTTCGACTGACCTTCCCCGACTGCCTGGTCGGCCCGCGGAGTGCTGAGACTGCCGGCGGCGGCCACCCTCTGTGGGGAGCAGCCCCTTCTCTGCCTGGTGCTTCGAGACCCCCGAGGGCCAAAGGTCTGGGAGCCCACGGAGGCGACCGACGTGCCGCAGCCGCCCAGCGCCACCGCGGGCTGGAGGGGGATTTGGGCCTCCGCCCGCCGGAGATACCCCAACGGGCCCCCGGGACCGCACAGGCGGTTGCTAAGCTAAACAAAAACCCTGCTTAGCTCATTGCTAATTGGGCCCCAGACTGCAGCCTGGGGCTGCGTCCACAATGCATACAATCTCTCCCTTCCTTGATTCGTGCCTTAAAGGAACACTGCAATTTCTCATCACCCTGAGAAAGATAAACCTGGCTCCAAAAGATCTTGTCAAAAGATTTGGCAGGACTAAATGCCCCAGGGTCAGGAGGATGGCCAGATCTCTGATATAAGGGAAGGTTAGTACACACATGTATTCCGGTGAGTGGACTTGAAATAGCAGTGCCCACTCCTGTCACCTCAGGGCCAAGTTCAAAGTGTGTCACTAAAGATGGCATAGGGGAATAACAGCAAGGTGCCTCACCCCAGAACTCGGAAAGAAGATTGCGCTCTGATAGTAAAATACATATACAATGCATATGTTCAAAACACCTAATGGAATGAACCAAGAGATTTTATCACTGAAATGTTTGAGAACTCAAACTATAATCAGAGTGCTTGGATACAAACTCAAAGGCAGATATGAAAGGTAAGAGTTCTTTATTAAGTGGACTAAATTGCATTTTGCTAAATCTGAAGAAATGTGTGTGAAAGATAAAGTTATGAGTGTGCATATATCTGCAGGAGTGTGGGGTCAATTTTGAGCAAGATTTAAAAATAAGATATTGACAGAGTTTGTCCATTAATGTTTAGTAGAGAGTTTCTGTTTTGATCTCAGGAGGTTTATTTTCTGATTTGAGGTGAGGAAAGGAGATGAATAAGGCTGGTAGTGAATAAATTAACTGATATTCACTACTATATACATTAGTCTTTTGCAAGTTATCAAACTGGATTCTGAACCATGGCACATTTCTATAATAATGCCAAGCTTTTCATCGGCTTGGAGACAGCCAACCTATCATGAGCCCGTTTCTGCATCCAACTCCCATGATCAAACAGGCATGGGGCACTTTTCTACTTCAAGATTGTGTTAAGCATGAAGATGTAAAAAAGGAGACGTTCCTTTCCCACAATGTGGACTAATCAGCTTAATATCACAAGCTAAGTGTCAGGTGAGTGCCCCAGAAAACAAGACAGGCACCGCAGTCAGCATTAGCTTGAGGAAAGAAGAGCACGTGTATGCTTAAGAGAAGAGACAAGGCCGAGAAGGGTCAAATTATAAAAGGCCTTGGATGTTGGGAAAGGGAAGAGCATGCAGTTGCAGGATATAAAAAAGCACCAGCACACCGTGAAGAATCAAAATGAGGGAAAGAGGGGCAAAAAGTAACTGGCATATCTAGAAACTAGAGGCCAAGGTCTCAGGGTCAAATCAGGCAAGTGGCACCAACTCTGTCATCGTGCAAGGAAACCAGAAGCAGCGTGGTTTGGGACCATCGACATTTCTCCTATTCTCATTGTTCCTCTTTTGTAGCAACTCACCAGGTGGCCTCAGAGGTGAGTCAGGTGCATTAGAACATTGAACTGTTTCTGTTTTCATACAACACTCATTCAAGATTATAAATCTGTTTCCTAAAGATTTTCTGTTTGTTTATTTCATAAGGATCTTGATTCTGGTTCATAGAACAATTAAATCCTCAGGGCAAGTAGAGATCATTTCTAGAGTATGCACTTTCAGTGTCTAAGCTGCTAATCATCTGATTGAGTCTGAACATATGTACTATAACTTGAAGGGACAGACAGAAGGGACAGGAGAACCACTACTGAGTGAAGCCTAGTGCAAGTCACCCAGTTCCTGGGGAGCAGTATGTGTTTGCTGCCGCATCTCAGAGTTCCTGACTTTTTTGGACTCAAAATCTGATCAGCCCAAGACCTTCAGAGCTGACTGGCCTCTTAGGATGGAGCTCCACTAACCTGACTCAAAAAATACTGATGTATAAGCCCGAATTCAAATGTGTTAACTAATAATTACACAACCACAGAGCTGTCTTCTGCTCTTTTCCTATGAGAATTCCTGTTAAAACCAAATTCAGTTAGAAGATTGTTAGGTGAGCAGAGAACCAAATCAAGGGGAGTAAGTCATAAATAAATAAATAAATAAAATGTTTTATATCAAAGGAACAGTAACCATAGAGCCAACACCCTCCTCCCTCTTAGAAGAGCAACCTTATTTTAGATATTTCTATGCTTCCATTACTAACCACTTCCTCTCTATGCACATGCTTTTCTTGAAGTATATAGATACTGTTAATAAGACTACAGAAAATCTCCTGTTCTTCCAGAACCCAGCTTGAAAGTATTCTACCTCTAAGTTGTGTCTACATGTATTCTATCTGTCTTGGCTGAATCATGTCCTCCAAAAAGATATGCTGAAGTCCTAACCCTTGGTTTGTGTGAAAGTGGCCTTATTTGGAAATGGGGTCTTTACAGATGTAATCAAATTAAGACAGGGTCATTAGGATGGGTCCTAATTCAATATGGCTGCCATGCACTTAAGAAGAGAGAAATCTGAAAACAAACACAGAGGGAGAACATCAGGTATTGACAGAGGCAGAGACTGGAGTGAGGCATCTGGAAGCCAAGGACTGTCGGGTTGACGGCCATCACCAGAAGCTAGAAAGAGGCAAGGAAGTTTCTTCCCTATAGGTCTCAGAAAGAGCAAGCCCTACCAGCACCTAATACCAACTTACAGTTTCCAGAACAATGACAGAATCAATTTCTGTTGTTTCAAGCCACCCAGTCTGTGGCACTTTGTTATGGCAGCCCTAAGAAACTAATACACTATTTGGGTATTAATTAATCATTGGGGTACTTCATGATCATAGTGTCTGGCTGGTATGTTTACGAAGATCTTCAGTGGGGTATTTGCTCTCTAAAGCTGGTTACAAATTAAAATCATCATTGTCTCAAATCTATACAGAGAATGGCAGGAATCATAGAAAGGACGGGGGAGGAAGCATCACTGTCAATGAAAGTAGTGGATAAAACATTCTGGCCACCCAGCCTCATGAGGAAGGCACAAGGAATAAAGGATTGATCCTTTTGTTTGAAGGTCCTTTCAAAATGGCCTGTAATTGCAAACATGGTAAATAATTCTTAGCAAGATGCTAGGTCTTTTACCCCCATTGTTCATCCATCAACAGTCTTTCAGACAGATGTTAGATGCTACGAGGCTTCCCTGTTAATTACCATTCTCAAAACATGAGCCCAGGTTCTGTACCACAAAGATCTAGCTCAGGTGTAGTCATGAAAGTAAATGCAGTAAACCATTGCTTCTAACTGTGGCAAGGTTGCTTTTTAAAAAGACTTCATGTCAAAGCAGTGTTTTATGTGCTAAAACTCTTCTGGGTAGATTGGCTAATTAACAATTAGATGCATTGGTTTTCTGACGTGTATAATAATGCCTGGCTGCATCGCTGAAAAAATATTAGGGAGTTATGACCACGTTGCTATGAAGAAATGTTATGTTTTGGAAACCTGAAAGTTAAAACAAATAACCTGAGTAATTAATCTGTTTAAGAATTTAAACTGCCTGACTTGGCATGACACCAAGGCCAGAACCTGCAAGGAAAAACACTATCAGATTTGATTATAAAAAAATTTAAAGCTTCTTGGGGCTCCTGGGTGGGTCAGTTGAGCTTCGGACTCTTGGTATTGGCTCAGGTCATAATCTCAGGGTGGTGAGATGGAGCCCCTCCTCAGGCTCAGTCTCCATGCACTCAGTGGGGAGTGCTTCTCTCCCTCTTCCTTTGCCCCTCCCTTCTCTCGAGTGAATAAATAAATCTTTAAAAAAATGTAAAGCTTCTTAATAGTAAAAGACATTTGTTGATTCAACAAATACTTACAAACAACCACAATAGAATATGCTAGACTCTGGAGCGAGCCTCCCTAGGTTCCTACGGTCTTTGCCATGGATCAAGACCCATGCCTCTTACTGTCCCTTAGTTTCCTCAGCTATAATCCAGGGATGAAAATAGTTCTTATCTGAAATAATGGTACTTCCTGAGAGTTATATTAATTAAGACATGCTTGGCAACTGAAACAGAGCCTAGCACAGGGTAAGCTCTCAGTAGATGCCATTTTATTATATGTGATTTTTTTTTATATGAGATTAGTTTTTATCATATAATCTCAGGGTACAATGAATAACCTGAGGGAAGATCTGGAAGGAAATTGTAGTAGCTACATTCACTTCCAAGGTTATTCAGTTTTGTACTATTTGAATATTTTCAGTAAGTTCATCTTACTTGTTTTCAATGACAAACACAATAAAAGAAAAGGAAAGAGATCAAAAACTCAAAAGGCTCCGGAAAATTGTCTTTGTATTTGACTAAGGGTTCTGGATTCTACTAAAATAAAAATATTAAAGAACAACTTTAAACTGATCGAAAAGCAGCTTTAGCTCACAGAGATGATGACGAGATCATGACTAAATCTCCTGGGCATAGAAGCAGATACAGCACACACAGAGCAGAGAGCAGACTGACGAGGCTGTGAAGGTGCTTTCATCAGCCGTGGCTCAAGCACTCACAGAGCAAGAAGCTCACAATAAACTGGTTCTGAGAATGGTGCCCTAAATTGCCAACAGCATCAGTGAGGCCAAATCTTTTTTTTTTTTCTTTCTTGTTCACACATTGTCAGGGTGTTATGACTTGTTTCCTAGTGGTCCCAAGATGGCACCCTGAGCACCGACCATCTTTCCCTCAAATAACTACATTCAAGGCAAAAAGAAGGTACAGCCCACTCTTTCATTCTCCATTTCATTAAGGAACAAAATACTTTCCAGAAGCTTCTCAAGCTGACCAACTGAGTCTCTTTGGCTAGAACTAGATTAAAGGTCCATCCCTCGACTAATCATCAGCAAAGGGGAAATAAGGGTTATCCTTCCTTATAATCATAGCATATCCTGTAGTACTCAATACAGGGTCAAAGCCAAGAAGGAGGTCACTGGAACCTCTGATCTGTAGTTGTCCTGTCAGAAGCACTGGGGATACCCTGGACTTGTGACTGGTGTCTGAAGTAGAGGGGTGCGGAAAACAGTCTTGCAGGATTGAGCCCTTAAACTATGGGATCTGGCCCTATCTCCCAGTGGACAGTGTCGGAACTGAGTTAAATTGTAGGACACCCAGTTGGTGTTGGAGAATTGCTTGGTAGTGGAGAAACACTACCACCACCACACATCAAAATTAGTTCTAGAAACTTCTAGAAACCTGTAACTCAACAGCAAAACAAAAAAACAACCCCCACACCCTACGCACATATGCAAAAACCTAATAACTTGATTTAAGAATGGGCTAAGAAAAAAAATGGGCTAAGGACTTGAATATCTATATCTATAGATACAGGTTATCTATAGATATAGATTATATTATAATTATTATAAGATTATACGGATTATCTATATTATATTATAATACATATTATCTATGTTATGTTATAATTATCTATATTCTATTATCTATAGATACAGATACAGATATTTTTAAATTGGCAAAGTATATGTGAGATATTTCACTCAGCCACATCTTAGAGAGATGGGGCATTCCCGTGTGTTTTGGTGTTGTTTGATAGCATCCACAAGTGTAATTTTCTCCAAGTACAGCCAAGTCGAGAAGTGATATCTGGGCTTGGAAAAAAGCCTTTGCCCCATGAAGGCCCAGTGACCCCTTCCCCTACCTTTCTGCCCAGAAGAATGCATTCTGGTGTAACAGAAACTCCAGCTTCCAACCCCTAGACCCTCCCTTAAGTACCTCCTTCCCCTTAACAGACTCTGCTCTAGTGTTCAGAAATCGCCAGGTGTTTTCCTAAGGAGTGTGGCGGGGAGGGGGGTGAGGGGGGCACGTTCTGCCTGCTCCACTCTCCTCTGGGCTAGGTTCGGTATTAGGAGCACATGCACTTTAAGGCCAGAAAATGCCAGATGAGCCACCAGAGAGGTTACATCAGAAGCTGCAGAATCAGTAAGCGGCCGAGCTGGGAAGTTGGAACTGTTAACAGGGAAGTCTAGAGGGACCCTCTGTTTCTTACCACTGCTTAGGTAACAGGGTTTCTCTGAGGAAGGACGATCTCACTTGACCCAGTGTTTATCCCAGTCAAGATTGCTTTACACCAAAACAACCTGAGCAGAAGAGCACCTCTTCAAATCCCCTTGCACTGAGGGGTTATCTTCAGTAAACAAGTAGAGCAGAGAAAAGGTTCTAACCCAAGAGCCCTCTCCAGAATCACGTGGCTGACACCAAGCCCCTTCTCGCCAGGATTGGCACAGATTCTTACACCGGCAATGGTGGGTCTTAAGGTTACATCCTCTGCAGACCCTTTGCAGGCATGCACACTGTTTAAGAGATCGAGCTCTTCCTGTCCAAGAGTGCCTGGCACAGGATAAAAGCCAACTAACTCATCCCAAGGAGGAGGTGTGCTGAGAAAGGCTGTAAGTTTTAAGGCTAGGTCAGGTTAGGCCAAGGGTTAGGTCTCCTTATTGGAAAAGCTGATGCCTGACCTAACCCTTGAGACAGCATGCTGTCTCCAAGAAAAGGATGTAGGAATAGCCATGAAAGCAGAACCACATTTACATACTGATGGAAATGTGAAAGAGCCAGGCAGGCAGGGGAAACAACCAAGCAGCTCCGGGTGACTCGAGTTCGGGGTGTATTCATTCACTTAGTTCTTTACTCGTTAACTTGCAAATAGTTTGTGACTGTTTACTGTGTTGAAAGTGAAGCAAGAGAAGAAAGAACAAGATCACAGACACACACACACACACACACACACACACAAAACCAAAACTTCAAATGTGGACTAAGGTTTTCAGTGGGGACTAGAACTCCCTGGACCATTGCGAACAGAGCCCCAGCATATTCTTGGAATAGTTACTGCAGAGCTGGAGGAGGTTAGAGGAAATTCTGGAGCATCCCGATTCCCCGATTCTCTATTGTTTGTTGTCTCCCCCAGAAACATAATAAAATTTCTGGACGGTAAACATATGTTTTCAAAAACTCGAATGTGTCTGTTTCCTTTCTATGTCCATGGCTACAAACTTTAGTCTAACATTTATGGTTAGATTTGCAAAAGCGTGGGATGCCGAACATGCAGTCAGCAGGACGTTAATAAGTCAAATGATAGGAAGGGGTCTATGATCAAATTGGCTTAGGGGATGCCTCAATCATAAGAAGTTAAATACCTATCTTTAAAGCAGGACATCTTAGCTTTGTAATACCCTGATGATCACCGTGTATTTCTGAGAGGAGGACATAGTGTATGGTGCTTCCGACATTTACTTGGCAGGTGCCCTTTTAAGGGATGTTATCTTGAAAGACCGGTGAGGAACACCAATCAGTACCTTAGATGTGTAGTGGACACGAGTTTGAAAGGGTGGGTGGAGACAGGGTGATGGAAAGCTTTGAATTCATCTTATTAGATGCCAGTCCGTCACCCAAAGAATCTGTGCTGGGAGTGGCTAACTACAGCTGTGCCTCGCCTGTGAGTTGGGCTCCAAGGGAAGATCCTGTATCTCTGAAGAAGTGACAAGAGCATCCAATGAAAGAAAGAGCCAGCCACCCAGCATTATGCTGCCAAGGCCCGGAGGCCAGGTCACACCCATACTGGGCAAGCATAGCCATGTCTGTCCTTCATGTAGCCTTCATTCCTCTGTGTTCTGAACTCCTAAGATTCTAGGGGTGCTCAGCTAGCCAGTGGGAGAGCAGGTGGAGTGAGGAGAGAGACAAGAAGCCAACACCATCACCCCCTTCAATGGGGTCTTGTAGCAGATGGAAGCGGACCCCAGCTGGGGTAGTAGAGAGGCCTAATAGGGCAAGAGTTTGTTATTCCTACTGGACTAGAAGCTGGTGATGATGAGGTTGGACAACCCTTTGTTCTACCTAAGAATATCTGCAGAGCTCGAGGACAAGCCTGAGGTTTCATCCAAATGGTAGAATTTTCTTAAAAAGAGCTTTGAGAGGAAGAAAGAATAATCCAGTTACCTGTTTGTAGCTTACTGGATCCAGTGTGTTCACTAGGCCAGTTCTACAGGTCTCAAATGGTGGACATGAACCAGTGGGCCTGTCCAGCTCCCCTCTTCAGGAAACAGCATTCTATCTCCCTGGTTCTGGCGGGTGCTGCCAACCACAGGACCCCACTGCCATGGCCACGGCATGGACGTCCACCCCAAACCCAGCCGATCAGAGGACTTCCCTGAGGTTGTAGAAATTGGGATCGTGGGCGTGAACTGGGAGCCTAAGCGATCCCGGGCATCCCCGCTTCTAGCAGTACAAGTCAAGGGCATGAACTAATGTAGAGAGAGGAGCAGGGATGTGGAGAGAGAAGTAGGGTGTGGTGGTGTTTGAGCCCCTGTTCTAGTTCTCCTCGACAGCTGGTTATATCCCTGCCCTTTTCCTGTTTGGTTATAGACCACAAACATTCTTCCTTTTTGCCCAAACTACGTTGAGTTTCTGGCACTTGCAACCAAGTGCTCGCTAAGATGAAACGATATCTCTTCAAGGAACCAAAAAGACACCTGCATTGAAAGCTGCTAAGAAAAACAAAGAGCAGCCCCTGAGATCCAGAAGCCAGCCCAGCACTCACAGCTGGGCCACGTTATCCTCTTACTGGACAGAAACATCCTCACAGAACATCAACCTCAGACAAGGCGATGCCGACACCAGAAAATGAGACCAAGCATGACCACTTCCTAATTTTGCATAAGCACAGACAAAAATAAGGTCACCATGCCACCCTGAAAATATCTTAAACACTCTTCTTGTGGCTAGGCGGCTGCTACTTCTTTACTAAGTACAACTTTATCCTGGTTCTAGTCTCTTCTCTCTACAGACAAGCTTTATTGAGATAAAGTGCCCCCTCTCTAACAGCCTCACGAAATTTTCCCCTCTCTAATAGCGTGAAATCTAGAAGGAAACTTTGCTTCCATATGCCCTCTCTCAGATCACCCAAGGAAAGCCCAAACCTTTCACACACCTTCTTACTGAGAACCCCCTTAGATCTCCGTGCTGTGTATCCTCCTTTATTTCAGTGAGTAATAAACCCAACTTGTTCTTGACTGGAGACACTGACACTCTTGTGTTTTTGTTTTTATTTTATTTATTTATTTTTTTAATGTTGGCTTCCTATGAAGCCATTTGTCTTCCAGAACGTCTGGAAGATACTTTATTTTTTTAAAAATAAAATGATTGGAAGCTTGCAGAAGTGCTTAAAGAAACCAGCTGAGCTATAGATATTTTAATTTTTAAATACCTTGGAAGGTGTCGTGGACGCTGAGATCTCACCTTCAGGACCCAGGGACCTATTCACTTGTGATTTCACTTGTGCTTCCCAACTGAGCTCCTCCTCTGGAATTGCTTTTGGGTAAAGTTTTTTGCTCAAGGGCACACTTCCTCCCTGGGACTGCCTACATCCAATATTGATTGGCTGAGATGAGGGTAGAGTGGTTCAGCCCCCTTCTTGGCGTGAAACCTGTAGGGCCATTCCATGTGGGGTCTGCTAGGGCCTCTGCTGCAACCTGCAATTTCATCGCAATTCATCATTCTCCCTCTCACCAATCCAGTTGATCCTCATAAATCAGAGCACACCCCCAAACCTGCTGCATGTACCTCTCCATCCCAGGGTCTATTTCCTGGGGAACTGACTTAAGATAAAAGGGAGCTAAGATTTCAAAACTGGCTACCCAGCCATTTTCACATAGACCCAGAAAAGTTCCATCACTGAAAAGTCCCATGACTCCTGCCCAATGTATACAAGATGGCTTGTTAAGTGGGTGGGGGGAGAGTCACATGACAGAACCATTTTCTCCCTTGCACAGGAGATGGAACAAGGCTAAGGAGTTGCAAGAGCTAAAAATGGCTAATATATCACCTAGTGTAATTAGCAACTACCGACCAATTGATTGGCCTTTTTTTGGGTTACTTTAATATGGATTTCCACATTTGTAGGAAAAAATAAGTGCTTTAAGTCTCCTTCTGCGATGTGGGAGTATGCCTGGCTGGTTGGACAGTCCAGTTAGAAGTTACATCCTCTATTCAACTAGTTGTCACATAAATCTAAGTCATAGTCACAGGAAGGAATATTACTATAATTTCTGTTTTTGCCAATTGAAACCCATAACGTTACAGTTTCAAAACACCTGACTCCTTAAATCTAAATTCCTTTGCCACGTTCTCCACAACATGGTTCCCTCCTCTGCAGCATCCCTGTGACCATCCAACACCAAGTTTATGCCTCCCTCCCTTCCATCTTACTGTTCATTCTGCCATTTGCCTCCTCACGCAACAAAACCTTACCCACTTTTGAAAGGTCTGATCCTCTTCCATGGAACCTTTTGTTCAGGTCCATCTTTGATAGTCCCTTCCTACCCTAACTCTTCCTCCCTCATTTTCTACAACTTAGCTCATATCCTATTGTGTTCTATCATGCTTAGCACATGGCGAGGCCCATGTAGCTGCCCCACGAATACTGTTTTTCTAACAGCTTTATTAATATATAATTCATATACCATAAAATTCACCTGTTTTTGGGGAGTCTGGGTGGCTCAGTGGGTTAAGGCCTCTGCCTTTGGCTCAGGTCATGATCTCAGCATCCTGGGATCGAGCCCCGCATCGGGCTCTCTGCTCGGTGGGGAGCCTGCTCCCCCCACCCCCCCGCCTGCCTCTCTGCCTACCTGTGATCTCTCTGTCAAATAGATAAATAAAATCTTTAAAAAGAAAAAAAAATTCACCTGTTTTAAGAATAAGATTCAATGATTCTTAGTAAAAACTTACAGGGATGTACAATCATTACCAAATTTCAATTTTAGGACATTTTCATCACCCCAAAATCTCTTGCACCACTTAGTTACTCCTCATTCCCATCTCTAGGTCCAGACAACCAATAGTCTTGCTTTCTGCTCTACAGATTGCAAGAAATATTTTTTATGCTCTTCCTATGGAACATTCTTTACATTTTCCAATGACCACCATCACTCACTATTGATTTCCCTTTACAAATAACTTAAGTAGGACATTCGAATAATTAGACATTGTTAAATAAAATGGCATTGAAAACCCCTCTCTTCACTAACAAACTGATAGCATTTACTTTTATTACAATCAAAAAGGTGTCATTTTTAGGTAAAATCTAAATTCTTAGATTTATTTTAAACTCAATGTTGATTCAGCTGGAATTTGTTTTGAAAATGAAAACCAGGAAGAAGATGGAGTGAACAGATAACATGATGGCACCTTGAGAGCAAACAAGTCACTTCACTCTTGGAGATTAAATAGGTCAGACAAACATCCTTTTCTGCACTTCCCTTGTTTTGAACCCCAGGGACGAGGACTCCTCCTGAGAACAATTATAAAGGACAGCTTGCAGAAGTTCAGGATGTTTCTTCCGGTGTAAGTCAAACTCGAGTCAAGGCTCACACCTTTTATTAGCTTGACTTATATTCAATTAAATGGGTCATCTCTTGTGCATCTTCTCATCTATTCAGCAACTTCAAAAAATTACATTTGAACTCAATTTAAATTGTGGCCATTTGATCAACTATCTTATAAGCAAATAAGAGAATGAAAGCCTTTTCACAAACCGATGAAACATTAATTCATAATAAAAATTCACTTAGAAATATTTTAATGAAATTGAGACCATTGATACATAGATAACATGCAAAGCACATCAAGAAAAATAGTCATTGTGAATCTTATCTTGGCATCATAAAAGTTTAATTTTATTTATTTATTTATTTATTTATTTAATATATATTATATTTATAGTTTATGATGCCAAAATAAAACAAGATTATTTCACAGGTAGAAAACACATTTTAACAAAAAAAGCTATAAAACAAGTGTCTCATGTGCAAGGGTGATATATAAGGGGAAAGTGAAAGAGTTCTCCACACATTCACATTGTTAAGGGACTATAGACTCTTTCAGAACCAACAATACAGTGAATATTACTTCTTGCAGGATTCTGTGAGCTTAGCCCTGAGAACACTGAAAAATTTCAATCAAAGTTCCAAAATGGGACACCTCAAATGCTCCCTAAATTTAGCAAACAGGTGTTTTTAATATAGAAATTAACTCAGCTTTATCATTTCAACCCTTTCTTATATTTAAATACCAGAACTACAAAGGTTTTAAAAAGCTATACTTGTCTATTTCCATAATTAGATTCTTTTCATTGTAAGAGAAAAATAAAATTTAAAATAATAGTCTTTCTAGAGGAGGACTAACATGTACACAGAATATTATTTTATGACATGATAGTATATTTCATGTGAAGGCATTATGCCATGGTCATCATTAATTATATGGGATTATTTAAGATTTTGTTTATCATCATAATTTTCAAGATCAGGAGTCAAAGAATCCCAGTGGGACCAAATGATTTGACCAGGGCCATCTTTTGAGTCTGTGACTAAGAGAAAAGAATATTTTATTTCTACAAAGCCAATCTACTAATTAATGTTCAGGAAGTAAGTCTTTCTGTAATCTTTTTTTTTGTAATACTTTTAAGTAAGAGAATTGTTTCTTCTAACGCCTATAGCAGAAACCCAAATATCAGGAAAATGTAAGTAAGTATTTATTAAAATACTTATTTTACTAAGTAATCAAAATGAACTGCAAATGTTTTCTGACCATGAATCTGTATATTAAAATGGTATTTAACACTTAACAAAATCAACAGTGAGACAGGCACCACTAAAATAAAAGCTTTCTAATTAAAAAAAATACTATACCTAAGCTTTTAAAAATTGGGGTATTTTCCTCTTTTACATAAAGTTAAAAGAGCATTGTACCCACTAAAACAATTATCTCTTATTCTACTGTGAGTGCATCCAAAAAAACTCCAAATATAATTATCAGAAACCTTCTCATAATTCTAACTTTTCTTTAAATGAGGAATATTTTAAAACTTTCTTAAGTTGTCATAGACCTCAGTAACCAACTGTATATTCATTTGTAGAAGATATTCTTATATGTTTACTTTGGGTCCAATTAACTCAGCTGGTAATAAAAGACCGGAATAGAGAGATAGAAGAGATAGAATCGTGGGACGATACTCTCTAAATATGAATAAACAGATTGACATTATTTTCAAATAAAGCCTAAATTGACTGCAAAACTTTTTAAGTTGGGAAAGTTACTCCTCTGTTACCTTAGTCTTGAAATAAATTTAATGTGTTGAATTTCTGGATCCAAGTGCTACTTGCAATTTATGATGAAAGGTGTTTACCCGTTCTTTCTGAACTGGCCAGTTCAAGATGCAGTGAGATTTAAACATCCCTCTTCGCAAACAGAGTGCATGGTTCAGTTTATAATCTGGGATCTCCTCCAGAAAGATCAATATAATGGAATCCAGATTTTGTTCAATAGCTTGTTGAACTGCTTGTTGCACCTTGAATCTAGGAAAAAAATTATTGAAATATGTTATACATCAGTATACAGTTTTTAATAGCTGAAAGCTCTCATATCCTCCTTAAATTTGTTTTTATCTGTCCCTAATAATCAGCTTATTTTTAAAGAAACTTATTTTTAAAATTCTTTGAGTTGTGAGTCATAATGTAAATAATTTTTAAAAGCTCAATCAAAAAAATAAGTATACACTTAAAATTTCAGAATGTTCACCTACCTTTTGCATAATGGATCTTTTAATAGATTCTGTGTTATAACAAAAATAGTTTTTCTGCTCCTTTTGATGCTATTAACAATTGATTCAAGTTCAAGGACACCTGCCTCAAAGTCCCTCTCTTCGAGACAAAATTTGAGAGTTTGATCTTTTTCTTCCATAGGAAAAAAGTGTTCCCAGACCCAATCCCTATCTTTATAGGCATGAATTATATAAGCTGCATATTCGAACTGCTCTGACTGTCTGTCTATTTCTTTGAAACCAAGAATTCGATGCACTAAAACATTCCAATAAAAACATATCCTCCAGCCTTCAAAATGGATGAGCAGTACAATAAAGATAAAAATCAATAAGACACTGGTGTTTATTATGAAAAAGAGTTCAAAGGGGGCACTGTCTTTGCAGGGTGATATATCAAAAAGCATCACGGGGAAACCATGATATTGAGGTGGAGTATTGCAGAGGTAATGGCTTGATAGCTCAGAGATGTTGGTGTGGGTCTTGTTAATCCAATTAACAAACCAGGCAATACTTTCACAAGTACAATCAAATGGATTAAAACTCATATCTAAATTACTCAGGTTCCTGAAGACTGGCCCAAAGACATTCTTCTCAACTGATGTTATGAGATTCTTCTGAAGGTTCAAAGACTTTAGAGATGCCTGATCATCAAAGACAGATGGTGGAAATATGTTTAAATTATTCAATCCTAAATCAATGCTCTTTAATTCAAGTAAGTCCTTGAATACCTCTGCTGGGATCTCATCAAAGCCATTAGACTCTAAGTTAAGAATGTGGAGGTGAGAAAGACCCTTTAGAAAATGAACGGGACCCCCGGGGTTTGCATGTTTCCATAGCCTTGCTAAGTTGTTATGCTGCAAATCCAGAATTTCTAGTTTCTCAAGACCCTCCAACAGTTCAGCATTTATATTGGCGATATTGTTGTTGCTTAGATCCAGAATAGTCAAGTTCCGAAGAGGATGAAAAGGTGAAGGGGAGCTGTCCACATTTTTAAGGGCCACTCTTCGGAGCATCAGTCGTCGGAGGCTTGGAACCAAGGTAAAAGAGCTAGTAGTCAGTTGTAGACATTTGTTGTAGGAAAGGTAGATTTCAACAATATTTTCTAGACCTCTCCATTCTTGGCCCGTGAGTTCTTGCCCAATTTCATTAAGGCCAAGGTCTAGTACCTGTAGGTGGCCCAACCAAGAAAAAGCACCACTCTCTATTTTTGAGATTTTGTTTTTGGTTAGATTGAGTGTGACTAAAGGAGACTGAGCAAGGGACAAAAACGTTTCATTGGTTAAAGTTCTCAAACTTGCGAAGGAGTTGGAGAGACTTAAGTGCTTCAGCTTTATCAATCCCGTGAACATATTGCTTTTTATGCCTGGAAAGTTGTTGTCTTCCATGTTAAGATACTCCAGACATTCTAGCCACTGAAAGGAAAAATCATCAATCTTGGGATGCGAAGCAAGGGAAGTGCTTTGTTTAGCAAAAGAGCGTCGCATATCCAGGTATCTCACATTGAGAAGCCCATAAAAGGAATGAGAAAACAAATGCTCTATATCATTATACTCCAGGAAGAAATATTCTAGATGTGGAAGCCAAGCCAAGGAATCGTTCTCAATCACATTTAAGTTGTTGTGGGAAAGATCAAGCATGGTGAGATTCGTGTGCTTTAGTCCAAAGAAAGTCATATTGCTCATTTTGTACAGCTGGGTGTTGCTGAGGGATAGATTCTGAATGCTTGTGTATGACAGTTCCAAACAAAGCTTCTCTGTGAGGCTGGGGGTCAGTCGAGCATTGTTCAGAGAGAGGCCAAATAATTTTCCAATTGCATGAAAACACCCTGGAGAGAACTAAGGTTGGGGGGAAAGGAGGTTAATAACCAAAACTCAGTGGCATCCACATGACTCTTGAAAAGCTTAAACAATTCTTTACTTAGTCCCTTTCCCCTTCACTGTCTTCTCCACATTTCCTCTCCACCCCCCCAATGCACAGCTCCTTACTCTCTGCCTGCAACACCCACCTCCTGTTCCAGCCCCTTACCTTTGTGCGCCGTTGCTTTCCTTCCACCCAGCATTTAAGGGCCTCCTCTTCAGGGGGCCTTCCCTGACCTCCCAGTCTAGGTTAGGTCCCTAGTGTTTTTACTTGATCTCACTGAGTATAATTGTGACTAATAAGCTATTTGTAAAGTCACCACTGGGGCAGATCCTGTTTCTGTCTTGTTCTCAATGAACACATGAAACGAATGGGTGGATTGTGTTATGAAACAGGGACTCCCAGACTAGACCTTCTGTGACTCTGAGTTCCAGCCTTGCTCTTTGTCGTTCCACTACGTTTTTTTCTCCTAACTTTACTTCATGATAGTGCCACCAGCTCCCTTCTGCCCTGCCCCCGCTCCCTCACCAGAAGCCTTGGGTGCTGTGGGATCCAGCACCAGCACAGAAAACCGAAGGCAAGAGAGAAGGAATCCGGAGAGGAGAGCAGCCGGTCCTGGGTGGTGGTTCAACACCAGGAGGGCAAAGAGGCTCTAACTCCTACCATGTCATCTGTGAGATGTTAGGGCTAATGGAAGAAAAGGCAAAAATGGGGAAGAAAGGGTACTGTATTGTAAGTAAAGGGAATTGGACTACGAAGCAGGAAATTGTTACATTAATTAGGGTGAACTTACATGATAGCACTATTTTAAAGTAATCAAGATTGAGTTTTTGAATAATTCTTATTGATATGGAGAATGTTCGTGATATGGTATTACTGTTAAACAGAGGGTACACCGCTGCCGCAGGGAGGGGACACAGAACAGTCAAGAGCTAGGCTCTGATCTAACACTGCCAGAAACCCAGTTCCGTCCCCAGGTAATCACTTGTGAGACCTTGGGCAAGTTCCTCAACCCTTCCTCATCTCAATGAGTTAATTAAGAAAAAAAATTTTTTTTTAAAAATTATTAGATTTTGGAAAAGAACTAGTAGTGCCATGGTTTAAGCAAGAAAAGGCCGGGGACAAACAAGACAGACACATAGATTAAGAATCACTATTCTAGGGGCGCCTGGGTGGCTGAGTGGGTTAAGGCCTCTGCCTTCGGCTCAGGTCATGATCTCAGGGTCCTAGGATCGAGCCCCGCATCGGGCTCTCTGCTCAGCAGGGAGCCTGCTTCCCCCTCCTCCCTCTGCCTGCCTCTCTGCCTACTTGTGGTCTCTCTCTCTGTCAAATAAATAAAAAAAATCTTAAAAAAAAAAATCACTATTATAGATAATAAAAATCAATTTGATGTGACATATTTTCCACAAATATTATTTGCCTTTATTTTTGCATCAGTATCTAAAAAGATTATTTCAATGAAAATAAAAATTTCTACCCACACACACAAAAAGAATAAGTTAGTTATAGGACGATGTAAATATATATATATATATATAGACACACAGTGTATTTTGAATTTGTACTCTGAATTTCACCTGCTGTTGTTTTTTCTTATTATCACTTGGAGAAAAGCTGGAGATAAAAATACCCAAGTGCTAACACTGGCTGTCTCTGGACTGTGGGCTTTTGGATGATTTTTATCTCTCCCCTGCCTCATTACTTACATATTTTATAAAACTTCTACAATAAATGTTCTAAATAAAAAAATGCTGTTCAAAAACTTAGTATGAGTACTGCATAAAATGTTCATTTGTTGTTTGTTTATATTTTATTATCTCAGAACCAATATGCAGTCTATTTTTATTCTGAAAATTAATACAGCTTTTAAAAATCCGACTTAGTTTATGACTTCCAATATTCTTATTCTCAGCCTGTAAAGGAATAAAATACACAGATACCTGTATATGAAAGTATTAATGAATTGAATATCATGGATGCAAAGAGAAGGTTAGTTAGGTATATTCCATTATAAGAGGATGTTTATAATAATCTAATGCTAGTTATCATTTATGGAGCACTTACATGCCAGGTTCTGCTAAATTCTTTACCATACAGCCTATGACGTAGTATTATTATTATACCAGTTTTACAGTGGGGGAACTGGAGCATAAAGAACTTGAATAATTTGCCTGATTAGACAATTATTAGGACAGAAAGCCCAGATGCGGAGCTAGCTAACCCAACTCTAAAGACCGCGCTCTTAACCATCATATTTTAATTCTTTCAGAGATTTTGTGGGATAAATAGTATTGTTTCCACTTTACAAATGAGGAAAGTAAGTCCCAGAGAAGTTAAGTAGGTTCTCCAAGGTCCAAGTACTGGCATGTAATTGGAACAGGGATTTTAACCCACTTCTGTTAGACAGCAGAGCCCCAGCTCCTAATTGCTACCAGACTCTCTCTTTTTGGGAGGGTGACATCAATGGCCCCAACCAGGAAGTATGAAGGATTTCTGGAAGATGTGGCAAACATTATCACCTCTTTCTCTAGGGAATCTTTAGATTCTTATCCATGTGACACAGTTAGGGTCTGTCCACACTTAAAGGTAGAACATAAAATAATTTTACCTCACTTCTTACCTCTTTAATTGGATTTGATGACAACTCTAATTTTTTTAAAGAAGAATTACCAAGGAAATCAAGTTCTTCAGGTCTCAGTACATTAATTTTATTATTTGATAACAGAAGCTCTTGGAGATTTTCCAGTTGGAGCTGACTTCCTAATTTAGTAGACGACAAACCATTATGAGATAGATCTAATTTGATTAAATTCTGAGAAAGAAAAAAGATGTATGTAAGTTAGAGTCTTGCCTCCAAAAATAGTTCCTTTAAATGTACCTGAATCTTAAAAATAACTTAGATGTAATAGCAAAAATGTCACCTATTATTCTATAGAAAACTGACAGTAGGAGTAATAAAAAAATCTTTGTTCCATCCATGTCAATGCAAATAGTGGGTATTCATCCTTTCTGATGGCTGAGTAAAGCAGAGAAAGACAATTATATGGTTTCACTCATATGTGGACCACAAGGAATAGCACGGAGGACATTAGGGGAAGGAAGGGAAAACTGAAGGGGGAGAAATCAAAGGGGGTGAGGAACCGTGAGAGACTACTGACTCTGGGAAACAATCTGAGGGTTTCAGAGGGGAGGGAGGTGGGGGGATGGTAGCCCAGTGATGGGTATTAAGGAGGGCACGTGTTCTAATGAGCACGGGGTGTTATACACAAATAATGAATCATTGAACACTACATCAAAAACTAGTGATGTACTGTATGGTGACTAACATAACGAAAAAAAAAGAAATTAAAAAAAAAATCTCTGTCGTGATTGAAAATACCATTGTTGCAAAGGCTTTGTTTCTTACTGCAAGAATCATTTAAAAAGGAATCATCTTATTTCTCTTACCAAAATAAAAGGACTTAAGCTTATTTATTCATGATATAAAGAGTATTCATCATAAGCATTTCTTTATGATGTAAGGAATATTCATGAGGCTTACCAAGCACAGAGTGTCACGCATCAGCCTTGAAACTAAACAGAAAAAAAAGAAGAAAAAATTTTCTCCTTAAAGAAGTATGAGTAGAACTTTGCTACCCATGAAATCCTAAAAAGATTTTTATATTGAGAAAGATTGATGGTTATGTAAGTTTTGCATCATGAGTGGTGCAGGATATTCATTTTTGTTTGTTTAGTCGGTGCTGTGGGGCATTTTACCACCCTTGTGCTACTTTTTAACACATAAACTTCTACTCAGGTAAAGGTAATGAAAAGCTGATATATATTAGGGCAGAATCTTACGTAGCATGTATTAAACAGAGTAAGGCTTTTATTTACGTTTTAAAAATAAAAGAACATTTTGCCAAAGATTACTCTAACCAGATTATGAGGACTTTGTGTACAATGACAATTCATCCACTTCAGGATCTAAGGAGGCACAAGAAAGAATTTTCAAATCACTAGCAAGCAAGTCATTTTATAAATGTTTCTAAGCATATTTAAGTTTGTACACTATTTTTGGCATATGAGGTCAAAGAATGCCAAATTTTTTCTAGGTCCATAAAATGAAGGAAACAGAGCTTTAAAAATGGCTTTGGTTTAAGTAAAGTACTTAATAATTGTCTCTGATTGAGAGACAATAATATGCATTTTCCCAGATACAAAATTCAAGTAAAGTACTGAAAAAAAAAAAAAAAAAAAAGATGGTGGCCATTGGTAAAGCAATATTGTAAAGAGATTTCTTAAATCAAAAGTACATAATTTTTAATTGAACAATTTGCTTTATCATCCATCAATTTGTTAACTTCATTTAAGTCAGAATTTGGATATGGCATTTTTTTTTTTTATTACTTCAGATACTAAAATCAGCAGCATTGAGAGTTTTATTTGTTGTGTTCCTCATGGTATATTTTGATTCTTCTCTGGTTATGACAGATTAGATTCTTTTTTGATCTCTACCTTTTGTACCTAAGTTGAATTTTTAATGTAAGGGAGCAAGAGAGGCAAAGTTCCTTAAAATTAAGACTGAAATTGATTTAAGATGCTATTTTCTCTCTTGAAAACATTTTCAAACATAAATGGCCACACTTGTATGTGGGGTCTCCCTCTTCCCACTTGAGTAAGATCAGTTTTCTTATTCTTCACCTTGATATTTAGACACAAAGTCTAAAGATTCCTCAGTGACTTGAAACTTAATGTGAGATAATATATTTTAAATTTCTTATAGGGAGATGAACCTTTCTATCTTACCTTCAGGTTTTGAAAGGGATTATTTTGAATTTCCTTGATGGAATTGGACATTAGATGGAGTTCCGTCAAATTCATGCAGAAGACAAAAGTTTGATCTGAAAGGTGAGAGAGCTCATTGTGTTGGAGGTTCAAAATTTCCAACAGCGGGAGTTTTAGGCACAATTCTGACTCCAGTTTTGAGATGGAATTGTATCCTCCATCCAAGATAGTAAGTTGGCTGTATCTTGTAAAATTGGCAGCTGGTAATCTTCGGAGCTGATTATGGGTGAGATTCAACACTGTTATGTTTGCAGGGAGGTCATCAGGCACTTGCGTCATTTTCAGATGACTGCAGTCAGCTACTTCATGTCTAACAACACATTTATTGGTAGAGGATGTACACAATACCCACAAGGGCAACAGTCCCCAAAAGAAGTAGATATGAAAAGGTAAACTCCGGTTCATGATTCTCCCCTCTAAAAGAAATGTAAACAAGTAAGAGACAACATTAGTAACATAGGCTTTCATAGGCATTGGTATATTCCTTGTAAAACAGATAACCCAATGTGACTATGTATGATCTTTTTACTCACATGTCACTAACTATTGATATGTCAAATGGAAATAATTCAAATAGCACAGAAAAGTAAAAAAATAGAGCAAACTCCCTCTTCACTCTTCACCTCTACCCCAGTTTCAATGCAGTGTCTTTTTAAAAAAAATTTAATATAAATTCAGTTAATTAATATATAATGCGTTATTGGTTTCAGAGGTAGTGGTTTCATCGTTGGTTTCAATGATGCATCAGTCTTATATAACACCCAGTGTTCATTATATCACGTGCCATCCTTAATGTCCATCAGCTGGATACCCCATCCTCCATCCCCTCACCTCCAGCAACTCTGTTTGTTTCCTATGATTAAGAGTCTCTTATGTTTGTCTCCTTCTCTGATTTTGTCTTGTTTTATTTTTTCCTCTCTTCTCCTATGATCTTCTGTTTTGTTTCTTAAATTCCACATACGAATGAGATCATATGAGAGTTGTCTTTCTCTGATTGACATATTTTGCTTAGCATAATACCCTCTAGTTGCATCCACATCGTTGCAACTCAGTGCAGTGTATTATTGAAAGAAGCACTATATGTGATTTCATTTCTATAACACCAAGATCAATTAGCTTCTTAATCATGCTCTTGGGTAAATGGTCAGTTTGGAGGGATATGTCTGACACCTTCTATTTGGAAGGCACCCCTCGAAATACTTTTTATGCAAAATCATGAAGGCATTATTCCATTGTCTTCTAGTATCCATTGTTGCTAAAAAGAAATCATGCCCATCTGGTTTTCTTACCTTTATATTAAAGGTATCTTTATTTTACTCTCTGTTCTCTCTTTGGAAGTATCTTTATCTTCAGTAATATAAAATTTCACAAGGATATTTCATGCTAAATCTTTCCTCTAGAAGATCTCACCTATTGAATAAAGCCAAAATATACTTCTGAAGTCAAAATTGTTTTGAAAAGAAAATGCTTGAATTACTTGTTTCGAACTTGCCTTTAGGGAATTTGAAGTACTATTTTAAAAATGGCTTCTTAAAATAAGAAAGTGATGTTAAAACTTGGCATCTGTGGTAGAGATGTTATAAAAGTTTAACGTCAAAAAAAAAAAAAAAAATCTTTCCTCTAAAATGTAGCTATACACTCTAAAGCATTTTCATTCTGAGGACTCATGTCTTCCTTAAATTTTTAGCTTTCTTTTCCTATTACTATTTGGATTATTTCCACTCTTTCTTTTCCTGTGTTCTCTCCTTTGAAACCACTTTTAGGTAAACATTGGCCTTCACGTGATCTTATTTGTATTTAAAGTTCCCTTTTAAGGGGCGCCTGGGTGGCTCAGTGGGTTGAAGCCTCTGCCTTCAGCTCAGGTCATGATCTCAGAGTCTTGGGATCGAGCCCCGCATCAGGCTCTCTGCTCAGCAGGGAGCCTGCTTCCCCCTCTGCCTGCCTCTCTGCCTACTTGTGATCTCTCCCTCTCTGTCAAATAAATAAATAAAATCTTTAAAAATAAAAAATAAAGTTCCCTTTTGGGGGCACCTGGGCGGCTCAGTCGGTTATGCCTCCAACTCTTGTTTTCAGCTCAGGTCATGATCTCAGGGTCTGGGATCCAGCCATGAGTCAGTCTCCCTGTTCAGCGGGGAATCTGCTTAGGGATTCTCTCTCTGCCCCCACCCCTGCTCTTGCACTCTTGCTCTCAATTTCTCTCTAAAATAAATAAATCTTTAAAAACATAAAATTTCAGGACGCCTGGGTGGCTCAGTTGGTTAAGTGGCCGCCTTCAGCTCAGGCCATGATCCCAGGGTCCTGGGATCGAGTCCTGCATCAGGCTCCTTGCTCAGCAGGGAAACTGCTTCTCCCTCTGCCTCTGCCTGCCACTCTGCCTGCTTGTGCTCTCTCTCTCTGACAAATAAATAAATAAAATCTTAAAAAAAAAAAATTTCCTTTCACATTCCACCTTTTAATCTTTTTATTCTATATTTTTAGCTATAAGCTCAGCTTTTTGTATCAGGATTTGCATTATATGTACTTTTTACATTTTAGTAATTATATTCTAAATAAATACAGAACAGTACAAAAATCATGAATGTATAGCTTGTTGCATTTTCCTCAAGAGCATGTCAGTGCATTCACCACTCACAGCAGGAAGTAGAGCATGATGAGCCCCCCAGAAACCTTTCTCACACTCCCGCCCAGCAACCACCTCCTTCTTCCCCAGACAAGCACTTCATCATGTCATACACAAAAAGGTTAAGGTTACTTGCTTTCGTATTACATGTTAATGGAATTCTGTACTATGTATCATTGTGTGCCTTTTTAAAATTCCACATTAGGTTTGTGAGATTGATGCACATCTTGTCCTATCGCATTTGCTCATTTCCATTCATAGAGAATATGGCTCTACCATTAGAGTATTCCAAGCATTTCTGATGAAAAGTCCTAAACAACAGCACAACTCACAGAATTTTACAGTGAACACTCTTCTGTTATATATCTACCCATCTATCCTATCCATCCTCTATCCACCAGTTCACCAAAGTATACTGCAACATCAATACCTTTCCCTCTAAAGGAGTATGCATTGCTACCTTCAGTTTAGTATTTAAGAGTTTTCCTTTTGATATAAAATTTGCATGCAAGGAAATGCACAGATCTTTAGTGTGCATTCTCTGATTTTTGACACGCGTATATGCACCTGTGTAACCCAAACCCTGAATAGTTCCCACATCCCCTTCCAGTTCATTCTAATCCCTGTGTCTCGGAGATCATCATAGCTCTGACCTTTTTCTACTATAGTGTTCCATCATTTATAACCTCTTATCAATGGGATCATATTCGCTCTCTTAAGTAAGGCTTCTTTCGCTTAAATATTCTTGGGGTTCATTTATGTTGCATGTTTTGGGAGGGTTTTTTTTTAAACTAAATAGTATTTTTTTAACTAAATGGTATGCCATTGTATAAATATATTTTACCCATGCTGATATTATTAGACACAAGGATTGTGTGAAGTGTTTCACTATTATGAATTAAGTTACTATGAACATCTCTGTACATGTTTTTATGGACATATATACTTGATTTCTTTGCAGTAATTAACCATGATTGAAATTGTTGGACATTTGGTAAGGTAGAGTATAATTACTTTTATAAGAAACTGCCAGATCTTTTAGCAAAGTTTGTACCATTTTACACTCCCACCAACATCTTTACCAAATTTGGTACTATTATTTTTCAGTCACTCTGGTGAGTGTGTAGTAATATCTCATTATGATTTTAATTTTCATTTCCTTGCTGACTAATGATATTTAACAATTTTTTATGTGCTTACTATCCATTTGTATATTTTCCCTTGTGTATTTGAAGATTTCATTCATTTTTTAAATTAGGTTGTTTCTTATTTATTATTGCATTGTAGGAATTTTTTATATACAGAAGTATCAGTCCATTGTCAGATTTATACTCGTGAGTGTTTTCTCCCATTTGGTGGGTTACCTACGCATTTTCTTGATGAATGATGATATCTCCATAATTATGATCAGTCTAATTTATCATTTTTAAAAATTATTACTGCTTTCTGTGTCCTGTTAAGAAACTTTGCCTACTCCCAAATTATTCTTTTTTAAAAAAAGATGTGTGAAAAAAGATTTAGGTGTTAAGTTAAGGCCTGTGATCGCTCTTTAATAAAATGTTTTGTGCAATGTGAAGGAGGAGTCAAGGTTCATTTTTTTCAGTTGCACACCCAATTTGTCACACTTTTTTCTTTTCTTTCCCCACTGGGTTGCTTCAGTACCCTTCTTAAAAACCAAATAAGTGTGCGTGGATTTAAGTGTGGGTCTCTATCTGGGCTCACCACCCTCTACACAGAAATATCTCTCAGTTCTTATGCCAACACCCCATTGTTTTGATTACTGTGGCCTTACAGTAAACCTTGAATTCAGAAGTGTAAATCCTTCCATTTGTTACTCTTTTCCTAGATTGCTTTTTCCATGCCATGGTTGATGAAATCTGAAATAATTTTACTTACTATTTAATTAATTATTCCACCTAACTAGAGTATACAGTTATAATAGTAGAAGACTCTGTGCTGCTTTACCTGTGTCTAGAAGAATTACTGGACCATAGCGAATATTGAATAAATACATGTCGAATGAATAGCTTTCCCTGGGCAGTTAATCAGCTCGAGAAAACCTCTCTTACCTCCGTAAGTGGCCACTACTTTATTTTGGTGGGATACGTACCTAATATGATAGTCTCTGGTACGATCGTTTACCTAGTTTCACTTTCAGATATTTTAAAATATCAAATACATCTTCAATGTATGGAGCTGAATCAGTAAAAATGATATTTAAATAAGTTAGGTTTTCCATAAGATCTAAAAGTCATGTCACAAGACGAATTCCAGATAAGTTTTAAAGAATAAAATCATTTTAGAGGATTAATTGTAAGAAAATAGAACCAGTGTGAGTATTTATAATTGTTCTAATCGGCTTTTAAAATATAGTGTTTTTACTTTTTTTTTTTTAAGATTTTATTTATTTGACAGAGAGAGATCACAAGTAGGCAGAGAGGCAGGCAGAGAGAGAGGGGGAAGCAGGCTCCCCGCTGAGCAGAGAGCCCAATGAGGGGCTTGATCCCAGGACCCTGAGATCATGACCTGGGCTGAAGGCAGAGGCTTTAACCCACTGAGCCACCCAGGCGCCCCTTTACTTTTATTCTGATCTAGTTCTCAGAAACAGAAGAAAAGTCAGTTTCTATTAATTATTTTATGGCCTCTATAATAGTGGCACTAAATATTGTGAAAGCCATATCCAATTTTTATATTTAGAGGCTATGACAAAGATCACAGCTCAGGCCAGCTAGAAGCCCTCACCAAACTGCTCAGGTATACGAAAAATTTGGAGCTGGAGACAAATACATTCTGGAAATCAGGGACTAACTCCCCAAACCTCACCTCTCTGAAATCCTCCCAAACTTCTCTTCCCTGTACCATAAGCACTTCTACTTCTATTTACAATTCACGCAAACAGTACTGCAATATATTCTCCTCCTTGTCTGGGTGACATTTATCTCTTCTGGAAGGGAAATAGATAAGAGATCAGAATTACTGAAAAAGACAATCTATTTACAAAGAATATCCCTGAAGGACTGAAAGACATTCCCAGATCTGAAAATACATTCACCACATGGAAAAGCACATCACCAAATGGTAGGCAGGAGGAGTGGAAAAGGAAAATCTACAGAGCAAATCTTATGAAACTTCAGAATTGTGACCATTCAAAAGAAAAAAAAATCCTAAAACTTTCAAAGGAGAACATAGGATCAATTACTTCCAAAAGAAAAAGATCCTGAATGATGGAAAACTTCTCATTAGCAACATCAGCCACTAGAAAACAATAGTGATGAGCTTTCAAAATGATCAGGGGAAACAATTTTGAACCTAAAATTTCATTTCTGCCTGAACAACTCAAGATAAGGGCAGAAAGCATTTTGAAATATGTAAAGATTGAGTAGGTTTATAACTATGCAAACTGTATGAAAAAGTTATTCTGGAATTTGCTTCAGTGAAATAAATGGAAATACAGTTAGAGGATGAAACAGAGGGGAAATAATTGCTATTGTGTGAGACATAATAGAAGCAAAGAAAGCTAAAAAGATGGAAAATAGACACTCAGTGGGCCTTGCAATTTTAGAAAGACCTTTCAGGGTGCATAGAGTTACATGTGTCTGTCCACGTGAGAGATAATATTGTATCATGATGAAGACATCCAGTCTGGAGCCAGACCACTTAGAGCTAACTCCCATTTAGTTTGGGTTCTCCATTTTGGTTTGTATACTTCACAATATCTTTTCCTCCTGAATGTATCCAGATAACACCTAACTGCAGACACACACCAACACAGAATCCTATTGCGAAATTAGGAGGTAACTTCCTGAGCTACTACCGCCCAAGGCTGACTGGGATTTCGTCTGAATCGCCTACATTTGCCAGTGCTGCTTTCTGACCTTCCTATACATCTCAACGCCTATCCACTTGTCACTTTCCTCTACTTTCCCTTACGAGGTCAAAGAAAACCCCTTTTGTACTCCCAGGAACACCTGAAGTGTTTTCTCCTTTTCAAGCGATTATCATAAAATGCCAGCTCCTGTCTCCTTTCCAGCCAACAAAACTGAGAAGAGGAGAGGAACTCTTTCAAGTTCTTAAGACAAAGATGTGATTTTATTTATTTATTTATTTATTTATTTATTTATTTATTTGAGGGAGAAAAGGCAAAAGAGCAGGGGGTTGGGAAGGTGAGGCAGAAGAACAGAAAGAAAAGCAGACTCCCCACTGAGCAAGAAGTACCAACTGGGGCTTTATCCCAGAACCCTGGGCTCATGACCCGAACCAAAGGCAGACGCTTAACCAACTGAGCCACCCAGGCACCCCAAAGATACGATTTTTTAAAAAACAAGACTATTGCAAAACGATCTCCATAAATTTCCTAATGTGCTTTTCCAGGTCCGGAAATCCACAAAGGAAAAAAAAATATTCAGTACTGTATAAAGTATTTGATTATGTTAATTATAAATTCCTGCTATTATGTGTAGTCTGAGTTAGGATACACTTCTCCCCACACCTCTATCATCTCTTTTTTCTTCCGTTCTCCTTGTTGATTCTGACTAGATTTCAAGCACCAGATCAAAGAAAGACCAAAGAATGCTAAAACCAATGCTCAGTCCCAGCTCTAGCCAACAGGAGAGACCCTAGCAGTAAGAATTTTAAAGTTCTACCTTCATTTACTCTGATAACAGCTGGCCGTTCCTTTTTTCTTTAGCCCAAATCCAGTCGTTTTCACCAGGGAGGCACGGCATATTTGCTGCAATCTCGAAAGTGAAACTAAAAAGGAAAAAAAAAAAAAAGAAAAAAAGCAAGCTTCTTACAGTTCTTGGATTCTAAGAAGGGCTAAAGGAAAAAAGCACAATATCAGCAAGAGAAATATTAAATTGCTTCTTAAAAATGTCTTGCTTTTCTGCTTCAGGTACACTCCCTTGGGTCACAGATTTAGCAACAGAGAAGTTTAAGTGGGAGCTCCCTTGGCGTGGGCAGGGCTAGTATTCTAGAGGTTAGCAGATACCTGAGAGTGAATTCCTCTATTTTTTTCCCGAAGACTGATGTAAAACTGTCAGAACGTAGCAGAGTGTGGTCAGAGTGAGAAAAAAACCTCAATTCCTAATCAAAGCTAAATACTTTCACTTCCCTTATCTTCTTAGCAACCCAGGAAGATAAGTCATGCAGAAATTAACCTTTTGATCCAAGCAGACACCTAGTTCACCATAGAGGAACTGGTGGTACAAAGCCAAAAGCCAGTCCTATCTCGTGCTGCTGCAGTTTCCGTGGTCAGAGCCTGTTAGGGAGTAAGCAGACGTGCCCAGAGAAGTCCAGATTCACCAGTTAGTTCTCACTAAACTTTACTGACTAGTTAAAGGAATGTGCTTGTCAGGGAAAGGACACAGTTCTCACTATTGATATAATGGGATATAATGTTATTAACTATACGGTTATATAGTAAAATATAACACTTAGAAGAAACTATAGAGACCGCCTAATTTAACTCCCTTGTTTGAGACATGAGGAAACAGCACGGTGAGGGATTTGCCAAAGGATATACCAAAGTTACCATAATGCTTCGTTATTCAGACAAGTAGAGTAATAAAACAGCTTGGATCAGTTAAAACATGTCCCTAGCTTAACCGGATTGAAGAATTGAGGGCAAGAAAATCGGTCTGTATCGTGATGCAAAATGTCTTCCCCTTGGGCTTCAGTCTTAGCTGGAACTACCTTATGGTCACTGGGATCATGGTCATGCTTTTCTGGTTTTTCATTTATCTTATCTGTAATACAATACCATAAGCAAACAATTACCCTGAGTAAACAATCGTCCCTCACATTTACCTATTGCAATATGCAGTAAAACATTAATAGTATTCAAAAGGTTTCTTCTCTGTGAGATCCTTGAAGCACAACACGGTATGGTTCTTTGTATTATAACTCCCCAGCCACTCTTCCATGGGAGGCTGGTTCTCTGGCCTCCAATGAACCAGGCTCCTCTTCAGTATTCAGACTTTTGCATTATTTTTTCCCCACATTGACTCTGGGCTTGGCCATGTGACTAGAGTTGGCTAATAGGAGATCATTAAGCATGAAGTGAGCCAAGACTCGATAAGCATGAAGTGAGCCAAGACTCGATAAGCATTTGCACATTGGCACTCACCCTCTTCCTTTCGGAACTCAGTTGCTGTGTGGCAAGAAGCCCATCCTAGCCTTCTGCAAAGGCAACATGGAGGAGAACTAAGAGTCTGGCCAACGACTGCACTGAGCACCTAGGAGACAACTAGCCTCAACTTGCTGTCCAGTTGAGTAAGCCATATTTGGGGTAGATCTTCCAATCCCAATTGAGTCACATGGAGAAGATGCCACACGGAGCAGAAATGAGTTGTCCCCTGGTCCTGCCAAAATTATGGAAGAGTAAACAAATAAATGACTGTTGTTGTTTTAACCCCCTCCCCCCCAAATTTGAGTGTTATGTTATGTATCACTAGATAAATGAAACACTTTCCCTCTACAATCTGACACACCCATCTCTTACATTTTATGACTCCTTGAGCACATTAAATTTTCCATAATGTTGACTGAACTAATGAATGGCTTTTTCCAAATACTTACTGATCATCTCATAATGTAACAGTTTACATCCAGATATTAATAGTCCTCAATTCTTGCTAGTTTCTGAATACATCACAAGTCATTTTTCTCTCCACTGTACATTCCTTGATTATGCATTAATTTATTTAGCTATTATGGTGGTAGGTGCTATAGTGACAAAGCTCATTTTTCCCTTTTAAAGAGAATTAAATCAAAGTTATGATATATGTCCATAAATGTAAAATAACAAGTTCAGTATTTATTGGTATTTTGTAGTATGATAGAATAGCAAATCTCAGAATACAAATGAAGTGGCATTATTCCCAGGGGAGCCACGATCTATAGAATTCTATAAGCCAAAGTCCCTTAAATTTACTAAATGTTTCCTGATTTTACTAAAATTTATATATTTTATAGTTTCTTCCTTCAACTTGAGTGAGTACTTGTTAATGAAAATTGAGTGATAGTATGCAAAGAGCCTGAAAGAATGGTTTGAAAACACAGCAAATTTCAGAGCCTGGCAATTATAAGTCAAAAGTAATCAGTAATTTACTATTTACAAATTTATGGAACTAAAGACCCTCTGTCTCTCTCTGCCTGCTCCTAGTAATAATTCTTAATAAATTAGATATTGTTTTTAAAGGACAACTACAGCCTTTTTAATGCTAGGCAAAGAATTTTTTGATGATTTAAGACAACGTATACTCACTGGGAAATCTATTCACTTAATCTTAAGATTTGTAAAGGAAGGCTTAATTATGGTTTTCATCTTCAACATCTATAAAACTAGACTACTGAAGGCTATATGAGACACTGTTTACAATTTTTCGTATAAATTAATTTAAACATGAAGATTGCATTATTGCAATTTCTGACAACATATATAGAGAGCTGAAATTGTGGGGAAAACAGACTATGTGAAAAGACAGGCTAATATTAGACAAAATAATTATACTATTGCCAGATTCTACAAGGTCCAAATAGAGAACTAATTATTGAGGAATATTTAAACTTGGGTCAGCACTGAATAGCCAATTGCCAGGGAGCTGTTGGGTATTTAAGAGTCAATATCACGCACAGGTTTAATTTAGCATGGTTCTTAAGAACTTCTGCAATAAATTGGACCAATCAGTCTTCCTTGTTTTAACAGGAAGCCAAAGTAAGGCTATACCTTTTTATCAGTAAAACTTCTCATGGGTTTGTAATGTGATTAATGTACTATGGACCCAGATAAAGAGTTAAGTTTGCCTCAGAGCACTAGATAGACAGGTATTTTAAATTGTGCTCACTGGTCTCTCTTCATAGCTGCCTTTTGGAAAGGACATGATCCTACTACATACCATCTGAAATTCAAGCAGGCATTTCTTTCTCTTTTTTTTGGTTTCTGAACTCTTTCCCTGGCATAAAGGTACGGTTCCTCTTACCAGTGTCATTTCCATGTCTGCTCATTGACTTCAGCTGTTTTAAATTAAGCTCATCCAGACAACTCAGCAAGAACTTTAACAAGGGAGGAAATCACACTATGTCCTTTCCACTACTCTAACATGTACTGAATAAAATTAAACTTGAACTTCCCTTCTGAAAAAGGAAATCAACATCTGACACATGGAGCTTCTGGTTTAACCTAAATTTACTTATTTAGTAATTTTTCAAGGTAGTTGAAATTGTTAGCAAAATTTTAAATTGTGAGCACATTTTACAATTTAAAATGAAACTGTGGTGATAGCTTTCAATCTCATAAATCTGTGAAGTGCGTTAGTATGAATGGGGGCTCACTCTCCTTTATCGACAGTCTCATGATATGGCTAAGGGCTCTTCAAACCCTATGCCTTAAATTTAATATTCATGTATTAAGGTAAAAAATAAAATTCTAGACCCAACTTCATTTTCATTCTACACTTTAAGCATCTTAATTAAATTTGCTAAGCTGCTGTCCCCTGGGCATCCAAAGAATGGCATTGTAAATGGCAGACAAAACCAATCACACTTAACACAAGGAATTTCAAAGTATCAAAAGCAACTAGTAACTTACCCTAATCAGATGGAACTGGTCATTGGTGAGAACTAATGCTCATGATATTGATCTCCATTTTATAATGCAAAATTTGAACAGGGAAAATTAAAAAGAAAACCCAGAGTTGGAAAGGCTGGGCAATTGTTTTTGACCACACTTTTTGATTCCCACCTAAGAGGAAGCTTAATCTGTTTCATGAGATGGTTTATAATAAGAATATGGGAACTGGTCCTTAAAAAGTGAGAAGTAAAAGTGGAAGAAAAGTGGGGCAATGAAAAGTTTCCTATGATAAAATACACAAACCTAACAAATACAGAGTTTATGCTTATATAAAATACTAGTCTTATTCTTTCCTTTATCTGGAAATAAGCCAGTATAAGAGTTGAATACACACTTTAATGTCATCAAAAGAAATGGTAACATTTCTTTCTCTTTAAACTACTTGTATGTGTTGTTTGTTTAAATTGCTGCTTGGTTTTCATATATTTATAATTGATTTACTGTAAGAGCTTTTTGGGATATTACAGAAATTAGCTTTCATCTAACTATATTGAAATCTTTTTGCTTGATATATTGTTTAATTTTTCAAAGTGATTATTTTAACTACCAAACTCCTCAAGGATGTGATATCAGCAAAATGCCAAACTAGAAAGTTTCAATCCCTTATTCTATGAAAACATCAAAAAAAAAACCCCAAAAAACTGAATTAACGTTACAGTAGCTGTGAAAAACAGCCAAAGATCTACAGTAACCAAGTTAATTCCCTGTCAATAAAAATTTACCTTAAAAATGATAGGAAATTTCATGGAAATTTTACTCACCATTTCCCTACTCCCTCCTGGCTCAGCACAGTCTTCATCTAGAAGAGGCAGCAGCCAAATTCCCAGTTGCAGATCAAACCTACCGGCAATGTTATACCCATTCTGGGGGCTTCCTAAAGGACTAGTTTTCTCATCTAACTTGAATCTCAGACTAGGGGAAAAGCAGGAGTCACTCTTTGTGAAAGATTACATATACAGAGGCACCTGAGGCAAAAGATGACATGTGGGGACATACAATAGACCATTTAGGTCCCTCAGGAGAAGCTGGAATGAGACTCTTTGGGATATTAAGACATTCAAAAATAGCTGTGTTTATGGAGGAATTGAGAGAGCCACACACAAGCCCAAGCAAGAGGCATTCTCAGAAAAGACCTGAGTGGACCTTAGCTTTTATCTTAGGCTTATCCCTAAGTTCAGAACACACAAACTCAATTGGTGAAGTACTGCCCCAGTATAGAGCTGATTTGCAAGGACTGGGAGAGGTTGCTATTTTTTTTCAAAAGCCTAATTTTCAAATAAAAATCATAAGGCATACAAAAAAACAAGAAAACATGGCCCATTCGAAGGAACAATATAAATCTCCAGACATTCTCCTTGAGAAAGCACAGACATTGGATTTACTAGACAAAGACTTTAAACCAGCTTTCTTAAATATGCTCAAAGAGCTAAAGGAATGGGTGGAGAGGAAGATGGGGGCACAGTGGGAGGACCCTAGGCTCATCTCATCCCACAAACACAACTAGGTAACTATCATAGCCTCCTAAATACACCAGAAATCTGCCTGAAGACTGACAGGACAAACTCAACAACTAAAGGGAGAGAAGAGCCACACTGAAGAAGGTAGGAAGTGCAGAGATGTGGTTTAGGGGAGAAATGGGTCAGGGATACTGCAGAGGGGTGGGAGCCATGGTCACAGAGAAGGTGAGAGGGCGAGAGAGAGAGAGAGAGAGAGAGAGAGAAAGAGAGAGAGAGAAACACACAGGGGAGTGCACAAGAATATTTCCCCAAAGCTATTATCTTGGAAAATGAGAGGGGCTGAATTTCATGAGCTCTTGCAAGCAGCAGAGCTTAAAGCCTGGAGTTTTAAAGGTCAGCAGGTTTGGCTAGGATGGAGTCCTGATGGCACGGCACTGGAGAGAAGGCAAGCAAACAACCCAAGGGCATATGGCTTGGGAACACTGAACTGAGAAACAGCTAAGGCACACAGCAGAGAGATTATTTACTATTCTAGGAGTGCTTCCCTGAGAGGCAGCATTCACACAGACTCCTCCCCAGGAACAAAGGAGCTGACTAGTGCCAATTCCCTCCCCCACCCCTCAGCATAAACACAGAACCACATGACAGAAGAAGCTTGGTGCCAACACTGGCTGCCTAACTTTGTTACACCAAACCCCAACCCCCTGTGTTCTTGTGGAACTGCCCTTCTCAGTCAAGCTTGGCTCATTCCCAGTGTGGTAATCCCCTCTCCTCGAAGACTGGCACAAACCCTTACCCACACCACCTCTCCCAGCCAGAGAGTTCTGCAGGGCCTCAGTTCTGGTGGAGTTAGTGTTAGGTCTCATTTCACAAGCAAACCAGAGTATACCTAGTTAAAACTTGCCACATTAGGCCAAGGAGCAAACACTGCCCACTGTGGGCAAAGAGAACCTCTGCAGATGATTGCTCTGAAGGATAGAACAGCCAGACACAACAGCAGAGTTCACACACACACTGGAGACACTCCCTGAAGAGGTAGGCCCTGGGAACTACATGAGTTCTTCATAAGGCCATTACTTTCAGGAGCAGGAGACATAACTAGCTTTTCTAATAGCATAAGGCAGAGACTTAGACAAAATGCCAAAATGGAGAAATTTACCTCAAATGAAAGAACAAAATAAGGCCACAGCCAGAGATCTAAAAGAGACACATAGAAGTAACACGCCTGATGGGAATTTAAAGCAACCAATCATGGGCACCTGGGTGGCTCAGTCAGTTAAGCATCTGCCTTTAGTTCAGGTCATGATCCCGGGGTCCTGGGGATTAAGTCCCACATCAGGTTCTGCTCAGTGGGGAGTCTGCTTCTCCCTCTCCCTCTGCTGCTCTCTCTTCTTGTCAAATAAATAAATAAAATCTTAACAAAAAATAAAGCAACAATCATAAGGATACACACTGGGCTTGAGAAAAGAATAGAAGACATCTTTTACCACAGAGATAAAAGAGTTAAAAAAGAATCAGTTGTAAATGAAGAATGCAATAGATGAGATTGGAAACAGGGCAATATGATGAACAGCAGGCTGGAAGAAGCAGAGGAATGAATTAGTGATATAGAGGACAAAATAATGGAAAATAATGAAGCTGAACAAAAGAGAGAAAGAATAAAGAACACGAAAATAGACTTGGGGAACTCAGTGATTCCATCAAATGTAATAATAATTGTATTATAGGACTCTCAGAAGAAAAAGAGAGGAAAGGGGGCAGAAAATTTATTTCACAGAATAATAGCAGAAAACTTCCCTACTCTTGGGAAGGAAACACACATCCAGAGAACTCCCATTAAAATCAACCAAAGCAGGACAACAGCAAGACATATTGTAATTAAACTTGCAAAATATTGTGGTAAAGAAAAAAAATCTTAAAAGTAGTGACACAAAAGAAGATGGTAACATACAAGGGGAAAAAACCATAAGGCTAGCTGGAGATTTCCTAACAGAAACATGGGAAGCCAGAAGAGAGCAGCATGACATATTCAAAGTACTGACTGGGAAAAACCTGCAGCCAAGAACAGTCTATATAGCAAGGCTCTCATTCAGAGTAGAAGGAGAGGTAAAAAGTTTCCCAGAGAAACAAAAACTAAAAGAGTTCATGACCAGCCCTGGTCATGAATGAATAAATGAAACCAGCCCTGCAAGAAATATTAAATATTAAAGGGAACTCATTGAGTGCTAAGGAGAGACCAAAAATGACAAAGACAAAGAATCAGAGAAAACCTCCAGAAACAACTACAAAACACATAATACAATGGCAATAAATAATTTATCAATAATTACTTTGAATGTAAATAGACCAAACACTCCAATCAAAAGACATAGGGTGTCAGAATGGATTTAAAAACAAAAACAAAAACAAGACCTATCTATATGCTGCCTACAAGAGACTAATTTTATTTTATTTATTTATTTATTTTTAAAGATTTTATTTATTTATTTGACAGACAGAGAGAGAGAGATCACAAGCAGGCAGAGAGGCAGGCAGAGAGGGAGAAGCAGGCTCCCCACCGAGCAGAGAGCCGGATGTGGGGCTCAATTTCAGGACCCTGAGATCACAACCTGAGCCGAAAGCAGAGGCCTTAACCCACTGAGCCACCCAGGCGCCCCATAAGAGACTCATTTTAGACCTAAAGACACCTGCAGATGGAAAGTGAGGGGGCAGAGAAATATTTATCATACAAATGAATACCCAAAGAAAACTGGAGTAGCAATATTTATATCAGACAAACTAGACTTTAAAACAAAGATTATAAAAAGAGGCAAAGAAGGACATTATATAATCATAAAGAGGACAATCCAACAAGAACATATAACACTTGTAAATACTTATGCACCCAACTTGGGAGCACCTAAATATATAAAACAATTAAGAACAAACATGAAGGAACTAATCGATAATAATAGAATAATAGTAGGTGACTTTAACACCCTACCTACATCAATGGACAGATCATCCAAGCAGGAAATCAAGAAGGAAACAATGGCTTTGAATGACACACAGGACTAGAGGGACTTAACAGATATATTCAGAATGTCCCATTCTAAAAGAGCAGAATACACATTCTTTTCAAGTGCACATGGAACATTCTCCAGGATCGATCACACATTAGGTCACAAAACAGGCCTCAACAATTACAAAAAGACTGAAGTCATACCATGCAACTTTTCTGACCACAACACTATGAAGCTAGAAGTCAGCCACAAGAAAAATATTGGAAAGAGCACAAATACATGGAGACTAAACAACATGCTACTAAACAATGAATGGGTCAACCAAGAAATCAAAGAAAAAATTTAAAAATTCATGGAAACAAATGAAAATGAAAACAGAACAGACCAAAACCTTTGGGACGATACAAAAGTGGTCCTTAGAGGGAAGTATATAGCAATACAGGCTTACCTCAAGAAGCAATAAAAATCTCAAATAAACAATCTAACCATACACCTAAAGGAGCTAGAAAAAGAGCAACAAATGCAGCCCAAAACTAGCAGAAGGAATGAAATAATAAAGAGGAGAGCAGAAATAAATGATATAGAAGCTAAAAATAAACAAACAAATAATAGATCAGATCAATGAAACCAGGTGCTGCTTCTTTGGAAAAATAAACAAAAACTTAACAGAGTGATAAACCTGTAGCCACACTTATCAAAAAGAAAAGGACCCAAATAAATAAAATCACAAATGAGAGAGAAGCAACAACCAACACCACAGAAATGTAAACATTTATAAGAGATGAAAAACTATATGCCAACAAATTGGACAACCTGGAAGAAATGGTCTAATTCCTAAACATATATAAACCTCCAAAACTGAACCAGGAAAAAATAGAAAACTTGAACAGACCAATAACCAGCAAAGAAATTGAATCAGTAATCAAGAAACTCCCAAGAAACAAAAGTCCAGGAGTGAAGACCCACAGGGGAATTCTACCAAACATTTAAAGAAGTTAAATTAAAGAGTTAATATTTATTCTCCTCAAACTGTTCCAAAAAATAGAAAAGGAAGGAAAACTTTCAGATTCATTCTATGAGGACAGAATTATTCTGATACCAAAACCATATAAAGCCTCCACTAAAAAAGAGAACTATAGGCCAATATCCCTGATGAACATGGTTGCAAAAATTCTCAATAAAATACTAGCAAGCCAAATCCAACAATATGTTAAAAAAAATCATTCACCACAATAAAGTGGAATTTCTTCCTGGGTTACAAGCATGGCTCAATATTTGTAAATCAATCAATGTGATACACCACATTAATAAAAGAAAGGCTAAGAACCATATAATAATTTCAATAGATGAAGAAAAAGCATTTGAGAAAGTACGATAGCCATTCATGATAAAAAAAAAAACCTCAACAAAGTAGGTTTAGAGGGAACATAACTCAACATTATAAAGTCCATATATGAAAATCCCACAGCTAATATCATCCTCAATGGGGAAAAACTGAGAGCATTTCTTCTGTGGTCAGGAACAAGATAGGGATGTCCACTCTCACCAATTTTATTCAACATATACTGAAAGTCCTAGCCACAGCAATTAGACAACAAAAAGAAATAAAATGCATCCAGATAGGAAAGGAAGAAATGAAACACACTTTTTGTAGATGACATGATACTATATATAGAAACCCTGAACAAACCACCAAAAAATCTGCTAGAATTCATACACAAATTCAGCAAAGTTGCAGAATACAAAATCAATGTACAGAAATCTGTTACATTTCTGGGGGCACCTGGGTGGCATAGTCGGTTAAGCATCCAACTCTTGGTTTTGGCTTGGGTTGTGATCTTGGGCTTCTGGGATTGAGCCCCTCAGTGGGCTCTGCATTCAGCACAGAGTCTGCTTGGATTCTCTCTTCCTCTTCCTCTGTCCTTCCCCCTCCTCTTTCTCTCAAATAAATAAATCTTTAAAAAACAAAAACAAACAAAAAATCGATTACATTTCTATACATCAACAATGAAGCAGCAGAAAGAGAAATCAAGGAATCAATCTTATTTACAATTGCACCAAAAACCCTAAGATACCTAGGAATAAACCCAACCAAAGAGGTGAAAGACATGTACTCTTAAAACTATAAAACTCTGATGAAAGAAATTGAAGAAGACACAAAGAAATGGAAAGACATTCCATGCTCATGGATTGGAAGAAAAAATATTGTTAAAATGCCTATAGTACCCAAAGCAATCTACACATTTAATGCAATCTCTATCAAAATACCAACAGCATTTTTCACAGAGCTAGAACAAACAACTCTAAAATTTGTACGGAACTACAAAAGACCCCAAATAGCCAAAGCATTCTTGAAAAAGCAAAGCAAAGCTGGAGGCATCACATTTTGGCATTTCAAGCTATATTACAAAGCTGTAATCATCAAAACAGTATAGTACTGGCCCAAAAATCTGACACATAGATCAAGAGAACAGAATAGAAAACCCAGAAAGAGCCCACAACTGTATGATCATATAATCTTCAAAAAAGCAGGAGAGAATATCCAATGGGAAAAAGATGGTCTCTTCAACAAATGTTGCTGGGAAAACTGGACAGCAACATGCAAAAGAATGAAACTGGACCACTTTCTTACACCATGCACAAAAATAAATTCAAAATGGATTAAAGACCTAAATGTGAGACCCGAAACTATAAAAATCCTAGCAAAGGACACAGGCAGTAATCTTTTTGATATCAGCCTTAGGAACTTCTTTCTCGATAGGTCTCCAGAGGCAAGGGAAACAAAAGCAAAAGTAAACTATAAAATTAAACTACATCAACTATATAAAGCTTCTGCACAGTTAAGGAAACAAACAACAAAACTAAAAGTCACCCTGCAGAATAGAAGATACTTGCAAAGGACATATCTGATAAAGGGTTAGTATCCAAAATATACAAAAAACTTATAAAATTCAATACCCCCAAAATAAATAATCAAATTAAAGAATGGGCAGAAGACATGAACAGACATTTTTCCAAAGAAGACATACAGATGGCTAACAGACACATGAATAATGGCTCAACATTATTGATCATCAGAGAAATACAAATCAAAAGTACAATGAGACATCACCTTAGAGCTATCAGAATGGCTATAGTCAACAACACTAGAAACAACAGGCGCTGGTAAGAAAAGGGAACCTTCTTGCACTATTGGTTGGAGTGCAAACAGGTATAGCCACTCTGGAAAACAGTATGTAGGTTCCCCGAAAAGTTAAAAATAGAACTACCCTCTGACTCAGCAATTGCACTACTAGGCATTTATCAAAAGAATACAAAAATACTAATTCAAAGGGATACATGTACCCCAATGTTTATAGCAGTATTATCTACAATAGTCAAATTATGAATACAGCCCAGGTGTCCATCGACTGATGAATAGATAAAGGAGAGGTGGTATATATATGATGAAATATTACTCAGGCATAAAAAAGAATGAAATCTTCCATTTCCAAAGACATAGGTGGAGCTGGAGTGTATTATGCTAAGCAAAATAAGTCAGTCAGAGAAAGACAAATACCATATGATTTCACTCATATGTGCAATTTAAGAAACAAAACAAATGAGCAAAGGGGAAAAGAAAGAGGAGGAAAAGCAAGAAACAGACTGTTAAGTATAGAGAACAAACTGATGTTTATCAGAAGGGAGGTGGGTGGGGGATGAGTAAAATAGATGATGGGAATTAAGCAGTACACTTGCTTCTATGAGCACTGGGTGTTGTTCTGAAGTATTGAATCACTATTTTGTACACTTGAAACTAATATTACACTGTATGTTAACTAACTGGGATTTAAATTAAAATCTAAATAAATAAATAAGTCTGGATTTACCAGGAGAGAGAGAGAGAGAGAGCTGTTGGAAAAGACAAAGAAATAACAGAAATCAGGGAAATAAACAACAACAACAACAACAACAACAACATGAGATTATCCACAGAGAGATAAATTATAAAAAGGAATCAAACAGAAATTCTGAAACTGAAAAATATAACTTCATGGAAACATTCACTAGCAGGATTCAACAGCAGATTTGAGCAGACAGAAGAAAGAATCGATTTTTTTTTAAAGATTTATTTATTTATTTATTTGACAGAGAGAGAGAGAGAGAGAGATCACAAGTAGGCAGAGAGGCAGGCAGAGAGAGAGGGGGAAGCAGGCTCCCTGCTGAGCAGAGAGCCCGATGTGGGGCTTGATCCCAGGACCCTGAGATCATGACCTGAGCCGAAGGCAGAGACTTAACCCACTGAGCCACCCAGGCGCCCCAAATCGATTATTTATTTATTTTTTTAAATAAGACAATTGAATTGTAAATTGAATTGTAAAAAAAAAAAAAAAGTAACTCAAATGAAATTATTGAGTCTAAAAACAGAAAAGAAAAAATAATGAGGAAAAGTGAACAGAGCCTAAGGGATTTCTGGGATACTATAAAGTAGAACAATATATGCACTATGGGAGATTCAGAAAGAGAAGAGAGATAGGGGCAGAAATATTTAAATAATGGCCAAAATTTCCTCTAATTTGATGAAATAGATGAATCTACAAATCTAAGAAACTTAACAAATACCAAGTATGATGGGACCTAAAAATCCACATGGAGACACATTATAATCAAACTGTGGAAAGACAAAGAGAAAATCATGAAAGTAGCAAGAGAGAAACAATTTGTCATTTATAAATGATCCTCAGTAAAGTTATCAATGAATTTCTCAGCGATAACCTAGAGGGCAGACGGCAGTGAGAATGATATAGTTAAAGTGCTGAAAAATAAACAGTGAAGTGAGAATTCTATATTGACCAAAACTGTCCTTCAAAAATAAAGGAGATATTAAAACATTCTAGATAAACAAAAGCTAAAGGAGTTCATTACCGTTAGACTTAGCCTACAAGAAATGCTAAAGGGAATTCTTCAGATTGAAATAAAAGGACACTAGACAGTAATTCAAATATATATATAGATTTCCAAAGTTAAATACATGGCTAATATAAAAACTGGTATTATTATAATTTTGCTTTGTAACTTCGCTTTTATTTTTTAGAGAATTTAAAAGACAAAAGCATAAAATTATTATAAATCTATGTTAGTGAGTATATAATGTATAATGACATATCTGTGTCTATAACTTAAGGTGGTGGAGAGAGAGTATAGTTTTTGTATGCAATTAAATGTAAGTTAGTATTAATTCAAATGAAATTATTGTAACTTTAAAATTGTATAAGTAATACTAATGGAAATCATGAAGAATAGAATTATAAAATATACAGAAAATAAAATGAGAAGGGAATCAAAACTATGTTATTAAAAAAATCAACTAAGCACAAAAGAATGCAGTAATGGAGGAAATGAGGGACAAAAAAGCTTTAAGGCATACAGAAAACAAATAACAAAGTGGCAAAAGTAAGTCTTTCTTTACCAGTAGTTTTTGTTAAATGTGTATATGTTCAATCCCCCACTCAAAAGGCATAAATTGGCAGAATAGATTAAAAAAGCATAATATAACTATTTGCTAGCTACAAGAAATTCACTTTAAATCTAAAGACACAAATAATATAAAAGTGAAAGAATGGAAAAAGATATCCCATATTGAATAATAACCAAAAGAGAGCTGAGATGTTTTTACTAATATCAGACAAACTTGACTTTAAATAAAAACTGTTATGAGACAAAGAACAAAATTATATATTGATAAAAGTGTCCACCCACCAACAAAATATGAAGAATTATGAATATATAGCCACCAAACATGAGTTTCAAAATATATGAAACAAACATTGACAGAATTGAAGGGGCAAATAGATAGTATACAAAAATAGTTGGAGACTTCAATACTCACTTTCAATTACAGAACAACAATAAGGAAATAGACGGGGAGGAGCAAGATGGCAGAGGAGTAGAAGACCTAAATTTCATCTGGTCACAAGAATTCAGCTAGATAGTTATCAAACCATTCTGAACACCTGCAAACTCAACGGGAGATCAAAGAAAAGAATAGCAGTGATTCTATGAACAGAAAAGTAACCACTTTCTGGAAGGTAGGAAGTGCAGAGAAGTGAATCTGAGGCGATATTTGGGAAGATAGACCGCGAAGGGGAGGGTGCCTCCATCAGCTGGCTCCTGCAAGTGATAGAGCAGTGAAGCACAAAATCAGAACTTTTAAAAGTCTGCTCCACTGAGGGACATCGCTCCATGGCTAAGCAGAGGGTGGAGCCCTTGCTGGGACAGTGTGGTCTTAGGACCTTCAGGGTAACAGGAAGACCAGGAATACCTGAGTGTGGCAGAGTACCCAGGTATCAGAGCAAGGAAGCTGGCTACAAGGACTGAGCGAAGCAGTGGGCTCTCAGCTCGGGGTTGCCATAAACCACGATCTGCGGCACAGTTGGGCCATTACTCTTCACGCAGGGACCTAACAAGTGGCAGATTCGGGAGACTCACCTTCCTCTCGCGGGAGGAGTGGTGCAGGAACATAGCATAGGAATCTGCTGGGTTTGGAGACTCCAAACAGGGCCATGTGCCAGAGATAGAAATGCTCGGTCACAGGCTGGGTGAGCTTGGAGTGAAGCCAGAGACCAGGGAGACAGAAGTGATTGACCGCTTTTCTCTGAGGGCGCAATGAGGAGTAGGACCCCGAGCTCTTGGCTCCTCCAGGCCAGAGATTGGGAGGCTGCCATTTTCATTCTTGTCCTCCAAACCTGTACGGAAAGTGTTCAGGGAACAAAAGCTTCCAAGAGCAAACCTGAGCAGATTACTTAGCCTGGCCCCTGGCAATGGCAGTGTAATTCTGCCTTGGGCAAAGACATTTGAGAATCAGTGCAATAGGCGCCTCCCCCAGAAGATCAGCAAGAACATCCAGCCAAGACCAAGTTTACCTATCAATGAGAACTGCAAAAACTCCAGCGCTAGTGGAATACAGCACATAGAATTCATGGCTTTTTCCCCATGATTCTTTAGTCTTTCAAAGTTAAATTTTTAAAATTTTCCTTCTTTTTTTCTTATTCTTTTTTCTTCTTTTCTTTTTTGAATTTTTCCTCTTTCCTATTTTAACCATCATCTTATCAATATCTTTTTAAAATCTTTTTTTTCATTTTTACAGTCATATACTATCCCTTCATTGTATTTAACCTTATTTTTGCAGCCGAGAATACTAGCTAGGCTGTCATTGAAAATAGAAGGAGAAATAAAAAGCTTCCAGGACAAACAAAACTAAAAGAATTTGCAAACACCAAACCAGCCCTACAGGAAATATTGAAAGGGGTCCTCTAAGAAAAGTGAGAGCCTAAAAGTAACATAGACCAGAAAGGAACAGAGACGATATACAGTAACAGTTACCTTACAGGCAATACAGTGGCACTAAATTCATATCTTTCAATAGTTACCCTGAATGTAAATGGGCTAAATGCCCTAATCAAAAGACACAGGGTATCGGAATGGATAAAAAAATAAGACCAATCAATATGCTGTCTGTGAGAGACTCATTTTAGACCCAAAGACACCTCCAGTGGGGGAGTGGAAAACCATTTACCATGCTAATGGACATCAAAAGAAAGGTGGGGTGGCAATCCTTTTATCAATAAATTAGATTCTAAGCCAAAGACTATAATAAGAGATGAGGAAGGACACTATATCATACTTACAGGGTCTGGCCAACAAGAAGATCTAACAATTTTAAATATCTATGCCCCTAACATGGGAGCAGCCAATTATATAAACCAGTTAATAACAAAATCGAAGAAATGCAAGGACACTAATACAATAATAGTAGGGGACTTTAGCACCCCCTCATTAATATGGACAGATCATCTAAGCAAAAGATCAACAAGGAAATAAAGGCTTTGAATGACACACTGGACCAGATGGACATCACAGATATATTCAGAACATTCCATCCCAAAGCAACAGAATACATATTCTCCTGTAGTGAACATGAAACATTCTGGAGAATATATCACATCCTGGGTCACAAATCAGGTCTTAACTGGTACCAAAAGATTGGGATCATTCCCTGCATATTTGCAGACCACAGTACTTTGAAACTAGAACTCAACCACAAGAGGAAGGTTGGAAAGAACTCAAATACATGGAGGCTAAAGAGTATCCTACTAAAGAATGAATGGGTCAACCAGAAAATTAAAGAAGAATTAAAAAAAATTCATGGTAACAAATGAAAATGAAAACACAACTGTTCAAAATCTTTGGGATGCAGCAAAGGTGGTCCTGAGAGTAAAATATATAGCAATACAAGCCTTTCTCAAGAAACAAGAAAGGTCTCAAGTACACAACCTAACCCTACACCTAAAGGAGCTGGAGAAAGAACAGCAAAGAAAGCCTAAACCCAGCAGGAGAAGAGAGATAATAAAGATCAGAGCAGAAATCTATGAAATAGAAACCAAAAGAACAGTAGAACAGATCAATGAAAGTAGGAGCTGGTTCTCTAAAAGAATTAATAAGATTGATAAACCCTTGGCCAGACTTATCAAAAAGTAAAGAGAAAGGACCCAAATTAATAAAGTCATGAATGAAAGAGGAGAGATCACAACCAACAGCAAAGAAATACAAACAATTATAAAAACATATCATGAGCAACTATACGCCAGCAAATTTGACAATCTCGAAGAAATGGATGCATTCCTAGAGACATATAAACTACCAAAACCGAACCAGGAAGAAATAGAAAACCTAAACACATGCATAACCAGTAAGGAGATTGAAGCAGTCATCAAAAATCTCCCACCAAACAAGAGCCCAGGGCCAAATGGTTTCCCAGGGGAATTCTACCAAACGTATAAAGAAGAATTAATACCTATTCCCTTGAAACTGTTCCAAAAAACAGAAATGGAAGGAAAACTTCCCAACTAATTTTATGAGGCCAGCATTACCTTGATCCCAAAACCAAAGTCCCCATCAAAAAGGAGAATTACAGACCAATATCCCTGATGAATATGGATGCAAAAATTCTCACCAAAATATTAGCCAATAGGATCCAACAGTCCATTAAAAGGGTTATTCACCATGACCAAGTGAGACTTATTCCTGTGCTGCAAGGTTGGTTCAACATCCGCAAATCAATCAATGTGATACAATACATTAAGAAAGAACAAGAACCATATGATACTCTCAATAGATGCAGAAATAGCATTTGACAAAGTACAGCGTCCTTTCTTGATCCAAAGTCTTCACAATGTAGGGATAGAGGGTAACATACCTCAATATCATAAAACCCATCTATGAAAAATTCACAGTGAATATCATTCTCAATGGGGAAAAACTGAGAGCTTTTCCCCTAAGGTCAGGAACACGGCAGGGATGTCCACTATCACCACTGTTATTCAACATAGTACTAGAAGTCCTAGCCTTAGCAATCAGACAACAAAAAGAAATAAAAGGCATCTGAATAGGCAAAGAAGTCAAACTCTCACTCTTTGCAGATGATATGACCCTTTATGTGAAAACTCAAAAGATTCCACTCCAAAACTGCTAGAACTCATACAGGAATTCAGTAAAGTGTCAGGATACAAAATCAATGCATAGAAATCAGTTGTATTTCTATACACCAGCAATAAAACAGAAGAAAGAAAAATTAAGGTGTTGATCCCATTTAAAATTGCACACAACACCCTAAGATACTTAGGAATAAATCTAACCAAAGAGGCAAGGGATCTATACTCAGAAAACTACAGAATACTCATGAAAGAAATTGAGGAAGATGCAAAGAAATGGAAAAACGTTTCATGCTTATGGATTGGAAGAACAAATATTGTGAAAATGTCTATGCTACTTAGAGCAATCTACACATTTAATGCAATCCTTATCAAAATACCATCAACTTTTTTCAAAGAAATGGAACAAATAATCTTAAAATTTATATGGAATCAGAAAAGACCCTGAATATCCAGAGGAATGTTGAAAAAGAAAACCAAGCTTGGCAGCATCACAATTCCAGACTTCAAGCTCTATTACAAAGCTGTAATCATCAAGACAGTATGCTACTGGCACAAAAAGAGACACATAGATCAATGGAACAGAATAGAGAAACAAGAAATGGACCTTCAACTCTATGGTCAACTAATCTTTGACAAAGCAGGAAAGAAAGTCCAATGGAAAGTCCATTCAACAAATGGTGTTGAGAAAATTGTACAGCCACATCCAGAAGAATGAAACTGGACCATTTCCTTACACCATACACAAAAAGAGACTAAAAATGGATGAAAGACTGCAATGTGAGACAGGAATCCCTCAAAATCCTTGAGGAGAACAAAGGTAGCAACCTCTTCGACCTCAGCCAGAGCAAGTTCTTCCTAGAAACATCACCAAAAGCAAGGGAAGCAAGGGCAAAAATGAACTATTGGGACTTCATCAAGATCAAAAGCTTTTGCACAGCAAAGGAAACAGTCAACAAAACCAAAAGACAACCGACAGAATTGGAGAAGATATTTGCAAATGACATATCAGATAAAGGGCTAGTATCCAAAATCTGTAAAGAACTTATCAAACTCAACACCCAAAGAACAAATAATCCAATCAAGAAATGGGCAGAAGACATGAACAGACATTTCTGCAAAGAAGACATCCAAATGGCTAACAGATACATGAAAAAGTGCTCAACATCACTCAGCATCAGGGAACTACAAATCAAAACTACAGTGAGATACCACCTCACGCCAGCCAGAATGGCTAAAATTAACAAGTCAGGAAATGACAGGTGTTGGCAAGGATGTGGAGAAAGGGGAACATTCCTACATTGTTGGTAGGAATGCAAGCTGGTGCAGCTACTCTGGAAAACAGTATGGAGGTTCCTCAAAAAGTTGAAAATAGAGCTACCCTACGACCCAGCAATCGCACTACTGGGTATTTACCCTAAAGATAGAAATGTAGTGATCCAAAAGGGCATGTGCACCCCAATGTTTATAGTGGCAATGTCCACAATAGCCAAACTATGGAAAGAGCCTAGATGTTCATCAACAGATAAATGGGTAAGGAAGATGTGATACATATATACAATGGAATATTAGTCAGCCATCAAAAAACCCGAAATCTTGCCATTTGCAACAACGTGGATGGAACTAGAGGGTATTATGCTAAGGGAAATAAGTCAATCAGAGGAAGACAATTATCATATGATCTCACTGATAGGAGGAATTTGAGAAACAAGACAGGATCATAGGGGAAGGGAGGAAAAAATGAAACAAGATGAAACCAGAGAACGAGAAAAACCATAAGAGACTTTTCATCTCAGGAAACAAACTGAGGGTTGTTGGAGGGAAGTGTGGTGGGAGGGATAGGGTGGCTGGGTGATGGACATTGGGGAGGGTATGTGTTACGGTGAGTGCTGTGAATAGTGTAAGACTGATCAATCACAGACCTGTACCCCTGAAACAAATAATACATTATATGTTAATTAAAAATTTTTTAAAATAAAAAAGAAATAAAGAAATAGAGAACTTGAATAACATTATGAACCAATTGGATCTAACAGGCATATACACAACACTCCACCCAACAAAAGCAGAATACATTTTTTTCAAGTGCACATGGAACACTTTCTAGGGTAGACCATATGTTAGGCCACAAGATAAATCTTCATAAACTAAAAGAGACTGAAATCATACAAAATATCTTTTCTGATCACAACTGAATGAGAAGAAATCAATAATAAAAGGGAAACTGGGAATTTCACCCATATATAGAAATTAAACAACACTCAATGCAATCAATTGGTCAGATAAGAAATCACAAAGAAAATTAGAAAACATCTTGAGACAAATGAAAATGAAAACACAACATACCAAAACATATAGAATGTAGCAAAAACAGTGTTATGCAAATTGATAGTTGTCAATACTTAGAGTAAGGAAGAAGAAAGTTCTCAAATCGAAGTCTAACTTTACACCTTAAGGAACCAGAAAAAAGAAGAGAAAATTAAACCCAAAGCTAGAAAAAGGAAGGAAATAATAAAGGTTAGAGTAAGTAGATATAAATGAAATATAGAATAAGAAAACAATAGAGAAAAATCAATGAAATCAACAGCCGTGCTCGAAAAGATCAACAAAATTGGTAAAACTTTAGCTACACTGATGAAGAAAAAAATCAGTCAAGTTATTAAAATCAGAAATGAAAGTGGGGACATTACCACCACTTTCACAAAAATGAAACAAATTATAAGAGAGTTATTACAAATAATTGCACACCAACCGATTGGATTACATAATGAATGGCCAAATTCTTAGAAATGACACAACTATCAAGACTGAATCATAAAGAAATAGAAATAAATAGACCTCTAACTGGTAATAGTTATTGAATCAGTAATCAAAAACCACTCAACAAAATAAAAAGCCCTGGACAAAATGGCATCACTAGTGAATTCTACCAAATTTTAAAGAATTAACACCAATCCTAATCAAGCTCTTCCAAAAATATTAAAGAGGAGGGAGCACTTGTAACTCATTTACTGAGGCCAGCATTACTCTGATACCAAAGCCAGACAAAGACACTATAAGAAAAGAAAACTATGGGCCAATATCCCTCATGAATATCAATGCAAAAATCTTCAATAAAATATTAGCAAACAGAAGTGAACAGCGTATGAAAGGGATTATACACCATGACCTGGTAGGATTTATTCTTGGAATTTAAGAATGGCTCAACATAAAAAAATTAAACAATGTAATATATCACATTAACGGATTGAAGGAGAAAACCACAGGATCATCTCAATTGATGCAGAAAAAAGCATTTAACAAAACTAAACACGTTTTCGTGATAAAACACTCAGCTGTTTAATAAGACTTAAGGATTCTTTTGAGGCCTGCCTGGGGGGCACAGGCAGTTAGGCATCCAACTCCTGGTTTTGGTTCAGGTCATGATCTCAGGGTTGCAAGATTGAGGCCCGCATTGGGCTCAGCGCTCAGCACAGAGTCTGATTCTAAGTCTCTCCCTCTCTGTCTGCCCCTCTCCCTCCCTCTATCTCTTTCTCTCTAAAATAAATAAAGCTTAAAAACAAAAAAGATTCTTTTGATGACAGGCGACAACACAATGACACTCAGATGAAAGCTAAACTCTGTTACTTACAGCTCCAAATGAGAGAAGGCTCCCAGACAAAGGATTACCTCAACACAGGATACTGGATCTATAGTTGGCAGCTTATGTATGGCAAGCTGAGTGTGGTTAGCTAGGTTTTGCAGGTTCCCTATGGACTAATTTGAGTAATTTCAGTGGGATTTAGTGTATAGGGGCTTTTTCTAGTGGTCTGAAACCTGCCCCAGGGCAATTAGTATGAGTGTATAGTGGCCTAGAGTATGAGAACCTGATAAGGGAAGTGAGTTGTAATTAGCTCTTCAAGAAGGAGAGCTGATCAGCCCCTAGCCAGGACCTCAAAACTGGGTCAAGACAGCATTTTTTAAAAACTATATTACAATTAACCCCTTGATATCTTGACATCAGTTGTGAGCTAGTTTTTTGGGGGGCGGGGGAGGGGGGTTGTGGGAGTTATTTGAATGTCCTAAATAATAAAGGAGACTTCTAGAGATTGAGCATAGTTGCCCTAAACAGCATAGAAAACAATTTATCATAAAAGCAGAAAAGAAAAAAAGAAGTATAAGTCTTTGTAGGCCCTCCCATAGCCCAGTTCCTCATTTATGTGGTATTATCCAGATCTGAAACTGCTGGGCTTCTAATAATATTTTGGCAGAGCTGTAAAGTGTGTTAAAAGCATGCATTATATTTTTTCGTGACAATAGTATCTTGGTGTATTTCTTGGGTCAAGCTGGCAGGTCTAACAGTTATGTTGTTGGAGGATATAAATTAACTGTTTAGTAAGGCATATGTATGTAAAGGCTAATAGTGTTTGTTTATAACCGGTGAGAAGGGGTGGTTGTGGGGAACACGGTCAGAGTACACAGTGGCAGACTGTGTTAGAAAACTGGAGTAGGGGAGTAAGAGAAGGCCATGGAGAGTGGGAAGTTCTCTCCCCAGGGGGTTGAGGGTTGGAATAATAATTGCCATTAATTTTTAGAATGGCACAGATAGTAGCAACCTCTCTATAATTTTTCTTTAGGCATGGGAGTACAGGGGTTTTGGCCAAGAGCAAGGTATAGACTAGAATCATGGACTAAGCAGACAGTGAGTGCAGGAAGTATAGTACAATCTCTAATATCAAAGAAAGAAAAGCAATAAATGTCTCATGTCCAGTTTGTCAGTGCCTTAGGAGAGGCAGCCTATGGGCATTACTGGGGCAGTGGTCTGAGAGTCAGGGGTGAAGTTATCTCTGAAGAAAAGAGCAATGTCATCTTAGCAGCATGTCTGGGCCAGGGTCATGTTGTCTGTGATGTGGGACTGGGACATCCTTCCCAAAGGCTATCTACTGGGGTTGATGTGGGTCATGTTTTTGTGGCAGTATGTCCCAAATCGTAAGGCTTAGCCCTTGCAGAAGTTGAAGGCAATGTGGGTCCTGGGAGCTTGTAAATATCTTTAGTGTCAAGGGGCTTTCTGGGTGCACAGCTAGCAAAAGTGATGCCAGTATCCACGATAGTGTTGTAAGCTCTGGAATCCGACTAGCACAACTAATGGTCTACTTAAGGGTGGCAAAATCTAAAGGCTCCCAGCGATCCAAGCCTTTGCCCAGATGGATGATGAGAGGGGTTTTATTGCAAATAGGATTTAAATCCTATGGCCTGATTTGAGTGCATGTGGTTAATAGGGTGTGGGATTATTAGTCATCTAAATTATCTGTGGCTGAGATTGAAACCAGCATTAGTGTGTTAGCAGGTCCTCTAAACCAATGACTAATACGCCCTTTGGCTCAGTTGTCAGTTCTGTTGGTGACGGGCAATCAATCAGGTCTTTGAGCTACAGGGATTGCATTAGCCAAACTGGATGGCATGTGGACATCAGCATTTGCCATGTGTGGTTGAAACAATGGCTTCCTTGGAGGGTTTCAGCCTCCAAATTACAGATTAAAGAAAACTCCAAGACCAGTGGTAATAAGACTAAGGGTCAATTAAATAGCTATTGTTGCCTGAAGTTGATTTTCTCCTGGCATGTAGTATCACCAAGGAGGAGTTATCTAGTTTTATAATTATGGGATATGATGTCGATTTCATTATTATTCCTGAATGTGATTTTCATTTACTAAGTTGAACTTTTGATCTCCCTTCTTGGTAGTCCACATTATTCTGGAAATGGACCTGGAAAACTAATTTTAATTTTTTGGAAAGGATCAGAGAGAGAGACAGATTAATGATCTGCCCCTTATGGCCTGAATATAGGAGAAGATTTTAAGTGGTGGAAGTTTAGGCTCCAATGGGCCCCGTATCACAGGGGCAGGTATCTGGCCCATGGGACCATCTAGTCTAATGCATCCCAGAAGAATATTTACCATTGATCTGGCCCCAGCCTGTATAGAATGGGAAGGCTAGAAAATGGATAAAAATAGGGAGACACTATTAAAGGGCCTCATATATAAGTCTTTGTATGCATGGAGGAGAGACACCTTCCCTTTATGTTAAAGGGGGATGGGAACGATTATTAAAGTTGGTATAAAGTGTGAGTATGCAAAGGGGCCTTGAATTAAGACAGATTAAGACCTGGGAAAGGTATAGATCCATTTAATGGCTCATTTGTCATTTTGTAACTGAAATAGGAGTTCTCTGAGGAGCCCTTTAGGGGTGAACCTATTGCCAGGAGGCTAAAAGTTCTATTAAATGTCTTCTATAAGAGCCTAGCACTATTTATTTTGAGAAGTGAAATGCGTGTCTTGGTCAATATCAGCAATGTCTGGAACACCAAAGGGGAAAAGGAGTGTCCTGGTAAAGCTTGGTATTTGACCCTTGCATATATAAAGACATGTATAACTTTGATTTATATTTTGGGTATTAGGAGATTTCAAGAATTCTTTACCCTGAAAGGCACAATGGTCCAAAGGCAATGGTCCAAGAGTTTTGTAAAAACATGCAGATGGAGCCATTTGCTGATTAGAGTCTCCAGGGCTAAGATGATTACCTGAAGTTTAGCCAATTGTGCTGACCCTTGGACCCCATCCTTTATCAGAAACATCCTAGTTAAGAGATGGAAAGTAGCAACATTCCACTGAGCTCCATCACATATGATGGTGGCAATTCCATCTGTACAGTCTAACTGAAAGGGGCTCCCCAAATAGCCAAGGAGTCTGCGGGAAGGGTGACCTGCTCTAGACCATGGCATCTGGCAAGGAACTGGGGACAAGGGAGGATACCCCCTCCTGCAGACAGCAGATGCCAGAGGGTCCAGGTAATAACTAGAGGTCCATGGGGTCCCATTTTGTCAAGCTGATTTATGAGTGTCAAAGACTTAATTTAATTTAAATTTATTGCTCATTGTGCAGAGTGCTTATGTCCACAATAGGATATTTCCCTGCTTAAATTTAAGCAGGATCCCCAGGATGTGGCCAATAATTACAATTTGAGCCTCAATATTGATTAAAAGTCCACGAAGCTTTATGAATTGGTGGACTTTAGCAAATGTTTATGTTATCTTAGAACCTACGTTGTAGAAGGACAACAAGACTCTCAGCACCCTTTTATCTTTGCGTTATTACATTTTTAAAGTAAATTTTGGATTTCCAGTTGGGTCAAATTATGGACCTTTGTTTTAATTTAAATATATATACTTAGACATTATATAAAAATATGTAATTTTTAAACTTCTTCCCCCTGCAATCCTATGTTCTTATTAATGGGGTGGGGGTGGGGGTACATCTGTCTGCCTAAAGCCCTGGTGTTTAGTTTCTATTTCTGTCTGATAAGGGATTGGGGGATCTTCTAAATGGTTACAGGAAAAATGGAGGAAGAGCCTGTGGCATACTTCAAAGGCAGCTGTCTCTCTTTCAAGCTTCCCAGTCTACCTCCCAGGGACTAGGTTTGTACTTAGAGGGCTATGGCAGCCTGACCTTGGGACAGGTCAGTTAGCCCCCTTGATCCAAGTATCAGTCCTTTGGCCTATTGATACTGGCAGCACTTGCTGATGAAGCCCAAGCACCGAGGCCCCGGGTTATGTATTATTTAAGCAATTGGTTAACTCAGGTAGGTGTTGTGGAGAGGCTGCAGGGATGAGATATTGGCGCTATTGTCCCAGGGGTCCCCTTTGGATTAAACATGGGGCTACTGGTCTCTGAGGATGCAACTTATGATTCTCCTGAGAGTCTGGGGAGCATGGTGTTCAGTGGCAAGAGCAGCAAGCTAGGCAGCTGCAAGGGAGATAGGTTCATACCTCCACCTGCGTGACACCAATGTAAAGACCAGGGCACCAATACTCACAGGAAATATGGGGACAAACCAGAGTTTGCCCTGAATAAAAATAAGGACACACCAATGCCAAAAAAGTGATGGGTCCCTGGAACAGATCTCTGCCCAAACACAGGCTGTGACCCCGAACACACTGGAACACCTCACCCTGGAAAGTGTACCTCTAGCGGCTTCTCACTCCTATTGCCCTAAGGTGGGTTCCTACCTGGGCTAATATTTAGCACAACAGTTTAGCCAATTGGCACTGTTTGTTTTTAATACTCCCACATGGAGGAAATTTGGTAAGGAGAGCTATGCCAATCACTGGCTGACACAGCAGCAAGTAGCAAGCCTAAAACTCAACAGGTGGCAATTTTGTCCTAAGGTGCTTTCACAGTCATTTGGAACCAACTAGTAAGATAAGAACAGTCCTTTCACGAAACTACTCCAGAATTAGCAATCATGGTCATAACATCCTGCTCGGAGCACCAATTGTTTTATAAGACTTAAAGATTCTTTTATCTTTTTTTTTTAAAGGGAGAGAAAGAGCTCGAGTGGGGAAGGGGAGGTTTGAGGGGAGAGAGAGAGAGAATCTTAAGCAGGCTCCATGCCCAGCACAGAGCCCGATGTGGGGCTTGATCTCACGACCCTGAGATCATGACCTGAGCTGAAATCAAGAGTCAGTCACTTAACCACTTAACTGACCCACCACCCATGTGCCCCTAAAGATCCTTTGACCATAGGATAGAACACAGTGATGCTCAGATGGATGAAAGGCAGCTCCCAATAAGAGAAGACTTCCAGGCTGACCCACACAAGCGTTTGCAACTAGCACAGGGTAACAGCAAGCTGGGCTGCATGGGACAGTTTATGTAGGGCAAGCTGGATGGAGTTAGCCAGTTTTTTGAGGGCTCCCTGAGGATCAACTAATTTAAATAATTTCGGTGGGCTCTGGGGCATAGGGACTCTCTGCAGTGGTCTGGTACCTGGCCCTGGGCCAATTAGGCAGATGTACAGTGGTCTAAAGTGTGAAAGTCTAATAATGGAAGTGTCTGGGATGTGCTTATAATCAGCTGCGCAAAAAGAGGAACTGACTGGTCTCTAGCTAGTTCCTCAAAACTAGGTTAAGACAATATTAAAATAAACACCACCATATTAACAAACTGTAGAGAGAGAAAACTTTCTCAACATCATCAAAGCTATTATGAAAACCCCACACCTAACATCACACTCAATGGTGAAAGACTGAAAGCTTTCATTTTAAGATGAGGAGGAAGACAGGAATGCCCATTTTGCCACTTCTGTGTGACATAGTATTGGAAGTTCTAACCAGGACCACTAGGAAAGAAAAATGAACAAAAGTCTTCCAAATAGGGATGGAAGAAATGAAATAATTTCTGCTCACATATCCCAAACACCCCAACACACATTAAAAAAAAAAGCCTGGTAGAACTAATAAACTAGCACCTAGGTGGCTCAGTGGGTTAAAGCCTCTGCCTTCGGCTCAGGTCATGATCTTGGGGTCCTGGGATCGAGTCCTGCATGGGACTCTCTGCTCAGCAGGGAGCCTGCTTGCCCCTCTCTCTGCCTGCCTCTCTACCTACTTGTGATCTCTCTCTCTCTCTCTGTCAAATAAATAAATAAATAAATCTTAAAAAAAAAAAAAAGAACTAATAAATTAATTCAGCAAAGTTGCAGGATATGAAGTCCACACACAAAAATCAGTTGTGTTTCCATACACTAAGAATGAACAATATGAAAAGAAAGTAAGAAAATAATTGTATTTATAATTCTACCCCCCAAAATCTACAGATCCAATGTATACCTACCAAAATCCCAACTATCTCCTTTGTGGAAATAGAAAAATTCATCCTAAAATCCATATGGAATCTCAAGAGAGTCCAATAGCCAAATTAATCTTGAAAAAGAACAAAGTTGGAGGATTCACACTTCCAGATTTAAAAACTTATTACAAAATAATCAAAACCATGTGTTGCTGGCAAAAAGACAGACATATGGATCAAAGAAATAGAATTGCCCAGAACTAAATCCATATATAAACCCACATATATCTTTGACTGGTTTTTGACAAGGGTGCCAAGATCATGAAGTGGAGAAAGAACAGCTTTCTGACCAACAGTGATTGGAAAGCTGGAAATCCACGTGAAAAAGAATGAAGTTGGACCCTTTTCTTACACTATATCCAAAAATTAACTCAAAATAGATCAAAGACCTAAATTTAAGAGCTAAACTGTAAAACTCTTAGAAGAAAATATAAAGGATAGCCTTCATGACATTGGATTTGGCAGTGTTTCTTGCATATGACACCAAAGGCTAAGGCAAACAAAGGAAAAGTAAATAAATTGGAAGTATTCAAACTTAAAACTTTTGTGCATCACAGAAAACTATCAAGAGAGTAAAAAGGTAACCCACAGAATGGGAGAAAATATTAAAAAATATTTAATAAGGGATTAATATCCATAATATACAAAGAACTACAATTCAACCACAAGAATAAAAAAAAAAAACAATTAAGAAATGGACAAAGAACTTGAATAGATATTTTTCTAAAGAAGATATAAAATGTCCAATAAGCACACGAAAAGACACTCAACATCATTAATTATTAGGGAAATGAAAATCAAACTCAATATACAATATACCCATTATGATGACTTATAAAAAATTATATGAAAAAACAGAAGATAGTAAGTGTTAGAATATGCAGATATTGAAATCCTCATGCATACCTGATGAGAAAGTAAAGTGGTACAATCGTTCTGGAAAACAATATGGTGTTTCTCAAAAAATTAAACACAGAAATATCATGTGATCCAGCAATTCCACTTCTAGATATAGGCCAAAAAAAAATTAAAGCAGGGACTTGAACAAATATTTGTATACCCATGTTAAAGACAGCATTCTTGACGATAGCCAAAAAATGGAAACAACTCATGTGTCCGTTGACAGGAGAATAGAGAAACAAAAAGGGGTATATACATACAGTGGAATATTATTAAGCCTTAAAAGGAAATTCTGACACATGGCACAACATGGATGAACCCTGGAAACATTATGCTCAGTGAAGTAAGCCAGACCCCAAAGGACAAATGTATGAGTCCACTTAGTCACTAGGATAGGCAAAGCCATAGAGATGGAAAGAAGGTTACTAAGGGTCTGAGAAGCAGGGGCAAAGGGGGAGTTCATTGGTAGAGTTTCAGTTTGAGATGATAAAACAGTGGTGATGGTTGCACAAAAATTTGAATGTAATTAATGCTACTAGTATACTTAAAAGTGGTTGAAAGGGTAAATTTTATGTTATATATATTTACCACAATTTTTTTAAGTAAGAAAAAACTTATCAAAGAATGGTGCTTCATTCTGAGAATGATCATCATACAGTACTAGTCATATGGAATTTAGGACACATTATCAAATTTTTTTTTTTTTTTAATCAAATGTTTTAAGGTGTAGTCTCAAATATCATTATTTAGATGAACTTGGAAGTTCATTAGCTTAATATGGAGTTCACTTAGTAGAATATCATGTTTAGCTCTCTTCGGTAATATTTATTGAAAGAATAAATTTGCAATTTCTTCATAGTAAAAGTAGATTATCTTTCTGTTCTAAAACATCTTTGAGTTCTAAAATATGATTCTGAGCTATTGAGAAGGACAGATGCAGTGTTGGAAATCATGTGAACTTTGGAGCTAATCAAACTTAAATTCAAATCATGACTCAGCCACTTTTAGCTAATTGACCTTTGGTAAATTACTTAATCTCTCTGACCATGAATTTCCTCCTCTGTCAATTGGAGACAATATACCCAACTTGCAGAATTTCTGTGAGGATTAGGGATATTAAAACTAAATGTTTAGCACTTAGCATGTACTTAATAAATTATTGCTATTGCTTTTACTCTTCAAGAAATTCTTATAAGAAAACTAGATAGGTGGTACCTCTGAGTTTTGAACACTCAGTTAATTAACACAAGTTAATTGTATACAACAGCTTGTTAGCATGTAAGAAGAATTGCATAACTTTTCTCAAGGAGTAACCATAGATACAAGAAAATAGTACCTGTTTTTATCTGTAAAATCACCATCTGGTGGCACTCAGATACTGTTACAGCCTGGTGTCCGTATGTCCCCAGGACACACTGCCAGCACATCAAAGAGAAGATTGGTTAGAGAGAGATCATCCATAAAGACTTTATATGAAGATAGAAGAGACTTAAAAGTGTATGCTTTAAAAATAAGGCTGTATTTTTAAATTGTGATAGCTTGTTCAATCTTTTTCAAAAATTTTATGCCCTTTACCAAACTACATTCCCCCCAAATAGTTCTTGAGAGGATACTTAAACTTTGACAAGTTGATCAATAGTAAACAGTATCTTTCTGTTCGATGGTATATTTTAAATGCTGAGTGAAGATAAGCTTTTTTTTTTCATGTTATTTTGGTTCATTTGTATTTCTTTTTTACTGAAGTGTCTGAATATGTCATTTCCCAGCTTTTTTGTCTTTAAATTTTTTCTTATTACTTGTAAGAAGTTTTTGAATATTAAGAAAATTAAACTTTCATCATATAAACTGCCATTTCTACGTGGTTTGCTTCGTGTCCTTTCTTTTTCTTTCTTTCTTTTTTTTTTTTTTGAGTGTTGTTTTTAACTATGAAAAAGTTTAATATAATCACATTTTACCCATCTGCTCATAATGTCTGAATTTTGTTTCTAGTTTAGAAAGTCCTTCCCAACCTACACCCTTTAATTTAGTAAATCCATTTCAGGGCATTTGTCTCATAAATATACTCTCCAAAATGAATTGAAAATTATGTTCAAAAACTTACTGCACCAATAGGGGATTAGTCAATAACATATGCTAATTCCATAAACAAGAAAATGTGTAGGGTAGTTTAAAAATGAGCGTATATATGTATACATACATATACATATATATATATATATATAATTATTGGAAAGATTTGGATTTTGGAATTTTGGAAAGATTTTCAAGTTATATTGTTAAATGATATATCGTTAAATGATATAATCAAATTACAAGACAAAATATAGTATGACCCCATTTGTGTAAAAAGAGAAAAGAAAAAGACCAAATCTAAATCATATTTTTTTATATTCTTAGAAATGGTCTAGAAAGTTACATAAAAATGTGTGAATAGTGGTTACTTTCAAAAAGTTGGGCTGGAAAACTCCAGGTATGTGTGGGAAGGAGGATTTAATTTTCATAGTAAACTCTTCTATGTTGTTTGAATTTGTATCTTGCCCATGTGTTATTTTTATAATAAAGAATGAAGGAATATTAGAGAAAATTAGAGGATAAAGAATGAATATTAAGATAGATACACTTTGAAGATATGAGAGTAGCAGCAGATAGTCTCTGAATCTCCCAAATCACCACATTAAAAGCAGACCAACTAGACTTAAAAACGAAAATCCATGGACCATGTAAAAAATAAAACAAGTTGACAAAATATTCTCAAGAACCTCAAAACATCAGAAAGTGTGGATAAGCTGTCAACAGTCATAAGACCAGCATCATATCAGCATCTGTGTGTGAGAAATGTGGCATTTGACAAACCTAAGTACAAGAAAATACCAAAATAGTTAACAGATGTTCAGTGGAAGGCATGGTGGGTGAATATGAAACTAAATCAGTCGGTTAAGCGTCAGACTTGATTTTGGCTCAGGTCATGATCTCAGGGTCATGAGATTGAGCCCCATGTCAGGTTCCACGCTCAGTGTGGAGTCCATTTATCCTTCTCTCTCTGCTCCTCCCTCTTTCCCCACTCCCCATCTCTCTCTCAAATAAATGAATAAATAAAGTCTTAAAAAAAAAAACCTTCAGAAGACTCTGGTCAAGCCAATAGTTGGTGAGTAGAAGAGGTCAGCCATAAGGTCTGAAGAGGCTGAGAAATTTTACAACTAAGAACTCTCAAAACTGACCAGCCAGGGCTCAAGCCCAGAACAGCTCCTCACACTGAGAAGAAATTCCTAGAAGTGGAGCCAAAATAGAGATGAAGAAAGGAAAAGGTCAAGATAAAAGTGAAAAAAGAGAGCAGACACAAGAAATCACAAAAAACAAAGCCATGAGGTTTTTGAATCCTACATGAAAACAACAAAAGATAAAGATCCGTGAGTTTAGAAAGACTTTCTAGAAAATGCTTCCTTACAAAAAATTGGGGGAAATTGGAGGGGGAGATGAACCACGAGAGACTGTGGACTCTGAGCAACAAACTGAAGGTTTTGGAGGGGAGATGGGAGGTTGGGCGAGACTAGTGGTGGGTATTGAGGAGGGCACGTATTGCATGGAGCACTGGGTGTGGTACATGAACAATGAATCTTGGAACACTGAAAAACTAAAATAAAGTAATTGGGAAAAAAATTTCAGGAAAATTAATTTCTGTTAAAACTGGGCACCAAAAAAAAAAAAAAAAAAGACCCAAAAAACAAAAAACCAAAACTGAGATAAAATCCTATTCAAAGTTGTTCTAAGAAAAAAATTATAAGGAAAGAATAAAGTTCAATGAGAATAGAGACAATGAGAATATGCCAGGAAAGCATGCCCATAAGGAAAATCAAAACTACAGACTACTATGTCAAAATTTGTTATAAGACACGAGGAAAATAATAAGATGTGATAAAACAACTAACCAGAAGTAGAAAACTTAGAAGTAAAGTCACAGAGCCCAGGAAACAATTAGAATGGAAAGAAAGAGAATCCCTTCAGAAATGATGTCTAAACTTGAAGGAATGAAAGAGCAAGTAAACATAATGGATAGTGTCTTAAGAGAAAGAGAAGGTAAAAAGATAAAGCTTTTCAAAAAATTAAAGATATGAGGAAAGAAATAAAAAAGATTCAAGAGAAAACAATGGTTGTTCAAGACAGGAAAACAGTATCGGCATTTGAATCAGCAGAATTCCTGAAGAAGAAAACTAATGCAAGTGCTCAAGCCTTTCAAGAAAGATATTTCTGGAAGGCAAAAAACATAATTCGAAACCACATAGTAAAAGCTCCCTGCACCTGGGAATATTGACACAGAGGAATCAAAACCAAATCTTGTTCTAGAAAAACTAGTGGAATTTATTTTTTATTTTTTATTTTTTTTTAAGATTTTATTTATTTATTTGACAGAGAGAGATCACAAGTGGGCAGAGAGGCAGGTGGAGAGAGAGAGGGGGAGAGAGAGGGGGAAGCAGGCTCCCTGCTGAGCAGAGAGCCGGATGCGGGGCTCGATCCCAGGACCCTGAGATCATGACCTAAGCCGAAGGCAGAGGCTTTAACCCACTGCGCCACCCAGGTTCCCCAAAACTAGTGGAATTTAAAGACAAAAATCTTGTCACCTAGGCAAGAAGCACAGATAACTTACAAGAGAAAGATCACTATCTGACTTTTTTTTTCACTATCTGACTTTTAACAGCAAAGTGTTATGCCAAAGAAAACAGAGCGACATCTTTAATATATTCAAGGGAAAAAAAAAGTGAGCCAAAGCTTTTTTACCCATGAAAACTATCAAATATAAAAGACACTAGCTCTTATCAGCATGTCAAAGCTTTGAGACTATTGTTCACATGAAACCCTTCCTAAAGAACCAACGGATGAATTTCAGACAACCCATATGACTAGAAATCATCAACATACAGGCTCGCGGGGACCATTAAATATACAGTCACTGTAGAAATAATACGAACTGAAAATTAAAAGAAGAAAACAGTTTGCAATGTTCTAACAATAAAGTATAGTTACTTTTAAAAATGAGATAATAGAAATAAATTTTCTATTAAAATTTTTAACTGTTTTCCAGAATCATATTCATAATGGTAGTATTACTATTAGTATTTTGAGGCTGTCTACTGCATATAATGTGGGATGAAGCATACAAGTAATTATTGAATATTTCAATACAGCATCCTGAAAACTGGCATCTTCTTGTAGAAGAAAGAAGATATAGATGTAATATGGAAGAGTTAAATAAAAATAGGTAGCTCTGAACTTGGATTGGGAATATTAGTATAAAATCTGTATAGTGACAGAATTAGTCAGTATTCTTAGTACCAAGTTAAGTTAATATACTATTTCCCACTAAAAGAAACAATAGTACAAGAATAACCCTGGGACATCATATCATTCCTTGTAGCAAGGAAGCTAGCAAAGGCCACTGGATCAAGAAATTTATATGGAAATCCTTTTCTCTCATCATATTTCAGCAAACTACTTTATTTAGCGAAATGTAGATAAATGAATGAATTCCGAAAAAGTATATCGATTTCCGGTAAGTGTAAAAAAGCAATTGTTTGATATGCATACTTTCTCATACTTTCTCCAGTTCTCATGACTCTTTCCCTCAACCAGTTGAGAATAATCAGCAGTTTTAGAATTGAAATGGCCTCTTTTCTCCAAATTTTTAATTCTGTCTCGAGATATGGACAGGTTCTCTTGGGACTTCAGGCAGTACAGGCAAATAACATTCTAAAGTGAAGGTGGATTCAGATGGATTCCCAATAGCCTATTAGAAAGGTATAGGTTTACATTACTAGTTATGAGCCAGAATTGTTCATTCCACTGTATTGTTTAATGCAACCACCACTTTCAGCATAACTGAATTGTAAATCTACATTCTGAGCCTCAAATAGCTAATTTACAACTTAACTTTTGTAATACAATGCACTCAAAAGTTGGGCAAGTCCTAGATTGGCAACACTAATTGTTGTTCCATATTCCATCCCCTAAGAGATACCTGGAATAATTCACAAGCGGCAAGTAAGCACTAATGATAATCAAGATCTCTTTTCAAAACGAAATTTTTAGGTAGACAAAATAAGTGTTATTATCGTGTGTATGTGTATTTTAATATATTGCTTAAAGCTTCCTCGTGAACAGTAAGTAGTCAGTTCATTCAGGTCACAACTTGTCATGGTCTGCCGGAGAAACAAGTTAATAAGGACAGAGCCTGAGGAGAGGACAGAGCATGTAGGTAGGTAAGGCTTTCCTGCTGTCTCATTTCTACCTCCGCCTCCAAACCCCTATATCTAGCTTCCCTAGAATCTGTACATTAACAGTCAGGAATGACAACTTCTAAGATACCAACTGTCAGCCCCATCATTTGGTTGCAAAACTCAGGGAATATTTTTGCATTGGTCGTTTGTATCATCACTTCTGAATGTCTAAGCATACAAGCATAGCTCTGTTTCCTCCACTGTTGTCTCTGTTTTTATGGAACCTCAGCTCAATATAGGATGGTGGCAGCTGTACAGAAGACAAATGGCACATTGTCCTTCTTTATTCTATGCAACCGGATCTAAGATGGACAGGACAACAGGGAGGGGGCTGTCCTGAGCCTCTGTCTTCCCAAAAGAAGTGTGGTGTTTTCAATGCTTTCCCTTTTTTTTTCCACAACTGGTCACCAAATGCAAAAGTTGTAAGGTCATGTCAACCTCTAAAATTACATGTGGGAGACATCCATATACATATATGCCCACCCATATGTTCATACTCACGATAGTGTGTATACCGTACAGAATGTGGATTAATTCCTATCAATAGTTATTGGAATTCCAATCGTATTATCCTCTGTACTTCTGGGAACTAAAATCTACTTGTGGAAGAAAGAAGATACAGATACACTATGAAAGAGTTGAGTAAAACTACGTAGTCCTAAATTTGGATGGGGAAGATTGGTATGAATTCTGCATGCACAGAATTCATGCACAGTAAGTACTATCATAGATCTGTGTGTTTATGTTTTAAAGAAAGGCTTTCAGTTAAGACCTTGAAAAAAATAACCTGCTCCTCAGAATAAATTTAATAATCAACCTCATAATTCTCTTAAAAAAAAATTCTCCTCTCTTTTACCTTTGAGTTTAGTCCTTCAAATGCTATTAGTGGTGGTCTAAACTACATATCCAATTACAAACGAGTCAACTTTCCTTCAGAATATTCAATGAGATTCTCTATATTGACCGTTTTCCAACATTCCATACAGAAAAGTTGAAAAAGTTGTACAGTAAGCAGTCTTTTATCCACCCCTTTGCTTTAATAATTAACATCTTACTGCATTTGCTTTATTACATAATTCTCCATCTAGCCATCCATCTATTAATCTATCTTATTTTTTAATGCATTTCAAAGGAAGTTTTGAACATCAGCACGCTTCACCCCTAAAATCTTCAAAAGACATATCATTAACTAGAGTTCGATATTTGTTTACAAGTTTTTTGGATGCTTGCATATAATGAAATGCACAAATCTTGTTTATCATTCCATCGATATGAATAAATGCAAATACCTTCAAGATATAGAACATTATTGGGGCACCTGGGTAGCGCAGTCAGTTAAGTGTCTGACTCTTGGTACTGGCTGAGGTCATGATTTCAGGCTGTTGAGATCGAACTCTGAGTTGGGCTCTGTGCTCAGGGCGGAATCTGCTTAAGACTCTCTCTCCCTCTGCCTTCGGCTCAGGTCATGATCTCAGGGTCCTGGGATTGAGCCCCGCATCGGGCTCTCTGCTCAGCGGAGAGCCTGCTTCCTCCTCTCTCTGCCTGACTCTCTGCCTACTTGTGATCTCTCTCTGTCAAATAAATAAATAAAATCCTTAAAAAAAAAAAAGACTCTCTCCCTCTCCCTCTGCTCCTCCTTGCCCTCCCCACCGTACCCACCCCCCGGCCATGCTCTCTCTCTCTCTTTCTCTAAAAATAAATAAATAAATCTTTAAAAAAAGATATAGAACATTATTACTTTGACCCCAGAAAGTTCTCTCTTGCTTAATTCCAGTTGATTTCTGCCCTACTCTCCTGTCCTAGAAGCAACTATTGTTCTGGTGTCTTTTCACCATAAGTAAGCTTTTCTCTGTTTCTAAAATTTTAAATAGGTAGAATCATGTATTATGTGTATGTATTTCTTTCACTTAACATAATGTTTTTAAGATTCATTCACGTTACTGCATGTGTCAGTGGTTTGGTATTTTTTATTATTGAATGATATTCCTTTGTATGAGATCTGTTGTCTGTTTATCCATTCACCTGTCTTATTTCTAGGTTTTGTCTATTAAGAATACGAGTTCTAAAAATTCTTGGGTAAGTCATTTTGTGACCTAGGTTTTCATTTTTCTTAAGTACATACCTAGGATTGAAATTGTTAGTAGGTATATCTTTAGTTTTATAAGGAAATGCCAGACCTTTTGTTAAAGCAGTCTTACGATTTTACACTCCCACCAAAAATGCATGAGTTCCAATTGCTCTGTATCTTTGCCCATACTTGTTTGGCTGGGCTTTATAATTTTAGCTGCTCTGGTCACTTGTGCGGTGGTATCTCATTAAGGCTTTCATTTCCCTAATAACTAATGTTGTTGAGTATTTTTCCACATGACCATACATATGTCTTTTTTTGTGAGATGTCTGTTAAAATACTTTCTTTGTTTTAACGATTAGGTTACTTCTCTTTTCTCTGTAGCTGGCTTCTGTGGTGTTCACAGCTGATCTTCCTGAAACCAGCACTCTGCTTGAAGGGAGACTCTTTTGCCCTGGCCTCCTGCCCAGACCTCCTATGGCGGTCCTTCAAGAAAGCCCCTCCTGGACTTTAGTTGGCCTAGTGTTAGCCTCAATGCCACATCATTGGGCCAATAAGAATCTTCCTGGAAACGGGGACAATGTACTCTATCTCTTGTTGCACTTTTGACTTTTGAAAGTACAAACTTATATCTGGCCAGATCCCCCAATTCTCCCTCATATAAATTCTGTAGAATTAAAGAAATAAATCTTTGTTTTCATGTTGACTTTAGTTTACCAATGACATCATGTTTGAAGTATGAGAAAAATCAACTACAAAGTCTGAGAAGGGATAGGTAATAACTTTCACATTTCCCCACATAATTGCTTTACTATCAAGCTTAACCAGTTTTAGAAATAAAACATCCTTTAGTCCTAAGTCAGACTATTCTAGGATGCTTTGGAGACCAAAAAAAATGCTACTTTGGCCTAACATTCCTTCATGTCCGTTCATAAAGAAAATGTTTCTTTTTTGTTCCAAGCTTGTAGAGTTTGATGACCCAAAGGATTATGGGATGGTTTGGTGCTTGTATAGAACAGATTCTCGGCAGGAACATAATTAGCCAACTTTAAGGCAGTTTAAAGAGAGCTGTGGAAAAAACCAAATGCAACTAGAGAGAACATTTTCCTCCACTTTCGGTTTATGTTTTGGAAAGCTGTAGACATGGCCTAGCAGGGGGCACAAGACCCTAGAAATTCGTTTATTTGCTAAGCCAGGAGAGGGCTTGACAATTCTCCCTTTTGTCGAGACTGCAAATCTGCTGTGGCTTCATTAAGTCATCGAGGCAAGGTTTCTGCAGAAAAGGCTCATTTGCACGGTACTTGCTTCTCACAAGATCAGTGTGTTGATAGTGTTAGGTCTTGATACTGTGAGCCGATCAGTTGGACAGGTCTGCACCTTGGCATCTGGAAATGCCATAGGAACTTAAAGCTCCCTTCCTTTACCTTCTAATTTGGGCGTATTCCAAGTTTCAAAGGGTCATTTCATCCAGGCTCCATAATTTGCAACAGCAAGTTGTTATTTCTGGATATAGTTCGAAACTATTCTAATGAAAATGACAGGAAACAGATTGGAGGTCACAAGCAAAGAGGGAATTCAGCTTTCAGATTGATGGCTGGTCATGAATTTGAAGCATTTCTGACAGGAAGAGGCAATGGGGCACAGCAGGGAAAAGCAGGGCTTGTCATCAGAAAGACTGACCTTCACATCATTGTTCTGTCCCTTAATGACTATGCGTGACCTCGAATGACCTCAGTTTCCACATCTGAATAATGGTCCTAGGGATACCTACTTTAGAGGACTATGGTAAGGGTTAAATGAAAAACATAGGCACACGTCTGGCATATAGTTAATACTCAATGGTTATTACTGTTATTAGTAACTTCCAGCAATCATTCAACTTTCCTATCAATATGCTTATTACAATCACATAGCTTTATGACAGTGTATTTTACTTTTGGTATTCATTTATTTTCACCAGATATGGTTGTGTAGGTAGGATAAGCTCTATCTCCTCCCTCCCTCCCTTCCTTCCTTCCATTTAGAATTGCATATAACTTCTATAGTCTGTGATGTAATTGTCAAAAGAGCTGATGTTAAAGTTAACCCATAGAGGTTACATTCTTGGCCGTGTTTAATCTCTTTGTATTGGGAGCTAGAATTGTGTCCTGAATCTGAACTCCCAAGTAAGTCAGTGATTGGGTCATAATTATTGCTTCGCCTTGGATCTAGGGATTTCCTTGGAGACCTTTGAGAAAATTCACTTGGTGCCAGAAATGCATAATCTGCCTTGGAACACTTTGCAGGGTTATGCAATCGAAGAGGTTCGTCTTACCTTGTCCTTCATTAAATTTCCTTTTATGTAACACTGCGGTTCCCTTAGGTTGTGAGAGGTGTCAAGGAGCATGTCATTTCAAGACACGACACTAGGTGGAGCAAAAAGATCAATTTTTGTTCATTTATACCCTGAAAGTCTATAAATTCCAGCAAAATAAAAATTTGTTTTAAAATTGGGTGACTAAATAGGCTACTTGGAGATTAATTAGGCACTTGAGTTTGCTCTTTGTTCCTCCCTTTCCTGTTCTTTGTCTTCTCTGTTCTCTTGCTGGGATGTGCAGCGTGGCTTGAGAATTAGGTTCCCTTGCTGTGGTAGAAAAGGAGGAGTTCCCACTGGTTATCTAGGTGCAGGTAAAAGATATATGGGCCCAATTTTTCTGTCTTTGCAAACACAGGGAAAGGGCATCTGTATTTGTGTTACATCCACATGTTGTGCTGCTTATCTGCCAGATTCTGGAAGGCTGGTGTGTTGGGCCTGTGGCCAACCTCTGTCCTTAGAGTCCTTCTACACCCCCTCATCTGATCAAGCTCAGCAGCTTGCCTACTTGTATGTGTAACAGCTGTAGCTCCCACCCATCATTTCATGGCTTTTCCTGTAACATCTCTCCCTTTTCTACAACCTCATCTCTCTTCTCTACATCCCTGCCAAGAAGACCTACTTTTCATCAGTTCCCTGCTGTGTGCAATAAACCAGTTGAATCAGGTTATACTATAGCCACTTATCCAATATAAAGAGTTTATAATGCTTGACCAAGACCAGTTTATTCCTTCGTTCTTCTACTCTTCTATTTCCTGTATTTCATCTCTTGCACAACCTTCCACAAAGTTTATTCTAAATAAGCCCTTGTTCAGGTAATGAGTGAATTGATAAGTGAATGAATGACTAGCTCCCTTGACCTCATCCATCCATCTCAAGCACTTCCTTTCCTATCCTCTTCCCCACACCACCACCCCCACTTCCCATTCTATTTACCAGTCCTTCTCACTCAATTGTCCTTTGTTGGTACTCTGATTTAGAGCCCTTGTTGAATTCCTCTCTTTCAAAGTGAATTCATTCATTGTAGTCTTTTCTGTTGCTTTCCAGTTCCTTCCCTGCTAGTGTTTTGTGTTTTGTTTTCTACCTTTATTCTGGCTTACATGCATTAGATTTCTGCTCACTAAAACAGAGATATTTATAGAAGTGGCAGACTTGGATTCACTTCAGCTTGCAAATGAAATTTGAATTATAGATTGTAAAATTAAAACTGAATTGGTTCCATGAATAGCTGGAGAGTATCAGGTAAATATAAGAAGCAAATTAGTGTTAATTCTTTGGAGGATAGTCAAAAGTCTTAGAGGCAAATAAAAATATTCAGAGTTGAGAATGCTGGTCATTTCCACTTAGGCAACTTCCAGTCTTTACCAAGAGATAACTGATTTCCTGTAATGCAGAGAACACATTTATCTACCTATTTTCCATTATTTATATTAATGTCAGAAGCAAAGTTTCTCCCAGTACATGCCAGGCCATTAAAATCGCTATTGAATATGTATACTAAAGCATATTTACTTTTTATATTTGAAATGAAGAATGACTGAGATCTTGATAGGTAAGTGTATATTTAAGAATTATTTATCAAAAAGTTGATATGTATAAAAATAACAGTTTTTTTTATCACCATAGAGTATTTCATAACAATTTAATTTTAATTGTAATAACATGTAGGGGTTCAGAACGAATTGCCCCAAAATGTGCTACTTTGGCATGTGGATTATTTTGAACTAAAAACAATCGAGGACCAAAGACTCAAGAATAAATGCTGATTTTCCCCCTAACTACCTAAAAGAATTTAGGTACAGGACTTGCTTCAGGAAGGGAGCTATCGTCCTAGATAACTACAGTATAATATAGACTAGGTGTGGTAGACAGAGACAAACATAGCAAAGTCCGTTACAATTTCTCTCTACATTCTGTTGTTTCTGTATGGCCAGCAAACATTTGTTTACTAAACATTTACTCTCTTCATCTTCCTATGAACTCTTTTCCTTCTCTTTGAAGTCCTAGACTCCTACACCCTTCTCCTTAATTCAGGATGACATATATACATATATATGACATATATATATACATATATATGACATATATATATACATATATATGACATATATATATACATATATATGACATATATATATACATATATACCTCATTTTGCCTGACTGTCTTCAGAATCTCTCATGTTTCTATGAATTTTCAATATGTACGTAATTAAATTTGATTTTCTCCTGTTAATCTGCCTCATGTCAATTTAATTCTTGTATTAGCCAGAAGAACCTTAAAGAGTATAGAGCAATTTTTCCTCCCCAATGCACAAATGGGTAGATGCTTAGGTGTTAATTAGGAAAACTAGCTAGAAATATTTTTTTTCAAAGTTATAATCATAAATCTTTAGAAGAATTTCCCTATTTCTGGGGGTGGGGAGTGAAAGGGGAAATGTACCACAATGTTACAGCAAAGGAACTGGGAATCTATTTGTGCATCCAGAATTATCTATACACTTGTATGTATGTAACAATCTTTATGTATATAGATACTGTTTTTAATGAATAAAATAAAATTTGTTTAAAAGGAATGATAGGTTTTCAGTTTTTTTGTGTGCTTGCTATTTGCTTGTTCAAGTAGAGACAATTTCACTGGCTATCTTCACCATGTATTTATGTTCTTTAAAGAATACTAGAAGCTTTGCTTCAGGTAGTTACTTGGTTTCCCTCAGAGTATGTCAAATGTCTTTTTGAATTTCCTGCTCTTGTTCTCTTGAATATCTTCTTGTCTTTGTAGTAGTCTGCAAGTCACAGCAAAGAAGTCAATTACGAATTGACTGCCAATTCTTCTATTGATTAATATAAGACTGGGGGTTTGCAAAAGAGAGAAATTGAAGTCGACCAGCTGCTTTTCCAAAGCAGAGTCATTTTAGTGTGGCTGAAAATGACTCAGGATGTTGAACTGACCTGGGCTTGACTGGTGTTCAGACTGATAAAAAGCTCTGCCTCCTCATCGGGGATTATGGGTTAGGGAGAAATTGATGCACCCAATATCTTTTTTTTTTTTTTTTTTTAAGTTTACTGCCTCAGTGCCTTATAGCGATAGCACAAAGAAAGGACTTTGTCATCAATATGACTTCAGGCGCCATTTCATTTTTTTTTTCTCAAAGGTCCCCTTTTGCTTCCCCAAAATAGACATGCAGTCACTGGCTAACTTTAACCATGCGACTGGGCAGCAAACTTATTCATATTTGCATTCACATATGTAAAGAAAATGTAGCTTCTCAATTTCTCTATAGCTGATCATATCTCACTCCTGAGCATCAACCTGCTGGAGTTGATGATGGGGCAAGATTGTAAATCAAGATTTTGTTCAACCTGATTTATTAATTTAAAATCCCCCTCTTCAGTAGACGCTCAGTTTCCTAGATTTCCTCTCTCTCCTTCCCACTCTCTCCCAACACAAAAGGAAGAGACACAGCCCTTTGCTCCCCTCCCTCAAAACTCTTCACATCCATTACACCCTCCTACTCTGGATCAGGATGGATCTCTGGTCCCTGCCCTCCTACGTGCAAGGTAACTTCCCCACCACTATGGCAGAAACATTGTGATCTCTGATAGCCAAGTTGGTTCTCTATATGCTTAAGAGATTCAGAAAATTCTCTATCTCTCCCTCTCCCTCTGTTTCTCTCTCTCTCCTGTCTCTCCATTTCTCTCACTCACTCTTGCTTGTTTTCTCTTTCTCTTCCCTCCAAAGTCTGGCCTTTGGTCAGATGTTCTCGCTGCTGACAGCAACAAAAATCACATTTGATTATTAAAGCATTATAGCTCCAATAAGAATCTACATTTCCCGTGAAACCTTCGCTTCAATGTCTGAGGTGCCCAGACATTAAGATTTACCAGAAATGGAAATATCTGAAAGGAAATACGTCAGAAAATACATTTTCAAAAAAACATTGTGCTCAAGTGTGCTTAATATGAATGTCATCATATTTCATATGGGGGAAAAATCATGTACGGGTTCATAAGTTGGCCAAATTATATAGCTTCAGGAGGGCAAGTCTTAAGGAAGAATCCCTTTGAAAAAAGAAAACTAATGCAGAAAGCTGACGTCACCAGGAAGTTTAAAACTTTTTTATTAATTTCCTCCATATATTCTTTTTTTGCTTGTTCATGGCTGATTTGCCTTTGAAATGTGGAAGTGTGACAAATTAATCACTTGAAAGGAGAATGCCTCCTTGCCAAGTGCAGGTTTCTCCAGAGCATTGCCTATTCTCCCCCGGTAGTCAGATGAGAGCAAACAGGCCTCCTCTTTATTCTCCAGTAGCAGCACTAGGTGGCCTGGACCAGACCCCTGGCCTCATTATTTTGGGGTGGGGCCGGGAGGCCCTGTGAGTGTGACTGACCTTCATTTTGATCCCTTCCTAGTGAACAAAAAAGAGAAGACAAATGGGGGTTCCTGAACTAAGCGATGGGTGATACCAAAAAACTAGGAAGTTGAATGCACAGACAGAGCACCAAATTCCTCTCATACTAAAACCCAGAAAAACGCCCCCGCTCTCTGAAATCTGCATAACTTCCCTTCTTGTTAATCTCCCTTTCTGGCTATTATTCAATAACTGAATCCTTTCTCAGGCTTTTAGCCAGCTTTAAGCTTGTAGAAAGAGGATGAAAAAAGTGCACCCGAAGACCTTGGATCTTTTTCTCTTCCTCTTCTGTTGCCAGTGAATCGATTTAAAAAGCGCGCTGGCGCAGGTTCCAGGAATTTGTGTAAATGCCTCATGGAAGGGCAGGGCTCTGTTGCCAGGGGCTGTTCAGGCATTTCCAAACACGGTTCTAGCTGATGGCCTGCACTTTTAGGGGAGGGACCTACCGGTGACACGTGTTTTCCTACCTGCAGAGAGGTTTGCAACATTTCACTATTTCCTTTCTGTTTCTTGGGGGGGGGGGGGGGGGGGGGGG
>CM052899.1:13373070-13390079 GCA_028534135.1 Potos flavus | reverse complement strand
AATGTATGGGGAGGATAGCACATGCAGGATAGGATCCCTGCATGAGTGGGCCTCATAATTGAAGGGGGTGGAGGGAGACATATTTCTATGTGAAAATCCTAAAACAGAAAATTGAATTAAGCAAGTGTCTTATTTTATTTTTTTAAGTAGGCTCCACGCCCAGTGTGGAGCCCAAGGTGGGGCTTGAACTCACGACTCTGAGACTCTGAGATCAAGACCTGAGTTGCTATCAAGAGTCGAACACTTAACCAACTGACCCCCAAGGAAGTGTTTTAAATGATAATAGATGAACATGTATTTTCCTCAATAATAACATTTGTTCAGAGCCTTATACTTCTAAACTGTTTTCATATACTGTTACTGAACCCCCACCATAAAACTATGAAGTGGACAAGGAGACATTATTTCCTCATTTAAGTGATGAAAAACTAGACACATTTTTAATGGGAATAGAAACATCTTGAATTTGCCATTAGAGAAGCTGAACTATGAATAGAATGGATACATGACTCACTACCCCAAAAGGCAGGATCAGACAATGCAGCCATCATTAACCAGACAAGTCAGACAAAACCGGGATTGTTTAGGCTTGGATTTTATCCAGTAAATTGTATCCGTTGTTCCCTTCCCTTTAGTAGCAGTAGATTGCTCTGGGAATTACTGACAGTCTCAAGCAAAAAAATAAGAATAAAAACAAGCATCTTGACTTCCAGTTCTGACTCCCGACCACGAGAGGGTAGTATTATTCTCTGAATGGCTTGTCCAGGATCAGTTCCAAGAGAAAAGATTGGAACCTTGAAATCAATTTATCCCACATCTTCTCAGGGTATACCTAATAAGTATCAGCGATTTGGCCTTGAATCTCCAGTTCTAGATAGTGTCTCATTTTCCAGCCCTAAGCACTGATCATTGGCTTCTATACTAGATAAGTGTGGTTTGGATGGAGGCAAGAAGATAAGTCTCTCTTTGATTAACCACTCTCTGATTTGGGGCCGCAACTAAAGCTATAGAACCCAGGGCCCTCTTCCCAAGTGTTAAACTATCAACGAGAAATTGTTATCACAGGTTCATATATTCTCAGCCTGATTCATTTCCTAGAGAAAGGAAAACCGTGACTAGATTGCTTGATCATGGTATCAGGTATCAAAAATTATAAGGGGTCCAGGAGGAGGAGAGAAAAAAAATTCTCTGCTCCTACGATTAACTCCTATATAAAAGATATACTATATAAAACACTACATAAAATATATATATTGCATAACTTAATCTACAATGTACTTTCACTGATGTTCAAAATGCTTCCATGGGTATGTGCAGCTGGAAGGATGTTTCTGGTACATGACACTCAAGTGTTTCCAGGGGAATATAGAAATAGCCTGTAAAAGTTTTTACTGTGGAAAATAATGATCCCTAGCTTTGTCTGGCTTCATAGCCAGTATGACTCATGCTCTTTACAAGGCTGACAGAAAATAATAGCTCCTGATCTACAAAACTTCTGCGACAAGGTGAAGCCACACGCGGCCACACATCTCATCTCACAGGTGAAAACGTCACCCCTATTTTGGTTTCCAAGTTTCTCCCTGCTCTCAACTAAGTACCTTGTATATCCCTCTGGCACTCACCTTCTGCTACCTATGTTTTAAGTCAATTTCCAAAGAGATTAGATTAAGAATTCATTTCAACTCAATGAAGATTTCCTACGAATGTCTTAAGCGCTGTGCTATGTACGAAAATCCATGCACATAGGACGCTAACCAGAGCTAACCAGTCTGTGAATTCGGCCAACATCCCATTCACCATGATCTGTTTTGCAGGTCCTGACTTCTCCCTGAAGGCTCACGCTCTCCAGGCAGCTCGACCTGCTTTGATCAGATTGCCGGGAATCCTTGTGATGTCTCACCAACACCCTCTTATGTTTTGCCTTGCACACCCACCCTGTTCACATGTGTTACCCTCAAAGGCCCATGACAGCAAGACCTCCTAGTATGGCTGCTGTCTGTGTTATACAGAAGAGGACAATGGCAAGGAATTCCCCTCTGCTGACCCTCCCCGGGGTCTTCAATAAACCAGGGTCGTCCTCTCCCACACCTTCCATATACACCTCCGTACATCCAGGCTGAGGGGCCAGCGAATCACAGCTAACTTCCTCCCCTCCTCACCTCTCCTATTCACCCCGCAGCTGTGACAACCCCTGGCTCACTCCCCTTTAGCCCCAAACCTCCTCCCTAGCAGTCATCTCAGGTAGTGCTGAATTCCTCCGTGGCTTTATACGAGCCTTCCCTGAAAAGGGACCCATCACAGAGGATGTTCTCCCTTAGGAAGCTCACGTTCATGGCTCAGCCTATTCCTGACACTCATTGGAGTGAACTCTACATAGTAGACGCCGAGAACAGGTTAGAGAGAGCTGAGATGAGTGTGGGACTTTGCCGTAATTGTAAGGGTTAGCAAGCCTGTCATGCAGTTAAGGTTTATTCTGGCAAGCCCTAAGATATGAGTCTTTAGTATTTAACACCGAATTGACTGGCTTGTGTGACCCATACAACAGAAATCATCTTTAATTACCTACCTACTTCCAATGATTTCACCTACATAAACCTCATCTCTCCAACGAGACCATGACGTTTGAGAGGTCGGGGAAATGATCTTCTAGTTTTCCTATTTTTCTTTCATCGTGGTCACGTACCCTCTCCATAATCTTCATGCCCGGCATCCCCAGTCCTGATGGCCACCTCTTCTATTTCCAGCTCATTACCTCTAGCTACCTATCAACCTCCCTCCCTCAAAAACCCTCCTTCAGGTCTTTGCTAAAATATCACCTGCGGAGACCGCTTCTTACCGCCTTACTCAAAATCACAAGCCCTCCTCTCCCTTCTCTGCTTCATTTTACTCCCGGGCACCTATCACTGCTGACATGCCATCAGTTTTTGCTTTGCTTATTGCCAGCCCCCTAAGGACCAAATAAGCCCCACAAAGGCGCTTTTGTCTATTTTGTTCACTCCTGGAGCCTCAAGGCCTGCGTAAGTGTCCGGCACAGAATCAACACTCCATAAATACGTGTTCAAGAAATTGATAAATCACGGATTTAACACGGCATTTTCCCCAGAGTGGGCAGTTAAGACATGCTTGCTTGCTGATGTTAACACAGGTATATTTTCATGAGTTTAGGAAAATGGAAGGTTAAGGGTCACTTGCAGATGGTGCTACCAGAGCCCGAGGAAGGCCACTAGCTGTTAAAATCTCCAGACGCTGTTTCCATGTGCTTTTTCCTTCGGTAGCAAAATAAGCAAGAATGCTTTGAGATGAAGACTTTGGGGCTGAAATCATGGAAGTCACTGGAACTGGCTAAGCTTCTAGGACGGTCGGTTCAGGATGTCAGCACGATCTGCATAACTATACTCTTTCCATCGATAACGTGATTGGCAAGGCTCTGTGTTGCAGGATATGGAGAGTGTTTAGTGCATAACACTTTGCAGTGTTAACTGTTCCTAATATTTCCTTTTGCTTCCAATTAGGGAGACTAGAAATGAATTTTCCATTGCTCTGAGTGTTATCCGGCACTGGTGACGGCAGGTATACTAATCGTGTCTTTTTTTTCTTTTTTTCCAACTTTATTGAGTTATCATTTACATATAACATTATGTAAGTTTAGGGTGTAGTTTATCACATTTAGTGTGATGATTAGATATGTGTGTATATCGCAAAATGGTTACCACAATAAGGTTAATTAACACATTCTCCACCTCACATAATTATTATTTTTTTGTGGTAGTGGTGAGAATATTTAAGATTCACTCTCTCAGCAACTTGCAAGTGTACAATAACACTCTTGTTAACTGTAGTCACCGTGTTGTACATGGGATGTCCAGAACTTATTCATCCAATAAAGGGAAATTTGCGCCCTTTGTATTTTCTGCATTTTGATGCTTTACGCCTGGAGCCTTCTTGATTCTAGAGGCACTGCCCCTTCCAAGCCTAGCCAGTTCCTACAGATAGTAAATGACTTGCCCTCAGCCTTTTAGAGACCTCACCTTTCAAAAGCAAACCAATCATTTCAGACCCCACATCCCCGCTAGCCACCTCCTTTATTGGGTTCTCAAACTCAAGGTCATTATTCCCTGCCCTAATTACTCCAGAGGTTTCCAGAAACTTTGGAACAGCCCCTGGCCCAGGAGCCCAATGATATTATTCAAACTAGCCAGTCTTGAGCCTGTCTACCCTGCCTAGCTGGCTCCCTCCCATGAAGGCCACAATAAAGGCTCTTGCCCTCATTTTCCCATGCCCCCTCAGCCTCCTGACTGACCCCATTTCCCTATGTGGCCCCCAGCCTTGTGGCGTGTCCTCTCCTCTTGGGAACTGTGACCAGGAAACTATCTTTTCAATGGCAACTGTTTCCTAGTCTGTTGCTCTTGCTGTACCTAAGTAATTACAAAACCTGTATTTTGAAACAGTAGAGAATAAAATAAGGTAATCTGTGGCTTGGAAGGGCTTCTCTAGCTCTGCTTCTGGCATATAAATAAACAACTACTACATTAACAACAAAATAGGTTTGAAAGGAGGAAAGTTCCGTAATCTAGAAAAGAGGAGAAGAGAAGTGCAATAGATCATAACAAAGATGTTGGACTCGAGGAGGGTCCCAGACGCTGCCTTTCCACCAGCCCACCTTCCCCTCTCTGGGGCTCAGCCTGAGGAGTTTATATAGAGCTGAAGGACAGGTTTGGGGAAACAAAACTGAGACACCTTTACCCAACTTCCTCTCTGGAGTCCTAGTGCTTGGCAATCTTCAGACATCTCCCTGATACACACAAGAGTTCTTTAAGATAGTTCTTAAGGATTTACAGATGAGAAAAGTGAGATTTAAAGAGATGAAAACCACACAATTATCAAATTTAGGGTATTGAATTATAATAATAATGTCTGTCATTTTTTGGTTGCCTCCTATAGGACAAGCTTATATAGACTAATGATGCAATTTTATTTTACCTACATGATGACACATCACGGTGCAGCACAAATACAAAGCACATTGACTCTGAATTCATGTAGACTTTGTTCTAATTCTGATTTTGCTATTCAGTAGCAAAAGATTTCATCTCTCTCTAGGTCACAAGTCAATTTCATTAAGGTCTATTTTTTTCATTTTATTTATTTTTTTTTACATTTTTGTCTTTAAAACTTATCAAAGCAATAGATGAAAAAAAGTTTTGTTTGTTTGTTTGTCTCGTCTCCCCGGAATGCAAGTGCACGGAGGCAGGAATAGCTGTCTGAGTCACCGCTGGGACCCCAGAACAGAGAAGGAAGTGCTCAGCACACAGTAGGGCATCCATAAACACTAGCGAATGAAAGAGGATCTATGAGAAAGGACTTACCAGTGTGCAGGTAACAGAGCTATTACCAATTAATGGTTGAGAAAAATAGAAATACTGTGTGATCACCCCGAGAGTACAGAGAGAGGAGATGGTGCTAAGAGGATGAGTCAGACAGGTCCGTGCATCAACCTCTGCACGGCTCTGGGAGCCCAAGGCAGTAGCCAGCATGAGTCTGATGGGGAGGAACAATGATGGCCATCTAGCCCTGCTGTGGGGATATTGCTTGCACCCAGGTGAGCTGGAGAGACAGCAGAAGAGGGAAAACACACAAAAGAAAAAAAATCTGTTTCTGGATGTTTGCTTATCTGAGACATCCATGAATTAGATGTAGTAGGTTAATACCTGTTGTCTTGCCTGTGAGGAACCAAACTACAAATAATGGGAATAGTTTAGAGGCAAATGTTCAGGTTAATCAATTTTTCTACTTAACATAGGATTGCCAGAAAATCCATTTGAATTACTCCCTTGTTAAAAAAAATAGTTTAGGGGCGGCTGAGTGGCTCAGTTGACTGAGCGGCTGGTTCTTGATTTCAGCTCAGGTCGTGATGTCGGGGTCCTGGGATTGAGCCCCGTATTGGGGTCTGCGCTCACTGGGGAGTCTGCTTGAGGATTCTCTCTCTCCCTCCGCCTTTGCCTCAACCCCCTGTGCACGGAACATTCTCTCTCTCTCAAATAAATAAATAAATCTTGTTTAAAAAGTTTTAAAATACCTAAGTAGATTTCTTTCCTTAAATAATATGGGGAGTATGGTTAATTTGTATTTGGATAAGATGATAGTTTTCATTAGGATTAATGAAAGATTAACTGTGGTCAGATAACGTGATGTGGAAGAAATAATTCTGTCGTGAAGATCTTCCTTCCTTGTCCTCATTTGACCCTATCTAGCTGACAGTTACCTTTTCTATACCATTTTATTCTAGTCTCTTTTATTTTGCCTCTAAAGAAGGCGATGGAACTAAGTGACCTGACTTTCTTTAGATTTTAACAGGCCATTATTCTGCAACAGTTTAGATATAGAATATGAGGGAAGAAGGGATTTTTATATGCTGATCAAATCACATATTTGGGAAATAGTGGGTTTAAAATATTCTTTAAAAAAATCCCTCATCATTCACTATCATGATTCTTTTAATCAATAAATGAAGAGCATAAATTCTAGGTATTTGATAAATTCAGTAGTATGGTCCCCAATAAATTAAGTTTTACTGTGCTACATCCTATTATTTACAATAAGGGTGGAATTTACATATGGTCATTATCAGTGATCAGTGGTACATTTCACAAAATCATAGACTCTCAGAGTTAGTCTCATAGTTCTAAACACCACTTGGTCTATTTCTTATATCTTTACATACAGGAAAAAATGGAGCTAAAATTGTGCGTGTGTGGGTGAGAGAGAGAGAGGAGAAAAGAAAATAAAAGCATTTTTTTAAAACTTTGAATTAATCTAACCCACAGCCATCCAATCTAGCAAGTTCTAGTCCCCGAATTTCCAAAAAAAAAAAAAAAAAAAAAAAAAGTTGAAAAACATTAAGTTCTTGTGTTTTCCCAGTTGGCCGACACATGGAATATTCACATGTAACCTTGGGAAGAAATAGCAATGGAGGTGTTGGCAAATCTGTGTGGAATCCACATGCATTTGTAGATGGTGAAAATATTAGTGGGCTTTGAGACCTGAAGAGCTCGTGAGCCATCTTCATGAACTCTGATAAAAACATTTTTTATGACTTTTAACAGGGCATGCGATTGATATCAGGTTCTTGTGGTAAGAATGGGAAAAGAGGGGTTGTCAGTTAATAAGGAAACAAAGTAAATCCATTTTCTTTGATGTTTGAAATCGTTTTTTTCTAAGTGCTTAAGTGTTTTTCCTTAATAAAGAAAATCTCATGATAAAATATGTGAGTGTATGGTGTTTTCCCAGCTCAATACCGGACCCATGTACCTGGAGTGGTTAATCCCAAATGTGTTAGTTTATAAACTTGATGCTTTAAGTTATAAAATTTTAAAGCTTCTTACAGAATTTAATTCTCCTAAAAATGTCTCAAAGGAGGTGCACGTTTAACTCTGAATCTTTTTTCTGCATTTATAACCATGCATTTATAAACAGCAAAACCTAGATGGGAAGACTAAGGTTTCTGATAGTGCAATTTAGGAAGAAGCATAGAATCAACATCTTCTGCAATGGGAGAGGAACTTTCAGAAAGTATTTAACAGTAGAGTGTCTTTCTTCTCACCACAGTTTAGGACCATCTACATAAAGTCGTGCCTTATCACCGTTTACATGGGGGACAAGGCATTCTGGCTAACCATCAACTTTGGGGACATTTATTCTGTAGAGTGCTCTGGAAGATGGAGATCTACTTTGGTCTCAGTATCACACAGAAGTGGGTAGAAGTACTGTTGGTAGGAATGCAGGCTGGTGCAGCCACTCTGGAAAACAGTATGGAGGTTCCTCAGAAAGTTGAAAATAGAGCTATCCTACGACCCAGCAATTGCACTACTGGGTATTTACCCTAAAGATACAAATGTAGTGATCCAAAGGGGCACGTGCGCCCCAATGTTTATAGCAGCAATGTCCACAATAGTCAAACTATGGAAAGAGCCTAGATGTCTATCAACAGATGAATGGATAAAGAAGATAGTATCTATATATAATGGAATACTATGAAGCCATCAAAAAAAGAAATCTTGCCATTTGCAATGATGTAGATGGAACTAGAGGGTATTATGCTAAGCAAAATAAGTTGATCAGAGAAAGACAATTACATATGATCTCACTGATAGGAGGAATTTGAGAAACAAGACAGAGGATCATAGGGGAAGGGAGGAAAAAATGAAACAAGATGGAACCAGAGAGGGACACAAACCACAAGAGAATCTCAGGAAACAAACTGAGGGTTGCTGGAGGGGAGGGTGGTGGGAAGGATGGGTTGGCTGGGTGATGGAAATTGGGGAGGGTATGTGCTATGCTGAGTGCTGTGAATTGTGTAAGACTGATGAATCACAGACCTGTACCCCTGAAAGAAATAACACATTATATGTTAATTAAAGAAAAAAAAAAAAAAGAAGTGTGTAGAGACAAATCCATAAGGTGTTCAGTGCTTGAAGTGTGACTTATTTGCTATAGACAGTTACTAAATTTTTCAATAGCTATAATAAATGTAGTTAATCAAGATAACAGCTAGGCCATTGTAGACAGATTAAAAAAAAAAGAAAAAATGCATATCATATAAAAATCATTTATATGTATTAAATATATATTACTATATGACCCATAGTTGGATGTGTGTGTGTGCGTGTGTGTGTGTGTACGTGTGTGTGTTTACACGCAGTACAAGATATAACTTGGTGTTGGTGTTGCAGACTTGGTCCATTTTTATGGAATAAGGCCTCCTATGGTTGCAGAAGGGGCAGGGACGCAGGTCTGTAGGGAACCCATCATCTTCTCCTTGGGGAGCAGCTTCCATCTTGACTTTCTGCCTCTCGTGTCCCCGGGAGTATGAACGTGCACTCCCCTTTCCATGTAATGGTGGCACTGTGTGTGTGCGTGTGTCTGTGTATGTCTATGTGTGTATATGTACATGTGCGTGTATACATGTATTGGTGTGTCTACGTGTGTATGTGTGCGCATGCTCCTCCAGGTCTCACAAGCCTGAAGAAACAGATAGAGTCCCACTGAGTAATACCAGCACTGCCACTAGCCCTTCCTTAACTCCACCTGATCACACAGGACGTGAGCAACCTGCCGGATTCTTTCCAGACACTTTTAAAGCTCACCAAGTATGTTCTTGAGGGGGATCGGCAGAGCAGTGGGTCTCCTTGTCTAGTCAGATGCCGGAGACTTCCACCAGGCACCTTTTGCTAATTCTACAACGTCCTAAGAGCTGTGGCCTTTTCCCACCCAGACACCACTGCAGTGCACCGACGGCTTCCTTGTGCAAAAGCCCAATAGAAGGTCATCTGTGGAGAAGTAGGGACAACGTCTCTCTCGTTGTTAGTGTTTTTGCTCTGTTGCATGGTACAACTGGAATGGCTGTTCCCTTGTTTGTTTTTCCTTTAAAGTCTTCCTCTCCTAGAACCAAGCCTGCAGAACTGGGGCAGGGACAGAGCTGAATGGTGGACGTCCTGCTGCCCTCAGACTCACTCCACCCTTAGGTTGTGTAATTTTTTTAAAGATTTATTTATTTATTTTACACAGAGAGAGAGAGAGAGAGAGAGAGAGAGAGAGAGAGGGAGAGAGCATACATGTGGGCAGGGGGAGGGGCAAGGGGAGAAGGCGAGAGAGAGAGAGAGAGAGAGGGAGAGAGAATCTCAAGCAGATTCCCCACTGAGCCTGGAGCCAGACCCCCTCTTCAGTGGGGGCCTTGGTAACAGGACCCTGAGATCATGACCTGAGCCAAAATCAAGAGTGGATCGCTCTACCACTGAGGCCCCTAGACTCCCCAGTTTGTGTATTTTATAGGGAAATTATTACTGTGTATTTTTTGCATTCCAAGAACGGGGGGCTAGATGATGGGGAGGCAGTGGTATGCAAATCAGAATTCCCTGACCTAGTGGAGTATATGATCTAGCAGAGGAGACAAACACGAAAGGAATATTTACAAATTAATTGTGAATATGTAAAGTACTGAGAAGGGGAGGTACTAGGTATGCTATTGCTACCAAAGAACCTAATCAAATCCAGGGGATAGGGTGTTTCTCCAAACGCAGAGTAGATACGAGCTAGATTATTTTGGTTGCAGAAATCCAATGAGAAATTGCTCTAACAAACCAACCACATATAAAAGGAAAATGTCTCACATATTTTAAATTCCAGAGTAACAATTTCTTTAGGCAAACCCAGATTAAACACTGTTGCAACCAGCCTGTCTTTATATCTTAGCTCTGGTTTTCGAGCTGTGGGCTTCATTCTAGGGAAGGTTCTGTTGACGTGAGAGCAAGGTGTCTTTTACATCCCCAGAGATACAACGTAACAGTTCAGCAGCCCCACCGGAAAAAGAGCTCCTTTTCCCCAATTGTTAAAAAAAAAAAAAAAAAAAAAGTCCTGTGGTCAATTCTCTTTAGAAAGTTTATGTCATGTGACCATCCTTAATGCAACCATTGTAGCCAGAAGTGTGGGATATGCCAATGGTCCCGATCAGAATTAACGCCCATATTGGAAGCCTGGGGATGATACCAGAAACCTCCAAACCATGGAGAATGAGAGTAAAGAGGAATGTCAAGGCTTTCCAAAAAAATCAGGATACTGTTATCAAAGGAAGGTGATTGAATTATGGGCAGCAAAACCAACAGATCTTTTCAACCCAACTTAAAATTTTTTCAACCACTGAAAGGTCATTTTTTTTAGGGTATTTGGATTTAGGCTCACTTTACCCACAATTAATCATACTAATATGCTACTGTAAGCTTAACAGAAAACTCAAAATGTCTTATAAATCACTGTATAATACTTTGTTTTCTACAATAAATAAGGCAGATTTTATAGGCCAAAGTCAATATTATAATGTAAGTAATGAAGCTAAAAAGTCAACATATTTAATTGGAAGTCTGAATGCATTACTGACCTAGAGAAGAAGGGAAAACATATTTAAGACTTTTATGGGCATGAAGAAAAGTGGTTGAGAAATGGCTCCTAGGGTTTACACATCAGTGCAAATAAAACAGCTTTGTAAATCTTAAACACAAGCTATCACAAGGAACCTTAACCATTAGAACATGCCTTCAGTGCTTGATTGGGTTGATAAAATTATGCTAAATGCAATTCAGCCTAAAAATTTCTGTGGAGTTGGTTATTCTAATAAAATGGAATGTGAGTGACCAAGAAACTCTGAAACCTGGCAATTCCCCAATATTACCACAACTGGGGAAAAATTCAGACAGAGCATGAAATCTTGTGTTTACGAGTGACCAGTTTATCTGAATCCTTGTTTTTCAGGCTCTAAGCAATTATGCTGTCAGCTCAGCAAATGTGGCTTCTAAAATCCTAAAATCAGCAATAGTCATGGTCCCATTGTTACCAGATTAGAGCGTGTTACTCTGCTGAGTTATAATGTAGCATTCATTCATTCCTGCTGTCCATCTTCAACAAATGAGTAAGGGGTTGGTTTATGACCTGAACACAGAAGGAGCTAGTTGAAAGTGTCGGAAACATGTAGGGACAAGCAAAAATGTTTATGAATAGTACTTGTTTCTAAATCATTTGCAAAGCATTGGAAAATTTCTGACTCACGCGAAAATGTACTAGTTTTGAGGAATCAAATCTGTGAACAAGTAGTAGAAAGTGACATACAATTGAAATGTAAATTTACATCCCATAAATTTTTGCAAAATGCAAAACTATGGTTGTTAAAAATATTACAGGCCACTAATGAATGGCAGTGGACTTATAGAGTTTTACCCTGCTAGCAAAACAGGTATTGGATACCAAAACTTAATCCACCATATGCAACAAATATAACAAGAGTAGAAAAGGCAAGATCCCTACTGAATGCCAAGAGCTTCTCATCTCATTTTATTACCAACCCCATTACACAGATGAGGAAATTGAGGATCAGGAAAATTAAGAAATTTACTTTTTTTTTTTTTTTAAATTTATTTGACACAGAGAGAGAAAGTACGAACAGGGTAAGCAGCAGAGGGAGAGGGAGAAGCAGACTCCCCGCTGAACAGGGAGCCCGAAGCAGGGTTCAATCCCAGAATCCTGGGATCATGACCTGAGCTGAAGGCAGACACTTAACTGACGGAGCCACCCAGATGCCCCAAGAAATTTACATTTAGAAATTTACATACTGAGATATGAACCAAGGTCCAGCCGGATTGCCAACATATGTCCTTTTGCTACACCATGTCACGCCAAGGAGCATCAAGCACTACTTTTTCATTGTTCTTTGCAAGGAGTAAACTCAGTTTCTGTATGCTGGTATATTTACTGTATAAATTTATCTCCGATATGTGACTTTTTCCATATATATATATGCTTTAGATTCATTTGTTACATTTTTTCTTATGTGTGTATGTCTGTGTTTAACAGCACTGAAATATTCAAATAAACTGACCCTTTAAATGTGACAATTCTAACTCTGTAGGAGACATCACATGGTAAAGCCTATTACAATTGAGACGGTATAATTCTAGGATATTCCAGGATATAATTTACTCTTGCCTTTTAATTAAGTCAACATACCAGTGATATTGTTGAAGCTTATTTACCTACAGATGTTGTGGAAATTTGTTGCAAATATATTCAAGTAGAATATGATGCAAGTCTTATGTATGTTCTGCCACATTTAAATGACCACTTTATGGGAAATTGGATTGTCCTTGGAGTTAAATTCATTTGGCTTATAGCTCACCAAATTGAACACTCCTATATTTGGTGAATTCTTTTTCTAACTTGTCTACAAGGAATTGCACCACCTGTTAATGGAGCCTAAAAAGGGATGCCAGATTGAATCCCAAGACAATCATTTTTTTTTTTTATTTGTTCAGTCCACAACCTCTCTGACTTACAGTGCAGTCTCCATATTTCCTTTCCATCCAAGCCATTTCCATTTTGCAGAATTCAATTTCTGGCTTAAGCCCATGTTTCAGAGGAATGAGGTCACCCAAATATCATTTGCCAGATCTCTCCACCGAAGGACAATAACCAAGGACTAAATGGAAAATCTCACACAAAGCCAGATTAGAATTTGCGCTAATGAGACCACGGTATTGGTTACAATGATGCTATCTCTCAAAGGCAGCATAGTTACCATAAATGCTCCAGTCATCTTCCTCTCCTCTTCAAGCTCTCTTGGGCAGACCCAGAGACTCCAACTCTTGATTTGACCTTGTTTTCCAAGAGGTTTGTTTTCTTTGCCATGTGAAGTGGCCAGTGCACGTTCTAAAAATTAAGACATAACTTTAGAATAAAGTGGAGGTCTCTGACCCAACTACATTAAATGCAACCCATTGTTTTATATTATTCAGTTTTACTACAATTGTGGCATATTGTGGAGGCATTTCAGTAGTCAGAAAATAATTGGACTTGGAACTGGAAACCTGAATTTTTGTTCCGTTTGCTTGCTATATGGTTTTGTTTAAATCACTGAAGTTCTCTGTGCTTTCCTCTCTTCATTGTTAAAAATTGGAAAAGAAATCATTATTGTACCTGCCAAATTGGCCTCAGACATGTCAAAGTATTACATAAACATATAAATGATAAAACTTATAAAGTGTAGATTATTGGTGTGTTTAATGTTAAACTAGAAAAAATAAAACATTTCAATCTTCTAATGACAAAAAGTGCAGTAACACTACACATGACAATATGAACAGTATAATAAACCAAACTGATTTTTTGTTGATGCGCATATCAAAAAGGAATACTAAGTTGGTATTTTTTGTACACATCGGAACAGGCATAACCCCCATGAAATTATGCTTTTCATGGAAACTTTGACCATATTAATCTTGGCAGAGTTTGGGTAATATTTTTGGATCTCTGAAAGGACTCTTTCATTTTAATTCCCATGAAAGGCTTTATTTTTATATACTGTGTGAGGGAAATCCAAAAAAAAAAAAAAAGGCACCCTCATACCTCTGATATTTCATGGCAATAAAACAGCAGGATCAGAAGAGTACCCTCCGATGTCACCTTTACCGTAACTATAACCTATGTACAAAAATGAGCCTTTCAACCTTCATTCATTAATTGTTCATTTCACACTAAGTAATTTCATATGTTCACGTTTGCACCATCTATTAATATATGGGCATTTTTGCCTTTAAGCAGTTTTTATGCAAAGCGATTTTATCTCTAGCACGACAGTGAGTGAGACTCCCCTCCCCACACCCCTGGTTTTTTTCTACTTCTAAAACTCCTAACTTTCATAGAGTACAACGAGTCTTTCAGGCAGCTGCAGCAGACCTAGTCTGAGTACTGGGCTGGCTTGCTGGAATTTTTAACTGACTTCAAGACTGGAAAATGTGCCCAGAAAAGCTAAAAGACTTGAGAAAAATCATCTCGCAGGACTTGATTAATTTACATTTACTATTCTATGCAAAGGGAGATTTCACTACTCTTAATACTAGAAATGAAAGAGGGGACGTTGAAGGGTTAAGAAGTACTAAGGACTCAGACTCAGCACTCTCAGAATATGATGAAAGCTAAGTCATCCTTCTCCTATGAAAACTGCCTTTAAGTGGTTTTGCCAAAACAAGTCTAACAGTGGGTGATTGTCGAGACTCCAATTAGTAAATCCCTAAGCCCCAAAGTTAATTATGTGAGTAATGAAAAGTGGTGGAAAACTCTCATTCCTGGGAGAGCAAAGAATCTGATCAGCCATTAGCTCCCTTGGGTGTGTGGAGGGATTAGAGTACCCCACAAAAAGAAATGTTCACAGTCCCCACTAAAATGGAATAAAAACTCTTTAATGGTTATTATTGCTAGATCAGTATCAGGAATTTTTTGAAAGCAATAAAAAGACAGCAAAGGACGCTTGGATGGTATCCTCTCTTAATGATGTTTCCTCAACTCTCACATACTGTAAGGGAAAATATAAAATCTGTTTAAGATAGCAGGGAAAAGGGAATGATACATTTTAAAAAGGATTTTCCTTTGGTAGGCAAAGCTATGACTCTCTTAACTAATGTAATAATCAAGATTTTGGTATTTTATGATTGAGAGTAATATCAACTCCCACAAAAAAGGGGGGATCAATATATATCAAAGGGGAGATAGTACGCTTATCAAAATATTACAAAACTAAGCACAAGCATGAAAAATAATGGCGAGAGACCACGTATGTCAATAAGTTTGGTTAAGGCTTTAAGCCCAAGATATCCCCAAACCAGGATATTTAGTAAATGAATTGGAGTTAACAAACACAAGTAGATACTAACTCAAAGAACTTATGAAAGCCTACAGACACTGGGAATTTTACCTTTAAATTGCAAATGAGCTAAAGATTCCTTTTAAGAAAGAGTACTGTTTTGGTGGAGGCTGCTTGAAATCCAGCAAAATCTCTCTTTCATTTTTCCATAGCACCAGAGTTGTTGCTGTGCCCATAACTGCCTGCTCAGATACCACATTTCCAAATCTCCCTTACTGTACAGGTGTAAGCATGTGACTAAGTTCTCATCAATACAATGACAATGAAGTGACCATTTGCCATTCTGGGTCTTGGCCTTAAGTCATTAGGTAAGCATGATTCCATACTTCTTCCCTTTCTCTCGACCTAAAACACCCAGGTATCATTGAGCAGATGAGGCAAACTCTCTATGGAAAGGAGGGGAAAGAAGATGGAAGAAATCTGGTTCTCTGAAGGCCCATATGGGGAGGAGCCACTCCCCCAGGAGACCACTCATCTTGGTACTGTCAAAAGAGAGGGAGACAGACTTTTAAACTTTAAATATTTAAACTTTAAGTAGAGTGAAATTGTCTCAATTTGCTTAGGAGAGTCTTTTCTGATGCCTATTGTCTTGGCATAGTTATAGATAGGATTTTCTTTCACTACCCAAATAAATTACATGGCAACCCTATTTTAATTCAATATACTACTCTACCTCTTTCTATCAACAGCTTAACTTCTCTATGGCCAGTATAGAAATCGGTACCGGGAACATGCATGCTAACAGAACCTGAAATATGTGTGATTAGCAGCCATGTGGTGGAAGGTGAGGGTATGTGTACATCAGGTTAGAAAACTAGAGATCCTGGCTATATGTTGTTAAAATATTTGATAACATTGTCCCCTGTGTTAACTTGAAAGGCAGACCATGCGTACATATCAAAACTATACCCATGGTTCCAGAATGTTAATTTGTTTTGGTTAGTCCTTGGCGGATTTAGCAAGGTATTACAAGAAAGAAATAAGCATAGGCGAGAACTGGCACATTTAAAAGCGGAGACAAATGTAACAGATGGGATTGAAAATATCTCCTCCTGCTTCTATACTTCAAACAGCAGTAGACTCATAACTATTGCTTCTCAAAGAATTACCATTAAGTAAAAGCAAAAAAAAAAAAAAAAAAAAAGAAAAGAAAATAGACCAGGTAAAGAATGTTACCTTTACACATAAACTCACTGTTTCAGATCTCCTTAAAATAGGTACGGAGAAGACTGGATCTCAGAAGACAGGAAATAAAGCTGGCCTAAGAGCTATGTGTAGAAAAGGGTTTTGTGAATGGTGGCTGGAACCCAGGACTGACTGGAAGAAATACAACTATTAAGAAGCCTACTATGCAGCACCTGGCTGACTTAGTTGGTGGAACATGTGACTCCTGATCTTGGAGTCATGAGTTCAAGCCCCAGGTTGGGTATAGAGATCACTTAAATAAATAAATAAACTTCAGAAAAAAAAATCTGTATTCCAAGAACATACAATGGAGAATTCATAAATATTCATAAATTGGAGGAACCTTGGAAGACACAAAAACTAAACACAATGCAAGATTCTAGATGACATCTTGGAATAGAAAAAGGGTATTCGTGGAAGAACTGATAAATCTAAATAAAGTCTATAGTCGGTAAAAACAACAAAAAACAAAAAACTTAAGAAGCCTCCTAAATTTTCGAAATCCCAAGCCTGACTTACAAATGTCGGTGACTATTTGAACCCTAGCAAACACATATTCCATGTTCACTTCGGATATCAGCATGCA
>CM052899.1:13248216-13372570 GCA_028534135.1 Potos flavus | reverse complement strand
CACCACTGGTAAAGAAGCAAAAGTTTCTGTAAGCCCAGCCTCAAAACATAACCAATGGTCATAGGTAGTTTTTATTTCCAGTATTTCCTATGCATCTGTTGACATATTTTTTTTATTTTTTAAAATTTTTATTTTTTTTAAGATTTTATTTATTTATATGACAGAGAGCATAAGTAGTCAGAGAGGCAGACAGAGAGAGAAGGAAGCAGGCTCCCTGCTGAGCAGAGAGCCCGATGCGGGGCTCAATCCCAGGACCCTGAGATCATGACCTGAGCCGAATGCAGAGGGTTTAACCCACTGAGCCACCCAGGCGTCCCTTGTTGACATATTTTTAATAAAAATGAGGTTATGCTATCAAACTGTGTACAATAATTTAAGTCTAAGTTTCTAAGTCTAAAATCTGATTTATGAATCTGAAATTATTCACTGGGTGTCCAGAGATGAGTTACAATCGATAAATTAAAAGTGTCATCAAATTAATGTTTCACTTTTGATAATTTTAAAATCACTGCATTTGTTGGCCCTTGGTTTCCAATTTAATAATCAGGTTCATTGTTTCCATCAGGAACTGGCTTTCGCTGTGGGATTCTAATCTGAGAAATTAAGAAAGGGATCTACATGAATGTTCAATATGTGAAAAATATAACGGATATTGTCATTTCCCATTTGCCATGAAGAGGCAAAAACTTATACAAAATTTTGAAGTTCTAGCTTTTGACTGGAAATGTATCAACTGGCCAAGCTATCTGCAGTTATCTCATGATGATTTATGCTTTATTAATTATATTCGTGTTTGATCTATTAAAGATAAAAGGAGTTGTAAAATTCTTACCATAAGAAAAGTGTTGTGACTATGTTTGGTGATGGGTGTTAACTAGTCTTAAGGGGATGATCATTTTGCAATATATACAAATATCAAATCATTATGGTGCATGCCTGAAACTAACAAAATGTATGTCGATTATATGTCAATAAAAAAAATTTTTAAAAAGACAAAGGGAGATGAATTTTTATCTAATACATGCAACTCATTTGGTATTCTACATCTTCAAATCACGGAGTTCATCTAGGAAAAGGCATCAAAGCGGTGTTTGTGGATAATAAGGTAGTGCTGACCTTCAATAACACTTTCGTTGGGTTTTACTCTTTACAGCTTTCTTCCAGAGTATATATACCACTGAATTTTCCATTTTTCTCTCCTGGTTCTCAATACTCGACTTTGCCTTTCTTAAGCTTCTCTCTACCTTCTTACCTTGAGCCAAAGCAGAAAAAGTAAGGAAGATGCTTTGAATAAAATGCGTTCAGTTCAATTTCTGTCTTTGTTTCCCCATCTTCCTTTGCTCTAGTTGGGACCAAGCATCAATAGCAGGTAACTATGATTTAAGTGTGTCTGAAGGAGATAGAGACCACAGAAGCTTGGTTAAGGGATGACTTATTTTTATAAATATTCATTCACGTGGCACCTTAAGATATGTTTTAAAGCAGCAAACTCTGTGCTCCCTAGAACTACATAAAGTGATATAAGTATTTTATTTCCTCTGCCTATTGTCCAGCAGAGCTAACGTGAGTAAAATGATTTATCAGAATAATAATTAATTTTATCTGAACGCTGGGCTAATGGATGCCTTTCCTGTGAATCAGATATCTCCGTTTACCTGAAAATAAATGAATGAAGTAGGTCAGAGTGGTAAATCTAGACCAATAAGGGTAGCTGTTAAGGCAGTTCTGAAACAAAGCGTTTCAGCTCTAGTAAGCAGACACCAGCCCGTGGCATTGTGTTTGGGATCTGCAGCTGAATATGGCTTTGAAGTGAACAGACAGAAGCAGTGACAGACTCAAAAGAACTGAACTACTGTAAACAGTGCTGAGGAAGGAAAGGGGCTGCCTTTTTATATCACTGGTTAATTATCAAAAGTGTATTTTGCATTCCCATTTTCAGAACTGGAACTTGACAGTTAACATTTATATCTCAAAGCTTTAGACATTCCCTGACTTTATAGGAAAGTCTGTTAGAAAGGGACAGATTCGATGAGCTAAACAGGCAGCCTGCCATTTTTTTAGCTGATTCACAGCATAAGAAGTTACTCTATTATTCAATTACTTTCAAAAAAGCAAAGATTTAAGGAAAGGTCTTTAATCACTTATGGAAAACTGAAATTGAAGCTAGAAAAAATTTACAAAAGGCATCTTCTTTGGGTTACACAGACATGGGAAGAGGAAAATATAAAGGGCATCTGTGGGTATGTAGTATCTCTCTGGGTGCATCATATAAAGTGGAGCGTATGGGACAGACAGAATGGATCATACTGTAGGATGGGTCAATCTCTTCCTTCTGTACTTAACTGCCCTAGCTTCCCTTCCTATACCTTGAAATCCACAGTTCCACATCAATTTGGGTATCAACATGAAGGAGGTATTAAATCTTTGATGAAAAAGTAAATGAATGGGTAAATGATTAAATAAAAATATCCGTTATGAAAAACTATCTTTTATAACAGGTTAGTGTTCTACATTATATCCTCAAGATAAAAATACACGCTAAAGAAGTGCTTTTTTTTTTTTTTTTAAAGATTGTAGTTATTTATTTGTCAGAGAGAGAGAGCGCGCACAAGCAGGGGGAGCGGCAGGTAGAAGGAGAAGCAGACTCCCCACTGTGCCGGGAGCCTGATATGGGACTCCATCGCAGGACCCTGGAATCATGACCTGAGCCAAAGGCGGACGCCCAACCGACTGAACCACCTGGCCATCCCAAAGAATGCTTATTTTATTTGCTAACCAAAAATGCTGATTTAAAAAGGTGTTTACTATGGCTGTGAAATCCTTGTTGATCTCTATAATTGGGACAAGTATCATTGAACCTCTCCAAATTCCTCAATACGCATCAAACAGTCACTTTAAATATTTTGATTACCTTTGCTTTCATTTGTTTGAAAGTCATTAAGCAGTAAAATTTATGCCTGTTTTATAATTTCGTAACATACTTCTAGTGAGAAAGCTGTAGGACATTTTATTTTACAGGTTCTTTCATATTCATAAATGGGATTAATTTTATTTTATTTGTAAGTAATTATAAATATTTTGGAGAAAAATATGCTGAACATATTTGAATGTTGTTTTATTTCACTGTTTCATCACGTCAGAGTTATTTCTTTTTTTAAGAGAGAGCGTGCACACGTGGTGGGAAGAGGGACAGAGGGAGAGGGAGAGAGAGAATCTTAAGCAGGCTCCACACCCTGGCTCCATCTGACGACTCTGAGACATGATCTTGACCTGAGCCAAAATCAAGAGTCAGACAGTTAACCTATTGACACACCACTGGTGCCCCTCATCACGTCAGAGTTTTAAACAGCACTACATGCATGTTCTATCATTGATTTTAAGATGTGTTATTTTTGCTAAACGACCTCTAAACAAAAAGTGACTGAAATTGACAAGACAGAAAGAGGATGCCAACAATCATATTCAGTGGAGGATTCCAAGTAGGATGAAATTTTTGCCATTGATCTTGAGAATTAAGCTGGAACTCAGTAATAAAAGGCTTAGATACTGGGGGCTTTTATTACCTTCCATAATCTTCAATATTAATCAAAGTATCCTACAAAAACAGATATTATAGAAGGAATTACAACACCTACATGAGATTAAAAAAGAAATACAGGAGAGACTACAGCTTGAGAGATGAAGGAATTATATATAGTTTTTGTATTTTGTAAAGAGCTTTGTTATAAGATCAACTTAGATTTGTTTAGCACTAAAAGTTTTTAAGAATTTGCAGACATTTGATTATTAAAATGTAGGTAGTGTGGTAGATAAACTGAAGACAGTTAAGATTCTGAATGTTTATATGACTTCTCCAGAGTTACTCAGCTGGTAAATGGTGAAACAAGCATTAGAATTAAGATTCTGGAATGCCAAATTTTACCACCTCCATCACTTCTTTGCACGATCCAGGCAGGAGTCAAATGAGTGGTCCCAACTACATTACCACCACCAGTGACCATCAAAAAGCATCCATGTGATTTCTCTAAGTCCCTGTAACTTCTTTTCTCTGCCTCCCAGATTCCCTATCGATATGATCTGCTTCTATCCTTCCCGTCACAATGACAAGAAGCCTAACCTCTTCTCCCTCTATGAAAATTCTGTTCCCAGAAAGTATTAAATAAATTTAGAAACTTTATTGAGGATATTGTGAGGGGTTGATAGACAGCTCACTAGCATCTGCCTTGTTCCATCTACACAGTCTAACAATCAACGACCTCTGCTATGAAGGGTTTTCAAGGAATTTCTTACAACTGCAGCACATACTGGGCAAGGAAATCTGATGGACAGTTTACATATGTTTTTGAAATATATTGTGTTTCTGACATTATATATGTAATATTATACATGCTTGTTTAGCCTGGTATGCTACTCTGGTTTTCATTACTATCAAAGTCTTAGTTTTTTTAAACTAGAACATAAAGTAAATATGAAGACCAAATTAGTAAGTTACTAGAAGTACAAGTACTTACATAGTAAGAGCGTACTTTTTTCTCTTAGACATTTCATCATTTAAAAATTACTTAATTTTATTGAAACTTTTATAATTTATTTTTTTAATAGTATAGAAAATATGTAGGAAATAAGTGTTCCCCTCCCCACCCCGGAACTTCTAGTTTGTTTGTTTGTTTTTACAGTCCAATAAGTGGCCAAACATTTATTATTTCAATTTGAATTAACTTTTTCTTGCAGAGATTGGACACCTATCTGCCCACATATTTTGGTTGTTTATTTATTTATTTATTTTTCCAAATTTTCATTTAAATTCTAGTTAGTTAACATATAGTGTGATATTGTTTTCAGGAGTAGAATTTAGTGATTCATCACTTACAGACAACACCCAGTGCTCATCACAAGTGCCCTCCTTAATCCTCATGACCCGTTTAACCCATCCCCCACCCACCTCCCTCCATCAACCTCGTTTGTTCTCTATAGTTAAGAGTCGCTTATGGTTTGTTTCCCTCTCTCTCTTTTTTTTCCCCGTCCCATATGTTCATCTATATTTTTTCTTAAATTCCACATAGGAGTGAAATTATATGGTATTTGTCTTTCTCTAACTTCTTTCTCTTAGCATAATACCCTCTAGTCCCATCCACATCATTGCAAATGCCAAAATTTTTTTTTGATGGCTTAGTAATATTCCATTATATATATATCACATCTTCTTTATCCATTCTTCAGTCAATGGACATTTGGGCTTTCTCCATAGTTTGGTTATTGTTGAAAATGCTGTTATAAACATTGAGGTGCATGTACCTCCTCGAATCTGTATTTTTGTATCCTTCGGATAAATACCCAGTAGTGCAATTGCTGGATAGTAGGGAAGTTCTATTTTTAACTTTTTGAGGAACTTCCATACTGTTTTCCAGAGAGATTGGATCAGTCCGCGTTCCTACCAAGAGGGTTCACCCTTCTCCACATCCTCACCAATACTTGCTGTTTCATGTGTTGCTGACTTTAGCCATACTGACAGGTGTGAGGTGGTAAAATGCATACATATTAATAACTTTCAGAAAGATGCATAAGGAACGAATTCATTGAATATGGATGCCTCTGGTATTAATACTTCCATTTTTTAATTTACATGTAATGTATTATTTGTTTCAGGGGTACAGTTCTGTGATTTATCAGTCTTACACAATTCACAGCATACAGCATAGCACATACCCTCCTCAATGTCCATCACTGAGCCAACCCATCACTCCCACCACCCTTACCTCCAGAAACCCTCAGTTTGTTTCCTGAGATTAAGAGTTTCTTATGGTTTGTCTTCCTCCCTGGTCCCATCTTGTTTCATTTTTCCCTCTCTTCCCCTATGATCTCCTGTCTTGTTTCTCAAATTCGTCATATCAGTGAGATCATATGATAATTATCTTTCTTTGACTTATTTCACTTAGCATAATACTCTCCAGTTCCATTTACATCGTTGCAAATGGCAAGATTTCTTTTTTTTTTTTTTTTTTTTTTTGATGGCTGCAGAGTATTCCATTGTATATAGATACCACATCTTCTTTATCCATTCATCTGTTGATGGACATCTGGGCTCTTTCTATACTTTGTATATTGTGGACATTGCTGCTATAAACATTGAAGTGCACGTGCCCCTTCAGATCACTACATTTGTATCTTTAGGGTAAATACCCAGTAGTGCAATTGCTGGGTCATAGGGTAACTCTATTTTCAACTTTTTGAGGAACCTCCATACTGTTTTCTAGAGTGGCTGCACCAGCTTGCATTCCCATCAACAGTATAAAAGCATTCCCCTTTCTCAGCATCCTCGCCAACACCTGTCATTTCCTGACTGGTTAGTTTTAGCCATTCTGACTGGTGTGAGGTGGTATCTCACTGTGGTTTTGATTTGTATTTCCCTGATGGCGAGTGATGTTGAGCACTTTTTCATGTGTCTGTTGGCCATTTGGATGTCTTCTTTGCAGAAATGTCTGTTCATATCTTCTGCCCATTTCTTGATTGGATTATTAGTTCTTTGGGGTGTTGAGTTTGATAAGTTCTTTATAGATTTTGGATACTAGCCCTTTATCTGATATGTCATTTGCAAATGTCTTCTCCCATTCTGTCAGTTGTCTTTTGGTTTGTTGACTGTTTCCTTTGCTGTGCAAACGCTTTCGATCTTGATGAAGTCCCAAGAGTTCACTTTTGCCCTTGCTTCCCTTGCCTTTGGTGATGTTTTGAGGAAGAAGTTGCTGTGGCTGAGGTCAAAGAGGTTGCTGCCTGTGTTCTTCTCAAGGATTTAGGTGGATTCCTGTCTCACATTGAGGTCTTTCATCCACTTTGAGTCTATTTTTGTGTGTGGTGTAAGGAAATGGTCCAGTTTCATTCTTCTGCATGTGGCTGTCCAATTTTCCCAACAGCATTTGTGGAAGAGACTGTCTTTTTTCCATTGGACATTCTTTCCTGCTTTGTCAAAGATTAGTTGACCATAGAGTTGAGGGTCCATTTCTTGTTTCTCTCTTCTGTTCCATTGATCTATGTGTCTCTTTTTGTGCCAGTAGCATACTGTCTTGATGATTACAGCTTTGTAATAGAGCTTGAAGTCTGGAATTGTGATGCCACCAACCTTGGTTTTCTTTTTCAACATTCCTCTGGATATTCAGGGTCTTTTCTGATTCCATATAAATTTTAGGATTATTTGTTCCATCTCTTTGAAAAAAGTTGATGGTATTTTGATAGGGATTGCATTAAATGTGTAGATCTAAGTAGCATAGACATTTTCACAATATTTGTTCTTCCAATCCATGAGCATGGAAGTTTTTCCATTTCTTTGTGTCTTCCTCAATTTCTTTCATGAGTATTCTGTAGTTTTCTGAGTATAGATCCCTTGCCTCTTTGTTTAGATTTATTCCTAGGAATCTTTGGGTGCAGTTGTGAATGGGATCAACTCCTTAATTTTCTTTCGTCTGTCTTGTTGTTGGTGTATAGAAATGCAACTGATTTCTGTGCATTGATTTTATATCCTGAATTCAGTAAAATTTATTTATTTACTGAATTCCTGTATGAGTTCGAGTAGTTTTGGAGTGGAGTGTTTGGGGTTTTCCACATAAAGTATCATACCATCTGCAAAGAGTGAGAGTTTGACTTCTTTGCTGATTCGGACGCCTTTTATTTCTTTTTGTTGTCTGACTGCTGAGGCTAGGACTTCTAGTAGTATGTTGAATAGCAGTGGTCATAATGGACATCCCTGACATGTTCCTGATCTTAGGGGAAAAGCTCTCAGTCTTTCCCCACTGAGAATGATATTCGCTGAGGGTTTTTCACAGATGACTTTTATGATATTAAGGTATGTTCCCTCTACCCCTGCACTGTGAAGAGTTTGGATCAAGAAAGGATGCTGTACTTTGTCAAATGCTATTTCTGCGTCTATCGAAGAGTATCATATGGTTCTTGTTCTTTCTTTTATTAGTGTATTGTATCACATTGACTGATTTGTGGATGTCGAACCAATCTTTCAGCCCAGGAATAAATTCCACTTAGTCGTGGTGAATAATCCTTTTAATGTACTGTTGGATCCTATTGGCTAGTATTTTGGTGAGAGTTTTTGCATCTATATTCATCAGGGACATTGGTCTGTAATTCTCCTTTCTAATGGGGTTTTTGTCTGGTTTTGGGAACAAGGTAATGCTGGCCTCATAAAATAAGTTTGGAAGTTTTCCTTCCATTTCTGTTTTTTGGAACAGTTTCAGGAGAACAGATATTAATTCTTCTTTAAATGTTTGGTAGAATTCCCCTGGGAAGCCGTCTGGCCCTGGGCTCTTGTTTGTTGGGAGATTTTTGATTCCTACTTCAATCTCTTTACTGGTTATGGGTCTGTTCAGGTTTTCTATTTCTTCCTGGTCCAGCTTTGTAGTTTATACATCTCGAATCCATTTCTTCTAGATTGTCAAATTTGCTGGCGTATAGTTGCTTATAATATGTTTTCATAATTGTTTGTATTTCTTTGGTGTTGGTTGTGATATTTACTCTTTCATTCATGATTTTATTAATTTGGGTCCTTTCTCTTTACTTTTTGATAAGTCTGGCCAAGGTTTTATCAATCTTATTAATTATTTCACAGAACTGGCTCCTAATTTCGTTGATCTGTTCTACTGTTCTTTTGGCTTCTATTTCATTGGTTTCTGCTCTGATCTTTATTATTTCTCTTCTGCTGGGTTTAGGCTTTATTTGCTATTCTTTCTCCAGCTCCTTTAGGTATAGGGTAAGGTTGTATATTTGAGACATTTCTTGTTTCTTGAGAAAGGCTTGTATTGCTATATACTTTCCTCTCAGGACCAACTTTGCTGCATCCCAAAGATTTTGAACAGTTGTGTTTTCATTTTCATTTGTTTCCATGAATTTTTTAAATTCTTTAATTTCCTGGCTGGCCATTCTTTCTTTAGTAGGATGCTCTTTAGTCTCCCTGTATTTGAGTTCTTTCCAACTTTTCTCTTGCGGTTGAGCTCTAGTTTCAAAGCACTGTGGTCTGCAAATATGCAGGGAATGATCCTAATCTTTTGGTACCGGTTGAGACTTGATTTATGACCCAGGATGTGATTTATTCTGGAGCATGTTCCATGAGCACTAGAAAAGAATGTGTATTCTGTTGCTTTGGGGTGCAATGTTCTGAATATATCGGTGATGTCCATCTGGTCCAGTATATCATTTAAAGTCTTTATTCCCTTGCTGATCTTTTGTTTAGGTGATCTTTCCATTTCAGTGAGGGGGGTGTTTAAGTCCCATAGTATTACTGTATTATTGTTGATGTGTTTCTTTGATTTTGTTATTAATTGGTTTATATAATTGGCTGTCCCATGTTAGGGGCATAGATATTTAAAATTGTTAGATTTTCTTGTTGGACAGACCCTTTAAGTATGATATAGTGTCCCTCCTCATCTCTTACTATAGTCTTTGGCTTAAAATATAATTTGTCTGATATAAGGATTGCCAACTCAGCTTTCTTTTGATGTCTATTAGCATGGTAAATGGTTTTCCACCCCCTCACTTTAAATCAGGAGGTGTCTTTGGGTCTAAAATGAGTTTCTTGCAGTTAGCATATTGATGAGTCTTTTTTTTTTTTTTTTTTAATCCATTCTGATACCCTGTGTCTTTTGATTGGGGCATTTAGCCCATTTACATTCAGGGTAACTGTTGAAAGATATGAATTTAGTGCCATTGTATTGCCTGTAAGGTGACTGTTATTGTATATTGTCTCTGTTCCTTTCTGGTCTGTTACATTTAGGCTCTCTCTTTGATTAGAGGACCCCTTTCAATATTTCCTGTAGAGCTGGTTTGGTGTTTGCAAATTCTTTTAGCTTTGTTTGTCCTGGAAGCTTTTTATTTCTCATTCCATTTTCATTGACACCCTGGCTGGATATAGTATTCTTGGCTGCATATTTTTCTCGTTTAGTGCTCTGAATATATCATGCCAGTCCTTTCTGGCCTGCCAGGTCTCTGTGGATAGGTCTGCTGCCAATCTAATATTTCTACCATTGTAGACCTCTTGTCCTGAGCTGCTTTCAGGATTTTCTCTTTGTCTCTGAGACTTGTAAGTTTTACTATTACATGATGGGGTGTGGACTTATTTTTATTGATTTTGAGGGGGGTTCTCTGTGCCTCCTGGATTTTGATGCTTGTTTCCTCCCCCAAATAGGGAAGTTCTCTGCTATAACTTGCTCCAATATACCTTCTCTCCCCCACTTTTCTTCTTTTTCTGGGATCCCAAATATTCTAATATTGTTTCATCTTATGGTATCACTTAGCTCTCAAATTCTCCCCTCATGATCCAGTAGTTGTTTATCTCTCTTTTTCTCAGTTTCTTTATTCTCCATCATTTGATCTTCTTTATCACTAATTCTCTCTTCTGTCTCATTTATCCTAGCAGTAAGAGCCTCCATTTTTGATCGCACATCACTACAGGTTTTTGATTTCTCCAGAAAGGCATTCTCTAGTATCTTCTGTGCCTTTTTCAAGCCCAGCTAGCATCTTTATAATCATCATTCTGAACTCTATTTCTGACATCTTACTAATGTTTGTAATAATTAGGTCCCTAGCAGTTGGTACTGCTTCTTGTTCTTTTTTTTGAGGTGAGTTTTTCCATCTTGTCATTTTGTGCAGAGAATAGATGAATAAGAGAACTAAATGCTAAAAGCATGACAACGACCCCAGAAAAATATACACCAACCAAACCAGAAGAGTCCCAAAACCGGGAGGAGAAGAAAGGAAAAAAAGAAAAAAAAAGATAAGGCTGGTGAATAGAACAGAACCACACACTTGATTTTGCATGTATTTTGGTCTGTTAGGAGAAACTGCCTTCCAAAATTTTAAGAAAAGAAAAACATATGAATGTATATATATATGGGTAAACATGACAAAGGGATGGAATATGACTATAAAGATGAAAATTAAAAATGATTTTGAAAAGGGAATTGGTAAGATAAGAAGCTGGTTGAAAAAGAAAAAAAAAAAAGGAGAGAACGTGATCAGGCTGGAGACTAGAACAAAACCATATGCTAGATTTAAGGTATACTTTGTCTGTTAGAAGAAACTGTATCCCAAAATTTTAAAGAAAGAAATACTTATATGTATATACAAAATAAGGTTAAATACAATGAAGGGATAGAATATGACTATAAAAATGAAAATTAAAGAAGATTTTAAAAAAGGTATTGATAAGATGAAATAATTACAATAGGTTAAAATAGAAAAGAGGAAAAATTTAAAAAATTGATAAGAAAAAATAACGAAAATAAAAAGAATTTAACTTTGAAAGACTAAAGAATCATGGGAAAAAAGCCATGAATTCTAAGTGCTGTATTCCCTCGCTCTGCAGTTCTGTAGTTCTCATTGATCGGTAAACTTGATCTTGGCTGCATGTTCTTGCTGATCTTCTAGAGGAGGGGTCTGTTGCCATGATTCTCAATTGTCTTTGCCTGAAGTGGAATTGCACTGCCTTTGCCGGGGGCCAGGCTAAGCAATCTGCTCAGGTTTGGGCTTGGTAGCTTTTGTTCCCTGAACGCTTTCCGTACAGCTTTGGAGGAGGGGAATGAAAATGGCGGCCTCCCAGTCTCCGGCCCGCAGGAGCCGGGAGCTCAGGGCCCCACTCCTCAGTGTGCCCTCAGAGAAAAGCCGTCAGTCACTCCCGTCTCCCTGGTCTCCGGCCGCACTCCAAGCTCACCCGGCCTGTGACCGAGCGTTTCTATCTCTGGCGCGTGGCCCTGCTTGGAGTCTCCAAACCCAGCAGATTCCCGCAGCGCGCTCCCGCGCCGCTCCTCCTGGAGGAGGAAGGTGAGTCTCCCGGATCTGCCGCTTGTTGGGTCTCTGCCCGAAAAGTAGTGGCCCGACTGTGTTGCGGATCACGGTTTATGGCAAACCTGAGCTGAGAGCCCACCCCTCAGCTCCATCTTTGCCACTGGCTTCCCCACTCTGATACCCGGGAGCTCTGCCACACTCAGGCACCCCAGGTCGTTCTGTGACCGCCGAGGGTCCTGAGACCACGCACTGTCCCAGCACGGGTTCCACCCCCTGCTTAGCCACTGGAGCGACGTCCCTCTGCAGAGCAGACTTCTAAAAGTTCTGATTTTGTGCTCCGCTGCTCTCTGGCTTGGCGGGAGCTGGCTGAGGGAGGCTCCCTTCCCCCCACCGCGTTCTATCTTCCCGTATATCGCCTCAGATTCACTTCTCTGCATGGCTTACCTTCCAGAAAGTGGTTGCTTTTCTGTTCATAGAATTGTTGGTATTCTTCTCTTCGATCTCCTGTTGAATTTGTAGGTGTTCAAAATGGTTTAATAACTATCTAGCTGAATTCCAGGGACCAGAAGAAATTCGGGTCTCCTACCCCTCCGCCATCTTGCTCCTCCCACTTACTACTTCCTTTTTAAAACACCGTTCCTTCTTTCCCTTTTGTTATAAATCTTGCATTTTTTCCCACTTAAACTATTGGTGAGTAAACAGTTACAGGTTTACCTCTTTTCAGTATTCTGCTATAATATTTATTTCCGTTAGGGTTATGCATGCATGTAGTCAGATTCACTGATTACAAAAATGGCAATCCTTGCCATTTCTTGTTCGCCAGAGGCAATTAATTACATTAAAAATTCTAAGTTAATTCTCATATTTAGTTTTTTATTTCTAAATAGCATGTTTATATTTCTACCACTTGATGTTTCAGTTCTAGGCATTATATACTAACTTTTCCCTTTGAAAGATAAAACTTACTGCTCTTTCATCCATACATTCTGCACCTGCCACACCTCTGCACTTGGGGTCAGCTGTCTGTCAAATAATCATAATTTTGCTTGTATCAATATTCAGTGTTTTTATTACTATGGCTGTGTAAACAATGCTCAAATCTGAACCACGCGGTATACTATGATTACTTTTCCTAGAAAATAAAGTTGTCTTTTTGGTTACTCAGTTGTTCATGTACTTAAAAATGAACACAACCCAAGGCATTCTCCCAATTGTATAAATCTTCTCTCGAAACATCAAATATATATTTTATCAATTTTTCTTCCTGAAGCATCTCTCCTGGAACCTTATGGCCTGTTCTAATTGGGATAGGTTGCTCCCTAGTTTGGCTGCCCAGTATTTATTTTGAAATCTTACTCCAACAGCATTCTAGTGGATGGGTGGCTCCTTTACCTTTTTATTGTGTTGGATCTCAATGTTTTTTGTTTGTTTGTTTGTTTTAATTCTCTTATTTTGGTAGTGTACATTCTCCAGTAAACTCCTGAGAAAAGATTCTTGAGATGGAAATTTCAAAAACCTTTCATATCCAAAAAATATATCTTATTCTATCTGAACTCTTAGAGCTAATTTGGCTAGATGTAGAATTTGGAGTTGGAAATTACTTTTCCTCTGAATTTTAAAGACAATTTTCTATTGTTTTTCAGCTTCTAGTGTTGGAATTGAGAAAAATAATAGCATCCTAGTTCTTGATATTTTTCATGAAATTTATGGTTTTCTTTCTAAATTTTATAGAATCTTCTTTGTCTCTTACTTTCTGAAATTCTACAATGATGAGCCAGTCGTGTGCCTTAATGGCATATTTCAAATCTGGAAACTCATGGGAATTATTCTTGAATTACTTTTTTGATGGTTTTCTTCCTGGTGTTTTCTTCATTCTCTCTTGCTACATTTCCTGTAATTCAGATTCTGGATTCCCAGGCTATATCTAATTTTCTTACATTTTTTTTAACATAATTTTCCTTTTCTTTTTGCCTTTTTACTCACTTTTCACACACTCTTCCAATCTTCCTATCGAGATTTCCAAGGGCTTTTTATGTTCCATGTATTTCTTTCCTTAAATTTTTTTTTAAAGATTTTTAAAATTTATTTATGAGAGAGAGAGATTGCACAAGCAGGGGAAGTGGCAAGTGGCATAGGCAGTTGGAGAAGCAGACTCCCCATTGAGAAGGGAGCCCAACGTAGGACTTGATCCCAGGACCCTGGGATCATGACCTAAGCCAAAGTCAGATGTTTAACTGATTGAGCCACTCAGGTGCCCCACTATGTATTTCTTTCTTATAGCTACCTGTTCTTGTTTCTCAGATACAATAGAGTCAGTTTTTACTTTGCATGGTAATATGGGATTATAAAAATGACCAGACAAGCAAAAACCATGCAAAGCAATCTTACTAATCAGTGGGGGGAATGACAAGTGTTCTGTAAACTTTAAAAATTTTTTCAAAATACTAAAACTCTTACTGTAAGTTTTAAATGTATAGGGAATTAAAAAAAACACAGTAAAACTAATACTTCTTTAGGATACTGTGATTTAAAGCATTATAGAAACATCGAACACCAAAGTGTTTTCTTTCTGGACACAATGTTTGCTGCCTTCTCATGGTATAACTTACAAAATAAAATGAAGATCTTTCCCATGTCCTGGTGAATTGTCATACTCCTTTCTAAGTTTGGATTAGCTTCCATACACTTATCTTTTGTGCTTTTAGTGTCCTGAAGTATCTTCAACAGCCCTTCAAAGTGATTATTTTGCTGGTATCACTTCCTTTCAGACATCTTCATCCTTCTCATAGCAAACACTTATAGTCATATAAAATATTTGCTATTATCATATCCAGTTGCCTTAACCAACCCTTGGAATCTCGATGCAAATTTTATGGCAGCCTCCTCTTCCGCTCTATCAACTTCACAAGGTAGCATAGGATTAATCAATTCATGCCAACTTTAGAAACAATCAAACTAGCATTTACTGGCAATAAAAGTTTATTCTTCCATTCCTTTGTAATTACCTTTTTAAAAAAAATATGGCAACTAACATCAACACTTACCTGAATGTTAGCCAAACTAATTTTCTTTAATTGCAGTCTTCAATCCAATCATAAACCTCTTTCTGCTCCCAGTGCAATTTAAAGTAAAAGATGTGGAAGCAACTTTACCTTACTTTTTATATTCATTAGACTTTCTCAGTATGGTTCCTGTAGACCCTTCCTACCTTGCTTTGCTATCACCATTTTCTTATATGCAATTTAACTTCCTATCTTACCATCTTTCATTTTATTGCTGCCTTACAACTTTGTTGGCCAATTCCTTCTTCATTATCCATTCTGGAAAATGTTGCATGGGTTTATCAACGGGAGACAAGGAGGCCACATAACTATGTACTTTGCTGTCTGTGCATGAACTAACAGTCTTGCAGTGACAAATCACCAATAGACTTTGAAAGAAGTGATATGATTGGTCACTGATCATAATGTGTATTTATTATTAGTGACTGGGCAGAAGAGCTAATAGAAAAACTTATGTTCTATGCCATTTTGCACAGTTAATATATTGTGGTAACTCAAATTTGAACTGCATCACCAGGAGACTGGTGTTATAAACTAAACTCTGTAGCTGATTTTCCTGGGTATTAGAATCATGCAAAGTGAGAACTACCCATTCATCTCTTAATTCACAAGGGAATTAATGATAGTATTTAAATTGCTTTCCCTGTACAATCATTGTTTCCTCCGGTTTACTTTTTTCTGTATTAGTTTCTGTCTTTTATTTGCCTGTTTCTTTTTTATTTGTTCTGTTTTCTGCTTCGATTTTAGAGCCTTATGTGATCCACTCATATGTAAGAGGGGGCACTGAAATCTCAGTGGTAGAGCTTATTAACGTGGCCCTCCCCGTTGGGTGATCTGGGCAGGCCATTCCTTAGAGAGTAGCCAATTTTAACATTTTTAAGTCTTATTTTTGGGTATGGTCAGAGTCCCCAGAGAATACTCTTCACATGTCCTTTCTAAAGAGTGTACATCTTGCTACCTGTCTCCTAAAGGTTTAGTGTAGTCAAGAAGGCCTGTTTTCTGTTTACTCCCATATTTTCATCTTTGTGCCTTTAGTCTCAGCCAGGCTAGCCCAGAGACACTCTGTTTTAGTCTCTCCAGAGAAAATGTTCTCCCAGGGTGAAGGATGGGCAGTCAGACCACCTGCTCTTATTAGTCCCATCTTCCTTCTACTTCCAAAAGTCCTTGACATCCCTAGTTCCAGAGCTTACTCATGCTATAAATTGTGTCCCTTTTTGCCTTTCCCTGTTGCTAGTTTAGGATTCAGCTTTTCCTATTCACCTACCGCCTATATATCTGCTTTTCAGTTTTCTAAATGTGGTTGCGATTTTTCCCCGTTTCTTTGTCCTTGTAGGTTTACGGTTCTTAAGATAAAAACCTTATTGTTATTTTAGTTTTTATGAGGGAGAGAAGCTTAAACGTACATAGTCAATTTCTCTTTCATTTGAAGCCTCTCATTTTTTTTTTTTTGAAGCCTCTCATTTTAAAAAATATACCAGTGGGTTTTTAGATCCTTAACCAAAGGAAAGTAGAAATTCAATCTAATATATGGATAGGAGATGATAAAGGTATACTTTTTTATTCTTTTCTTAGTTTGCCTGCCTTCTCAGAATAAAAGATTTGATGTTTCTTTCTGTTACTTTTCTTCTAGGGATGTCAACAAGAGGCTTTATCATTTGTCTGTCATTGATCTTTATGTTTTCATGATCATAGCCATATAAAAACAACCATAAATATTGTAAGAGCACTTTGTAGAAGGGATTTATAACACTTTCTTGGGACAGCTTCAGTAGCCTTATTCAGCCGCATCTCCCGGTGTTTTTAATAACCCTCTTAATACATTCTGTCATCCCCATCTGTTGTGATTTAATGTTGATGATCCAGGCACGCTGTGCGGCAAGAAGCCACCTGATCACTCCAGTCCTGTGTTATGTGTGCGTCCAACTCAAGGTATTTTCAGAGAGGACACGAAAAACTGCTATTGTTAAATTATATCCAGTTTACTAGGTTTCTCCTGGGTAGCTTAGGTAGGACTTCAGAAAATTAAGCATTAGACATGTTCACAGGAAATCACATCACTGCTTTTTAAAAACCAGTTCGGTTTAACCTGCCGCTAATTCCCTAACTGGCAATTCTCTGACTCTATCCCTAGGGAAAATATATCGAACACAGCCGAAGGTTAAGGCAGAGGAGTGCAGTGAGACAAGGAAGCAGCCAATCAGACGGCGAGGGTCTAAAGATCTGATGCCTCCAGGCAAGCAGCACCAAGCGGAGCTGGTTAGTCTCCTTTTATTGCCGACCAACACCACATACATGTCGTAAATGCTCCCTATGTGGGCAGCAGCCACCAAGCAGACCCCGTAGCTAAGAAGAGTGGGATACATGCCCAAGCAACTCATTCTGCACAGCGGCTGACAAGACAACGATATTCCTGTGCTGGAATGTTCTCATTCAAAGGTATCGGTTTTTTTTTTTTCATTGAGTTGCTCTATTTCTTAAGAATTATGGACAGCGGAGACGCTGGTGCTGGAGAAAAATCTCTCTGCTTTCTAGTAATGCTTTGTTCCTGTTCTCAGTCTAAATGCCAGCCTTTTAAGATGGTTAACCTCTGGGGGAGCCAGTAATAAGCAGAATAAAGGAACACTTTACATTGCTTAAGCTGACTGTGCACAGACCCTTTATTAGGACAGACTCTTTGTTACTGTTGCTATTGTTCTGAAGGTAAGCTGGCTAAAAATGCAGCTTCAAAACATCACATTCTGCTACACAGATAACTAAAGAGACCCAGGGAAAGAACTGGGGAGGGGGCAGAGGATAGGGGAGGCTACATATCTTAAAGGTTACTGCAATTGATCTAGCAATCTACCAGACTCAGAGAGAAAAAGGGTCACAATTGCTGATCTAAGGTAAAGAAAAAGAATTTTGTCAGTATGAAGATTCCTGTATGCTTTAGACACAAGTTTTATAAAAAATAAACACTTTGCATATTCTCCTCGTGCTTAATGATTAAAACACCTTAATTATCATTTATTACTGACAGCTGGTGTAATCGTCCAGCAGTCATCAGCATATTAGGAGCTCTTGTTTTAGTTGCCAAGGTAATTGAAAGGATAATTTAATATGTTACAGAATAACAAAAGACTCGCGAGAAACATATTGCTTTAGGTGAGGCATGAGATTGCTTTGTGGAGTATTTATTTTTTAGAGTGAGTCCCTTCTTTTGTCTCTCCTCTGGCTCAATTATCTGTTGGAAGGAATGGATAAAACCAGGACTTTCATCACGTACCACATATTTAGACTAACGTTATTATTTATTCTGTATATTAGGCAAGATTTAATTTATGTCTAAGACATTAAATTGCTAGTCATATGGAAAGGTTTCGCTGGTAAGTTGTTCATTATCCTCCATGGGACATTTGAAATCACACATCAGTGGGTTATCAATGGTGGCCTGAATGAAGTCAAGTAAACTGTTGTCCCAGGGAGCAGAAATGATTGCAAGGAGTTCTCTGCTTCATATTCCAGTTCTTCTTCAGAAACAATTACAATTCTAATCTTCATAGCGCACGATTGAGTGTAACTTTTTCATTTTACATCTCTGAAAGGTCTCCAGAGTAATGCAGAGTCTTTGCGTCGTTATTTTTTAAAAGAGGGGAAATTTTAAAGCATTGATTATAGTTTCTAAATTGCCAGTCATTTATTTATCAGTTATGGACTGTAGAGCTAAATACACTTTGCCTCTGTAATATCATCAATTTATATTATGATACACTTTGTGATTTTTAGTTTCTCTAAATATTTATAAGGTGCATGATTTTATTTATAAGAGATATAAGTAAAAGTAATACATATAGCTAATATTTGAAAATCACTATTTAAATGTGATTTTAAAAGTCACTAGTTATATGTAATGTAAGTCATTATAATAAAGTAATATAAGAATTAAAATCTTAGCTTTACAATTTAAAAATCAACTGCAAAATCAAAATAAGATTTTTTTATATATGTGTAATTATTGCCTTCTAGCTATGTTAAAAAGACATTGTTTTGGAGGTGGTAAAACTAACCAATTAATCAGTTGGACATAGGGAGTTCATCTGCAACTTTGATGAATGGTAACGGGAATATAGGAATTAATATTATTCTGCAAAAGAGAATACGGAAGGATAGTGTCTTGTACTTGAACCATAAGAAGTATTCTTACACCTGAGATGATGCAAAATTTATTTCTATAAATTATAATCGTAGAAAATAAGGTTAGAGTCAATAAAGCATTTTGGGACAGCTAGATACTGGTTAAAAGGAATGAATTAAAGCAAAAGAAGGGGCCTTTCCCTCTAAGGCGGTGCAGGGGTAAAATAACCAAGTGAGACTGGACTTTGGCACTAGGCAGAGCTGGCTGAAATCACAGCACTACCACCTCCTCCCTGCAGAACACGGGGAGATTAGCCCTACCTGGCTGGCTTGCGAGTTAGGAGTCCCCATAATTGTAAGTAGTTTGTGTCAGTATGAGAAGGATGTAATTAAAAAGATATGATATCAAAGTTGATTCCTAACCTCATTGGGGCTGGCTGGGTGTAGACAGGATTACTCCTTCCACTTAGAAGAGGGGATTGATCATAGTTGGAAGCCAGAGAAAAGGCTGCATTAGTTCATCGCTGTCCCCCCCTCCCCCCCAAGCCCTCCATTCTCTTCCATCTCTTCAATAATGTCTACTCTTCTGCCTCTGGAGAGCACTGCCTTCAGTGTAGGCTTTGAATCTTATTTAAATGCTAATAGCCTTGGCAAGGTTACTTTAAGGTATTATTACACTTTGGTCTTCTGGCAGGCCTGAGAGCAGATGCTGATAAAGGAATGCTGAGTAGGAGACAGATTTTAAAAGGGGGTTGGGGGCGGGAAGCTAGTTCCAGCAAAAGGGATGCTATTGAGAGAGGAAGAGCTAACTGGAGACTCTAGAGGCTGGGAAACATATCCTATCATTCCAAGATCACTTAATAAATGCCTACAGAGAGACCAGGTCAACTAGGAACATAGAATTAGGCTGTGGGTCCAAAATAAAGTGGAAAGCCTAGGCAGCAATCTTGGTGGGAAACATGATGCATACAGATGTTGTTTTTCCTGGTCACCTGTGAGGCTGTTTGTTCAAGTAGTGACTTCACTGTTGTTCTGAGGAAGAACTTATTTACTGACTTGAAGAGGAATAAACAAAGGGAAAAGGAAATGAAATCTAAGGGACAGAGCAAATTTTTTGTATTTATGGCATAAAAACTTTTGCCAGGGTACATGTGAGGAGATCATGTGAAGGATGACTGTTGAAAACTAAGATCAACTTCAATCTACAGAAAGACCATCAACACAGCCTCTGTGGGGACACTTCACATCTGTGTAGTCTTCCAACCTCTCCCCATTCACGGCAACTCAACTGCACCTCCATGATTTTCTCAAACTTGAAATTACTCCCGTTCATAGCTATGCTTCCACCTGTTCCTGAGGGATTCAATCTAGAGGAGATTTTATCCTACTTGAATCCTACTTGAAACTACTTGAAACTTGAAACTTAGGACATGGCCCAGACGGTGGGGTTAATGGGACTGTCCTGATGTTCCCAAGGCCATCCCCACCCACTGGTCAGTGCCTTGAATTGTACCTTTAATGTCATTGAGAAGCAAACACCTCTGGAAAAATTAACACTATGAAAAGCTATTTTCACTTTCCTCTTCTACCACTTGTAATATTCTGCCTTCTTATAGTTTTGGAGATGTTTGTTGTTTCCTTCACCAGATTGGAGTTCTTCCAGAAAAAGCGTAAAGTCTGACCTCAAATTTTACCATTGCCTAGCAGAAGGCCTGTCACAAAGAAAATATTACATAAATATTTGTTCAACTTATTAACACAGTTCATTTTCCAAGGAGCTCATTGATGTATGTACATTGAACTACCAAGTTACCTGAGTTACAAGAAGGATAAAGTGGCCAAATTAATAGCCTCAATTTGACCTCACAATAAAACCTGTAAATTAGGAAAAATTTATTTTGTTCAGCATCTCTCAGCAGCCTCCGGTCAATGTATTGTGGCACCCTCGGGGTACTAAGTCCAGGCAACTGTGTTCATGCCCAAGCAAATCCGATACATCCTCACTGATAAAGTAATAGCTCACTCTCATTAGTGTAGGAGCCAAGTTCAGAATGTGCAGTGTCGGGGGGAGGGGGAGCTGGCAAGAGCAGCAGCAAAGGGACACCGGAACTATCGCCCTCTACTGGGAGGTGGGGGTTACTCTTAGAGGGACAAAGGGCAGGGTCTACAGAGCAGCATTAAGAACCAGGCAGTGAGGGATCTCTGGAGGGAGCCTGGGTGAGCACCTCCACTCTAATCATGAGAGAACATATAATGCTGCTCTTCAGACATAGTAGGAGCTGTGCTCTTTCATCCCTCACAACTTTGTACGCCTTTCTTAGGCCTTTCTGAAATCCATGGCATGGACGGAGAAAGGAAGCCAGGTGCATGTTTTCCTTAATATGCCTGAGGTGGTGAAGTGATGGTACCTCCCTGCTCATAAAATCTAAGGCAGGCCATGCAAACAACGCAGCTATTTTGCTGGAATGCTACCAAAAACGATGTTGTGTTTTGTTTTCCTAGGATGTCATTAAGGGATCATTGGAAGGTAGGTCTGGGTATATGATCTACGTGTGAATCAATCAGTTAAAGATACTATCCTTCCCATCTCTCTTTGAACTCTACTTTGAATTAGAATTGTTCCTCTTGGCAGACACAGGGAAACATTTGTATGTTCATTCAGTGGACATTCAGCGTCCTCTTGAACCATCTGGGGCTGCTAGCCCATTCATATTTTGTTTACTGAGACATTCAAGCTCCCTCCCCCCAGCACCATAAGAACAACCACCATCATGCATGTCATGGTACAATTTCTGACCCATCTCTCGGAAGCACACACAGTCTGTTTTTAAAGGAAAGACAAGCAACACTGATAAAAAACAGATGCCCAATAAGTCAAAGTGTGTATTAAAAATTAAAAATAGTGTCCTCAGCATGGTCTTTCTTTTTTTTTTTTTTAAGATTTTATTTATTTATTTGAGAGAGAGAAAGCACAGCGTGGGAGAGGCAGGGGGAGAGGAAGAGGGAGAGGGAGAAGCAGACTCCTTGCTGAGCAGGGAGCCCAACACGGGGCTCGATCCCAGGACCCTGTGAGCATGACCTGAGCTAAAGGCAGACACTTAACTGACTGAGCCACTCAGGTGCCCCCTACCATGGTCTTTCTTAAGGCTCCCAATATGCATTTTAAAAATCATTATAGGGCCGTTGGAAGGAACACTTATCCCTGCAGGACCACACTATTGGGCACACAGGCATGCTAGGTAAATATTTGAGTTGAATAAAGAATCTCTGGAAGGTAACTTATGAAAACTGTCACCAAACTCTCAGCCTGTGCATTAATATAGAACTTCCATAACCCACCTGGTTCTCTTCTTTTACTAACTATGGCAAACCATAACTTTCCCCCTTAAGTATAGTTCTTCTAAGAATTTATACTTTACCTGCCTCTGATTTCATTTTCTTCTTCAGCCTGGTGATTGGATTGCTTCTCTAATTCATTATCAAAGATGGGTTGAGTTTTGAGCTATAGACTGATGTTACTTTAAAATATTTATTCTCAAAATATTTCTAGTAGCACCCATTACCATTTGAAGCAAGAACTCTTTGTTCTCTTCCTATTTTCTTCTTGCTCTTCAATTGTTATGGTAAGACGATGGACCCTCTTTAACTTGAGTTTATGGGACACAATATCAGTGAGCATTTTGAGAATGCTGATGTCCCCAGTTACATTTCCCAAATAGCTCTCAAATCTACCAATTTCTTTGGATTTCCCATTATTTTTCTTAGACCCCTACACCTGCGGCAGATTACTACGTTATATTTTAATGGGCTTTTCTGCTTTTCACGGGCTTTCTTTATTCAATCTATTCTCCACATTGCTGTAAAGTTATGATGTTGAAAAACAAATTCGTTCACATTATTCCTTTGCTTATGACATGGCAGAGTGCCACTCCTCAGGCAACTCCTTCTAAAATGTGGTATAATAGAGTATGAACTTTGCAATCAAGTGGACCTTTGTTCAGCTCCTGATTATACCATTTTTATAGTTGAACTTTTGGTTTTCATATCAATGAAATAACACTGGTGTCTACCTACCTTGTATTTCGCTTTAAGTTTAAATAGGACAATGAATGTCAAGTATCTATGATGCCATCTGTCGCAGAACAGGCATGTGATAATTTAGAAATAGTTCATCGTTAAACCCATAGCTCAAGAATCATTTCCTTTTGCTCGTTGATATTCCTTATACCTAATAATAAGATACCTAATATTTGATGATCCTTTCTATCTGCCAGGTGCTCATTTAAGTAAGCATTTTTCATGTTACCTGATTTAATACTGAAATTCATTATTAACTCATCACAATATTTGGTTTGTCTTCCCCACTACATTTCGAACTACTTGAGTGTAGAAAAGCATGATTACCATATCTCGAATGAGTGAATGAATGAATAAAGAGCAAGATAGATGGGTGGAAGAGGAAAGGGAGGAGATACTGTATCTGTATAGGACGAGGATATGAAACTATTCCCTGAAATGGGCCAATATTTTAGGGAGAAAACTATAATAAAGCCCAGGCATTTTAGAGAAGCTACTGTGTCAACAAATAAACAAAAATAAAGCTGAACAAACTTAAACCATAATGGGTGATGAGGATTGAAGAGATAAGTACAGGTTAAGTATAGTTGATTGATAAGAAAGATTAAGAACAGAGAAGCTGAATCAGGGAATTCCTGAAGAAAGAGTCTAGGACTACATTAAGTATGGATTTCAGTTTCCAAAGAAACTAGCCAGAGAGGTCTAGATAGAAAAGAAGTAATCATTTCTGGAATTAATTGTCATGTGTTCTGATCAGCACTTCCTTAGTGCTAGGTCATTTGCTAAGCATGTTATATAAAATGACTTATTTAAACTTTTAAAAACCCAAGAGAAGAGGGAGTTTGTCATTCCCACTTTATAGAAGAGGCAACAGAGTGGAGGCTGGGTTTATCTAAGACTATGGGGCTGGAAATTAGAAAGCTTGGATTTGAAGCCAAGTTTGCCAAACTCTTGTGCTCAGACTGTTCATTACTCTGCTCTTCTGGCTCCTCAAGTAAACTATGGGAGATGGCGCGAGCAAGCAAAAAGGTGAATTAACTTTGGAAGAAAAAATATGGCATCATTCCCAAAGTTTGGAACTAGAGGAAAATTTAAAAAAAAAAATGATTTTTTGAAAGCAACGGGAACTGAGATACTGGAGGAGACAGTCTTCCATCCCATCTCTGTGGGATTTCTCTCCCTACAGAGCATATTCCCTAAGAGTCTCATTCCTGGGAACACTGAAGACTAACCACATACACGGATTGCATTCCTCTAGATGAGGGAGTAGTGAGAGGATGGCAAGGGAATTCAAGAAAACTCAAAGGGGAAAAGCTATGGAGCTTTGGAGGCAAAAATCCGTGCTCTTTTGACCCCATCTTTACCATGCACGTGTGACCGTTGGGAGAATTGGGTAGGAATTGAGGGAGTGACAGTGCCAAGTTACGGCCCAGGGACCCACATGTTGGGTTACTGCCTTGGGAGAGGTGTCTGAGTTTATCCCACAACACAGTCATTGATGAAGGATGATTTCTGGAGTCAGAGAAATCCAACAGGCCATAATTCATTTCATGTAATTGAATTACGTGAATTTTATCTGCTTGATAAAATAAAGAGCTAACTGACCTTTTTGGGAAGGTTTTATTACCTTATTCAGCACTATACATTTCACATTTTAAAGATATATGCTGTAAAATATGTCCTGTTGACAAAATTAGGTTCAGATGTACATTAAGTGTTAAATTTCTCCCATTGATATATTTTTGAAAGAATGAATCCATTATTTCAGGAAGGAGGAATAAGGTGGTTGAAGAGATGGAAGTTTGTTTTGCTTTTCATTTTGTTTGGTTTGGTTTGTATTCCCTTTGCTGACATTTTGATTGGAACACTATCTACCAAGGGAAAATATTTTGAAACATAACTGCTCCAAGAATGTCATACATTGATTTTTCTGCAACTCATATGTATGTCTAACTCTCATCATGGGTTTTACGCCTCGTGCATTTTCGGATTCTTTCAGATAGCTAAACTTACAAAACTATTTGTGGGTTTATTGCTCTTTTCAGTCCGTCTCTTCTTTCTCCATTCTCAGGCACTGCCTTAATTCACACTTGATTTTGCTATTATTGTTGTTCACATTATGGCCACACTCCGTAGCAGATCTCTGGGCCCACCCCCTTCAACCTCTCCTAAAAGCCAGCATTCTCCTTCTAAAATGCAAGTTTACTCATGTGGTAACTTCCTTCAACTTTTTGAGGTAGCTCTTTGTTCTCAGGATAAAGTCCAACTTCCTTTGTGGGCTACAAAGTGTTTCTTAATCATCTCTCAGCCTGTGAGATTTTCTCCTAATTACCTCTGCACCCCTCTGTCTATTCCATAGATTTTGAACTAGTCAGAGGTTGCCAAATGTATCTTATTATTTCACCACCCAAGCCTTTCTGGATTCCACCACTTCTACCCAGAGCATTGTCCACACCTCCATCTTGCCCTTGCCTACTCCTCCCCCCAACGCCTCCATCTTGCTGTGTCACCTGGTATAGCTATCCTCTGCTCATTCTTTCCTTTGCTCACATACTTACCCAGCATGGATTAGAGGTCTTTCCTCTAATCTTGGCACAAGATTAATATTCTTAACATATGGGCCATGTTTGATTTATGTCTGCCTGGTTCTCAATAAGGGTTTGTTGAATGAATAAATGAATGAACAATGAGAAAAGCAAGAATCCTCTAAAATGAAAAGTGGAAAAGAAAAAAAAAATTCTATAAAAACATCATGAATAAAACACTATAAAAGGATATGTAGATGAAATGAAATCTACTTTTTTTTTTTTTTTTAAGATTTTATTTATTTTATTTGTCAGAGAGAGGGAGAGCAAGAGAGCGAGCACAAGCAGGGAGAACAGCAGGCAGAGGCAGAAACAGGCTCCCTGCCGAGCAAGGAGCCCGATGCGGGACTCGGTCCCAGGACCCTGGGATCATGACCTGAGCCGAAGGCAGAGGCTTAACCCACTGAGCCACCCAGGCGTCCTGAAATGAAATATACTTTTAAAGATTTGCCAAAATTGTGCGACGATCAGGAAATAACCTGGGATTTGAATTGTCATCATTTTCATTCTTGCTGTAAAACATTGCCCATTAAGTTAGGTCCCTCTGACCTGACCTGAGTCAAAATTTGAAGACATAGTATAAAAAAAATTTGCTAATTAACGTGGTATACCTTTTGGGTGTTGATAATCTTGGCTATACACTTGGTGTGGCTTCCTCATTTATCTAACATTATTCTGTTAGAAGAAAACTGATGGGTTCAGAAAATTCTCAAAATGATCAACTTTTCACTGCAATAGTCACTAGCTGGACAGAATCAAATAGGTAGATTAAGCTTCTAAGCAATCACGGCACTGTCATGCATTTATCTTAATAATTGCTGGAGATCAATATTCTATTTAATGTTTAGGACTCCTTTCCTAATCAACTTTTGACTTTTAAGTAAAATGTGGAGAGCACTGGCATACATGGCCACTTTTTAAATATGATTCATAAACTCCAAAGGTCCCCAGAGCACCAATGATATTACAGTTGAAGTATCTTTGAAAGCCTTGAAATCAGGGCCCTTTGCCCCATGGATTGTTACTGGCTGCATTTGAAGAATTCAGTAAGAGGGTGATCTATAACAGATGTTTGACACCACTGTTGATGGTGGTACTAATCTTACACTTACCTGAGCCATAGGATTAAAGGGAAAACACATTGCTTCATGATTGCTGGATTTGCCATAATATTTGTTGGCCTGCCAACAACTTTCATGACATTCACAGAATCACACTTCTTTATACTTGTCTTCATTTTCCAGGACATAAAGACACTTGATCTTTGTAATGACAGCTTTCAATGAAGCTTCACACACATGTGTTGCAGAACTCTTTTGTATGCCAGCATTTGCTTGTTAAATATTTATGACTTTGTGCCACATTTCAGTTTTTCTATAGCATGAGAAGTGTAAATGCATCAAAAGGGCTATGTGATTTCTGCACTATGCATTGCAGATCCAAATTTTAGACATGCTATGTCTTTATTGTATTTCATTGTATTTATTTATGCTATGACTTTATTGTATTTTACTATATTATACAAATTCATAGCCTGGACTCCTTTGTTAGGAATGGAAGATCATGCAATCCAGATCTCTTGAAATGAAATGAAATTGAGCCTCAGTCTATGTAGGCATTTAAATGGCTTGGCTAACATCATATACCTATTCATAGAAATATAAGTGTTGGAACCCAGATCTTGATGCTCCCAAGCCCAGTATCTACACAATGGCTTTAATTTTGTACCTAATATCCCCATTTGGGGCCCTGAAATACATTTCATGCCAATCACTTATTAGAATTTACAGCAGATTTTGGAAAAGGAGAGTAGATGTTTGGGTAATATTACAGGATAGGGAATTTTCATAAAATGATTCCTAATAAAGAGGGTAGAATGACAAATATAAGTGGGACATAGCTTTGGTGGGTGGTTTTCTATAACACCATCATTAGATTTTTTTGGTTTTTTTTTTAAGATTTATTTATTTGAGAGAGAGAGTGGGAGGTGGCAGAGAAGAACAAAAGCAGAGGGAGAGAAGCATACTCCTTGCTGAGCATGGAACCCGACCTGGGACTTGATCCTAGGACCCTGAGATCATGACCTCAGCCAAAATCAAGAGTTGGTTGCTCAACCCACTGAGTCACCCAGGCGCCCAAAGAACACCATCATTAGCTTTGTTTCAACATTTTCACATCCAATATTCAAACAAACATTCAACATTTCAAACAAACAGAAAGGTTGAATGAATGATGCCTCAAATATCCATTACGTAGATTTAATTGCCAACATTTTGCCATATTGATACATCCACATACATGCACATTTTGAAGAAGCATTTGAAATTCAGTTGTGGACATTATGATTTTACTTCTGGATATTAGATATCTCAAGAATAGGACATTATTCTGCATAACCTTAATTCCACAACACAGCTAAGAAAATTCATAGTCTCCTAATATACTCTAATGTCTGTTTCATTTCCAAACTTCTTTAATTGTTCCTTTTTAATTAATTTTATTCTTTTGTTCTATAATCAGGTTATATTTGAGGCTCATGCATAGTCTCTATTTTATATTTTTAAAATTCTTTTTTTGTAAAGATTTATTTATTTGAGAGAGACAGAGAGAGAGAGAGAGAGAGAGAGAGAGAGAACAAGCAGGGGGAAGGGCAGAGGGAGAGAGAATGTCAAGCAAATTCCCTGCTGAGTGAGGAGCCAATGGGGCTTGATCCCAGGATCAAGAGCTGAGCCAGAATCAAGTGTCGGCCATTCAACCTACTGAGCCACCCGGGTGCCCCACAACTAGTCTCTATTAATCTATTACATTCCTCCCAACTATTTTTCCCTGTGACATTAACTTTTGAGAACAAGCCAGTTGTCTTATAAAATGTCCCACAATCAGAATTCATGTTGTTATTTCATTGTGATGATGTTTACCTTCTTTCTCATTCCCTTTATCTCCTGTAAGTTGAAAATTAGTTCTTACAGCTTGCATAGATATTGTTTTTGGCAAGATTTTGTCTTAAATGATGTTTTATGCCATCATATCTGGAGGCACATGTTTACTTCCATGATGCCAAACGTCAACAATGCTATATTTGATTTTTTGACTAAGGTGGTGACTGACAGATTGTCCCATTGCAAAGAAAGGTTTCACTCTTTACAATCATTAGGTAATCTGAAAGGCGGTAATCTATAACTGTGTGGAATATCTTGTTCCCCAAATAATTTCTAAGTTTGTCCACCGAAATGGCCTTAAACAACCCAAAGAGCTCTCCTGGGTATATCTTTCCTAAATATGTTCAAGTAGTGATATATGAAAGGAATTATTTTCACTAGAAACACTATTAATCCAATTCCATTCCATCAGAAGAAATGTCAAAACCCTCTTAAAAATTATTGTTAAATTAAACTCTCCACATTATAGAAAATATAGATGGTGTCTGGTTAATCATCTATACTGGTTAACTGGAATTTCTTTTCTCTTGTCCTAATTATTAAATTTACCACTGTCTGTTCATCAGCTAGGTGTTAACCACATTTCTTCCGTTACATTCCCAGAAATAATTAGAACATTTTGAGGAGCTATGACCTTAGCAGAGAATGTGCCAGGAACATACCTCAAAAGGACAAAGGCCCTGGGGCAGGAACAAGTTGGTGTGGCCAGCTCGGCTGGCCAGGGGTGAAGATAATGTCAGAGAGGTAGGTTGAGTCAGGGTATAACAACCAAGAAAGATCATGGTAATAAATTTGGATTTTATTCTTTATGTGCTGGAAAGACATTAGAGGATTTTAAGCAGAAGAATGGTGTGAGTTGATTTCTGTTTTATAAGTTTACTCTTGAATCGCAGAAGGGCAGACACAGAAGCAGGAAGACCAGTGAGGCAGTGAATGCATGGTCCGTTGAGAGCTGAGGGGCTTGCACAGGGGGAGTTAGAGGTCATGGCTGTGGTGGTGGTGAGATATAATCACATTCTGATATATTTTGGTAGAAATACCTATAGGATAGGGTAAGTGTATGAGGAATCAAGGGTAAATGGGAGAGTAGCAAGTTCGTACAGAAGTAATTTACTAAATTCATAATTCTGATGAGGCCTTGTAAAGTTTATGCTCCCACTAGTCCTCTAAGCAGTAACTGGGCTGTTGACTAGACTAGTCTAAAGAAGGAGTGAGAGGCTGGCACTGGAGATTCATATTTGGGTGGTGTCCTGGAAGATAAGGAAAGAAATGCTTCAAGAGGAATGGCATCTGGGTCAAATGCTGCTCAGGTCAATTAGGAAGAGGGCTTTGAATTCACATTTGGGGTTGACAGGGTGGAGAGAGCTGGTGACTATGACAAGAATGATTCCATCCGTAGGATGGAGATGAAAGGTTCTCTGGAGAAAGTTGAGACAGAGGTGTAAGCACTTCTGCTGGGAGGGGGGAATGGAGGGATAGGGGAGCAGTTAGAGGGTGATGCGGGCCAAGGAGAACACTACATTCTTGTTAAAATGGGAAGCATTACAGTTTCTTCAAATGTCAATGGAATTATTCCAGTGAAGAGAAAGACATCGATGGTCCTGAGAGGCATTAAAAAAAATTGCATGAGAGAACCTACTGAGTAGCGTAAGAGGTAAAACCTCTGGTATACAAAGGAATGGTTTATCTTACACAGAGAGAAGGAGGGACAGTGCCATAAAAATGAGAGAGAAGAAAAATTTAGGCTAAGTGGTATATTCGGCATGGAAAACAAGATAATTTTCATCAGAATGTTTCTATTTTCTCAACAAAGTGTAAAGCAAGATCATCAGCTCCTAGTATATGGCTGGAGAACAAAGGATGAATGGCTGGAAAGAAAATAAAAAGATGTCAAGTCCTCCTTTAGGAGAGTGAACAAGAATATTTATACAGACATCTGTCAGAATTGCTAGGCAATATTAAATAACTCTTTGAAATCTGTAGTCATAAGACTACATAAGACCCGTGAGTGTGTTTGTGTGCTTTTTGCAGGCTGCAGTCATACTTTGAAACAGACAAAAAGTAGTTGGAGATTGAATGCAACTAGACTAGTAAGTTGCTGGACAGGTACACAGAGGGAGAATGAGAGGCAAGGGAATTAAGGAAGGATACGGGTGTGTGTGTGTGTGTGTGTGTGTGTGTGTGTGTGTGTGTGTGTGTGTGTGTGTGTGTGATATTCCAGTGGAATGTGTAATGGAATCCATGTGGCTGGATGGGAAAGGAGCATATGGCAGAGCAGAGCCTAAGGGTTATAAGAACTTAGTAGCACCAATCCCTGGAATTCTCAGGGAAATAAAAAATTCTTGGACTTATGTAGTAGAATAAGTTGTCTAAAATGATGAGATAATTATCAGAATGGATACTTACAGGAGATTTAAAAAATGGTCAACTCATTGGAAATGAATGGTAGGATTGTAGACAGCTTTTTGACTTTCAGGACAAGTTTAGGCTCATCTCCTTAAGTGGTTTAAAATGGAGCTCACGGACAGGCTTTTAAGCTCTGAGATAGAATAAAAGTGTGTGTGTGTGTGTGTGTGTGTGTGTGTGTGTGTGTATGTGTGTATGTAATATTTTCTGTGTGAAAGGATCCTAGGTTCCCTCCAATTATCAAAAGAATATCTTAATAGGGGTGCCTGGGTGGCTTAGTCCGTTAAGCACCCAGCTCTTAATTTTGGCGCAGGTCATGATCTCAGGGTCGTGGGATCTGGCCAGCATCTGGGTCTCTGCTCAGCGGGGAGTCTGCCTCCAGATTCTTTCTCTCCCTCTGCCCCTCACCCTACTCTCTGTCTCTCTCTAAAATAAATAAATAAATCTTTAAAAAAGCATATCTGAATACAAAATGTTAATTGCTCTAGAATCCAGGAAGTGAACAGTCATTGAAAGTATCTGAATAGGACTGTATGAAGAACATGTTCCCTAGAAAAGTAAGACAGCATTTGAAGGGGCAGAGAAAAGAGATATTCTAAGTAAGAAGAAGTGAAGAATTCTCCACTGACATGGCAGAGAAAGGGACAGATGTACAGAAAACCAGCTCTGGGACTGGATTCCAGTGCCACCTGAGGCAGCATCCCTCTCTCACACTGTATTGCATTCATCACCTCTGTTCTCTCCATTCCCTCTTCTCTCTCTCTCTCTCTTTCTTTCTTTTTTTTCTTTTTCTTTCTTTCTTTCTTTCTTTCTTTCTTTCTTTCTTTCTTTCTTTCTTTCTTTCTCTTTCTTTCTTTCTTTCTTTCTTTCTTTCTTTCTTTCTTTCTTTCTTTCTTTCTTTCTTTCAGATTTATGTATTTGAGAGAGACAGCGTGTGAGCAGGGAGAGGGGCAGAGGGTGAGAAACACAGGCAGACATCCCACTGAGCGTGGAGCCCAACATGGGGCTCGATCTCATGACCCTGAGATCATGACCTGAGCCAATATCAAGAGTGCTTAACTGACTGAGCTGCCCAGGCGCCTTTCCCTTCTTTTCTTACTAAAGTGAAGGGGTGGTTTATGTTTATGGTCTTAATTAGGTATCACTTGAGGAGCTCTTGAATCCAGGGCCTGTAGAAGGATTTAACCAAAGACGTAGAGTTTTGCTCCCATACCTCTTACCACTTTGGGGCAGGAGGACAGACCTGGAGGTTCTTTCAACCAAAGATTTAGTGTGTCTGTCCTTCTGCTCAGGATATACAGGGTTCCAACTTCTGAAGTTAATCACTGAGTGCAAACGGGCTGTGAGATTAAGGAGTTATGGTTCATTGAGGAGCAAAAGATTTGGATTCAGGCATAGGTGAAGCAACCATTTCACTTAATCCTTATGATATCTAAATTGTAGTAATAATACAATAAATTAATAAATTGTATCAGGCCTATTGTATGACCAAGTAATGAGAAATTGAGAGACATTAACTCGCCCATGAGTAGACAGCCAGTACACTGTGGAACATGAAATGCTTCATGAAAAGGCACTATAGTAGACAGGGAATACATTTCTCAGAAGTTTAAGAAGTACTTGCATTTAATTCTCTTAAAGCACACACTCTTCTGCTATTATAAGACTAGTGAATTCTCCTGAAAATTGGATTAAAGTAACAAGCAGACAGTAAACTGTGTCATCATTAAAATCAATGAAATGCCATGTTAGCAAATAATAATTCATCATTCAAGAAGACAACTGTGAGCAGAATTTCAATTAAATTTGGAATAAAAATTATCATGCTAGAATGTTTTAGAATGTAGTTCTATCAGTCTCTAAGAAGTTGAATTTGCTTTTTAAAGCATTTTGATTAGACATCCCACCTTTAATGAAATGGATAACTGTGCTGTGCTATTAGCAAGAGCAGAAAATAGGGAGTGGGGAAGGAAAAGAAGGCCCTTCTACATTCTGGGCCCTGGAGAGCAAGAGAAAGCTGCTGTAAATTACATCTCTATCAACCACAATGACCATATTTCCTGGCCCCAAAACTGGGACATGTCGCCTGACAAAGAGACAGAATATTCAAAATTAGGATTATCACAGAAATAGGGGTTTATAGTTGTCATATGATTAACAGGGGTGAAAGGAGTCAACTTGGAAAACTCAGGCTTACAATTTGGGTCACATTTAAGGAGATTTAAATGAAAATTAATTTATGACTATGTTATACTTGTGAACATTTAATGCGGTCTCAAAAGCCTACCGCTAACATCTACTAAACCTCCCCTTTCTGAGTTCCCATACCTGCCGGGTATGCATTCAGTGCCCCTGTATCATTGAGCAGTGATTTTATAACATTCTCATTGCCTATGCTGAACTCTTTGGAAAGTCTTCATAATCCTGCTGCCTGGTACAGTGCCCACTCTCAATAGGCCCTCTGTAAATGTCTATTGAAGGCATGGAAGATGGCTGAACATGGAGCCAACCAGAGCCAGAATAAACCACAGTCCTTGCTATTCTTCCTGTGAAAGTTTCATGCTTACTCTTTAGGTGTATCTGAATCTGGAATGCTTTGAATACAAGAGGTCTCCTCATTGAAAACTTACCTGGGCACAACCTTCCCACTTAATTCTCAGAGATAACCTATGTCTCTTTCCCATGTTATCCCATAATGCTTTCCATTACATTTCAATTGGATTGTTGGTATCTCTATAGAAGGTAAATCACGTTTTCCACCTAGACACATATCTCAGCCCACTTCACTAGTTAACTGGATGGCTTCAAATTGGTGATAATTAAACCTAGCAATACCCTAGCTAACGTTAGAATGTCTCAAGAAAACATTCTTGGGTACTGACCATGGCTACTCAGTGGCAAAAATGCTGTCCGTTTTTGTTGACATTTGTTCTGATTATTAAGTATCTTAATATTGGTGAAGCACTTGGAATGGTCCTATTATATAGTGAACGCCATTTATGTGTTTGCTATTATTTTGTTGTGTATGTTTTTCAATAAGCATATGAGGGCAAATAAAATTGATGCAAAAGCCAAGGAATCTCTTAAACACATAGTCTCCCATAGCTTTTATTAGAGTTTCTCACTACAGGCAAGTGGTGTTTAAGGATGAAATCATAAATGAGAAATTTTATATTGACAGTCAAGACTCACGTCTATATGGTGGGACAGAGGCACATGGAAATAGTAGATACATTGAATTAAGCCCCTTGTGCCTTTAAGATCAGAGAAGCTTCTCAATTATTGAATTTGGCTTAGGTTTCATTACACAGCCCATTGGATGATTGGCACTTTGCCCATTGGTTTGTGGGTATAAATTGTGTTTCTTTGTGTTTTCTCAAGAACTGGAGAAAGAACAATAGCCTTTGGTTGTTGGTTTATTTTGATATCTTTAACTATTTGATCTGAGATAGAAATATACAATGTATTTGATACATAGAAGGTGCTACCAAAACATCTAAAATGCAAATAATGCAAAAGCTGCTTGATTCTGTAACAGACTATCTGCAAGAGTCTTGATCAAGAACCTTATACTTATACGAGTCTAGGGATGCATGCTGAGGACCATGGAACAATTTTCAGGAGAAGGGATCTACTTTGGAGTACCTAGCCAGACTAGAATGTTATCAACTGCCTTGTTTTCTCTCTTAAAAAATTTTTCATTATTATGTAAAACTCACAATGCTTTACAGAAGGGTAAAAATGTTCAAAAGGAAAGCAAGTTGGATGCCTTTATTCAAGAAAGGTGTCTTTATGTGGCTTTACCACTAGCATGCACCCCCTGGATATCGAGGAGAGTCCCTTATTCATGCTTTTATCATAAGGGCCTACAGTACCATCAAGAATGGCACTCAAAACCATTTGTGGAATGAATAACTGAGGGAAAGAAGGAGAGTCCTTTCGCCCTTTAGACCCTCATTCAAATAGCTTTTGAGTTGCTATAACATCCAAAGAGGGTGGGAGGGAAAAGACACAAGGGTTAAGAGATAAATCGGGCAGCAAAATTGCCAGCTAGAGGTGGGGCTTCTACTGAAATCTACTGGGAAAAGTTTGAGTATGTGTCTTCCCTAAAGATTTTATTTTTTCCTATGGGGAAAAATGCTTTGAAGATGAAACTTTTGATTTAGAACAAAACTTAGAATCTCCGGAAAGCGTGCAGTATAGCAGGCTAGATATAGAGAGCGTTAAGAGCCAGTCAAAGGTCAATGTCGACACCTAAGCTTTATCATCTTTTCAAGAAAGATTCTAATTTCAGGTGGCCTACTTTCACCATAATACCTCTATGAGTTAAATTGTGTCCTCCAAAATTCATATTTTGAAGTTCCCACTCCCCACTACTCCAGAATGTGGCCTTATTTGGAAATAGGTCATTGGCAAATTAATTAGTTAAGAGGAGGTTGTACCAGATCAGGGTGGGCTCCTGATCAGTGTGAATGGTGTCCTCATAAAGAGAGGGAAATTTGGACACAGACATGTACATATATGGAAAACACAATGTGAAGACACAGACAGATATTGAATGCAGATGCATCCACAAGCCAACGGATGCCAAAGATGGCCAACAAACCACTAGAAGCCTGAAGAGAGGCATGGAACGGGTTCCCCTGCACAACCCTCAGAAGGAACCAACCACAACTAACCCCACTGTCACCTTGAGCTTCCAGAACTGTGATTTAATAAGTTTCTGTTGTTTAAGTCACCCAATTTGTGGTATTTTGTTATTGCAGCCCTATTAATCCACAGAAAGCATCCAATCACTGCCCTACCATGTTAGTGGCTACTGCTAAATACCACAGTTACAATAATTCTACAATAATACCGTCGACGTGTTGTAACTTTAAAGGAGACATAAGATCATTGGGTGGATAGTGTTTTTATCAAGACATGAAAATATAATTAACCATGACCACTGTAGGGCCTTTGAAGACGCTTGCTGGTGTTAGTGATTCAGACCTTCCATGAGGAAACTGGCCATTAGTAGTCACAGTGATGCTTAATCAACTTTGTATTTCTGAGAGGCTAAAAATACTCATCATAGGATAGAATCCATGGGATCTACATGTTTTCTCCATGTTGTAATGATTAAAAGAAAACAATTAGCAGAAGAAGACATTTTGAGAGAAGCATTTAGAAGCAAAAGGCTTAAGAAGAATTCTGTTTTTCTCATCAGTGCCAATGTGTTGTTGACTAGACAGTTGAAAACTCATTGAAGGATAATTAATTTAAGGATCACATTGTGATCTTTAAATAGCTACATTTAAAATGGATAATAAAAGTCTCAAGAAACTTTTTATGAGCTGGTAGAAAAAGGTGTGTTCCCTTCAGGGGATAAGTCATAGATGGGGATTGTGGCTGGCCAGGAGGACCCAGCATGGATGGCCCCATCCGTTCCAGGCAGATTACACAGATGCTGGTCTCAGATGCTTGCCAATGAATGCAAACCTGCAATGCAGTGACATTACTTTCAGGTGACTCTGTTCTCTTCACATTTTTGAATAAAAATTTGGCTCTGAATAGAGAGAAAAGGCCATGCAGTTGGTTTCTATCTTCAATGGTGTCGTTTGGTAGAGGTTTATAGGTCTATTTTTAGCCAACCTTATACTTAATGCACGGGGATTTTTTTTTTTTTTCAAGGCGACAACAGTCACGGGCCAAAGTACACATCATCATCCCCGCCTTGGAGAATTAAGTGCAGGGAATCACAACCCTCCTACTTGTTGGCAGTGGCAGCCAACCCTGTTAAAATTATGTGTGGGTTATTAAAGGATGATTTAGCTCTCTCTTCTAAACGCTTTAATGTCTTTACATGATTCCTCCAGATTCTAGGGGATCAATCCCCTTTTTCTCCTTTATCTACTGCCTTCTTCTCTGCTCTCCCTCAGATAAAGTCCTCTTCATCTCCGAAGCAGAGTTGTGTAGTACCTCTAAGTAATCTCGTTGCCTCATGATCCTGGGACCCTGCCCTCTAACTGGTTTACTAAGTGTTTGTTTGTTAATACATAAAGAACATTTCCTCCCTAAAAGGCACACTGGGGAAAGCTCACACAGGAAGTTTTTTTCACTCACTTTTACTTGCTTATCCTAAATGCCTGCAAATTAGAGGCCAGATATTTATTTCCAAATAGTTGTTAATTTCTTCTATCTCTCTCTCTGTCTGTCTCTGTGTCTCTTTTTCTTTCTTTCTTTTCTTTATTTATTGTGTAAATATTTTTCTTATAATCAGACTATAAGCTCTACCAGGATAAAAATTTTCTCCTTCATTCCTGAAACAGTGCTGGGTATGGTAGTTGCTCAACAAACATTTATTGGTAGATTTTTTTCTTCTTTCCTACTTTCCCCCACTCCCCCCTCATTCCCCCTTCCTCCTACTTCCTCCTTTATTTTGAATAAGAATGAAACAGCATCGGGACGCCTGGGTGGTTCAGTTGGTTAAGCAGCTGCCTTCGGCTCAGGTCATGATCCCAGGGTCCTGGGATCGAGTTCCGCATCGGGTTCCTTGCTCGGCGGGGAGCCTGCTTCTCCCTCTGCCTCTGCCTGCCACTCTGCCTGTTTGTGCTCTCTCTCTCTCTGACAAATAAATAAATAAAATCTTAAAAAAAAAAAAAAGAAACAGCATCATACTACACTCTTTAATGGTTCATCATTTATGTAATTTTGCATAGAAGTGTTCACATAATTAGGCCATAAAAATGAATATGTCTTATCAATTTAGATACAGTCATTTAGTCAGTATGTCTCTGACTTCACTATTAATGAAATCATCTGTTTCAATTGGGTGAGCATATTAAGGCTCTGAGAATTTAGAGGTTCTTAACATTTCACAGGCACTTGGACTTTTATAAAAGTATGTTGCACCCATGCCTTAATTAATAAAGGGAGAGGCGAAATTCACAGAATTTCTTATACATGTCATTGCTACTTTGCCCATTATAGAACTCTGCTGCTTTTCATTTTATAGGAAAAATGTAGAAACTGTGATTTTTCATATTGTTTGGAAACCAGGGGATAGCAATTAAGGCAACAGATCCTATTTCATGAGTTATATGCTCAGAATGATGTATGACAATGATAAGAAAATATATTTCACTGAAACAGAGAAACTCAAAAGATTTGAAATCTCCCAATTTAAAACTATATCCTAGTGTTATAGTAGAGATACACTTTCTCCTCGCTGGCATATAATAATAAAAATGACAACTTTGCCTTATTTTGTCATGTTTGGAGGATGGAGAGGTGGATATGTAAAACATCCTAGTAAATCAGTGCAGACTTAACTAGTTTCATAAATTTTCAGCACAATGCATTGATTCTTAGAAAAATAGTTATCATAACAGCAACAAGCATGGATTCTGTACTCTGTGTGCCAGGTACAGTGTTAAGTACTTCACGTACATTGTCTTGTTTACTCTTCACAACCATACCGTAGGCTCAGCTCCCTTATTATCTTCATTTTAGAGATGGCAAAATTGAAGTCCGGTGGTAAAGTAACAAACATACCCAAGTTCATCCTCCTTTAAACAGCATAATATGGAACTCAAATGCCAGCTTCCCTAACACCAAAAGTTAGTCTTTTAAAAATCTCTTTGCTATTTAAAAAAAAAATGGCTTTGATAGAACATAAAGATGAGGTGTTTGACATGAAAAGATGCTCAGGATCACTCATCATCAGGGAAATGCAAATCAAAACCACGATGAGTTATCAACTCAGATCTCTTAGAATGGCTAGGATCAAAAAGACAAGAAATATCAAATGCTGGTGAAGACTTGGAGAAAAAGGAACCCTTATGCACTGTTGGAAGGAATGTAAATTGGTGCAACCACTGTGGAAAACAATATGGAGGTTAGTCAAAAAATTAAAAAGAGAAATACTGTATGATTTAATAATTCCACTAAAAAATCCAAGAGCACTATTTCAAAAAAAAAAAAAAAATACATGCACCCCTACGTTTGTTGCAGCATTATTTATAATAGTCAAGATATGGAAGCAACCCAAATATCATCCATTGATAGATGAATGGATAAAGAAGATGTGGTGTATATATATATATATATATATATATATACACACACAACAGAAATAAAAAAGAATGTCATCTTGCCATATGTGACAACGTGGATAGGCCTGGAGAGTATTATGCTAAGTGAAATAAGTCAGATAGAGATAGACAAATGCCATATGATTTTACTTATATGTGGAATCTAAAAAGTGATACAAATGAACAAACAACAAGCAAAAATAGACCCATGAATACAGAGAACAAACTGATGGTTGCCAGAGGGTCAAGCGATGGGAAAATTGGGTAAGGAGAGTGGGAGACACAGGCTTCCAGTAATGGAATCAGTAATTCACGGGGATGAAAAGAACAGCATAGGGAATATGATCAATGGTATTGTAGTAGCATTGTATGGTGACAGATGGTAGCCACACTTGTGGTAAGCACAGCATAGCATACAGAATTGTCGAATCACTAAGTTGTAAGCCTAAAACTACCATCACTTGTGTGTAACTATATCTTAATTTAAAAAAAATTATTTAATTATTAAAATTACTTAATTATTAAAAAAAAAAGTTGTTTGGACACTACTTCAAACTCAAGTACAAGAGACTTTGAAAGCTGGTGGGACAATGACAGCAGTTAGAGTATGAATTGAATTGGATCAAATGGAGCCACAGTGATTCAGGACGTGTTTATGGAAGCCTGAGCCACCTTCCTCAGAGGTCTTCTCTTCAGCTCTGTAGAATCAGGAATCAGAAATCCTGGTGCTGAGGAACCCAACTTTGTAACAAGCTCCCCATAGGACTCTCACGTCAACTGAAGTTTCCAAACCACTGTTTTAAGTATGATTTCTTTCTTTTTATAGAAAGAAAAAGATTTCATTTAAATGTTTATGTTTAAAAGAAAATCACTATAATTATGATAAACAGTAGAGTTACAAACTAGTGTCCTGAATGGTGGCAGGTTCCAGTTTGGTCAGCACTTTGATGTCTTTTCTTAAAGGGGGTTTAAACGTCTGCACACAGGGTATGCGCCCCCGACTTCATTGTCCTGCCCGTGACTTCCTAGCATGTGACACCTGTAAATATCAGACTGATCCCTGAGGACAGGTGGAAAGAACATTCTTTCAAATGGAATCCATGAGCCACCGGGATATATGATGTACTTTCTCAGACCCTATATGTCTGGCTCTCCCAAAATGCTCTCGGCTTATCTACATAGTTTTTTCTCTTTGGTCATGGGATTGGAAAAGGAAGGAATTTTTTTCTTCATTTCTTCTGACCCTCAATAATTGAATCAAAGGGTACCTTCTTAAGTCATATATGAAAAAAAGCTCAACTTTTTTCAATAAAGGCAAAGGGAAAGAATAAAAAAGAATAAACTAGAAATATGAATATTTTTCAGAAACTAGGAAAGGAGAAACAAATTCATGTTAAACTGAGAAGACAGCATATCAAGTAAAATGGATCAGACTTGGGTGTCATTTGGTGATAAAAATTATAGGAATTATGTATCCCTTCAGTTTTCAGAGTGTAAGAACAGTACATACAATGGCTTTGGAAAGAAGAGCTAGGTTAAAATTAATCAAGACACATTTGGGGGAAAAGATTAGCTATTCACTGAATTAAAACAAAAGAAAAAAATAGAAATGACACATAACCTTAACTTTATTCAATTGATAGGGGTAATTATAGGTAATTTTATTTTTATTTTCTAGCTAAATATGTGTAGCTTTAAAATTAAGACCTAATGGAATTTTTAAAAAGATTTATTTATTTATTTATTTTAGGGAGAGAATGGGGGGGGGAGGGCAGAGGGAGAGGGAGAGTGAGTCTTAAGCAGACTACGCTGACTGTGGAGCCCAAAGAGCTAATGGAATTTTGATGAATGTTTTACTTACTTAATTAGGAGCCTTTACTTAAGTACTGAGTGCTGAAAAATGTTTTTAAAATAAGTTAAGAAAACTTAAACATATATATACATATAGGGTTAAATATATATGTTGGGTTAAATATATATATATAGGGTTATTTGTTTAGTATATTCATATGTATGTGTGTATATAGATATACACACATATATATGAACATAAATTAACATGATTTTAAAACAGCATGACAGATTCAATAGAAGGAATGAAAGAAACTATATAAGCATTTCTATTAGACTTGTCCTTGGCTTTGGGTCTTGCATAGAGGTCTCCCAAATTTTCTCTGCTGTTTGAAGATTACTTTATTTGTGATGAGGTTTCACTGATAGAGTTGATGTCAGGCCAGCAATAGGTGAGTCTGTAAGGAGAGCCCATATTGTACTCAAAGGTGATTGTAGAAGTTTCTCAGTTAGAAATAAAGAAAAATCTTTGTGATACATCAAAAAGCTTTTATTTTTTTATTTTTATTTTTTAAAGATTTTATTTATTTACTTGACAGAGAGAGAGAGAGAGATCACAAGTAGGCAGAGAGGCAGGCAGAGAGAGAGGAGGAAGCAGGCTCCCCACTGAGCAGGGAGCCTGATGCGGGGCTCGATCCCAGGACCCTGAGATCACGACCCAAGCCGAAGGCAGAGGCTTAACCCACTGAGCCACTGAGGCACCCTTCAAAAAGCTTTTAAATGTACAGTTAAGCTAGCATGTTTCCTAAAGAAACAGAGATATGTACAGAGATAAATGTATAAGGATGGTCACCAGATATTTAAACTAAACTAATATAAAATAGAAGCAAACTATGCTCTAAAATTAACAGACACATTTTTAAAAATTGACTCACATACTAGAAATCTGTGTGGTTATAACAAATGTCATGTAGATATTTCAAACTCAGCATGTCCAAAACTAAATTCTTTCCAACCAAACTACAAGTGAGTAAATGTTTCCACCACCCCTGAAATGATCATGCCAGAAACCTAAAAATTGTCCCTCCCTTAGTGATCATCTCCCACACCCAGTACAGCAGCAAATTCTGCAGGCACCAAGGCACTACGTCCAAGACCCATCCTGAATTCATCCACTTTTCTCTAACACCACGACTATGACCCTAGTCCAAGACACTGTGACTTCTTCCCGGAAACTATGATGTAGTCTCTTACCAATACCTTCCCGACATCGTAGCCAGGATAATCGTTTTTAACATGTCAGTCAGATCACACCCACTCTTGTGCTTAAAGCCATCCGTGATCTTCCATTTCCCTCCCACAAAATCCCACAGGAGGCATACACTCCAGAGTAACAGAGTCCATGCTGGCTCTCCAATCCCATTTCACACCACTCTCTATCTTACTCTGCATTCTAGCATGTCTTGTTAGTTCTTCAAAATCTTTATGTATATTGTTCTGTGTGCCTGGATCCTTCCCTCCCATATGCCACTTTTCCTTTCCACCAAGGAATTGCTTTCTTATCCTTGACTTCCCAACTTAAATCCTGCTTTGTCAGAGGAAGCCTCTCTGCTTTGTGATATTCGGGGAGATTAGGTCCCCGATTTGTTCTTTCTTATAGTACTATGTAACCCTGTATTTGGACTCAATATTGCTTGTATATTTGGTAAAGAAAGTATCAATGGAGCTTATGATCTGCTTCATTCATTAGATCTGAACCCTATGAGAGTGGAGTCAATCTTCTTTTCCCCCTGACTATCTACCCTGAACTTACAGATACAGTACAGAACCTGATAGTCATCACTCAAATATATGTGTAAAATGGGTAAATAATGTTTGACATTTAAAATTTTTAATAATATATTGGCAAAATATATATTTTTCTAGTATACCTTGACAAATATACATATTTTATACTGATTTTGAATATGTGACTATGATTTTAAAAATGCAACAAAAGTTATTATGAAAGTAATCTCTGAGTAGTGTTATGCATTTAAAAATGTTTATTTCTATTTTCCAATTATCCATTGACTACTTTCATCTTTAAAGTTAGTAACAATGTTCTAGTTTTTAAAGTGTGTCCCTTTCTTGTACTAATCTGAATTCTGAACACCCACCATATCCCACTCTATACCTGGGGCTAGAGCGTCAAGACATTGTGTTTATCAATGTCAAATTCACCTATACATGTACATATTTAAGGACAAGTGACATTAGAAGATGTGTTAATTCTCAGAAAGCCTAATTACTGCTTTTGGAGAAAGTCCAAAGGTGGCCTCAGCAAATCACACAGTGTACCAGAAAATTAAACTAATAATAAGACAATTAGAATATCATAAATGCAAGTAGAACCATGTTTTTATATCATGGCAAGTTTCGTTTTTGTTTTTGTTTTCCCTTTGTGTTTGTTTCATCATTCATATAAACTGAAGTGATAGCATCTTTAGGACATGAAGAGAGTCATTGGTTTAATGCCATGTGTGTCCATTTAGAAGCCTTGTCAGACTGATTACTATAGCAGGAGCAGTGATTTTTCCATCTCGACAGTGAACCTTTGCATCCCTGAACTCCTAAGGTACATACCTGTCCTAGTCATTCAAGGACACCACTCCTTATACTCATTGGAAGTATTTAGTCCTCTCTTCTTATAAGCCATGTCTCCTGAGGTGGACAGCAAGATCTATGAGGGCAGGAGATCATCTTCTATAACTGTGTGCATCTCTCCTCAACACGGAAGTGCTCAACCCATTCACACATTCATTTCATTCATTCCTTCATTTCACAAATGTTTATTGAGACCTGCTAGATTTGTGGCTTTGCTCTAGGCTCTAGAGCCTAATACATGGCAATTTCTTGATTGAGCTTCTGTTTGAAATTCTTGTCCTGAGAATCAACTGCTTTAAGGATTTAAGAAAGTATCTAAGAAAATAAGAGACTTTTTTTTTCTTTCTTGGCTTTTGAAAATAAAATTTCTTTCTTTCTTTCTTTTTTTAATTTAAGAAGCTAAGTTTAGAACCCTAATACCATGTCTAAAGAAAAGGTAGTGGAGAGGTTTTTGTCTCCTTTTGTGCCTTTTTTATTTATAAGTGTAATATGTTGTTAAGCCTACATTCTACAGTAATCATCACCATGGAAATAATTATTCACTGCCAATCAGATCTCAACTGAAGTTTCATAAATGTCTTATAAGAAGGCTTACATAAAAAGTATTACCACTGATTTGTAAGAATAAGCTACTCAGGAAAGAATGCAGGACATACTGTACTAACTCCATGAGCCAAGGAGATCCAAGCTGGCCAGAATAGAGCCAACCAAGAGTATGGAAGAATATAGGAAAGGATGCTTGACTTTATTGTGTATATACTTAGCATCTGCTAGAGATTCTGTTAAGCACCCCAATCGAAAGGTCATTTCCTTTAATCCTCACAACCTCACTAAGAGTTAGCCATAATGGTTGCCATTTTACATAGCGGAAAACTGAAGCTCTGAGTGACTGAGCAGCTTTCCCAAACACCCATTGTCCTTAGTTAGAAAGCTTCAACTAAGACATCTTAAGACATCTAGAACTAAGACAACTAAGACATCTAGAACTTCAAGTTCTAACTCCTTGATTTAGGAGTCAGATAATAGCAATTTTAAGTTTCAGTTCCCTCAATTGACTAGCTTGAAACTTTTAGCAGTTTACTTCATAGATCTTTCTTACCTGATCTATAAATGAGAATAATATCTATTTCATATGAGGATGTCTATTTTTAAAGGAAAAGCTGTCTAAACCCATTTTCTAATCCATAAAGTACTCTGGGAGATATAACAATTTACTGGATATTAAGAAATATGGAAAGTCTATATATTTTTCTGAAAAAAAATAGAGAAGAAATGATAAATAACTATATTGATGGAGGAAAGAGAAGGTCAATAGCTGTCATTAATTACGAATGATAGCATAAGAAGGAAAGCAGCAAAAATGTTATATCACTCATAATAAAAAACAGGTCATGACAGGTCCCAGAAAAAATAAGAAAATCACCACAATATGATTCATTTCTGGGACTCGGTTCCATGATTCATTCCTAGGAATTCAAGATGTAAGGGCTAGAAGGAAACTTTGATGAAGGAACTAGGGTCAGGGGAGGCTAGGGACCTTGCTCAAAGCCAGAGGCAGAATCAAGACCCCTGGGAGCTCTCTCCTCTGTGGTCTCCCAACCATCAGTATACTATAGATCATTTTAAGTAATGGACAGTGATGGGGTCTGGAGCAGTGAGTGGGTTGGTAAGAGCCACTATTATCAACAACCTGCCTGAAAAAAATAAAATTGATGTCTTAGAAATTTTATTTATAATAAAGAATAATCACACAGTAGTGCCGACATGATCTTTAACGCTAAGTTCGTAAGCTCCCCAGAGAGGTAAACTTCACTGCATGTAGCCGTCATGTGCCTGATTAGTTAGGGCTGTGGCAATGCCAACTGAATAAAGAACTCATGAATTAAGGGACTATGTGGGTAACTGAATCTGTTCATAAGATGAAGAATGTTTTTTGTAACATGATTGACTCCTATTTTCCCAGATGTTAACTAGTGTTTTGAGCAACTGAGCACCTTGAGGCAATCGGTGATGTTTCTGTAATAAGGAGATTCAATAGTAGAGCAGGCTCAGTAAGCTAAACTCTGGGAGTGAAGGCTCTAAAGAATGTTACTACTTGAAGGGCTGAGAACCCAAAGCATCCCTGTGAAATCCTCACTGGCTTGCAAACATCCTGCATAAAAGAATTAGCTAAAAATAGCAACCGACTTGGTGGTAGGCTGATAGGCCATATCATAGACGTGTAAATGTCAGTCTTTCGTAGTAGCCTATGAGCTCAGGATCTTTAGAAATCTATCTTCTCATGGATATATTCTCTACTTCTTATTAGACCAACTAAAACATATTCCACTTCTTCTTTCTCTTTCTCTCTCTCTAAACTTTGCGAATGAGACATATTCTTTCAAGATAGTAGGCAGTCATTTAATAAAATACTTTCCCAAAGCCACTATTGCAAAGCACTAGAGTCATTTCTCTTCTCTTCATAAACAGCTCATAATTAAGGGGAAGTTAATTTGAGCAGAACCATAAAAGATGAGATGCAATTTTGAAGTAACACTAAAAAGAAGAAAAAAGACAACCTTACAGTGTTTGTCAAGTACCTACAAGTATGCTCAACTAATCCTCATGGTATTGCTGTTATCCCCAATTTAGAAATGGCTAAGTGGGGAGAGATTAAAGCTGCCCCCGGAAAGATTAAAGAGTAGCTGTCTAATGTCTTTGAGAAGGAGAACCATGGAAAATTGAAGCCCACAAATCATACAGAAATACTACTTAAGCCAAGAGCTATCTGGTTTGCTTCTTCCCTCTCCCTGATCTTCGGCTCCTTGGTGGAGAGGAAATCAGGTTGGTGGTCGCCAAGGAGGACGGCAGCATTTTACCAGCCCCCTGCCTCCCATCAGAGGAGAAAGTCCCACTGTTCTCTTTCATATTTAATATTCAAACCCTCCCAACAGACTGTCTCATCAAATTGATCCCTGAAAAAACATTTTGAGGACCCATCTTTGTGGTTCTCATAGTCCGTGAATTTGTGCAGGTGACTTTCGTTATAATTTTATCAGTAAAAGAGAAAATAGTAACATTCTCTCTTGTTTGTTCTCTTTTCCTTTGTATCAGCAAGATGAATTTTATCAAATGCCGAGATTTGATGCATGGAGTCTTTGAAATATCCTAGGTTCTTGAAGAGAAGAAACTAGTTAAAATTCATGAATATACTTTTTTAAAAAATAAATTTCATTTAAGTTGCCATTTAAAAAAAATAAAAATAAAAACATTCAGGATTTAGGTTACATCACATTTGGAATATGGAGTGGCCAGACTCTCTCAGACATACACGTTCTATTCTGCTCTACTTTTTCACCTTCGGTCCCTCGAGCACTGTTAGGAAAGGACGGAATGGGGATACTTTGTGTGGCAACGGTTGACGAAGCAGGATCTGTTACAGGTTCCCTGGCTGAAAAAGGACACTTCTTTCAGCACTATTGTACATCAGCTGTCTCCAGTTACAGCCAAAGTAGGTGTGTAATATATGACTGGACTTGCCGCTAATGCGGGTACACAAACCCTAGGACAGAGACACCTTGTGCTACAGTAAACTGATCTGCCCCAGGCTTCCATTAAGTCATCCAGCACACAAAATAGGGCTCGCATCAGACATGGTGGGAATGGCTTTGCTTACTGATTTCTATCTGGCCATTCAAGATCTTTGAAAGGACTGAATTTAAAAGTCCTCCTTTGTCGAAACTATGAAGGCCATTTAAATACCCTGAATTTAGAACTATGGGTCTAAGATTATGCCACTTTAATATTTAAAACGGTTTGACATAAATATTTAATTTGCCTCTCACTATATTTAACTGATTTCCTAAAGTTTTCTCTTAGAATTATTTTTTTCCAGTGTGAATGACATACAGTTTGTATTGTCCTTAAATGGAAATACTAAGAATGTTAGTATTATTGAGAAAGATGAATGAGGACGGGGGCATCCAGGAGTTGATTCATTTCTTTGTGTGAATTTCAGAATAGCAGTGGACTTTTTTTTGGTTTTTGTGGGGTTTTGTGTGTGTGTGTTTTTTTTTTTGTTTTTTTTTTTTTGCATTGTAGTAGAATCTGAAATACATGTTTCTACTGTCAAGAATCATTTACCTATTTTCCGAGTTAAAATGAAGCTGATTGGTGAATTATAGTATGTAAAAAGTATTCGAGGTGTCCCTAGAAACATTGTAATATAAGTAGTAGATGTCATTGGGACAAAAAACAAAGCCCACACCTCACCTGTGTAATTCACCATATATTACTGAGTATCAGATACGTGTCACCTTAGGCTAGGTTTCCCGGGGAGGCACTCCGTGGAAACATGAATGGAAAAAATAAGATCTCACTGAAATAAAAATTAAAAAGAAAATAAACAGAAGACTACTAATCAACAGGGGAGCAAGCCCATTGTAGCAACTATTTCTAGCTATTTCAATCTAATAACATGACTCTGTGAAGTGGTTTAACATGTGTGTCAAATGCTTTTTGTATGGCATGTGTTTAACTTCTCTCCTTTTGACTGTTTTGCAGACCAGAAATTAGAATGGATTAAAAAAAAAACCCAGCTTCTATAAATAAGCATTGGCCTATGCACATTATATTATCTCATTTAGTTATTATTTATTAGTATTATTAATTATTATTTATATCACTTAATTATTAAAATGCTTAAGAAGATACAATATCAACCTCATTGCACAGATCAAGAGCAAGGCTCAAAAAGCTTAAAGAGTTTATTCATAATCACAGATCTGAGAATTAGCTGAGATGAGATTTGAACCAGAGTTTGGATGTGGAGTCTGTGCTGATCTCCACTTATAGAGTTGCGCACAACCCCAAATACCATCTGCTTTCAGCAATGCATCCTATGAGAGTGGAGAGAGTAAAACTTGAGACAGATTGCAAGGCAGAATGCTTATGGAATAAAGTATCTGAGAGGTATTTTTCAATCTCCAAGGAAGCTGGAGATTGAGCTAAATGATAATAAACCCATGCTTTAGGAGATGGGTTGACTATGTTGGTCATAAGAGAAGGCACTTGACTGCACTAAAGAAGCTCACGAAAGAATTCTAATTTTTCATCATTCCCCCAGTGTCCCTCATTTTAAGAGGCCGTGCAAATACTTTGCTGACAGCTGGAGTCAGCTAAGGAGTTACAAAGGTTTTCTTCCAGCCTATGCTTTGTTTTTATTTAGAATTTTGGGTATAAAGTACTATATCTATGGACTTATTCCAATTTACATGGATATACTATATATATATATTCATATATATATATACACACACACACATACATACATACGAATTTGTGGATACTTTTAGGGAATCTTCATCAATCTTCACAAACATTTAAACCATAATAATATAAGCCATATTAATCAGGATATCAACAGAAAATAGCACAATTAAATTAGGATACCACGATGAGAGTTTAATAGATTATTTTCAGTGGTGTGGCCATAGTGTAGGGAAAATACAAGAGATATTGTAATGTATGGGGGCTCTGTTTCCAACTCTAGGCTGAAAGAAGTGAGTGAAGGTAGAGAGAGCGGTGCAAAGGGCAGCTATGCACTGCAGCGGACACCACCAGACTATGGTGACCTCTCAGGGAAGGGCTGGGGGAATAATGACACCCACCTCACTTTCCTCTCCCACCCCCTAATTGTTCAACCCAAGTTAAAGCCAGAGATCAGGTGCAACTGTTGACATAGTCTACAAAGATCATTTGGACATAGGTGGAGAAGGGTGGAGAGTGTTATCTGGAGGGGCAAGCGGAAGATACCCAAGACATAAATATAAAAGAAATTACTTATAAGCAGAATTTAATCCAAAATTATTAAATGTTAAGATTATAAAATCCCTTGATTATTCATAATGTGTTATGAAACAAATTGCATTATCCACTAACAGAATCGAATTGCATGTCAACTTTAGGAAATCAATTACAAATTTAATTTCTGCAAAAAAATGCCTTATCTCATGTAATTGGAATCATGTAATAATTGTCCTTCTGTGACTGGCTTATTTCACTTAGCAAAATGTCCCTAGGGGAAAAAAAAAAATGTCCCTAGAGTCATCCATTATCTATGTCGCTGCAAATGGTAGGATTTCCTTTTTTTTTTTTTTTTTAAGGCTGAATAGTATTCCATTGTACCTGTACCACATTTTCTTTAACCTTTTTTTTTTTTTAAAGATTTTATTTATTTATTTGACAGAGAGAGAGAGATCACAAGTAGGCAGAGAAGCAGGCAGAGAGAGAGGGGGAAGCAGGCTCCCTGCTGAGCAGAGAGCCCGAAGTGGGGCTCGATCCCAGGACCCTGAGATGATGACCTGAGCTGAAGGCAGAGGTTTAACCCACTGAGCCACTCAGGCACCCCTATCCTTTTATCCATCAATGGACATTTAGGCTGTTTTCATACCTTGGCTATCATGAATAGTGCTTCAGTGACCAGGGGTGTTCAGATATCTACTTGAGATTTTGACTTCAATTATTTTGGATATATGCCCACAAGTGGGATTGCGGGGTCACTGGTAGTTCTATTCTTAATTTTGTGAGGAATCCCCTGTATTGTTTTCCAAAAGGCCTCCACCATTTTATGTTCCCACCAACAGGGCACATGTGTTCCAGCTTTTCTACCTACTTACCAACACAACATATATCTTTTTTTTTTCTTTTATAATAGCCATCCTACTAGGCATAAGGTGATACCTCCTCATGGTTTGATCTGCATTTCTCTTATGATTAGCACTTTTTCTCTTATGATTAGCACCTTTTCTCTTATGATTTAGAACTTTTTTCATATACCTTATACAATCTCATTGCAAATGACCAACATTTTACTCTCTGCTACTACCTGAGTTCATACAGACCTCCCATCACTGAGCTTTTGCATAAACTACTTCCTCCTCCCCCCTTCTTCGGTGTAGTCAACTCCAAATCCTCATATTCCAGCTCCAATGTTGCCCACATACAAGCCTTCCTGACTGCAAGATGTCAAACCCTCCAAATTATCAGTGTTCAGTTTCCTGCTTAACTTTCTTATAGAGCTGTCCCTTTCATCCAGAGCTTTTATCTTGCTTGGCAATTATGCATTCAGTAGAGCGATTGTTTGTCTCTCCACCATTAGACCTAAGGCTAGGGGGTTTAGGCCCTGTTAATTTTTTTCTCACCGGTTCAAGTCTAGCACATAGGAAAGTCTTAATAAAGACTTCTAGAAGAAAAGAAGAAGAGGCAAAAGAGATGGAGGGAGACAGGGAAGGAAAGGGGAGAAATGTGGAAAAGGAAAGCATTAGATGTCAAATGTCAGTGTGTGACTGCAATCCACCCTGCCTCTCTTTACCCTCCTGGTCCTACTCTGTCTGATTTAATGGATGGCTTTGTGTTTTTCAGTACACAATAACTTTTTTCATGCTATCATAATGATCTTTTGGGTTGATTATCATTTATGCTTCTAGCCAATAGGCAAAATGTTCCCAAGACTCCCAAGACTTACATTTTAAGAAAATGCTTTGCAAGGTGTTAGACAAAACACACATGAGTCTACGGTAACACCCTTAGAAGAAGACTCTTGTGAGACGAAACAGAGTATAGCCAAAGTTGCTTCAAAACCAAATGCTCCATTCAGAGCTGTTCAAATCTCTCTCTTAAAGCCATCATTCACTCGGTTCATTTGCTTACATTAAAAAGCCGTTGAAAGCAGTAGAAAGGTCAAAAAAATATTTTTAAATTATATGAAAAATTGAAGAGTGATATCAGTGACCTTGTCCCACAGAACATCCTTTCAGATGAAAGCCTGTCGTTTACCCCAACTGCCCTTCACATCGGTCTTGAGTGCAACGATTCATCACATAGACCATTGGCATTTACGATCCCTTTGCCATACATCGCCACCAAAGAGATGGAAAACATCCATAAGACATAACCCAGGCTTTTTCCTACCAGTTGGGATCAGACAGTCCCATCAAGTCATTTCCTATTAATTACAAATTGATTGTGTAGGAACACTTCAGTACTGTTTTTCAAATGATAATAAACAAGCCTCGATTGGTTACAGAGGTTAGAGAAAGATGGTGGGACAGGAAGAGGGAAAAGGAGAGGCAGAGAAATGAAACCAAGCTGCCTGATCAGGCTTTGTGGTATTTATAAATGTCATTGGCACTGAATGATGGATGAGTTTCAGAAACCTCAAAACCCAAAGAATGCATAATGTTAATTTAATAGATTCTTTCAGGCCTGGGTTACCAGAGTATTTACAGTAATTGTACATTCATGGTAATAACATAATAGTACCTTTCATCCCACATCTCCGATATTTGCACAGTTATAAACCCGCAACTTTGGAACCAGCTGGTGCATGATATTCCCCTCTGTGCCTATATAACTTGTTATGAAACAAGGCTATTGAGTGGCTTCTTGAAGGTAACATAGTAGAACGGCAACTCTGTAGACTAGATTATAAAAGCATATTTTTAAGAAAGGGCGAAATAATGAAACATTCTGTACATAGAAATTACACTGGGATAGGGAACTGAGACTGTCACAGATTTTTCAACTGAGATTAACTGAAACAACAATCAGTGTAATTATACAAGATTACTTTTCTTTTACAGAAGTGCAAAGGAGAGAAAATATACTCATTTCTAAATTGCCTGGAGAAAAATGGATGCTCTAGAGTGTTTTATCTTTGTGCTTTGTGTGTTTGCTTGTTTCTAACAGGGTGTTGCAACTTTGGCAAAGCTAGACCAAGCTTGTTATTGTCTGCACAGTAAACAATATAAACTCAGTTATAAAATCATGGAATTTCAGACTGGAGAGGGAATACTTTAAGGCACACCTATTTTGGTTCTCCGAATTTTCTCTCTCTCTCCTTTTTAAAATGTGTGTATGTAACATTTGTGCATATCCAAAGGTGCATGTGCTGAAAACCTTAAGAAAGGTGTGTGGTTTTACGAGGAGCCACTGCAATTAAATTCAGTGTGACCTGGAGTTAACTGTGTCCCAGAGGGGGATATTATAAAGATTAAGTTATGTTCTCTTCAGGAACTTTTTTTTTAATAGGATCTTCAAAGCTCAAAAAATTTTATTTTTCTGGGAATATATTCAAAGTAAATCACTGCCATGAATGGGTCTTTGAAAAGTCATTTTCAAAGTCATTTTCATTCATACACCCTAAAATCCAGAATGATGAGAATCTACTCTAGTTTTAAGATTCCAAAGAAAGACACAACTTGCTGCTAAGAGATTATTTCCTCTCACCGCCGTCTTGCTGGAGTGACCCAGTTGTCACGCTCATCAGAGTCTGATCTAATTAAATCCTCAAGAATAAACAAGAAAAATATTAGTGATGGGTAACTGCTTAAGGCTTTTAACACAATAATAGAGATAAGAGAGAAGCAGAGTACAGATTACAAGTTTAAATTGAATCCCATCTTAATTGTATTGGCTTAGGCTTGTCTTAAAAGAATCACCTGGTGAATTCTTTGGTATAGCTTTAGCATATACTTTTTAAAAATCCAGATGTTGGCCTATCAGGTCAATCAAAATCAAGGTACAAAAATGCTCAAAAAAGTTTCGGACAGAATGAACCTCAATTATAATGTTTTGTTGAAGGCCATTTCACATCTTTTAAAAACTGACGTAGTTTGGTTTATGTTTATGTTTTCCATAAATAGATGTGATGATCATGACTCTGTTTTATATAATGCTAGTTTATGTAATAGGATATAACTGTGCAATGGGTCCCAGGAACGTTATTATATTTGTTTGCTTCTGTTTTCCCAAATATATGAAAGAAGCAGAGCATACTTGTACATTTTTAAAGTTTATTGTAGCTTTTGGATTGCCATTTAAATGGAATCAATTTCAACACAGCAAGACATTTCTAAATTCAATCCTACAGCACTTTAGCAAATGAAAACTATATTTTCCATGAGTCATTCTTTGAATTACAAAATGTTCATCATCCAGGAGGGTTTATTGTATCCATAAAACTAATGTAGCCCAATACTAGGTGTTAATGTCAACAGTATCCGGCTGTTTATTTGGTAACATTCAATACCGAAAGGTTAGGACTTAATGCTTAATGTTTGTTGTGTAATATTTCAAATTGTTCATGCAATTAAGGGCTTACACAGTGGGTCAAATTTTTTCTTGATATGCTCTAGATCAAAAAATGTAAGTTTATTTTTCTTTATATTCAGTATGCTAAAATGGAGGACTTAGAAGTGCAGCTGCCAGGATCCCAGGGGCAATGATGTTTTTCCCATCTAGGTTCAGCTTCTCATTTCGGATACTCTTCCTTCTTTTCTATTTTGACCAAGTGAAAACTTGGGATGGAAAGGACCCGTCTCTGAGTATCTATAGAGTATATTAACTAAACTGCATTGCAGAATACTTATATTCTATAACAGTACATAACATCCTTCCTATTAGGACGTATGAATGGCACTTATATTTTCACATTCTATTTAGCATAATCTAGAGAATTTGTCCTATTTAAATCACCTTATTCCTTACCCCAATTGAGAAAAATTTTCTTTTCTTTTTTTAAAGATTTTATTTATTTGACAGAGAGAGAGAGAGATCACAAGTAGGCAGAGAGGCAGGCAGAGAGTGGGGGAAGCAGACTCCCCGCTGAGCAGAGAGCCCGATGTGGGGCTCGATCCCAGGACCCTGAGATCATGACCTGAGCCGAAGGCAGAGGCTTTAACCCACTGAGCCACCGAGGCGCCCCTATAAAATATTTTCATACCCATGTTACTGACTACCAATTTTCCTACATTGACACACTTAATCTCCAAGTAAAAATAAAACCAGCTCTTCAAACGAATGACAGGACTTTTTGAGAAGTGAGAAGATAACTCTACATTGTTAATAATGTCAAATTTTATTTCCTTACTAATTTGTTCTGTCTTGTGAAGAAATTAAGTGAATGGGAAATGAGACAAAATGTTCTACATTTCACTTCTATTATACTTATATTATTTGACCAATACCTATGCTCTTCATCTTTCTCAACTGTTTTTTTCAGGATAAAACACCTGCCAGTAGACAGGCTGTGAGAATGAAAATATGAATTTAGGTGGAAGGCTTTAAGCATAAACATATTACACTATGTTAGCTCTATCATAAAGTATATAAGGAGCACACCAACAATTTGCCACAGTGAGCAATCCTTTGATCTAGGATTGAAGGTTGAAAATCAAAGCTCTTATTCTTAATGTATCCTTACAGTGAAGTTCACAAATAACATAGTTCTCACTATAGACTTACTGTATAGGCTTCTGAGTCCTCCATAAAAAGGAAAGGTTAAGTTTTGGGGGAAAGAGAAACAATTCTTAATTAAATACAATAAGAACTATTAAATGATTGAGAACAGTATACCATGTATACTAATATCCAAACCAACTAAAGCAACGATCTCAAAAAACATTTTTCTTGAAATCTGACAACATAAATATAAAATACTTTGGGGGAACATGTATGAGAATTTACTAGTTAATTTATTCAGGATACATGTTTTTCAGTATTCGAAGCCCAAAAGGGGTGTCCATGAGGGCTGCAGGGTAGAGAATGGGTGGGGGCAGGGTGAGAATGAGAGCAGGAGAATGGATGGAATAAGTAGGAGGGCTGTACGGCCAGCTGGTGGGGAACAAGTTCAGACTATGGTGATAGCAGTGGGAATGGATAAAAAGGACAGGATTGAGAAATATATAAGTAGGGTGACCACATAATTTATTATCCAGATATGGACACTCTCGAGAATGAAATACTGCACTGGGACAATGGGTGGAAACTGGACTGCCCTGGCAAAGCAGGACTTAAGGATACCACACATGGAGATAATAATAGAACAGACCATTTTAGTCTTATCGAACTTAAAGGGCGAGATGAAATAATAGGGAAAAGTATTTGGAGAGTAGAAAATGAAAGAGGATTAGCCCAGTCAGATTTAAAAACATGTATTATAGAGCGACAATAAACAATGTGGTTTTAGTACATATTTGTCCCCACCCCCCAGCTTCCACTAAAGGCTGTTAGACTTATTCCCAGATCCCTGAAGCGCTGAGACACAGGGGACTCGAACTGAACCAGCTGTGTCCCACAACCACACTGTATGCATTTCACAGGAAGTAAATTCTGTGGATGGTGCCGCTCTACCTTATACTCTTTCATTCATTCAGGAAACACTCACTAAGCATCTACTATGTGTCAAGACTGTACCAAGCAGTGAGGGAGTAACAATGAACAAGATAAATGGGACTGCCTGAAAACATCACCCTGGATTTGCTTTTTAATTTTGTTGGGAGCCACAAGCCTATACTGAACCCCATGGAATCGTCACATCAGTTGTCAGGCTCTTGTCCATCCTAGAATACCTTCATTGTGTGGAGCCTGAGCTCAGGACGTGGACTGTGTGCATGACTTCTAAACAGCCGAGCTGTTTCCATATCTGATAAGGATCTCTTTTCTGCACTGGCTACTACAAAGCTGAGCCCAGTGTGTCCCCTGCCCACAGCACCTGTGAGAAGACTCTGATATGCAGTCCAACTTCATTTATGGCTTCATTTTATTCCCACCCTTGGCTTGTTTATTTTTGCTCATTTGTTATAGTTTCCCTTTCCTTAAATCTATTTCGATTTCATGCTCTTTTCTCATATTTTTAATGCACGAAATCCTTTATGGAGAAAGGCAGGGCATATTTTGTAACAAATAAAAAGGGTCAATGGAATGAAATACAACCAAGAAATAATCTATAATACATATAAGAAAAACATATGGTATATATAGTATCGCAAAACAGTTAGGGAGAGAAAAACAACTTACTGAAAGGACTATTTAATAAATAGTCAGGGGCGCTTGGGTGGCTCAATCAGTTAAGTGTCTGTCTTCAGCTCAGGTCATGATCTCAGGGTCCTGGGATGGAGCCCCAAACCAGGCTCCCTGCTCAGTGGGGAGCCTGCTTTTCCTTTCCCGCTGCCCCTCCCCCTCCCCCTGCTTGTGCTCGTGCTCTCTCTCTCTCTTTCAAATAAATAAATAAATAAAATCTTTAAAAAAATACATAAATAAATAAGATACAAAATAAGCTATTTGAAAAACAAATCATTTAGATTTTTATTTCATATCTATAGCGAGTTTCAAATTAACAAGTCTTAAAAACAAAACTCCATATTTATCAAACTTGGCAAAAATAGAAATCACTAAGACATTTATCTAAAACTTTATAATTTCAAAACATGGGAATAGAAACAAAAATAGAAAAGTAAAATAGACTAGATAATATTTATAGAAATATAATAGATAAAAGATTTTTATCAAAAATATATACAGAAACATACAAATTGCCCGTACAACTCTTCGTATTGAAAGATTAATAAATGAGGAAGCGAAACAAGACTATTTTAGCAGGAGAAAATGTGATCGGCAAATAAGCATGTAGGAAAATATACAACTTTAGTTGTCATCAGAGTAATGCTGATTAAGATAATTACATATTCCAGTCTTTTACATTAAAAATATTTTAAAGTGTTAATAACATGTTAATTTCATTGGAAAACTAGAATACTGTGCTGGTTGCAGTGTAATTTGATTTTATTAACAAAAGAACTATAAAAATACTCATTTCTTCTTCTTCTATAATCTTCCCTCTGTGTATTTTCTCATGAATACAGTACAAAAGAGAGAAACTATAAATATATAAGGAGGTTTATTAAAACACTATTTATCTTAATAGCAAAGATCCGCAAATAACAGGATTGCCCGATAAGCAAAGGCACTCTAAATAAATTACCCATATTTCATCACCTCTAAGATGCCATCTATTACAAAACACACCACTAAGAAAGAAGCACTGCTAATTAAGCAATAACACATACTGAAAGATCTTTTTAGGGTATTTCAACATAAATTTTATCATATGTATTTTTGTGCATTTTGTGCACACATAAAATGAAAAATATAAGTGAAATAATTAAATTATTCTTTTAAAAAATATTCTCTGAGAGAGAGAGATCATGTGCATGTATGAGCAGGGTGGGGGAAAGGGAGAAGGAGATCCCAAGCAGGCTCCATGTCCAGCACAGAGCCCGACATGGGGCTTGATCTTACTACCCTGAGATCATGACCCTGAGCTGAAATCAAGAGTTGGACACCCAACCGACTGAGCCACCCAGGCACCCCATGATCAAATCGTTCTTGAAATTTCTCTCATACAGAGTCCAATTCTTCTGAGTTTTCAATTTCTCAATTCTGAGTCATCAAAATCCATGTTTTTCCATAAATCTTCATGCCACCGAGAACATTAGTGATACAGCATTTCTCATTAGAGCTCTGCAGTCGTCGCTGGGATTTTCTTCCAAGATGCCCATACCTATTATGGCACATTTTGAGGCTAATGGTTTCTTGATCTTAGAATATGTTAACAAAAGGTTTTCAGTGCCAGGACTCCTATTCTCTCCTCCAGTGGCTCTTCTGTTCTGTGTGGACCCAGCATCAAGAAGATATAGTTGTCCTGTTGTGTCATGGGAAGGTAACTGTTGACTCCTATGGGGCAATGACAATGGTCACTGCTGCTACTGGGCCAACTGCGAGTGTCAGTTGCCCTTGACTATGAGATGCATCCTCATCTAAGAGATGTAACAGTGTTTTTAAAATGTGCACCTTTGGGACACCTGGGTGGCTCAGTCGGTTAAGCGTCTGCCTTCAGCTCAGGTCATGATCCCAGGGTCCTGGGATGGAGCCCCACGTCGGGCTCCTTGTTCATCAGGGAGCCTGCTTCTCCCTCTGTCTGCTCAGCCTACCGCCCCCCAGCTTGTGTTCTCTTTCTCTGACAAATAAATAAAAATCTTAAAACAAAATAAAATAAAATGTGCACCTTAAACCATTAAGATATAGTTAAGTGTATTCACCAAGAAGAAAACTTGTAGACTTAAAATGAAATTGATCACAACCGTAGAGCATCTTGGACAGTTTTTACCAGAGATATGAGATAAGCTTATGTTATGAGACATAGAGGAAATGAAGTTTAGTAGAAAAGTCATAAACTTGAGTGTGAATCCTTTGCTATTTAGCACTTTTAAACTTGGACAAGCTACTTAACTGATCTCTCTGGAGTCTTTATTTTTGAACAGATAAAATGGAAAGTATTAATGCCTTCTTTGTGGAACAATTCTGAATATTAAATGATTTAATTTGTAATAGTTTTAGTATTTTCCATGGAAGATTTTTAAAAAATCAAATACTACCTTGTGTGTAAGTAATGAGTCTTTTTAAAAAGATTTTATTTATTTATTTATTTGAGAGAGAGAGAGAGAGTGTGAGCAAGAGAGAGAGCATGAGCCGGGGGAGGGGTAGCGGGAGAGGGAGAAGTAGGCTCCCCACTGAGCAGGGAGCCCCATACCAGGCTCTATCCCAGGACCCCGGGATCATGACCTGAGCGGAAAGCAGATGCTCAACCCACTGAGCCACCCAGGTGCCCCAGAAGTCAGTCTTTCTAAGTGAAACCATGCATCTGAAGAAAGGGAAGGGAATTTGGATAATGTTAAATTATTTACTGAAGTCAAAGAATTGTTAACGAATATTTTTTTCATTAATAATATAATTTTGATTGTGATATCTATATCTTTACACACATACGCGTGCACGCACACACAGAGGATTTAGGTTATACAATGCAAGTTTCACACCAGGACCCATGATTTTTAAAGTTCTATCTGTGTTCTAGAATGTAAGGAAGGAGAGGGAGGGAAAGATAGGGGGAAGGAGAGTAGAGGAATGGGAAATTTAAAAGACTCCAGAATTTGCAGTATTAATGGGACTGGAGGGCATCAAAGGGAGTAAGAAATTTTGTAAAATAGTATACTAAGGATTGACTAAGCTTCGAAACACATTGAAAATGGGGATGAGTGTAGCTAGGTCCTTATCTTCAATTAGTATCACAGTATTTTATAAATACATGAGTTATGGTACCAGTCATCTTCCACTGCAATGATCTGTAGTGTTGTTCATATTGCAGAAGATGGAGTCAGTGGTGGGGAAGAGCGCGATTATAGAGCCAAATTGGTCCAGTGGGAATTTGGGCTGAAACATAGATCAGGTGTGTCTTAAAATTTCCTGTCATTATATCTTGAACAGTGGTAGATACCCAGCCAGGCATGGTGCTGAATCAGTGAACGTTGGCTAACAGAAACAGAAATGCAGCAGAAAAACATAGTGGGCAAAGTATGACTGGGAGTTCACATTTCTTTGCATGCTTCTCTATTTTTGGAGCTCATGATTAAGGTTTTTGTTTTTTAAAGATTTTATTTATTTATTTGAGAGAGAGAGAGAGAGAGCATGTGCACTAGCGGGGGAGAAGGGCAGAGGGAGAAGCCGACTCACCGCTGAGCAGGAAGCCTGACACGGGGCTCGATCCCAGGACTCTGAGATCATGACCTGAGACAAAAGAAGACAGTTGACCAATTGAGCCACCCAGGCTCCCCCATGATCAAAGTTTTTATAAGTTGTATTTATTAAGCCAATAGCAGTGAAACAGCATCCCACCACAAGCCCTCAAAATTTCCTCAGAATCTTTGGCTATATAGTGATGAGATGATAAAGCATTGCTTGAAAGACTTTCAGTGTCTTGACTTAAATTTATCTATACAGAGGGAGAAGGACAGTAGAGGAATGGGAAGTGGGAACTGATACATTTATTTATTTTTGTATATTTATTCAGGGATATTTTGGAGCCTCATGCCTCACTGTTTCGTTGCCCACCATTTCTATCTTCCATCTTGATGAAATGAGTTTCTGTCATTGTGCCCAAAGTAGGGCTCCTGTATTTTATTTTCCTGGGCTCAACTCACTTTACTAGAAGTTTCTACTAGTTTTTAGAAATATTTACCAAAATCCATTTGATGAGGGAGTCATCGGATTTCAGAAATCTGAACACTTGTCTCCTGAGGGAAAGACAATAGAGCTTGAGAATGATTGCTACACCATCCTCTTGATGGCTTCTCTGGCTTTCCTCAGCAGACAGACTCATTTTCCAGCAAGTCCTTTCTAAGGTTTACAGTTTAGCAGCTCAACAATAACAAAAACAAAAAGCAAAGCATATCCTTTTGGGTGTATTTGTTTCAGGAGAATGGGCATGGAAATGTGTGAAGAAGTAAACCTTTCTCTGCCTGCTGACCTTTTGAGGTAGTTCTCCACAGTTACCTCTCCAATTTCCCTAAATAGTTAATTAAATTTTATAATTAGCTATGTCTAGAACAGAGTTCTAAGATGGTTTCAATTCCCTGAAAGGCAAGCATTTGTATGTATGTGGTTATGTGTCACCGAGAGAGAGCATAGGCCTAACGACTTTGAAAACTAAAGATACCTTGATATAAGGAAAAGATTTGAAATGAGTTAAACTAAATTGTGCAATTTAAAGACATGCAGACAGGGAGAGAAAGAGAGAGTCTAGCTTCAGTCTATGCCCATAACTATAGCTATACCCTGTCTTCATCTATATCCCCTGCATTTTTCCACTAAAGAACTGAGGTAGCTTATACCCCAACAAAACCACATACTTGGATGGCTAATTTAAATAAAATATCAACTATCAAAAAATAAAATAAGAATAAGTAAAAAACAAAATTACTAGAAAAACAATAACACAAACATGCAAGCCACAAAATGTATTTCCTCATGGCCAAAGGGAAGATGAATGTAAGGTAATTACATCTCAAAGACTCCAATTACCAATTCTTCAGGAGAACCTAAACTTTTTCTACTTCATAGCTATAAATGTGTTTCTTATATGAAATTTTGTATTATAGAGCTCTAAACGAGAGAGTGGGCATATGCTGGTATGGGGATACACTGGTATATATATCTCCACATATATATGTGATTGGAGATGACTACTGCTTATAGCTTCTCATCACAAAAGCGAATATTATGACGTCAAAAAGCAACTCAGAGAAAACATTTAGGTGGGAAAATAGACTACCAAGGAAATTTGGTCTGAACATTCACTGGCCCATGGTTTAGCTTCAACCAACAATGACAAGTAAGTATCTGAAGAAATAAACACAAATCTTCCCAACAATTCCCCATAGATATTATTTTTCTCAAGTGGGAACTTGGGGTGCAATGAGAAAAATCATGTACCTTTGCCTTTTTACGTAGATATAGATATACCAGATCATATTTGTGTATATCAGATTCATGCATATAGTCCAAGATATGTGTAGAATAGTATGAAGAATGGGAAAATTGCATTCATTTTTCATTAATGGTTATTTCTTTTTTTTTTAAGATTTAATTAATTAATTTATTTGAGAGAGAGTTCCAGCATGCATGAGAGACCTAACATGAGAGAGAGCGCAAATGGGGGAGAGGGGCAGAAGGAGAGGGAGAAGCAGACTCCCCACTGAGCAGGGAGCTCAACACAGCCCTTGATCCCAGGACCCTAGGATCATGACTGGAGCAGAAGGCAAACGCTTAACTCACTGAATCACTCAGGACCCCAGTGGTTATTTCTTTATAGAGTGCTACATGAGGTATCTTCTTACGCCATGCTTTATGGATGACAAATTTACAAGTAACTTCAATATATATTCATTTCACACCAAAATACAGTCCTGCTAAAAATAATTTTAAGTTTTCTGGGTTGGACTCAGGTATCTTCACAAATATCAATAATTGGAGCCCCTGGGTGGCTTAGTCTGTTGTGTGTTGGACTCTTGGTTTCAGGTCAGGTCATAATCTCAAGGTCCTGGGATCAGGCCCTGCAATGGGGTCCTGCTCAGCACAGACAGCTTGTCCCACTCCCTCCCCCTCTGCACCTCCCCCCAGCTCATGGGCATTCTCTCTCTCTCTCTCTCTCTTAGTTAGTTAAATAAATAAAATAAAATAAAATATTTTTTAAAAACCCAAATATCAATAATTAACTTCCCAATGTCTGTAAAGAGCTCGTTCAAATAAACAATTGATAAATAACAAAAGTTGTTTCATTTTTAGATGAAGTTTCGTATTAAATCTGGAGATGTGTAAAACCAACCATGCTTACAAAAGTGAACAGCGATAATTTCTAGCGTTCATAATAGCTTACATAGCTTATGTACTCTGCCTGTGATCACTGGCCAGAAACCAAGCTGAATTTCTCCTACCAGCCTTTAGTGCCTACTTCCTCCATAGAATTTGCTTGGAGATGATGCCTACAATCCACAGCTCAGTTATCATCATTGTAGAAGACAGACTTCCACTTCCCTCTCCATTCACTTTCCTTACTTAGAGATATTTGAGCATTTTTAATCACTTCTAGGCTTTTTTCTAGAATAACTTTGATATTTACTTTGTTTTTACCTGAGTAAAAGTGAGGATGGAGAGACAATGTGACTTGCCCCAAATCAAGCAGTGCCCTAGAGTACCCTGGACTGCCACCTTGGGCTCAAACAGAAGATGGGAAAGAGACAGAGAGTCATTTCCTCTCTGCTGGACCCAGAAGAGTTTGTGTTTATTCTTATGACAGCAGGGAAGGCTCATTTTTATTTTTGTCTGAAGGGCTCTGACAATACTCTTTGTCTTGTGCATGTGGTCTTTGTTTTGGAAATTATTAGAGGATCATTACTTAGTACACACATACACATACGAAAAGACAACAAGTTAAAACCTAATCCAAAGGCAAATGTTAAGTATTTAATGGGTATATCATTATACTTGAGAAAGGGAATATTGTTACGCTTGAGGACTAGAACACTGGCTTCTGGAGTCCAACGTATTCACAAAAAAGTCATTTTTCGGAGACTAAATATTTTGCAGACTTCTATAATAAAAATAATATAACTTTTGGTCTCTCTCGATTGCGAAAAAATACTAAAGTCAATAGTATATTTAAGGAGCTTCTATATAGATTAAAAATATTGCTTTATATACACCTGGGTGTATATATGGTACATAAATGTGTATTGTGTATATATATGTATGTGTGTATATATATATATATAATCTATAAATATGCCTAATTTAATTAAGTCCATAAAACCATAATTAATGGTTTTATGGACTCCCTTTAGAAATTACCGAATTACCCTTTGGTTCCTCAGCACTTTGCTGGCCTCAGGGTGGGGAAAGCTGATTTACTGGGGTGGTACAGCCACTGTTAGATGGGCTGGCCAGCTGGTATTACCACTCTGCCCCTTGAGGGTGACTACTCTTCTCCTTCAGTCACATCTCTGTCTGAAGTCTGGAGCCTTGGCACAATCCCTGGGAAACTACTCGCTTTTGTTCTTTCTCCTCTTCTGGCTACGCCAGGTCTTCTCTGTAATATCAAAATCAGATTTGAGGTTGCCTCCCATGATATTTGATGTTTAGAAGTTGCTTCTGTCCTTGGGTTGCCTGTAAGGTGGTCTGTTTATAAGGCAGAGGAACATTCTTTCTTCCTGCTTGCCTCTGAGGTATTACACACAGGCAGAGAGCATCACACAAGGGGAGACTTTTTACTTTCTCCTGGAGAGACTGTGTCTTTCTGAAGTCCCAAGGCCGAAGAGGCCATTGTCACCAAAGAAGCTTTTTCCTTTGTCCAGCTCTGGAGTCTGTCCAGTGCCACTGGAGTGAGATGGGACATACTTACTTAAGTGAATTCCCACATTCCTCTCATTCCTTGCCCCCATTACTAAAACACAAAAATAGCGTCTCCCAATCCAGTGGCATTCCTCTTGCCTGTCAACCTTGGTCTTGCTGCCCTTTCATTGCATGGGGGCTTGGATATCTCAGGAAGGTCTTTCTCTCTCAGGTGTCATGTTCATATAAGGTTATAGGCTCATAAACTAAATTTAGAGAATTAGGGTCACAATAGGAGGCCATAGTTTTCAGGTAAATAAAATTCCAATCTCAAAGTAGTTTAAAATAAATGTATGATGGTTTTTAAAGATATTTTTTATTTGAGGGAGAAAGAGAGCACGCGCACAGGGTGTAGGGGGTAGGGGCAGAGGGAGAAAGAGAATCTCAAGCAGACTCCCTGCTGAGCATGGAGCCCAACCAAGGCTCAGTCTCACCACCCTGAGATCATGATCCTGAGATCATGACCTGACCCAAAGTTAATAGTCATATGCATAGCCAACCGAGCCATCCAGGCGTCCCCACATGATGGCTTTTAGACTTTTAAGAAATACATCATCCCATGGCCAAGGAAGTCAACTTCCAGAAGAATGGGTTATTTGCTCTAGCAGTATTTCTTGATGGCACATAAGACAAAATTATATGGGCCAGTAGTTTTCTAAATTGAGTATAATCTTGACAGTACATCCTGGTAATTATCCTAGAGTTCTCTGCATGCCTTATTGATTTTAATACTTTGATACCTTCCATTGAACAATTCCTTTGAACAGGATTCCTTTATAAGCAGAGCCACTTGGTAAGTTTCAAGGTTATGGTGCCCTTGGAGAGGCTCTGAGAAGGATCTTTACAAGACAGTTACCACGGCTCATGCAGGCCATTCCATCATTATTTTAGTTTAAAGAATTATGTGTCAACATGTAAAACCTTAGCCTGGAAAGAAAATATAAACTCAGTTATTTAAGTTATTTAACTAACGCTTTTCTAAAAACATATTGGTAGGAGATGGAAGAGGTCTAGACCTGTCGGCACTTAATGGTACCTCCTTTTGAGAAGAAAAGGAATTTAAAGAAGGGCGTATATTAACAACAAACTTAGCCTGCATAATATTATTACTGTTGATGTTATCCCCAGACAGCATGAATAACTTCTGCCTATTGGCCTCAATCACTCATGGATCAAGCCAAAATGGACAGGATTATACATTTATGAAATCATGATGCTAACTGGAACAATATCACGTCCTACTACTTACTGAGGATCTGACACAATGTGACATGCTTTACGTTTATCGTCTCTGAACTTTGCGGTAACCTTAAAGAGCCCAAGTTTTTTCTCTAAGGATTATGGATTTTTAATTCAGGACCCAGAGATAGCAAATCATTTCCTATAGGATACCCCAAAAAAGATCACTACAGAAAATAAAGCTATGTTACATTCCCTTTAGTTCTGAATTAATAATGATAACAATGGTGGCTGATATTTATTGCCTGCGTATTACAGGTCAGGCAGTCACCACCCTGAGAACCTTCCCTGGATCTAATACTTGCAACACCCCAGGGATACAGTGCTATTGTTATGCTCAGTTGGCAGATTGAGGAGCCTGGGGTTTAGAGAGGGTAGGTAACTTCTCTAAAGGCATGCAACTAGTTAATGGCAAAGCCAGATTCCAACTCACAATTATGTCAGAGCAGGAGCTTTTAATTACTTTGCCACAGAATTAATATCTCAGTTGGGAATATTGCACAAAGCTCAAACAACTAAACCATTTGCTCTCAACAGAAGTGAGTTGAAGTAATATAGAGAATTGATAACTTAAGAGATGTTATAGCAGCTTTAGCAAGAAACAAAAGGCAATCAGGATTGAAAATGCGTGATGCTGTATATATATATATATATATATATATATAGAGAGAGAGAGAGAGAGAGATCTATGTATAGGTATGTATATGTATCTCCAGCATTTCAGAATACATATATTGTGAAAAATCTGTTCCCTGAACTAGATTTTCCCCTTGCCTTACCCAAAATTTTGAATAGAAAAATTTACAATAAAATAACTTATGGAAGAAATGTTTTTAAAATGTCAAGAAGCTAATTTGGGGGTAATACAAATTCATACTAATCACTCAAACCCTCATGGCTCCAGCGTTTTTAACAATTAGGGTTTCTAACAATGATTATAGACCTTTGGCTAGCATGCAAAGACATAAACTTATTTTTATTAAATTATTCTTATTAAGGCAAATGTTGAAATGATTATTAGGGTTTCAATATATAATTATATATATAATTATATATATAATAATAATATATTTCAAATTATAAGTATATAGGTACCTATACATATACCTATGTATAGGTATCTCTCTCTCTCTCTCTCTCTCTCTCTCTATATATATATATATATATATATATATATATATATATATAAACATACCAATCCTATCTCTAACCTCTCCCTTACTCGCAGAGGACTTAGAATTCCCCATGTAAGTTTTTCCCACTATACTCTCTAGCGACTACTCATTGAAGTGAGTATTCCCAAGAAGATAACCAGTCAAAAGATTCATGCAGTAATTACCTCATTCTACAATAAGGAGGTTTTTATTTGAAAATGCTCTGGCATAAAATATCAAATATCTTGGTTCACTTGTTCCACAGGCCACTTACTTGGGACCAAGTTAGTATTCCTTCCTTTTCTATCTTAGTATTCCCAAAAAGGTCTTTTTATGTTGTCTTTAAAAACTATTTTTAGACCCTATAGCCTCTAACATCATAATTAACTCTTGTTCACCCTAATAGAAAATATGTAAAGGATTTAAAAATAATTTGCCTTTTTGTCTTCAAGTATTCAAAGGGAGACTCAGAAATTGAACCTTTAAAGTTTCAATTTTCAAATACTATTATTTCAAAGTGGTGTTTACTTCAGCAGTGATATCTCAGGAAACATTTTTAACCAGATTTTGAAAAATGGATAGAAGCACATCTAATATGCTTTAAGAATACTGTTTCCTGATGCCAGTTAAAAAGAAGAGGGCAAACTACTCATACAATAATTCTGACTGATGATCTACATAATAACCTTTTTACTATAGATCTTTCTCATGATACGTATACTTTTTACTAAGGGACTGCTATTTCACATTTTGTAAAACTGAGGCTTTAAAAAGTTAAAATAAGCAGGAAGCATGAAGTAAAAGCCTTTTTTAGCCACAAAATTCAGGTTTCCAGTAAGTTGGCTATGCGAATATTCTCGGCAATTGAATTTTAACCTGTGACCTTGTTGGTTTCATTGCTTGCCTTATAAGAATTTTCCAGTAAATATACATTTATCTTTCCATGCCAAGGAGCTGGTATCTCATTGTTTGAAACCCTAATAATCATTTCAACATTTGCCTTAATAAGAATAATTTAATAAAAATAAGTTTATGTCTTTGCATGCTAGCCAAAGATCTATAATCATTGTTAGAAACCCTAATTGTTAAAAACGCTGCAGACACGAGGGTTTGAGTGATTAGTATGAATTTGTATTAACCCCAAATTAGCTTCTTGACATTTTAAAAACATTTCTTCCATAAGTTATTTTATTGTAAATTTTTCTATTAAAAAATTTGGGTAAGGCAGGGGGAAAATCTAGTCCGGGGAACAGATTTTTCACAATATGTGTATTCTGAAATGGTGGAGATGAATTAAATTTTACAAATGGCATCATCCTTTCAGACTGACTAAGGGGATTCCAAAACTAATTCTTTAAGAAACAAAACAAATGCAACCCAATTTAATATCTTATTTCAGTAAATTGAGATTGCATATGTTGGATTTGCACCAAATGAGGTCAGACTTGACCCAGAAAAAGACAAATGTCCATAAACGGTCTAAGACACCTGGTCAATGCACTGCTTTCATTGGCCCATCCTCAGGCTTTGGGTTAAATTTAGTTCTTGCTGAACTGTTGCAATCTCTCTCTCTCTCACCAACAAATACACACACTCACACATATATGCAGAATATGGCAGCAAACCATAGGACATTTCTGTCTTCGAGCTCAAATAGTATTGAGTATATAATACACACTTATTCTGGTATCACTTCCTTATTGTATTTCATTCCCATGTATTTTATTCCTACATATGATACTACATTTTATTCCTACCTATGATCTGTCTTCCTCTGCTCTCAGTTTTGCCCTAAATTCTTTCAGAATTATTGGAAAATGAAGCTTCTGTCACTTTGCAGGTAATCATCTCTATAGCCTAGCGCTCTTAATCATTTTATGACCAAAATGGTTTTCCGGTAAGATGCACAGAGCTGACTCCTTTGACCTCCACATAAGTCCAGGTTGAATTCTACTTAGTGAGAAAACTGAGATTTGCACTTGACTAACAAAATCCCCACTGTTGGGGTGACTGGGTGGCTCAGTCAGTTAAGCATCTGCCTTTAGTTCAGGTCATGATCTTAGGGTCCTGGGATCGAACCCCGCATTGGGCTCCCTGCTCAGCAGAAACCCTGCTTCTCCCTCTCCCTCTGCTGCTCTCCCTGCCTGTGCTTGCTCTCTCTCGGTGTGTGTATGTGTCAAATGAATATATAAAATCTTAAAAAGAAAAAAAAAGAAATCCCACTCTTGATGTAGAGGCTGTGTGGTTATCTGTTGGGATCTCACTATATAATGGGCTTGTCTATTATTTGTCACATGTTAGGATCTACTCAATTTAATCTTTTACTCTTGTTATAGTAATTAATTTTTCTGAACTATACTGCTTTTTTTTTTTTTTTTTTTTACTTATGAACTATTGACTGTGTCTAAATTTCTCTTGTTTCTGTTTCCTGCCTTCTAATGCCACTGCTTCTCCCTTAGAATGACCTCATCTATTTTCCTTTATGCTGCGGCAGTCACTTAAATAGTTCCCATACTTTTCAGCTTTATCCCTTTTTAATAAGTCTTCCATATTGTCCAGCATAGGAAGCATTTGGTGAATGCTTATGGAATGACTGAGTAAATTCCTAGGTTGTAAATACTGTGTCAGACCTTCAGGGTGCACTATTCGTAGACTCTAATATAACATTTAGCTCATCCCCATACAGATCTACTTATTTCAGAAAGAAATTATTAGTTCTTTCTACCTCATTTTTTCCATTCTTTCACACTCTTGACTACTAGACATTCTTAGCTCTGGGAATTCTCAGGGGTATTTATTGGTTGGTTGGTTGGTTGGTTAGTTGATTACTAGATAGGTTTTAAACTCAGTGCCTCACAAAAAGGACAGTCAAGAATGACTGAATCCACATCCTGAAATGAAAAATATATCTTAATCGCTGTGCATGCTTAAAACACAGTGAATGGTACAGAAGATGACGTGGGTCCTGAAAACAGCAACCAATTATTCTTACCCGAGAACCATTGATAACCCTTAACCCATGTGACTAAGGAATAGTTTCTGCCTTGGTCCAGCTTGGATCATGTTTGGTGTGTCCCAGATGATCTTATCTACACCAGAAGAGCTCCTTAGCGTGTGAATCGTGGGATTGGTTGTGCAACACCACACCCTCTTTTTCTAATGTGAGTCCTCTGTGTCAGAAACCACATTGGTGCCTGTCTCCTGTGTTCTGGGGCAGGCTGCCCTGGAGACTAGCATTCCGTCTGTGCACCATGATGGTGGGAAAGACGTTAGACTCCCTTTAGCTCTAAAAGCATTTCCCTGCTTGAAAAGGGAGCTAAAAAGAATCCCTCACTGGACCAAAGCATGATACTTTTTGTGTAGCTCTATTAAACATCCCCTAGGCAGGAGTGGCTTGTCTATTACTATTTGATTACATCATGTACAGTGTTGTGTGGCATAGGCTAGCATAACTGTTATTTAAATTTATGCTCAGTGCACCTTTATTAAATCACACAATGCCTTGGCCTCTATAGCAAAGCTCACAGCGTCCAAGTAATATTCTCTTTGCTTTTCCTGAAGATTTTGGGTATCACCCACACTAAACTCATACGTTTTTAATGTCACTCCTCATTTTATTCCTGCTGCATCTTTGATTTTTTCTTCCCCAGAGTTAAAGACCAGACAATAGGACTAAATGCAGATCAGTGTTGCCGCAGGTTAAATTTCTGTTTTTGTGGACTTTGTTGTGTATTTATTTTGCCACTCATTTACTGATTAGCCCCAAGCAACACTGTGCCTGAAATGCCAGAAATTATTCTTAATGTTTTCATTTTTCTTTCCTAGTCCCCTATCATGCAATGAATCGTTGAATTTGATAGCTAAATCAAAACAAAACAAAATAAAACAAACAAACAAAAAACTCCCTCCTCTCCTTCCTTATAAAATAGTGCTAGGTTCAGGCCTCTCTTATCTTTGACACAGACTTTTGAAATATTTTCCTTTCTAATCTCCTTCTTATATTATTCCCTTTTCATTTCCCACTGTCCAGTTGCTAAAATTATCTATTTAGAATACAAATCTTAGAACTTTCAGTGTCCTAGGATATGAATGAACTTTTGCGGATATCACACAAGTAGGAATAGTATCAAAATCTAGCCTATCATCTTTGTTCTATTTTTCACGCAGGAATGGGATTTAATAAGAAAATATTCATTAAAGACATAAAGTCTATTTATATATCAAAAAGTCATAGTATTATGAGATGCCTGGGTGGCTCAGTCAGTTAAGCATCCACCTTGGGCTCAGGTTATGATCCCAGGGTCCTGGGATCAAGTCCCAAATAGGGCTCCTTGCTCAGAGGAGAGCCTGCTTCTTCCTCTACCTGCAACTCCCCCTTCTTGTGCTCTCTCTCTTTCTCCCACAAATAAATAAAATCTTTAAAAAAATTCGTAGTATTATAGTCACCATGTTTATGTAGAATGTTAACCTCTGCTTTGGGGCTGCCAAACTCATTAGCTTTTTAAATTTTCTCATATCTTAGCTTGAACTCATCCATAGATATTCTGTGACTTTATTTACAATGGCTACACGTTGTAAGTCATGGGGCATATCCTTTCCAACCTTCAATATTTGTGGTTAATACAGGTGACTATAGCTTTTCCAGTGGTTCAGTAATACATACTAATAACTGATATGTGGTAACTTTCCCCCCCTTGTGTAAACAGTGTTTATAATGGAGGACAGGTATCAGTGGAGGAGCTGGTAACCACTGGATGAAATTTATCAACATGCTGACATTACTTCCTAGTGAAATTATCCCTCAAATAAGAGCCCTATGACTGCAGCATTTGCAGAAGATATGGCTCTTTGCTAATGGGCTCACACCGCAGAGACACATGCTGAAGAAAAGGGTACAAAGAACACCCAAGGGAGGTCACAGGACATCCCTTATCAATCATTTCATTACATCACGCAGTAGCTCTGTGTGTAGACAAAGAGCAGTAAATCGAAATAAGAAGTAATTCCAAGTAATTCTCATATGTCAAAACCCAGTTATTATCTGTTTAAAGAAAATCATTCTATCGTGCTCAGTCTCAGTACCTCCAGCATAAAATACAGCCCTCCAAGTTAAATTTTACTTGTATTTCCAGTAGAAGCTAGCTTGGGAAAATTCCACTTTTTGAAGTTTTACCTTATCAGCATATTAAGGCCCTAGTTAAGCTCAGTATAAATAATCTCGCACATTTTTCTATTTCTCTGGTATTCTTCTGTTTTTAGAGTTCTCCTCATTCTTGTAATTGTTTGAGAAGATGTAAAGTTCTGCTCTTCCAACATTGTCAGAACTTTCCCTTTGCCTTCAAAATCAACTTTTGATGTTAATGTCCATGATTAAATGAAAACACAACACCATTGGCATTTCCTTTTTCCTGATCTGCCTTCCCAGCCCCACGGAGGTCAGCTCCCAGTACAGCCTGTTCTTGCTATGAAACCTACTTCAGGATACAATCCTTGCTCTGTGGGAGGGTGTTAATGCAGTCATCATTAACTACTATTACTCTCTTTAATCCAACAGCCTATTTATTCTTGACATCTACTAAATAAACTAATGGCAGCAAACATGTCTAAATCTTTTCTCTGAGTTTGTATCGAAATCAGAACCCAACAATGCATAAAATTACTCATTTTCTTTAAGTGCATTTCCTTATGCATAAACCCGTTGGAATCTATCTTTGCCACCTGCTTCCCATAACAAATGCCGTAATAAAATCACCATGGAATCCATGGAAGTATTTACTTTACCCAACTTCATAAAATAAGATCATTTGAACCAATCCAAAGCTATTTTTTGGCCAGTGATCATCTGATCCTTCTATAGAGATGAATTATTATGGCCATACCATTCATTGGGATTTCAAACCCCATCAGTCTAAGATATTCTTTTAATCAGTCCTCATTGACTATTTTCTCTGGTTGATTTTCATATAAGTAAAAATTTGTGCTACAAATTTGTAATCAAATTTTTTCACAAATAATATTTCCTGAAAGGAAAAGAACACCGACAGATTGCCTGCCTGCATTTTATTTCTCCGAAAAAAAAAAATTTCAGTGCTGCAGTGTGCTGACATCACTCTCATTCAAGTTTCTTATTGTTAAGGCCAATATCTCAGAGAAGAACCCTGTCCTTCAGTCTCAGCTGCCTTGTGTGGACCCATCAAAGTACTGGCTAAGGCCACAGACATTGAGACCTAAACACTGAACAAGAAGGCAGCCAGACACTGGAACCAGACTACTCGGGGTCCTGACTGACACGGAGCTCTTGCCATAGAACCCCAGATGCTACCCCCATCCCCATGGCCACTGCAGCCAGGAGATTGGATGCTCCTGCCACTACTGCATTTCCCTCCACAGAATTTGCCTCTCTGGGTTCTTTGTTCCCTATTGAAAGTTGGGGGCTAGAGCAGAGGCTGAGCTAGGTTACAGGGCCAGGGAAAATGTGTACCTGGACTTTTGGGATTTTTTTTTTTAAAGATTTTATTTAGTTATTTGACAGAGAGAGAGATCAAGTAGGCAGAGGCAGGCAGAGAGAGAGGGGGAAGCAGGCTCCCTGCTGAGCAGAGAGCCCGAAGCTCGAAGCTCGATCCCAGGACCCTGAGATCATGATCTGAGCCGAAGGTAGAGGCTTTAACCCGCTGAGACACCCAGGCACCCCGACTTTTGGGATTCTTTATCGGAATGGTTTAATAGAGTAGGTGTTCCTACAGTAGGGAATTGCCCCAACACAGGCATTGAATTCAGAAGATGCTGTGCTGCCAAAATAATGTCCACTATGCCTTGACCTTGATATAGTTGGTGGCCTTGGTTTCAATGACACCATTTATTTTTATTTATTTATTTATTTATTTATTTATTTATTTATTTATTTTTACCATCACCCATCAAAGTTTTGTTTTAGGGTGTGAATTTTGGCTCTCCATGAGCCTATTGCCTGAATCCATACTTTTTCTTTCCCCTGTCTTGGGTTCTTGGAAGCACGTAACTAGTAAGTCACACTTTATCGAGTCTAAAATTAAGGGAAGTGTGTAAAGCAATGTGATTAGATGAAGGGGGATTTTAAAAACTGATGTTGTGGCACTCCTAGGTAGTGTATAAATAGAACCAGGCTGGGACTCAGAAGGGGGGGGGGTCCAGGCTCTGTCACTAGCTCACTAGTGATTGCTCCCCTTCTGTTTCCTCTCCAGAAAAATGCTGGGCTGTCTCCAGGCCCCCTCCATTCTCTGACAGTCTGTGATTTTCAAGTCACAGTAATGTTTGCTATAGCAATGGGGTGCAATGTCTGGGATGATTGTGTGCTTTGTTCCCTTAATGGGGATGGAGGCAGCAGCTCAATTTGGCATAAACTGGGCTGTGTCAGCACAATGGAGCTGATTGGCTGGGCCCCAAAAGCAGACCCCAGAGAGATATTGATTCTGACAGGCAAACAATATAAGGGGGAAATTGGAGCTTTGTGGATAAGACATCTGTGTGCTTGTGATACCCTTGGCCAAGTCTTCATTGTAATATATGATTTCATTGGTATGGACCGAGATGCTCTAGGTTAAGATCGTTCTTAAATGAAGCTGGAGACTACATCTGTGCAACTGGAAATATACACTGAAATATTCAAATCTATTTTTATTTTTGAAAACTCCCAACAGCAGAAATGACTATCTCTTTTTATTTCTTACTTCTGAAGCCAAGTAATATGTTGGAAAATTAGTCAAAATCTAATTTTAATGTTATGGGAATATGCTGGGGGCCACAAAGCATTTGATGGGTTTTACTCCCACTTTTCCCCAACACCTCCTGCCAGCATTTTCTTCTGCATTTGATCCTTTTGCTCTGTTCTTTCTCACATTTTTTCCTTTAATATGTTCCCACACTATTTTTACTCTTAAAATATGCATATTTCGGTGATTCTGCCCCTCACGGACTTTCCTAATATCCATGAATGAGGTGCTAAAGGGCCCAGACCCCTCGGTGTCATGGAGAAGGATGGAGTTCTAGTAATTCAAGCCCTTTTCCTGGGTGCTTTCCAGCACCAGCGATCAGTCCCTGTGGCCTCACTCTTAATGTGACAGTGAGTGCTTCACCTGGTGTATTTCGACCCATCCATCCTGTTCCAACCAGACTCAGGAGTCCAGATGGCAGGACCCTATATCAAGCCTCTTCCAACGCTTGTCTCTTCAGTATATGTATTAGTCTGCTCAGGCTACCATAATAAAATAGCATAGACTGGATAGCTGAAACAACAGAAATTTTTATGTCTCACAGTTCTGGAGGCTTGTAGTCTAAGATCAAGTTCTGGCCAGTGTGGTTCCTGGGGAGAGCTCTCTTCCTGACTACATTCTTGCTCTTCCTTCACATGGGCCTTTTGGTATGTGCACATGGAGATGGGGGAGGGGGAGCAGAGAACTCTCCATCCTTTTATATTCACCTGTTAGTGAACTCCTTCATGAAGGTCCTAATCTCATGACCCAATCCAGCCATATTTACCTCGCAAAGGCCCCAGCTCCAAATGCCATCACATCGGGGGTTAGGACTTGAGTTGGAGAGGGACACAGTTCAGTCCATAATAATATAGGAAAGCACAAGAAAGCCCATTTCCTCAGTATAACAGGGCCTATCTCTCCATTCTTCTCTCTTATGGCGCAACATGGAAATCACAGTACCTTCCCCTAATATATGCGTGATTGTCCCTTTATTCCTGTTCCTCCACAACCAGCAGCTTGGTCAACGTCAGCCACTTCATTAGATCCAGGCAATAACTGGCCAGAGTATTTGAACCAAGGAAGAATGTAGTATATATTGCCTTTGTTTTTGTTTTATTGATACTACAATTATCCCTTTATCTGCTCAAAGTTCTTCTTTTTTCGCGGTAAATATAAATAACACAAATTTTACCATTTTAACCATTTTTAAGTATACGATTCTGTGGCATTAAGTATATTCACATTGTTGAGCAACTATCACCACTCTCCATCTTCAGATCTTTTTCACCTTCCAGGAGGGAAACTCTATATCCATAAAATACCAACTCCTTACTCTTCCCTTCCCTCAACACCCTGGTAACCATCATTCCACCGTCTATGAATTTGACTACTCTAGGTATGTCATTTAAGTGGAACTTTACAATACTTGTGCTTTTGTGATGGACTTATTTCACTCAGCATAATGTCTTCAGAGTTCACCCACGTTGTAGCATGTGTCTGGATTTCCTTCCTTTTTAAAGCTAAAGAATATTCTATTGTATGACCACGTTTGTTTACCTACTCATGGACATTTGGGTTGCTTCCACCTTTTGGTTTTTGTGTAGAATGCTCCGATGAATGTGGCTGTATGAAGTCCTTCTTAATAAAACAAATAATGTGGGATTCTGACACTGCTCTGAGTAATAACTAACAAAGTTCTTGGTGTTTGCAAAAAGGAGCTTTTGTAGAGCTGTTCAAGTGGGTACTTTAGATTATGTCTAATCTTTGCTCATTTAGGATATGGGACATAATTCTAAAACATTAACAACTTCAAAGTTCTTTCAAAGCTGGGTATTTTCTTTTAAAATTATATTCTTCTGTATACTCAGGTTAATTTCCTAAAACAATTGAAATGTTCCAGTTTACTTTGATGCTTAAGGATTTCTAGTATAAATACGAGTAGAGAAATTAATGTGGCCTTAAATTTAACATAAAATATAAAAATAGTTATAATGGTTTCTCAGATTAAATCTTGGGAGATATGAAAGTTCACTTATGTTTTGTGTACTGGTGCAAAAGAGAAATACTTGAGTGCACAGAATGTTAAACTCATAACATTTTATTTATTTATTTATTTTTAAAGATTTTATTTATTTATTTGACAGAGAGAAATCACAAGTAGGCAGAGAGGCAGGTAGAGGGAGAGGGGGAAGCAGGCTCCCCACTGAGCAGAGAGCCCGATGCGGGGCTTGATCCCAGGACTCTGAGATCATGACCTGAGCCAAAGGCAGTGGCTTAACCCACTGAACCACCCACGTGCCCCAAACTCATAACATTTTAGATCTGGTAGGAATCTTAGAGATGATCTATTCCAAACACTTTATTTTATAGTTGAACAAACCCAGACAGCTTACGTGATCCTTTTTTTTAAAAGATTTTATTTGAGAGAGATAGATAGAGAGAGCACGAGTGGGGAGGAGAGGGAGAAGCAGACTCCCCCCTGAGCAGGGAGCTCGACATGGGACTCGATCCCAGGACACTGGGATCATGACCTGAGCTGAAGGCAGACACTTAACCAACTGAGCCACCCAGGCGCCTTGTGATTTTTTTTCTTTCATTCTATTTATTCATTCATTCATTCATTCATTCAATATTTGAGGGTCAACTAAGTGTGATGCACTGTGTCCAATACACTAAAACATATACAAATTGCTTAGTTCTGTTCCTACCCAGAAAAAGTCTTTCTTCTAGCAAGGCAGAAAATCTAGGCTTTGAAATTCAACACATATCAAGTCACTACATGTTCAGGCAAGTGTGTTAAATATTGAAGAAGATATCAAGATGAGAAGGAAGGCACTCTCACACTCAGTGAGCAGCGAGCCAACAGTAGAATGAGACACATACACGCCGTGCTGTTTAGAGAGAGTCCAAGTGAGGCAGCGGGGCATGGGGCAGGGCAGAGCGGGGAGGACGTGAAAGAGGTGGGGACTGCATCCATCAGGGGAAAATAAGAGAGCGAGCTCTTGAGGCACGCCTCAAAGGATGTGGATGAGATGAATAGGCAGACATGAGAAAATTAAGGAGGAACATGATCCAGACAGAGAGGCAGGAAAGAGTGAGGCTTTGGGGCGACTCAGGAAGGGAGGGTATGTGGAGGAGGGCTTACGAAACAGTGTTTCTCATGGGCTCTCCCCTGAGGCTCTAGAGATCAAGAAACCCAATTTTAACCCTCAGGATCATCATGTATAACACACGAACAATAACGGCCCCTGCCATGTGGGGTTATTGTGAAGATCAAAGGAGATAACATACATAACATATGAGTAGTGTTTCACAGTGCACAGAACATAGCAAAGCTCCCTCAGTGTTAGCCATGGTAACGATTTTTGTATCACAAAGGGCCTTTCGACATCAGCTGAAGTAAATTGAATTGAATATACTTAATTCAATAGACAATGGACAGCCATTAGGGGATTTTTGTACAAAAGAATGATATGTTAATAAATATATGGTTAAAAATTAGTCTGTCAGAGTTGTGTAGGAATGGATAAAATGAAGGAAGATGAGAGGTCGAATGTGTTAGGCAGTCATTGGAATAGCCCAAGTGACAAGCAAATAATGAGAGTCTCATTAAGCTTGACAGGGTGGCAGTAATAATCAATACATTATAGAGATGTCGAGGAAATACAATGGCAGAGGGAAGAGGAGGGGCTAGAGTGACGGACAGGGTATAATGGAAGGAAGGGAGAAAATCAAAGAGGAAACTTTAGTACCCAGATTAGAGACTGAGAGAGGGATGTTGAAAGATATGCTGGGGTTCATGGTAATGACATTGGTTGTAAACATGTTGGATCTAAGAGACCGGCGGCAATGTCCAGTAAGTAGCTTGCCCTAGAGGTCAGTGCTAGGGACAGATTAAACAAGAGGATTCCCCCAAAGCAAGAACTGGACTTTGTAATGATGAAGTCACTAGTGAATATAAAAGACTAGCAGATGGTAAACATGAAAAAGCAGATGTGACATGATTTAGAATGAGTCAGTGATGAGGCATGGGAAGTGATCTTTGCGGGAAAAAGTGAAGTCAGGTGGCAGAGAGCAGGGGATGGTTGCATTTTCTCTGTGTTAACATTGATGGGCCTGATTATATTTTTCATAATAGGCACATACAGAGAGGGATAGATTTCAGATGTTTTCCAAAGGGGGAAAATGGCTAGAGCAAGGTCCCAGGGCAGGTGAAGCTGATAAAGATTAAAAGCCTAGCTTTTAATCACCATAGTTTCATGTTGGAACAAAAGGAGAACCACTTCTTCCTCTAAGATCAAGTAGAAAAGGGAAAACAGATGACGAGGGCACTGGGTAATTGAAGGAGCTTACTCAACCGCAGGCTTCTCATGAGCCATAATGACAGTGCGTGGCACACTAAGACATGTGTCCTGCAAAAAACCGAAGCCAAGCAGGGACAGTTCAGAAGAGGGGATGGGTGGTCCAGCCCCTCATCTGGACTGCACTAAATCGTTTAAAAGTATCTCATGCAATCTGCAATCACAAGAAGGTTTTCAGGGGAGAAAGCCAAGACTCCAGTGGTTAGTGACTTTTTTAGCATCGTTAGATGGCGGAGCTGATGGACCCCTTCCCCCTCTCAGGACAGCTGGATTGGAAATAGGGGGCTGCTCAGGCCACACTGTGTGAAGGTAAGCCTTGAGGCATTGGCAGGATTTCAGTATGCAGGGAAGAGAATTCCAGAACATTGCACAAGCAATTTTTAGGAGTCAGGGAAAGGTGGCAAAACAGACTCCAGAGGTGAAGAAATTAGTTTTGCTGTGGCAGCTGTAACCAATTACCACGAACTGGGTGACTTAAAGTGACAGAAATTGATTCTCTCTCAGTTTGGGAGGTTGAAAGTCCAAAAACAGGGTGTCACGCTCCCTCTGGAGGCTCTCAGGGAGCATCTAATCCTGCCTCCCAAAGCTTCTGGGGGACTGTGAGCCCTCCTTAGCTTGTGCCTCACTCCAGTCTCTGTCTCTGTCTTCACGCCACCTTCTCCTCTGTGTGTCTGTCACATTTCCCTCAGCCTCTCTCTTACTGATACACGTTATCCTTAATCACATCTGCAAAGACCCTTTTCCCAAATAAGGTAACATTCACAGATTCTGGGAATGAGTCCTTGGATATATCTTTGGGAGCCATTGCCAGCCCAGCGCAAACACTTTACGGCATATAATAAATGCAGTGAGAATTCAGAATAAATAAATTAGGACAAGCAATATGTTCGATGCCAGAAGACAGAAACCTAGAATGGCAGGTTTCCTACAGTTCGCGCTTGTCAGAATTGTAACAAAAATGTATACGTTCCATGAGTATGTATATACATACTGTATAATTCAGTCATGATAACTTAGTAAAACAGAAGACAAAAGCACAACTATTTTTACCCCAACAACCTAAGAATGAAGTTTTTGAGGAACAAAATTACAGACACATAATTGGATTATTAGTTACTAAGGTCAGCAACCGTATCTTCTTAGTAACTCTCCGGAAAATATGAGATGATGCTAATCACAATAATAAAAATAATTGAAGAATATTTTCCTCTAGAGGATAACACCACTCCTCAAGCTTTGCAAAATCTTGCAAGATTATGGTTCTCCATGTGAGAATACTAACTTGTTTCACTTAAGTTACAGTAACCCATTTTGCTAAAATATAAAAAATAACATATTGCAAATCACTTGCAAAAATATTTTTAACAAACCACAAGGTCTCTAGTCCATAAACCCACATGTTGCTTGGTATAAGTTTACAGCGTCAGACTCTCAAATAATAAAGACCATGGTCTGGGCTAGCCTTTAAGTTGTGATTTCCCCTTCCTGAAGCCAGATTGCGGTTCTTAATTACGCAGTAGTTTTTCAACCCTTCAAACAAGCAGATCTTTATACCAGTCTCAGTAGTGTGTAAAAGAAGGAAGCATGTTTCTTCAAACACAGGAATTTTGCTTGCTCAAAGACTTCCTCGGTACACAGAGCACCCAGCCCATGTAGCATTCTACCGGTGGAAGGAAATGTATTTTCTTCCTACATCCCTTGAACTGTGAGTCCATATGGAAGTGAGTACATCTACATTCTCACTCAACAACCACGCTTTATTCCGTGAACTCCATCCCCTCGCTCCTTGAATGCCTTCCCTTGCTGCCCACAGGACGGCTGTCCAGCTCTGCGAACATCCCTCAAGGGTGCCCGAAAGCCCGCGCTCCCCTCGCAAGGAGCTAATTCCATCTTCAGACCAGCTGGAGGGTTCTTCCTCTCAGAGTTGAAATCCGTTTCTCTGTAGTCTCCAACCATTTGCTGTAAGATATACGATATAAGGCACGGCTGCTGGAATATTTGAAGGCAGCCATAACGTTCCTGGGGCTACGCTGAGTTGGCTGCAGGCCAAAGGACCCAGATCTCCTCCCTCCCCCTTTACACCTCATCAGCCCGGGTCCTCTCATCGTGCGGTTTCCTTTTTGTTACAGATGTTCTAAATCCCTTTCCATTGTGCTTCCCCACACGGATCCCGTATCTCAGATTTGGCCTGAGCTATGGATGGCAGAGCAGAACCAGACACGCCATATTAGGAGTAGACAAGGCCTCTCTCTCTCTCTTTTTAAAGATTTATTTATTTATTTATTTATTTATTTGAGAGAGAGAGCACGTGCACAAGGAGTAGGGGTGGAGGGGCAGAGGGAGAAAGAGATGCAGACCCCCAGGTGAGCAGGGAGCTGGATGCCAGGCTCGATCCAAGGACTCTTAAGTCGTGACCTGAGCTGGAGGCAGAGGCTTAACCGACTGAGCCACCCAGGCGCCCGAGAGTCAAGGTCTCTTCATACAGCCTGAAATTCCCTAGATTGATGCTCACCTCACATTCCTTTTCCAAAACAGTTTCTCACAGGGGATTTAAAACTCTCTGGTCGTAGTAGTCAGGGAACAAATCATTAATCAGTCTAATATTTCTTAGTTTATAATTGTCCATTTTGAAAGCCCATGGACATGCTGTGCTTGCTTGTAATGCCCTGTATTTTCTTATAAATACTTATATTTACCAGCTTGTCACCTGGTTGACCAAGGAGTACAGGAGTTTATAAGAAAAGGCACATTTTGGGGCTCCTGGGTGGCTCAGTGGGTTAAAGCCTCTGCCTTTGGCTCAGGTCATGATCTCAGGGTCCTGGGATCGAGCCCCGCATCAGGCTCTCTGCTCAGCAGGGAGCCTGCTTCCCCCTCTCTCTCTGCCTGCCTCTATGCCTACTTGTGATCTCTCTCTCTGTGTCAAATAAATAAATAAATAAAATCTTTGGGGAAAAAAAAGAGAGAAGGGACATTTAATGCCATGGATTTCCTCAGAACGTTTAAATAGGAGGAACAAGTTGGGAAAGTTGCCTTTTGGTACCTCTATGTTAAAATAGAATGTTTTAAAATCAAGCGTCATTTACCTTATGAACACTTGTACAAATAAGACAAAACTCTTTTTCTCTAAAAAGATAGCCCTGAAGAGTGTAATGGGAAATGGAGTGGGTGTGTGTGAAGCACGATTTGGCGTTCATCACCCTGCTTTTTGCTCCACAGAGATGCCAAGGATATTCTAGAGAAATTTTAAACAAAGAGCCAAGTGTTCAAGTTCATTTCTACATTATTATATATTTTATTCTTTCCTAAACATTTTGAAGAGCATGATGAAAAGTCATAAAAATAACTGTTTTGTTCTTTTTTATTTGCTTTGATATATGGCCACGTAGATGCTAGGAGATCTTGAAAAGTAAACGATGAAATGCTAACGTTTTGAACTGTAGTTGGCAATGGATCCTATAAGCTGAATGGGGTCTATGAGCACGGAAGTGATCGGGGTAAGACTCAGCCCCTGAGCCGTAACGGGGACCCCGAACACTATCGCAATCTGAGCTAGGCCTTCACTCTGGGTTTGGCCCTCCCTGAAATGCTTTATTCAGTAGTACGAGCCAAGGCAACAGGTACCCTGGCTGAGGAGTTGGGGGGGCTGTGTCTTATTTTGCAAGCAGGAATGTGAACAGACGAAAGAGGACTCTACCTCCCTCTCAGTTATATACTTAACACAATAGCATTTTACCCATCTCCAACATCCTATCAGAAGGCTATGAACAAGAATTACTTACTTCTGGCTTACTAGCTATAAAGAATAAGCCTGTGAACTAGATCTGATTTTCTCTAAGTTCAGTTTGGCTAAATAGCACCTCCTTCTTTTCTAGCAACATTACTTGAACATTTTGATTCTTTCCTTCCTATTGGTATCATTCCCAAGATAATTCCAGGACAGGTGTGGAAGAGCTGATGCACACATTGAGAACAGATGGTAGATTTGATATATCAATTTATTCAGCGCTACAGCTGACTTTTTCTGTAGGGAAATCAGCAGCATGACAAAACTTTATTACTAAAATTATTGTCTATAAGTATATATTTATTATAATTTATTATATTTAAAATAATTTATTCAATAGAAAAAAATATATATTATATATTGCAGATACTAGTCTATATTTATATATATATAAAATATGTAATAATTTCTCCCAAGGCCTGAGCAAGCATTATGTCAATAAAAAAAGGGAACTACCTAAAGCTATTCTCTATTATATGAGCACTTTCTATTATATGAACATTCTAGGAATATACTGGCTTCATAGAAGACTAAGTGTTAGAAATGTATTGTGCGTCAATAGTTTTACTGGTGAACTCAATCATGTGAGAGATTAAGGAATTAACAACTTTATCCTTCCTTCTTCTTCCCTTTCCCTACTTGCTGATTTTTTGGTTATATTGTTACGATTAGTTTGAGACTGTAACACCTTAAAGTCTGTAACCAAAATTCTCACAATAATTTAGCTTTAGTGTGGTATAAAGAAAAAAAATTCAGGGGCATCTGGGTGGTGCAGCCGACTCTTGGTTTTGGCTCAGGTCTGATCACAGGGTTGTGAGATCGAGCCCCGTGTCGGGCAATGTGCTCAGCAGAGTGCTTGGATTTCTCTCTCCTTCTGCCCCTCCCCTCCACTGTCTTAAATAAATAAATAAATAAATAAATAAATAAATAAATAAATAAATAAGTAAATAAATAAGTAAATAAGTAAATAAATAAATAAGTAAATAAGTAAATAAGTAAATAAGTAAGTAAGTAAGTTTTAAGGAAAAAAAGAGAAAAAATTCATCCTTACACCCATCCTCACCATTGCGTTTCTCATCCTGACCTTTTTGCTTTGATTAGTAATATATCTGGCCAGATAATCATAGTCAAAGTTGTTTTTTTTTTTTGTTTTTTTTTTAAGAATTAATGTGTTCTATATTCCCTGAGTTCTGAGGAGGTCTGTGGCTAGATCAATGTTCACCACTTATAGATGACTTCCTTTTTTTCCTGCTGGATGTCTGAAAATTCTTTTTTTCATGCTTGATGTTAAGTAATTTTCAGAGAAGGTATTTTGGTATTAGTCGTTCAGTATGTATCTCTCCTGGAACACGGTCTCTGACCCTCATTTCAGAGAATTTTCCTTGGTACAAAATTCTTAAAGAAATATTGGGTGCTATGGGAGTTTCTTTATTTATGGGAGTTTCTTTATTTATTCTTTATTATTTGGATCCTCGTCGTCTTGTCTCCAAACCTATTATCCTCTGTCTATGGCTTTAATCTCTTTTCCCGCGTTTTCACCATCATGCTCTGTTTATTGCTGTCTCCACATATTGTTCTAGAAAGGCCTATTATTTCGTTCCTTGATTTCCTTATCTGGAAGGCCTCCCTTTTTATGTCATAGTTTTGTGATTTGACCACCTAAAACGTCACTTTACTGAAATTACATTACAAAATACTTCTACAGAGTTAAGAATCAAAGGGGTGTGTTATGGTGTAATGTCAGTTAAACTTTATCTTTTTTAAACTCAGCCTTGTGCTTACTGAATTCCTTTCTTACTTTCCCTCTCCTTCCTCCCCTCTCATTTCTCCTCATCCTCTCATGCTCTTCCCTGTCCTCCTCCTTCTCATTCGTCATGCCTGTGACCGTCGATAGTACTTTCCAGATCTTTTATTTGCTATCACAGAATGAGGGAAACTATCCCTACACCTGTTACCCCTTATCAGACCTTATCTGACCAAGGCATATCTGCCCCGAGCCTATCAGTTAAAAATTGGGTATTTTATTCCATTTGGCCTTCTGCGATGTGAGAGCCAGGCAAGAGTAGAAAGTGCCAACTGGTCCTCAGCACGACATTTGTTAGAAAAGATCCATGAGACACCTAAGGTTATCTAGTTGTTTATGAATACCGTATTGCTATTTTTGTGGAAGACTTCATTGTTTTCAGTGTTTAGAGTTTTTTTTTTTTAATAGGTTTTCAAGACTGCCGCAATAACAAAACAATGTTCTTCCCCCAAGACACCATTCCTTACTTAGTTTCTGTTACAATATGATAGATCAGTTTTGACAGAACATTATGCTCCTCATTTTGTTTTAATAAGATCGCTTTTCTCAAGAAACCAAGGCAATTACAGAATAGTACAAATGCATTTACAAACCATATCAAACCTCACATGTTCCCAGACCACGCAGAATAAAGCAGGAGTCAGTATGACATATGTTTGATTTGAAGATTCAAGTCACGCCTACAACTATCTACCCTAGCATCAAGTGGGACCGCATTCACTAAAAAAACAAGATATACAGGCCTACTTTTTCTATCCTAGAAGGACAGGATCCAAAAAATCTGGCTATAGATGGTGGTGTGGTAGAGTAGTAGAGTGAGAAAGTAGCATGCCTATGGGAAAATGCACAAGAATTACTGTTAGACTGAACTGATTTGGAGTCTGAACGTAGCCAGCCCTTAGCTATTTAATCATAGGCAATTCATACCTTGCCAAGCCTCAAGTCTCCGGTCTGCAACCTGGGAATGTTTCCATTTTCCTTTTGTGCATTCTTTTGGTCACATGACTGAAATATACTGAAAGTCCACTAAGTGTCACAGGAACTCTAGACATGGGGTAAAGCAGGGCCCAAGACAGGTGTGGCTCATGGTGCTTCCCTTGACAGGGGAGGTGTTCCCAACAGGTATCTTTACCAAAGATCTGATAAATGAGATCATTTTGGATAGGTATAAATCCTCATGATGAAAACAAAAAGTGATTGCAGAGTCAGTGCCAAATTATCTGCTGCAGCTGTGGAAAGCTCTGACACAGACACGAGCTCTGCCTGGTCGAGGGATAGAAAGACGGGGCTGCCATAGCACGCGGCATGAGGGGAGAGTCATGGGAGATGATGGCAAGGAGGTAGGCAGAGACCAGTGATGCAGACTAAGAGAAGAAGCTGGGTTTTTTTCTTGCTGAAGTGAGAAGCAATGGGGGGGGAGGGGTGTTCACCGGGGAGCCACAGAATCAGATCTGAGCTAGAGATTACCCAGGCTGCTAGATGGAAATACACTGCAGAAGGGCAAGAGGGTCAGCAAGGATACCAGCTAGGAAATGATTGCCACGATCCTGGAGAGAAACCAAAATGGTTTAAGGTTTGACATTGGAGGTTGTAGGAGGTAGTTATAATCAGCTAGTAGTTAGAGATCAAGTCAACAAAACCTGCTGAGGCTTTGGAGGTAGGAATGAGGAAAAGGTAGAGCTCATGTTTGAGTTCTCCAAGGCGGAAGCCAGGCTCCCTCTGCTCATCTCCCAGGTCAAGGTGAGGTGTGTGCCTATCGCTGTGGCCACAGGCAGGGACTTTCTGTGTCCACATGAAGTGAAACAGGTCCAGGTAGGGATAAGAGGTAGAGAGATATAGGGATGTAGGGATGAGACCAGGTATGGCTCCTGAATTTTTGTCCTAAGAAACTGGGGAGATGGAGGTGTCATTTACCAAGATGAGAAAGGAGAAAGGGACAGGGTGGGGTGGGAAGAGCGTGGGCTTGGATCAAATGTTTTGTTTTCAGGTTTTTAGATAAGATTTTACACTCCCATTTCTACTTAATTGCTAAAGTAGAGAAAACTTATTTTTAAAAAATGTTTATCAGATATATATGCAAATCCCTGAAATTTCTTTTTAGCAAGAATCACTTGGTTTTTCTAGGTATAAAATAATATCACCGACAAAGAGATAGTTTGATCTTTTCTTTTTAAATGCTTATGCAATTACTTTATACCTTAAACATACATACTAAAACCTTCAAGGGTAGTAAGAGTAGTAGAAAATGTTCCTATCTAGGTCTTGATTTTAACAGAAAATATCTTAATGTCATGCCTTTTTGGACAATGTTTATTTTTGGTTTTTGGTGAAGAATTGCCAGATTTGATTGTCTCCCTTGTATTTTTAATGAGCAATGACTGCTGAATTCTGCTTTGTCAGTATATGATGATTTTTTTTTCATTTTAGGATAGATAATTGCATTTTCAAAATTATCAAGTTAAATATGTGTAATGTCGATTCCTGGTTTATGTTGAATATTTAGAGAACATTAAAGTTTCATACAGTTTGTAAATGTATTTGCATTATTGTGCAATTGCATTAATTTCTGAAGAAAAGCAACTCATTAAACAAATCTATTTTTCTGAGTATCTTGGCTCTTTAAAAAAAAATAAACTTTAAGGTTGTTTTTTTTTTAAATCAGTCTTTAACATTTATAGTTAATGTGTTTAACAGATTGCAAATTGTAATAATAGGTTTTATCCTTCTGGTTCTTATGGACAGTTATATATAGGACATTATTATGGCTGCTGCTTATTTGTGCCCTCAGGAAGCCATTTTTAAAGGAAATGTAATTATGTTTCTATCCTTCATGATCCAGAGGTTATTTTAGATAATTTTATTCTTTTATTGAAGCAGATCTTTGACTTACGGCCTCATCAACCAACTGAAATTGCATTTAAAAAATTTTTAAAAATCCTAAGCTACAACCATGACCAAAAAGAATTAACCGACTAAAAAGCTACCTTGTTATTTTAACCTCATTAGCACATTTTCTGATTCTTAAAGTTTGGTTTGGGGAGATACAAATAGTTTGATAACACTCCCATTTGTCCAGTACAAATTTAAGTCTATTGTTTCAGCATCCTATGTGGTTTGCCATTTGTCCCAGAATTTTGACTTTAACTGAATTGTTGTTATTGTTAACATAACAATACATTAATATTTGCGTTTCAATAATATTTGTTATAAACATTTACACTTAAATAAGCCAATAGTACTTAGACCTCTAATTCATTCTTCCAGGTTCTGCCATGGTTTAGTCTATTAGTGCATAAGATACATGAGCAGGGAAAGAGGCTCATCTAGAATCTGAAAGCTGACCAGTCATAACCCTTGTCTCTTCTAGAAACACTTCTGGACATTTAAAAACCAATGATTTCCTTTCATTTACAATAGCCAGATTTTGGAAGCAACCCAAGTGTCCATTGCTAGATGAATGGATAAAGAAAGAGTGGTATATATACATGCAAGGGAATATTATTCAGCCATAAAAAAGAATGAAATCTTGCCATTTGCAACAATATGGAAGAAGCTAGAGGGTATAATGCTAAGCAAGAAAGTCAGTCAGAGAAAGACAGATACCATATGACTTCACTCATATGTGGAATTTAAGAAACAAAACAAGTGAGCAAAGGGAAAAAAAGAAAAAGACAAACCAAAAAACAGTCTCTTAAGCATAGAGAACAAATAGATGGTTACCAGTGGGAATGTGGGTGGGGGGGAAGGGTGAAATAGGTGAGAGATTAAGAGTACACTTAAAATGATCACTGAGTAATATATGGCATTGTTGAATCACTATGTTGTACACCTGAAACTAATGTAACATTGTATATTAACTACACTGGAATTAAAATTTTTAAAAATTTTCAATTAAAAAAACAGTGCTTTCCTTTCAAATATAGAATAAAAGTACTCCATGATAAAACAAAATGTACCAGAGACATAGGCACCTAGGGACATCTAACTCCTTCCACTCTTGATGGGAGTATATAAATTAATAAATCCTCTTTTGAGGGTGAGGACATTTTACCAGCAAAGATCAAAGTTTACATGTGTAAAATATTTAAATCTTAAAATAAAAGTTACTGCAATTCTTCTAGGATTCTATCATACCTAAGTACTTCACACCCATGCTAGCAGTTGTATGAAAAGTACAAAATACAGAGAATTATTTGCTTACCACAGAGAAAACCTGAAAAGAACCCAAATGGGTTGGGAGGTAGTTAATTAAGATACAATAATTCAATATTATGACATACTATGCAAGTTTTTTAAACAAGATAGATTTGTATATACCGAGGATTAAAAAAAAAGTCTCGCAAGTCATATTATTAAAAGAAAAAAGGCAAGTCAAAAGATAATATAGATACTAGGATGCTATTTATGATAAAGCAACAGCTGTCAATGTGTATCAATATGTCCTTATATGTGGAGGTAATAAGCACGTAACCAAAAAAACCTGGAAGGATCCATTCAAACATGACTGTCCGTGGTCTCTGCCTCTGAAGAGAGAAGAGGCATTGAAGGTAGAGGCTCAGAGGGCCATTTTCATATTTATTTTCTCTATATCTGCATTGTTGGAAATATTAACAGAGAAAATAGAGTCATATGTCAGGTGTATAATTTTTAAAAACTAAACAAAGAAAAAGAAAGCCATTCTCTATTAATACGTGCTTCAACTAATGTCCTTAACGTGAAGATTCACTCAGTTACAAAGTAACGTGGATTAACCAGAGGAATTTAAATGTTTCCAGAAGCTCCAAAAGAGGTTTTTGTTTTGTTAGTGGTGGTTTTGTGTTTATGTTTTATTTCGTTCTGCTTTCACTAGAAGAGTTTTAACCTCAGAGTTGCATAGATTGTAAAACAAGCGGTTCAGCACGTACTTCCTGGTCGGAGAACTTCAAGGTTACTCCAAATGACCGCCTCCCCTGATTTTCTCTGAATCACCCCTATGCTTTCATGATGAAACCTGATTCCACTCAACCAGGTATTCAGGAGCGAAAATAAAAAGATCCAGCACTTTAAAAAGTATGAGTATTTGCACGTGTGAGGCATTATGCTAAACACGTTATTCTGTGACATCAAAACAAAACAAAACAAAAAAACAACCGAGGTAGGGCAAAGACGGATAATAGCTATTTAGCTTTGGAATCAAATTAATGGCCTTGTCCCTATTATACCGGCGAGGTCATTCACACAATTATAGCCAAAGACAAATAGTGGAAGTTTAATGTCAAAAAGTAACTGAAAACAATTGTTGAAATACTTAGAGATAGATACAGCAGAATTTATTTATAATTAGCTCCTTTATAAAAACTATCTTAAAATAGCAATAGAGATGAAGGTATTCGGAAAGACAGTATTAGAGAACGCTTTGGCCTTAAGGCTGCTATTTAATTTATGCAGGTCCATAAAAATACATAGTTTAATTACAAGAAGCAAAAGAAATTTAAAAATCATTAATATGTGAAAGTACCAAAACATCCATTTATTGGGCCCTTACTCTGTACCAGGTCCTATTCCACACGCTGAACAAAATAGTAGACAAAACTGACCCAAACTCCTGCCCTCAGGAAATTATGTTCTAATGAACAGATTCTCATAATGCCACTACTTAAACAGAACTAAAGTTACTAGTTTGGGGTCTGTCTTCCTATCTTTTCTCTTTATATTTATCTACGCGCATTCTCACAAAGTTGCCATTGTCCTATGAGTGTTTACACTTAAAATAACGTAGCCACATTTTCCACATTATTAAATATTTCTCAACAGCATTGTTTCTGTGGCAACATTGTGTAAGTGAACTGTAGTTTGTTCAATCAATCCCTTACTGTTTCAGATCATTTTATTTTTTTCATCGTTGTAAACAATACAATGGAGATCTTTGTAGACAAATCTTTGCACAGAATAAACCTTTGGGATAAAGTGAAAGAAGTGAAATTGCAGGATAAAAGGTTATAGGATGCTCTTCCATTACTGAAGTTAATAAACTATTTTAATATTAAAATTAATATTAATATTTAAAATTAAAATTAATATTTAAAATATTAATATTAAAATTAGTGTTCGATATAAAGTAACTATGTAAAAGGTAGAAGTTTCTATATATTATATTTAAGTAAAATAAGGGGAAAACTGTCTACTTAATTTCTATTAGTTTAATTATTAAGAATAACATAAGAGAATAACATAATATAATGTTTTTATGTTTGTATACTAATAGTTCTCCTTCAGAGAGTAGTTACATAATTTGGTTTAAAAAGTCTGTTTCTTATACCTTATTTTAGGGAACAAATGATTCTAAAATCATAGTTTTAAACAATATATGGGATAAATTATGAGCATAAAAGTGTATTAAACTCCAGTCTTTCTCTAAAGTATTTATTTTTATACAAAAGCAGAGATTATAATCACTGTACTGTGATTGGCCCATTCTTGTGATCAGCACCTGGCAGCAGGAATAATCATGTTCATTTCTCTAGATTTCTGAATTATGACCTTCCACTTCCTTTCCTGCTTCAAGCTTTTTCGTTTCCAAGTTTAGTTGGAAACATAACTAAACTGAAAAATGTAGGAAGCTTGCACTATCATATTAAAAAATTTCTTATTCGACTGGATTTATATTGGAATCAGTTGGAAATTCAGAAAGCAAGACAGAGTTTATTGACAGCTGCCACTCAGGGGAAGAAAAAATAGAAAAATGTATTGTTAAGAACATATTCCTCTGTCCATTTCCATAAGGTCACATAATGTGAAAGATAGGTATATGCTTCTAGAATTCAGTCTATCAGAGAAGATTCAAAAACACTTTAAAAATAAAGTCATTGCAACATACTAATTGATGACTTCTATAGCGGGAAGAGTTACTGTACCACTCTATAGTTCCTTCTTTGGGTGAACTGTTTGGGGAAAACATTTTTTCTGTGTGTGTTTTTTTGGTTTTGTTTTTGTTTTTTTTAAGATTTTATTTATTTATTTGTCAGAGAGAGAGCACAAGCAGGCAGAGAGGCAGGCAGAGAGGGGGAAGCAGGCTCCCTCCTGAGCAGAGAGCCCGATGCAGGACTCAATCCCAGGACCCTGGGATCATGACCTGAGCCGAAGGCAGATGCTTAACCAACTGAGCCACCCAGGCATTCCGTGTGTGTGTTTTTAATAGAATTCATTTTATAATAGCACTGATTTATCTATTTGTTCTTTTAGCCAATATTTATTGGGTCCTCCATATGCCAGATACTATGCTCAACACTGGGCATACACTGACAAATTAAACACCATGTGAAGCTTATCTATCATCAGTTTACTGCCAAGTCTACCAGTGATTCTTATCACAGTAATTCCTGCAACTACAGATAAGCAATGACTACAAAAGTGTGAGCAGTCAGATCAGCCACTGTGCTCCTGAAAAGAAGGAACTGTCAGGTGGAAAGAACTCCCTCCCTTCCTTCCCAGTACTTCCCAGCACGGGAGTAAGGCTTTTGGTACTCACTTCTGTGGGACAAGATAGAAGTGTAGGAGAAAGGCAGAGAAGTTCCTTTCCCTTCTCCTTTCTCCCGTCTCCCCTTCCCCATTCCCACCTTCTTCTCTCCTTCCCTTCCTGAAATTAATCCAAAAATAATCTTCCACTTTAGGCTCTGGATGCATAGACAAAGTTAAGTAAAAGAGGAGCAATATCTTTTGCCATTTTTTCCCCACATGAAGCAGCTAAATAATCTAAAACAGAAAGAAAATATTTTCCTTGAAAGCTAGTGGGATGTTTTTTTTTTTCATCCTCATCATCATTCTGCAGTGTCCTCATCATTGGTCACTTACTGATACTTCGTGTATTCTAAGCACACAAATGTTTGTCGGTACGTGTTGTGAAATGCTTGCAGCTTTTGGCAGCAGATAGTTATCATCCTTGGACAGACGAAGGAAAATGGAGGCCAAGTCTCTTTATGTGATTTGCCCAGAGTCATGCCTCTAATAACAGACAGATCCCAGATATATCCCCAATGCTACAAGTCCAGCACCAGTTTCCCAAATTAACTGTATTTACTGTAGCTTACATTCTCTGAGAAGAGTTGCCTATAGAAAGAGTCATTGGATTTCTCTTCTTTCCCTTGTATTTTTCCCCAAACATAAATCAAATCAGAAATTCTATTAAAGAGTATCATCAGAATATGGAAATGAAGCACGACACCATTTGATATATTTTAAAAACCTATTATAAGTTTTAGATAAAAGATTTGAAAGTAAACCTATGCTAATTTCAGCATTTCCCAAAAGGAAATCCATATGGCTTGCTCTGATGAGCAGTACGACATGAGAAATCAATGACAACCCCAAGAGAGATCAGTCACATCTACACATAAATCGGGTTCTGTCATCAGCCATAAAAAGCTGACGTTCATCAAGGTATTCTGCACAAAGAAATGTAAAATCAGATCACAATATCTGATCTGGCACAATATCGGGGCTGTGCATCAGAGGAGAGGTGCATTTCTAAGCCAGAGTGACTCAGGCGGAGGCATAGCCACCATCCCCAGAACCTTAACACTGACTGCAGCCATCAACTCCAGGGCAGCCTTACGAGGGAAGAGAGGGGACCTTACTGCAGGAACACCTGCCAACCCAGCAGTCACGGTCATAACCACCGTGCCTTATAACAGTTAGGGCAATGAAAGGAAGAGGATTCAGAACCTCTTTCAGGAGGAAGCCAGTCCCTGCAGAATTTGAATATTTCAAGTGTCCACAGTTATGTTATATTTTTTTTCTCAGTATCAGTTTTAGTCTCCGCTAATTGTGGCATTATCAGGGCTTGATTGTTTTGTCAGTGATCTTAAATAAATAAAGAGGAATCTGTGTTTCTGTAGGAACCGGGCATTCCTCATAGCACTTGAATAGTTAGGTAAGCTCTCTCATTGTTTTCGTTTGCAAAATCTGTGTTATTCTGATTTGTGGTGTGGGATCCTTGTATTTTAGGATTGTTTCATGAGCTCAGTGCTCTGTGAACCGTAAGTGCTTAGTATGGTCAGAAGAGTAGGAATATGTTGAAAAAGTTTCACATAGCTTACATTGTGTTAAGGTAGAAGAGAACAAAAGTCATCTTTTAAATATGCTTAGGTTTGCAAACTGCCTAACACTGCACCCCATATAAAGATTATATGGAAAAATAAATCGAAAAGGTTATATGGTTATAGAAGAATGAATATACAGTGTGTGGTTTTGAATGAATATACAATCAAAAGCTATATGCTAGTTACTTTTTGATAGTTGCATTAACTTTGTTTCCCCCAGCTTTATCGAGATATAACTAACACATAACATTGTGTAAGCTTAAGTTATACAACGTGTTGATTTGATCTACTTACTTATATTTGCAAAATTATCACCACCATAATGTTAGCTAGCACCTCCATCATGTCACATAAATGTCATTTCTTTTTTGTGGTTAGAACCTTTAGGATCTCCTATTTTAGAAATTTTCAATTATATAACACAATATTTTTAACTATAATCGTCATGCTGTACATTAGATCTTAAGAACTTATTCATCCTGTGCTTCTCTTTTCTCCACATCCTCGCCGACACTTGTTATCTCTTGTATTTTTGATGATAGTTGTTCTAACAGGTATGAGGTGATATCTCACAGTTTTTACTTGCTGCATAAACACTCTATTTGGGAAATTATTTCTGAGTCTCTACATGGACTCGAGGGTTTAGCAATCCCCATTGTGCGTGTGGAAAGAAGTTAAAGGAGAGAATGACCAATGCCACTTCACCTTGCTTCCTGAAACCCTAACACAGTGTTGGATTCTTAACAGATGCTCAGACAGTTTAAATGAATGAATAAGGTTTCTTTCCTTAATGTTCATGGAAATATTTAGAAAAACAAATCTTTGATCAACACTGCTTCTATAAATGAGACAATGGTGTTCTCCTTCCAACCAGTTAGCATCACCTTACCAAAGTGGATTCTTAAAACTTTCCAAAAAGAGACCCGGTCCCAGGATTCACCTGGCAGCAGTCATTCTCCAAAACCTTTTAAAAGGTTGTAATAATTCACTGCAGAAGGCACCTGAGAAAGCAAAGCGGGGACCCTGTATGGTTCTCCCTGAGTTCTCGGCGCAGCATCAATCTAACAAAGCTGACCTCAGAAGCGTGCTGGGCAGGATTTTCTGGTGCCGCCAGTGGGTTTGGTCTCATTAGAGACACAGCTATTGTGATCAAAGTTCACATGGGATCAGAGACAAACAGTTTGAAACATAACACTAAAAGATTGGTTGTGGCTTCCAATTATTTTGAATGAATCTCCTTTGTAGGGATAAAGAGTTGGGAAGCCCACAGTGGGTTGTAAGAAGAAGAGAGGCAGGGCTCTGAGAGTGAAGGGTTTTCTGTGAGAGGCTAGGGCAGGCAGACTGTAGCGTGGTTTATCTCTCATCTCCTGCAATTCCCCTAAGTCGGGAATCCAACTTTTTACTGATATCCCTTTGCATTAGATCTCTAACTATGAAGGCACTCTACAGTGACAATTTCCTTTGCCTCACATAAAAGGCAGAGGAAGGCAGAAGTTTAGAGCATACAGTGGCCCAACTAGTTTGAAAATGTACTGTTCTAATTGTGGAATTTAACGTAGTAGCCAGTGGTTATAATTATTTCATAGCTAAAACACAGTACAGTTGGTCGAAAGTCTTACTCTCTAAGGAAGATTTTTCAATTTTTTATTGCCCAGAGGCTTATAAAGAGATTAATGGGGGGGTTTATGTTTTATGGTTATCTTTTATTTGAAGGAAATGTTAATAAAGTAACTGACACATTTAAATGATTCCTCAAAGAAACCTACTCTCCTAGAACTAGAAAAAGAATCTTCTTCATTTTGCAGGTGGGAAATTTGCTAAATGTGCAGAGTCAAAAGCAGAAATGAGGCTCAGTTTCCAAGTTCATGCACCCGCCTAGTGACTTTGGCAGTTTATTCCCTGCCTGGGGACTGCGGCAGTCACTCCAGCCTGCCTACCCAATATCCAGTCTCCTTTCTTGCTAAGAGGACCCAGGCTGCATTTAAGTGACAACAAGTGAAACTACATTTCCCAGCATCCATTGCAGCCAGTTCGGGTCAATGAAGTGCTAGCCGCAGTCAACAGCAGGAGGCTTCAAGAAATGTTGGGATGTGCCTTCTTACCCTTCCTGCTTTCTCCTTTTTTTATGCCTGAAATATGAATATGAGAGCTGCAGTTGCAGCAGCCATTCTGTCTGAACCCAAAATGTGGCCATATACTAAGGATGGGAAAGCACAAAGCTAGGCAGAGCCTGGAACAGAATAATAGAGTGGATCCTTCCTAGAAGCTTTGATTTGCCTATTTGATAAAAATAAAATAAAATAAAATAAGCCCTTAATTTGTTTAAGCCGCAGTTACTCGGGTTTCTCCTCACTTGAATGAATATTCCAACTGAAAGAGTGTCCCAGTGTAGTTCTTCAGTAAACCAGAAAGATCAGAAAAACATTTTCTATCCATTATTTCTATTAGCTCTGTTCTTAGAGTTTGCTGTTTGGAATAGAAAACCATCTGCCTGGGATAGTCCCTGGCTCTTTGATGGGGTCCTCGTCCTTCCCCTGTATGCTTTTCTGTTTTGTTTCACCCATTCCCAACCAAAAGCAAATTCTTTCGCAGTAGCCTGAGCATCCACAACTTTGTTGGGATTGTATATTTTATGTTCCATAAAATCAGGGTTGTTTCTCCTCTAGATTCAGCGCCAGAGGATTTTGTCTTTATCACTTTGTATTTATTGCAAAACATTATGACCTATCTTGAATGAACATCAGAGTTATATCTCACAAATTGCCCAACCACTGCCCCCAAACAAGGGATTTTCTGCATTGGTTCAGAAGCGATACTCTTCAGTAGTTATCTGACACAGTGTGACATCCTTCTGGTTATGGAGACCATTTCCCTGCCACTGAATTTTGCCGCACATCTTTAGCTTTTCTCTCATCCACTAAACAGGCTTTATAGAAAGGGGTCAACATAAAAAAAAAAAAAAATTACAACGGATAACAGTACAAAAAAGATGGCACTTAGCTAAGATCTTAAATAGTGGTAAGGTAATTTATTGAAATATCAATGTGGCTGTGGCTTCTCTGTTTCTGCCTTCATACCTTTCACCCTAACATGAATCTCCTTTTCCTAACATTTTAGGGTTTAGACCTATAGAAAGTAGAAGTGCCCTATTCCTACCCTACTACTCTACTCTTCTCCATTCCTCTGACTTCCTATTAAATGTTAGAGTTATTTCCTGTCTATCATAGCAGCTTAAATGAATTGAGATTAGGCAAGGGAGAAAGGATTTGGCTTTGGAAGGCCTCCGAGAGAGAGATTTCCTAAGAGATGAGATAGAGGGGGTGGTGTTTGTCCTGTGAGTAGTCTGTGGAGTTAGCTGGGGGGACCTCAGAGTTGGCCTCAGAGAGGGTGCCCCTGAAGGCACAGACACCCCAGCTCCCCCAGGGACTCCAGAGCCAAGCATGGCAACAAACAATAAAGTCCCCAGACCTGACGATGATACAGAAAGGCTAGATAACAGATAGGATTTGTACTCATGACCGGGGCTGCTTCTTAGTACCTTTGAATCTGGAAAGATACCAGAACTGTCCATGATGGGGAACCTCTGACGACGACTACAGTTTCAGTTCCCGACAGTCCAATGGCCGAATTCAATTTGAAGTTGACTTAAACAAAGGAGGAATGTGATCATTCCTCTCCACCTGACTTCTTCTCCAGGATTCTCACCTATAATGTTTCTAGAGGAAAGGAAGGATCTGCAAACAGAAATCTCACCATCGTGACGCAAAGTTTCCTCTGACCCTGGCACCTTTTGAGTTCTATTTGTGCCTGTGTATCTTATCAGTTGAATAGGGATCATGGTGACATCATTCAGAATCTGGATTAGTTAACAACAATTAGGTAACCCTTTGCTGATAGAAAGTACTATTTTGATCGTTCAAATAAGCTTCAGTATTTTAGTGTACACTGCATTACATGTGAATGATACTGCTTCTCATTAGAGCACTGCTAGTATCGTTTCAGACCTCAGAGCCCCTGCCTTCATTCTGGCAATTCTGAAATTCTGAAACTGAAACAGCTGGCTGAAATAAACAATCCAGATTAAGAAATGTACATTTATCGAAGCTGGCAATGCAGTGTAGAACAGCACTAGTGATAAGACAAATCCTGAGATAGCAGGAACTCGTGTCTTTTATTGAGGTTACTAGCCAACTGCCAAGATGGGAAACAAATATATCTGTCCTAAAATATAATTTGTATACAGATTAGAATTAAGAAACTTGAGATGGAGAAAAAGGGAAAATGAAAAAATAAATAAACTGACTCTATCCCACCTACGAATAATTTTTTAAAATGACTTGAACTAGGGGTACCTGGGTGACTCATTTGATTGAGCGGCTGACTCTTGATTTCTGCTCAGGTCATGATGTCAGAGTCCTGGGATCGAGCCCCACACTGGGCTCCACACTCCGTGGGGAGTCTGCTTGAGGGTTCTCTCTCTCTCCCTCTGCCTCTGCCCCATACCCAGCTTCCTCTCTCTCTCAAAGAAATAAAACTTTAAAAATAATAATAATAAATAAATACATAAAAATGACTTGAACTTAAATGCAATAAAACAGAGCAACCTTCAATTTAAGTAAAGCAAGCTGATTGAATTCGTTATTACCTCCACTAGGGATGATGGGACAAAAAATAGGAGGAAGAAAATCATGCCCTTGAATCAGGTTCACAGCCCTTATAGAACTGAATGTGTTTTGAAGGCAGTATATGTGTATGAGGGTATAATTGCAACCAAGAAGGGCGATTCTCTTTAACTCAAAATCATTTCCAGCATACGATACTTTAAGTGTTGTTATTAATAATTGGATTAACTGAACAGAAATGAAATTTGATTTGGAACAAGCAGTCCTTTTTGGCTTCCTGGTAAACACTGCATTTGGTTTGTTTGCTGCGAGGCTGGGAACATTGGCTTGTTTCGTCTCAAGGCAGGTACTCGCCCAACACCAACCTCCCCCAGCCATCCGTTGGGAATACTTATCACTATCTTACAATCCCAACTGGCTGCTGACAGGGGTATTTTAACTACAGAGGCCAACACGGGGATTAAAAAACATGAAAACCCTCTCAGAGATGACTACATTTTTGAGGACTTCTGGAATTTCCCTTGGCAACTTGCACGAATCAGGACCTACATTTCCTGGGTGAGAGTTCAAGAAGACGCATGGCAAAAAGCCTGGTTAAATCATGTCATTTGAAACCGGTTTGTGGACAGTTTTTCCTTCAGAGCCAAACCTGTTTCATCACTAAAATAAAAATCTCAGCACTGTGAGTAAGATAAACTAAAAGATGGTGTTTATCAGGAAAGAGATAGAGTGTTAGCTTTGGGGTATCTAATAAAAATTGGGAGAATTTAAAATGGTGCTGTGGCTTGACTTGAGACCAGAGCCAGAGGTTATGGTAGAGAGGACTGGAGACAAACATGAAGGGTTTGAAGTGGAAGGAAACATCTAGAAGCTAAGGTAGAAGAATGCTGAAAATATCCTTAGTAAGTGAATAATTCCTTTAGTAAGGATGCTCTTGGAAATAGTGTTGTAAAATTTTCAGTGTTCCCACCTCAGAACGTAACACCCCTCAAAGCCTATATATATATCTCCTCATATTTTATTTTTTTACTGGGTCTCAGGGGAGACAGAAATAGTCTGCTGATTTTAGGTTGGAAGTATATACATGACACTTCAGCAAAGAGGATTATGTCTAACATTTAAGCTAATTAATGGGTGTTGGGAAGGGTGGGGGTGCCAGGGACGCAGGGTGGAAGGACAGACAACGGGGAAGAAACAGTAGAAGGAGTGGAGTCACATGGGGCTACTGCTCTGGCTGCTCCTGGGCAGGGGACTAGCCTGCATGCTATTGTTCCTGTGACTCTAACGTAGTCACTTGAGTTGATGATTAAACTTATGTGAATTACTCTCTTTTAGTATTAAAGGGAACTCTAAGTTGTTCCATTTTGGCAGCCACATCAAAGACAGGAAAACACAGAACAGAAAGATGCCCAAGGTAACGTCTCAGCTAACCATTCACCTGGGGTGGTAGGAAAGTTGCAAGAATTTGGGCCGGGCAAGGGCAAGGTGGAGATTTATCCTAAAGCAACCACTTTAACATCTCCTGTTGCCTGCCAACTTCTATTAATCTTTACCTCCTATTCTTGCTACATACAGCCCACTTTCTATGGGATATTTTATTTGCCCCCATCAAGTTACAGATCTAGGGATAGTGTGATGACTTCAAATCTCCAAGTGTGATAAAAATCTAAATTTCAATCGGTATCTTTTTATCCCAGTTTTTGTGCTTTGTGGAAGAGTTTGCGAATCCACATGGAAAAAGTCTTACCATATAAGTAATAAGCACAGCATCATGAAATAAACAGAATATGAAACCTTCCATTTCTGAGATACCACTTCCATTTGGGCTTTTAATATCTTTCTTTGAATCTAACGCTTTCTTGTGGGGAAAATTCAATGTGCTATTCTTTGCCTCAAAGGTATTTTGTTGGTTGGATGAGGGTTTTTTTCCTTGAAACATGTTTTCGCCCTTCTGGCTTTTTATAGTATTATGAGAACAATGACCTCATTCTCTCCAGTTGATAATAATGGCATACTTTTTATAACTTGAAAAGGCATCTGCTTATTGATATGGGAGTTAAAATTAACTATAACGTAAGAGTTAGCCATTGCATGCCTCGCCTTATCTTGTGGAGCAAAATAAATAGGATGGAAAACTCGTGAAGCTCGCGTTTGTTTAAGTCTTTGTAAATGATAATCTGTGTGCTGGTAGAGAGACGTTTGTCTTCTTTTTGTGCTTTATTTCACAGCTGAAAATTAAACAAAGAACCAGTATTGTTGAAAATATCCCTTTCTAAATAATATGAAAATGGGGGGAACACAAAAGTCCTATAATTCAGAGGTCATATTTAATTCACAATCATAACATGTGACAGGTTAACAAGAATGTGAACACTGATAAGCTGATCCTTCTCTTTGCAGGTGACACATCCCACCTGGGTCTGGACTCTATCACATTTTCTGTGGGACTCTATTCTACTTAGAAATCACAAAAATACCACTAAAACTGATTAGGGGTTCAATCCTAAGCAAGAGGAAGGATGATAAATGAATTTAAGGAGCCTAGTGAGATAAGAAACCTGAAAACTGAATAATTGTAATAATTTTATGCAGTGGCGTTCATATTTCTGAACTAATCTGTGAAATCACTTAATCCCCAGTGGATGAGAAAGCAGTACATTTAACACGGGGTCTTTAGTTTATGAGTAGTCAAAACCGCTAGGATGGTGGGTTGCAAATAGTGATCAATTCCAGACTGAAATGAGGATAAGACGCTGCACAGTATTGCAATTGTCTATTCACTTATCTGTCTTCCTCAATGAATTAAAATATCCTTACAGGACTGCATATTATTTTTAACTCCTCAGTATTCAGCACATTGCCTGGCACACATAGGCACATGATAAAGGCTCATTGTCATTCAGACTATACAGATTGCTGAAAGAAGGCAGATCCTACAAGTCTTAACCTAGCCCAGTGTCCTTTGTAAATTTTTTAATACCATGCTTATCCTGTCGTAAAAATGCAAATACCATGTGGAGGGATTATGCGTTTAGTCTAATCGGCATTGCACACACTGGGATAACTGATTATTTAAGGTATTTGAGAGCTTTGCACCACTCTTTCCTTGTCCCATCTCACCACTGGACTGGTGTGCAGGGCATTGGCCCTGGTGGGGATGAGAGGGTATACAAAGGCTGACACTAGACCATTGAGCTGCAAGAGTCCACAGGGCTCTAAAAGGGTAGGTGGGAATCAAAGCTGAATCTTACCAGCTTCCCAACTGTGATTATATCCAGGCTTCATCACTTATCCAAAAGGTGGCTGGTGTATGTAAGAAGGGAAGCTACCCCCTCACTACAAGGGGGACCAGGGATGAGGACAGAGGAAGAAGTGGCGGAGTCCCCAAGCTTCACCTCAGAGCCAACATAATCCCATAATATGGAACATTCATTCAAGATATATGTTTTCATGCATATTATGTGTGAGTACTGTCTGGGCCTTGCTGGGTGTTTTAAAAAATGAATCACATCAGTGGCTCTGCTACCTCAGTGCACAAAGAACTTAGTAAGCGAGGCAAGAGCTCCACACAAACAGTCCCACAGCAAGGCCCGCAGGGAGGTGGGCCGCATGAGGGATTGCGGTGAACCTTCTGTTAAAGAGAGGAAGACCCCTTAGAAAGCTCTCCTACCGTGATGTGAGCCCAACGCCTGGGGGCCCTCCAGGACTCTCTTCACAGTAGCCCCAGAAAGGCAGTGTTGTTCAAGGTCAAACTTAACCACGTCACTCTCCTGCCTAAAACCTATCAGTGGCCTTTCTTCATAGCTTCTCAGATAAATTAAACTCTGTACCATGACCTAGAGGGCTTGAGGTTTTGCCTAATCTAGTCTCTTTGGACCTAATTGTAGTCACTGCCCACTTCTGTTGTGTTGCAGATGTACTTCATTCCTCTCCCCCCTACTCTCCCTCTCTCTCTGTCTCTTTTTCTCCTGTCTCTCTGTCTCTGTCTTTGTGTGTGTCTCTCTGTCTCCCTCTGTTTCTCTCTGTCTCTCTCTCCCACACACACATAGTTTTCTATTCCATTTGTATTGTGTGTCTGAAAGTTATGTTCTCCATACTCTCTACCCAATTAATCCCCGTGGTTTCACCTTCTCCCCTCTGCCACTGCCACCCTGCTTAATCCATCCACTGTCATCTCTCATCTGGACTATTGCTATCATTGCCCTGCTTCCAATTGCTTCCCTGTTATCAAGAATCTACACAGCAGGCAGTGTCCTTTACGAAATATAAATCAGATCTCCTTTCATTTATTTAATTAAAATTCTGCAATAATAAAAGCCAGATTCCTCTCCGTGACATCTAAGGCACTGCATTTGCTGCCTTCTCTATTTCTCCAGCCTCATTACGTGAATCACCGTCTTCCTCCAACTCTGTGCTCTGCCACACTTGTGTTCTCTTGGTTCCTCAGGGACTCTGAACGCCCTCTGATCTCAAGGACCCAGACACATCCCACCTGCCCAGAACATTCTCCTTCCAGATGTCCTCAGGGCTTTTCTAGTCACTGAAAAAGTCTCAGCATAAATGTCAACTCCTTAGAGAGGATTTTCCTAAGCCGCCAAACCCAAGTACTGAAGTTATGGTCTTATCACATGGCACTCTTTATTATTTTCATGATACTCCTCACTATCTGAAATTAACTATAGATTTGGTACTTATTTGTTTATTTGTCTCTCTTTCCCTGCACTGGAATGCAAGCTCCCCAGATAAGGAACTATGGCAGCCTTGTTTATCCAGTGTGTCTTATGCAACTGGTGATTTATAGAGAGTCAACAACTCTTCTCTGAATTAATAAGTGGATCTTCTTTCTCTCGCTCTTCTCAGTCTTCATTTGCTCATTTTTTGGTGTGTGTAATTCTGTTTCCTATCACATTGACAGTAGAAAGCTTCCCAGAACATACAGGTGCTTACAGAGTTCCCTTTTATTTATGGACCACCTTTAAGCGACCTCCAAAGTTAAATAGAAAAAAAAAAGTTAATAAATAACAGAAGCATCTTTAGCATATGGTTAAAATTGTAAAAACTCAGTATCATTTTTACCTACCATTCCTCTCTCTAAATGACTCATAGTATTTGTTTCTTTACCTGTTCATTATTTCTAAGCATCTGTTCTTGGAAATACTAGCCCCCCCAGCATCTTAGGTTTTGTTCATTGTCCACACTCCTTGCTTCGAGTTCTTATCCTCTCTGCTATAGCTTTTCATTTGTTCCCCATCTTTTAATGGTCACCTATTATGCACCAGGCACCAAGAATACAAAGATGACTCAAAAATCGTCCCTGGCTTCAGGAAGCTTACAGTCTCCTAGAGAGGACTGATCTGTAAGCCAACCAGAGTAAAATATATTACAGAGTCTAGAATACGGGTATGTGCAGGAAATAGCAGTATCTAAACAAGAGAAAGTGGCTGATTTTCCGTGGTTGGTGGTGTGATGGGGGTGGGGGTGGGGAGAGGTTCAAGACGGGCTTTGCCGAGGTGGAATAGAGTGGTGTTGCAGAAGAGAAATGGGCATTCCTAGCAAGGAAGCAAGGTCAAGAAAGGTAGGAGTTATAAAATACTCCAGCGCACTGAGACACCACACAGAGCCCAGGAAGTATAGGGCATGAGGGGAGTGGATTGAGGTGAGAAGAGAGAGGCAGGCATGGAGCAGAGCCCTTAGAGGATGAGCTGTGCTCTGCTGAAATATTTGAGTCTTACCCATGCAGAAACGGCCATGAAGGTGTTTATTTTACACCCTAAGGAACCCTTAGAAAGCCACAGTCCATTTGCAGAATGAATTTAATTTCTTCAGTCTTTTTGACTGAAGTAAGTCCTATTAAGTCTAATACTGTATTTTTTAAAACTTGATAGAAACCTCCTGACAGACAATGAAATCAACCAAGGTGGTTGCTGTGATTATTCTTTGGTCTGTAATTTCCTGCAATTTTTCTCCTGTCATTGTTTTCCACCGTTCTTTTGGGTTCACCGAAGCTAATCCCAATAATGATTAACTGTTAAAGGCTTTATAGGAACTAATCAATAATTAGTACTTCCAAGGCATTATTGGAGACTGTTGTAAATATCTAGATTCCTCTTGATGTTCTTGGCCTCTTTTGCTATAAGAAATAGATAAAGTTGTCAGAAGGAAAGAAAATGGGAAGATGTCACATTTTTTATTTTACCTTTTGGATTTCCTCCAGTTCTTAGAGTCAATTCACCAAGCTGATTAATTCTTTAGGTAAAAATTGGTTCAGGGGTGCCTGGGGGGTGGCTTAGTCAGTTGAGGGGCTGACTCTTGGTTTCCGCTCAGGTCGTGGTCTCAGGAGTCCTGGGACCCAGCCCCATGTCAGGCTCTGTGCTCAGTGAGGAGCCTGCTTGAGGATTCTCTCTCTCTCTTTCCCTCTGCCCCTGCAACTCCCATGCACATACACACACTTGCTCTTTCTCTCTCTCTCTAAAATAAATAAATCTTTTAAAAAATATGTTCAGATTTCTGTTTAAAGTAGATTTTGTTGTTATTATGTGGTGGGCTATGTGGGCTTCTTTAAAATATTTTTTGTGTCTCTCCCTTATGGCATGCTTTGAAACACCGACTTGCCTAAGAGACGGTTGCCGTGTTTGCAGCAACCCCAGCAAAAAGGCAATTTATGGATCTGGTGGAAAGGAAACGTGTTAAATGGCAATCTACAACAGCCAACAAATGCAAAGTGCCTGATTTTACCATAGCATTTTCATTTCTGCTGCATAAGGGAGAATTGTGTGTGGGTGTGGGGGGGTGAGACTAGGAAATATAAAAATAAGCAGGAAAAAAAAAAGAGTATTTTAATCTATGATGCTAGAAAAAAAAGTGGCTAGAGGGGCTTTGACACTAGTGAAAATCCTGAGGTTTAAAAACGACAAGGGTTTTAGTTGTAGGTAAGATAGTGGAGTGATTAAAAGGGAGGGGTGGGAGGAAGAGAGAAGTAACTTGTAGTGTGTGTCTTCTACAAGCCAGGCAGCCACCTAGGCATATTAATTCATAATCCTATCTGTTACTGGCCACAATTTTGAATCATCGTCAGATGGTATTATTGGGATTTTTACCTAGGAGGAAGTAAAACTCAGTGGTCACATAGTTGAGTGGAAACGGGATTAGAATCCTGCCTGGTCCTGAAGCCCACAGTCTTTCTCCTTCATGAACAACACTGCTTCTCATTCTACTCTAGGAACATTCTGGTTAAGATGCATGGTTTAAACCGGACTTTGGACTAAAAGAGTAACAGAAAGGAATGTAAGAAAGGCACTGACAGGTATCCTAGCGTTTGTTTGCATTTTATACTTTCTAAGAAACAGCTCAATCTGAGTGAAAGTGTAGTATTGTAATCTACAGTGTAGATTTGTATTTGACTGAGGTTGATTGAGTGCCGACTACATGCTGAAAATCTCAAAGGCAGAGTTTTCATTAAAACAGAGCGATTCGTCCCATGAATCCCCAACCAAGGCAGTGCCTTATCGTCCTCTGACAGCCGGCCGTAGTTTACTTCCGGGGACTAAAGGAAAATGGCATCTTAATGCTGAACTCGTACCTCAGATGTCAACTAGAGCAGCAAATTGTGCCGCTTCAGCAGGTGAGACTGGGGGGGTGAAGGAGCCCTTCCTGGGGCCCTGAGACCAGTGGGGGGGGGGTTGGTGTGAGTACCCACAGCAACTCAGACTTCCCGTGCAGACCCTCATCCCCGTTCTGCTTTGATTCCTGATGATTTTTCAGTGTTTGTGTTTTCCAAAGAGAAGCAGGCCTCTCTGGGTGTGCTTTCAGAAAGTGCTTTCCCAAATGGTTTGCTTTTCAGGGGGAAAGTTGTTACCAGATCAATGTGCTTAAGGAGATGAAATGCCCTTGATTAGCAGCCAAGAAGCCTCCTAATGAAATGACATTTCCCTCCAGGGATTTCAAGTGCTGAATAAAATCTAGTGCTCTGTGTAGAGTGCTTATATTTGTTGTGTGCTCTTCCGAGGTTCACTTCATAAACACGGATACAAACAAAAAGCTGGCCCTCCAAACAGATGAATGTGCATGTCCGCGCTAAGCATTGGAGTAAAAGCTTTATCGGCCTCCCACAGCTGGGTTGCGTAGCTGAAGGAAAATTACCATATGTACATCCCTGAATGTACTCCACAGAAGCATTAGGCCCCCAGGGAGAGAACCCCATACTTGTTAGTCTGAAAACAGCATTATCTCCTAAAATCCTGGAGAGAATATAGGACTTTATTGTGAGGAAAAACTAAGTGGTTAATTCTTGGTGAAATGGATCATCTCTGGTGATTTTTGCAGAGGTGACAAACTGTTAGACTATGGTCTTTATTATGTCAGCATTTAAATGTGTATTGTAAAGATATAAAGAGATTATAGTCTTTATGGTGTCTTCGTATAAACGTGTGTGCAGAAAATACTTTAATTTTAAGTATGAGAAATCCACTAGTACCACAGAGTTTGAAACTAGTAGGAAACATCCTAACCTTATGAGAGAGTTTCACGGCACCGAGGGCAAGTGTGCATTTGGGATCAGAGAACTAGCAATTTCTCTCTCTCTCTTTCTCTCTCTCTTTCTCATTTCTGCTTCTCTCGTTCTCTCTGAGTGGCTTCTTCATTCCTCTTTCTGAGTGGGTGGGATTTCTCTAGCCACCACAAGAATTTCTAGTTGTACATCTCTCTCATCAAGAGAATCTGTTTGGGAATAGAATCTTTGGGCTCCAAGTCTAGATTCATAATAGACACACTTTATTTTACTAAAACACAGTGATATGTTCCACAAACAGCAGTGCCTTGTCATCTCTTAACAATATGCCGGGGTTGGGGGCACAGACACCACCCCACCCAAAAAAGATGAGGCAAAGAAAATTCATTATGTCCACCTCAGTGACCCTTATAGAATTAAAAAAATTTCAAATTAAGATGGAACCATTGCATTTTGCAGCTAAACTTCAAAAAAAATTATTGCCATTCATGTTTTTCATATTGCCTATAAATTTGTCTCTACCTAGAATATCCTCACACCCTTGATGACCAGTTAGTGTTCACCTTCAAAACTCAGCTCAGGTTTCTACTCTCTGCGGGTGGCTTCCCTTACCTCTTCCCCTCCTAACTTCCTGACATCTAATTTTTCATGTTTGAAAAAAGCACTTGTCACACTCTTTAGTATAAATTCGTGTTTAAAGATCGTAATGGAGAATTTATTTAGTATCTTATTTCAGAGACTCTTTTTTAAAACTCTTCTGTAAAATTGGACATCAGTAGTACAGACGGTTGACTCCTATAAAAACCTAAAAATAATGTCTCAATAATATATCTCCATTTCATTTTTTTCACCTATGCGGTGCTTACTGAAAGGCTTACCAAAAGTCCTGACACATGTCAATTATACCACAATTAATAACAAAGTCAGTGAGCATGAAAAAAGAAATCCTAGACACAAACCAGACTCCATAGTCTTGCCTTCACCTTAGAAAATACAAAAATGATTTTCCTTCCATTTCCTTCTTAGACCTTGTTCAGGGTGCCTAGGTGTCAGCCCCATCAAAAAGAAAATTTCTGGTACACTCTCCAGTTTCTACTCCTTGTCTGATGGCACGATAATACTATATGCACACACGTAAAAGAGTCTTCGGGAACTTTTACAAATATAATATAGAGAAAAAAATTCTGACACTTGTTTTATATATCACATAAGAAAATTAAGTTTGCATATTTCTCCCCCAAAGTGGACAGGAGATATATCTCATTAATGTATCCCTCTTATTCTTTTCCTTTTACAACCACAAGAAAGATTATACAGCTGCCTTAGCGTATCCCCATTTGGGCAGCTCTCCCAAGTACCCCTCACTGCACACATTTGGGGTGTGGTAGGAATCCTACATGTGAACTAAAAGAAGCCAAGATCATGCCTCAAAGAATACCAGGGTAACATATTTTCTGGTTCTACATTATATATTTGGGAAAAGGATATGTACTTCATCCTATAAGACTTTGGAAAAGTGATTTTATTTCTTTTAGTTTCAATTTCTTCATTCATAAAATCAGCCTTATGGGGTGCTTGGGTGGCTCAGTCGGTGAAGCACTGGACTCTTGATTTCTGCTCAGGTTATGATCTCAGGGTTGTGAGATCAAGGCCCGTGTCAGGCTCTGCCCTGAGCGTGAAGCCTGCTTAAGATTCTCTCTCTCTTTCTCTGTTGTTCCCTCTGTGCCCCTCTCCCCACCTGCACCCGCTTCTCTCTTTCTCCTAAAAAAAAGAAGCCTCATAATCCTAGCCTCCCTGGATGGTTGTGATGGCTGCTATTATTTATCTAAAACTCCAAGCATCTATGAAGCATCATTTCCCTCCCTGTGCTCTTCAAGTTCAGGTTGATACTCGGGTGGAAAGTGAGGCTGCGGGTCACCACATGTACACTTACAAGGAGCTACACTTTATTGTGCACACCACTCACTCAGTGTGCGTATTTGGCAGTTTGTTTCCACCAACCTACTCCCATCACTTACCTTTAGAGTATGGTGACCTTCACGATCCCTAAGGACTCATGGCAGGGATAAGGGGTAGGGAGCCTCTACAGAACCAAGAGATCATACAGATCACAGCTTCCTGGAGTAGAGATTTGCTTGGTGGTGAATAGTTTAAAGCACTGTTTTTATATTAATGCAAATAAAAAAGGAAAACCAGCAGGACATTACGTGCAAGTGGGAGACTGCTTCCAACTCTTCCCAGACACCCAGGATTTGAGTCCACTTGTCTCTGCATTTAGGGTTTTGGATCGATTTGAGAAGCAGTCAGAATGGAACACCCGAAAACCTGTGAGCAGAATAATGTACCATAGAGGTTAGATTCTGATAGCCTACACTCATTCTGAAACGCAACTCAGATGTGGAAATCCATTTCTGTTTTCAAGACTCTTCCTGACATTCAAGGAAATCCCTTGAAACTTACAGAAATATGGGGCACCTGGGTGGCTCAGTTGGTTAAGTGTCTGCCTTTGGCTCAGGTCATGATCCCAGGGTCCTGGGATGGAGCCCCACATCAGGCTCTCTGCTCAGTGGGGAGCCTGCTTCTCCCTCTCGCTCTGCCTGCTGCTCCCCCTGCTTGTGCTCACTCTCTCTCTCTCCCTCTCAAATAAATAAGTAAAATATTAAAAAAAAAAAAAAAAGAAACTTACAGAAATGTCAAAACCAAGGAACATCCTACAAAAACAACTAGCTGACCTGAGTTTCTAGAGTAGACCCAGATTAAAATGTTTGCACCTATTATTCCCACAAATATAGTTGTACTTGTTAGAGATATACTTCCATTTCTTGGCTGGATGTCAATTTGGCAACTCTGGTCACTTTATAGCTATGAAAGATGGCTACAATCCTCAGTTAATACAGAATAGTACCCAGCTCTGCAAACAACAGTTTGGAACCAAAAGGTGATAAGGAGGTCTCTGGACATATGGCAATAAGCCTAAAGCACTAGTTCCTAACCTATCTTTTGTTCCAACCTGCCTGAGTGAGAGGATATAGTGAATAGTAACTTAGAAACCATGCCTTTATAAGAGGGCATATCAGGACATAAGGAATGGGAGTAGAATTTATAGTTCTAAAAGGTGTGCAGAGGATGTTTAGGGGGACCTGTTGTCTGTAGCAGCATTGACTATATGGGTTTTGCCACTACAGTAAATTTACTAAAAGCTTTGAATTATAGTACACTAAAAGGGTTTATTCGCTTCACAAACAATTATTTCCTGATATAAGCACGCTCTACATTATGTGAGCGTCTCTGTTACACACTCAAAATTTTTCTCTGCATTCTTCCACGGGATGTCATTTTAAAAGAGGAAATGAGAGTGAACATGGATCAGGAAGGTCCCATAAGGACAACTTGTAAGTTGTTATATATTTATAACTCCTTGCTTATTTCTCATGGACGTGAGGAGGTCTTCTCAGAAAAAATGACTACTGATTGATCTATCTTTCCTTTGTAATCATATTGCTATGTGTCCTGAAAGGAGTATGAGAACATATTTTTAAAAAATTTTTTAAAATTCAAATTTTAATTTAAATTTTAAAATTTAAAAATAAAAAAACATCAGTTTGGAAAAAAATTATAAATATCAAAACATGATCTTGGTGGTAGTTTAAGGTATATTTCCTCATTTCTGGAAATATACAGGTTTTCTGAGCTTAACAATAGCCACTTTAGGGGCAAAATATGGAAGAAAAGCTGCACATCTTTTCAGCTCTGAACAGTTTTTGACAAATGCTCTAAGTATATCCCAAACTCACTCAATAAAAGTGGTATCTTGCAAAATGTATGATATACAGAGATCAGTGGTGTTAGCACAGGTGCTAGCCAGGGCAGCTACAGTTTCCCAAAGGAGGGGAGGGGTTTAATCACCCATATACCAAGGCATGAAGTCTTTTTTCTCACGTACAAGAGCAGAGCTAACATTTGGAGAAAACATTTTCTAAAGCCTATGAGGCCAGGGTATCAAAGAGCTGCGTGCTGTCATTTGCGTGCATTTTTCTGACAACCATGAAGAAATTGTCTCTTTCCCTCTAGCGATTTTTTTTTTCATAAAGATGTTAGACTCAACACATGGGATAAGCCAATGGAGCAGAATGTTAAACTTCCTGTGATATCTCGGCATCTCTCAGGATTGCTGTGAGAACCCATGACATGTGGATGGCTAGGGAGTCGTGTGGTTTTCCCAGCTCCGTCATTACCAAGTGTACGACCCACATGAAACCCACATTTAGTAGTTCTCCGTATTTTAAGAGGAAATGGTGACTCACTCCTGAGAGGCAGGATGAAGAGAAAGGTCTCCTAGGCATCTCTAATCATATTCTTTTCTGCTCTGCACTTACACTGTGAACAAGTTTCATATTCTAACAAACCCGAGACCGGGTCTAAATTAGTATCCACACAATCCTGAAGACTTGAAGGCTTCTACAGTCGCAGTAGTTGCTGGCCTGGTTGTGGATCAAAAAGCAACGTAGACACCCTCATGCCATTGAAAACAGATTGTTTTCTCTAACTCCAGTTGTTCGCATAATTTTAACAACCATATGCTTGTTTTCTGTTTTCTGGCAACCTAGATCTGCTCTTCATTTCTTTTTTAGTCTCAATAGAAATTAAGTGGTTTTGGCCATCAACATTCCTGCCTGTCTTCTTTCAGTCTCCTGTGAAGAGGACCAGATGGAATAAGGCCTTTTATAGTTCTGACACACTCATCGGAATTGAAATAATGGTCTGCAAATTTCCCGTCTTTCAAGGCAAAGACCTAGGCCTGCCCCATGGGAGTGTGGCATGCTGGGCTACTGTCTTATTCTCCAATGAGGGGTGAAGCATCAAAGATTGAATCTAACAGAATAATTGCAGAGACAGGAGAGGGTTAGTTAGGAGAAGAATTTCAGAGTATATGAATGAAGATTTATCCTTGCATTGGAGATGACTTTTTTTCCATCAGAATGCTACCAGAATCTAAAAAAAAAAAAAGGGGGGGGGAGAGGAGGGAGAGTGGTAAATGACAATTCAACACAATCCGTCCAAGCAGTCAATTCAGAATGTCACTTTGAATTCATAAATTCTTTACTTGTCTACTGAACAGAAATAATGAAGAAAGGCTTTTCTATCAGGGAAAATGCTACTTCAAAATCCAATGGGCTGTCTTGTGAAATTTCAAGCCAGACTTCACAGTGGCCTTGGTGAAACTCCAGTGGCCCCCCAATATAGTAGTGTCTGCTCTCCAGAATGGCCATGGAATCAACAAGCGCATGCCAAGACGCAAGGACCTTCTCAGACCCTTCGTGGGAAAGAGCCACTCTATCATCCTGACAGATGGAACAGTGGGCATTTGACTAAGGAGATAGTTCAGATAGCTCTCTCATGACCAAAGGGCATTATCCAAAAGAGTAAAAACCAACGTTTTCCAGACCAGTCAGTAGCCCAGTCACTATGACACAAGTGTGTCATTATTATTTGCTTCTTTGATACAACTAAGCCACAGTGGTAAAAGTGTCACAGTAGATATTCCAGTCTAGTTCTTCTGGAGGCATGCAATGATCTCAAGCAACTTGAGAATATTCAGGATATGTTATCTGTAGGAAGGAAACATGTAACTGTGCCCAGTGGACTTCATAGTGAGAGAAAAAACTTAAAACACTTTGTCAGGAAATGTCCTTAAAAAGGAATATACTTATATTTATATTTATAATGTCCTTGGGGCACCTGGGTGGCTCAGGCAGCTAAATGTCCGGCTCTTTGTTTCAGCTCAGGTCATGATCTCATGGTTGGTGGGATCAAGCCCCTCCCTGGGGCTCCATGATCAGCAGGGAGTTTGCTTGAAGATTCTTTCCCTCTGTCCCTCCCCCAACTTGTGTGTGTGCACACATTCTCTCTCTAAAATAAATAAAATTTAAAAAAATATAGTTATAATATCCTTATATAAAGGACAATTAAAACTTTGGTTTGATTCTGAACCATGAGAATCTTCACTTCTATGACAATTTTCTTAATTTTTACAAAGTTTATTTGTCATAAATTTGACTTTCCCTTTGCATTCAGATAGATTTCCTAATTTCGAAATCACAGAGTCATGAAGTTATTAACATGAGGAAAAACTGCGAAAGCAAAAGTTAAGACAGTGTGTCACAATGGGATCTCATAGGGTTAAAAAACATCTTGCCCCTACTATGAAATGACCTCCATTTCCTTTCTTATTCCATGATCTTAGGGGATCTGTGGTTAAAGGCAGGTTGACTGTCACCCATATGACAGACAACATCCTCAAAGACCTGAATCACCATAGGAACCATTAAATTTGATCTGAATCCTAGAGCCTTTATGAAAAAAGCTATCTCCTTTCCTCTGTCTCCATTCCACTGTACCCATATAATCCGGGGGTATCGAGCCAGAGCTTAAAGCATAATTCCCAAGGGTCTCTACAGTTCATCAAATTCTCTGGACTGCCCTAAACTCAAGCCATGACTTGAGGACAATTTAGCATTCTTAAATTTCTGGATAATTCAGATCCCAGGGTGGAGCCTAGGCCAACCCTGCATGCATCCCAGGATGAATGCGAGAAGCTTGTGGAATGCCAAAGTACCAGCTAGCTCTAACATGAAAGAGTCAATTATTCATTGATGAGACCAGCCATCAAAAATGGTTGTAGAAAAATCCTTTCCATTTTGTCAAAGACATCACTTGTTCTAGACATTTTAGTCATTGTCTATTAAGCCAATTCCTGCCTGATGGCCAAGTATCCTTAGATGTGAGCTCCCACAGCGTAGTCATCATTCCAGGGTCCTACTGCACAACTCATTGCTCTGGAATATCATGTTGCTAAGTAGTCTGTGGGGTTTAAGTTGTCACATTCCTTATGGAGTCAAGGTTACTATAATCGTCACTACGGCAGCTCTGGGAAGGGTAACAGGGTGGAGGGGAATTTCACACATGCCATGTGTCGCTTACTCATCCTGTGAAGTCTGGCTTGGACTTGCTGCAGTTGGGAAGAGGGAGGAGATGGATCTGGAGGCTGCACACGCGGGGACCCCAGATCCTTCAAGGATGGATTCTGAGCTATAAATGCTCACCATGACTCACATGTCCAGCTGGATTCTATGGCCCCAGCATTTCGGCACTCAACGGTCACCTCCGCACTGGGCAGAGTGAGAATTTGGTGTATCAATCCAAAAGATACCGAAAGTGTTTGCAAAGGGAAGCCAAATCAGATCGTTTCTTCCAACCCCAAAGAAAGTGACTTACCTCACCATTTACTAAGTAGGCAGAAACAAAATTAGATTTTTTTTTTCTTATCTTAGAACAAATTGTTTCTGGTTAGTTAAGGGTCACATACAAGGTGGTAAGAGAAATGAAAATAATATCGATACTGCATCCATTATTGAATACAAGATGAGTGTAAGTTTATGGAACATAGTTTCTCTAATTGGTTTAGCTTGCGTTCCCTATTGTCATAAAATATCTCATCTCCATCACCACTCCTGCTAACTGAAGACTCACAGTGAGTCATTCTCTTCTTCTGGGGATCCTCATTAAACAAAAAGGTTTTGCCAAGCTTTCCTTTCCCTAGTTTTTACGTGACAAATAAGCTTCTTTCTCCAAATTAAATATCATAAATAAGATTATTCAAACGCAAATGGCCCTGGAGATACTAAATCATTGCGCCCTCCTTCTGTCCCACCCTGCTGCCCCCCAAAACTTCTCTGGTTTTGAATTACAAGCCTAGAGGAAAAGACACATGGCAGTTTAGCTTGATTAATGTGGCACTGAGCAGAGGCCCACATCTTGTTCTCTGCAGAATGCCTTGCTTTCTACCTCATTGAATAAATGTATGCTATTATCTCGGTCTTGCTTCAGGCTTTACCAGTGAAATTGCTCTCAATAGAACTGCCAGTGCCCTTTCATTTGCTTTAACCAACTGGTATTCTCCATCATTTTTTTAAACCAGATTTATGAAAGTATAATTTATAATACAGGAAAATTCACCCCTTTTACGTGTATGGTTATATGAATTTTGAAAAATGCATGCAATCATGTAACTCCCACCACATCAAGATACAGGAAATTTCCATCCTTCCAGAAAGGTTCCTTGTGTCCCTTTATAATCATGTCCTCCCCCAACGCCAGCCCCTGGCAACTCTGGATCTGCTTTTGGTCCCTATAGTTTTGCCTTTCCAGAATGTCCTATTAATGGAAACATGCAATCTGCAGGCTTTTGTGTCTGTCTGTTTTCACCAGCAAAATCTATTTCATATTTGTCCTCGTTCTTGAATACATCAATAATTTTTCCTTTTTATTGCTGAGTAACATTCTATTGTATGAATGTACTATTCTCCAGCTAATGGATATTTGTGATGTTTTCAGATTTTAGTGATTATGAAGAAAGTGCCTATAAACATTTATGTACAGGTTTTTCTGTGGACACATATTTTTCATTTCTCTTAGATAAATACCTAAGTGGGAGTGGGAAACAACCAAACCACTTTCCAAAGGCCCTTTCGCTTTTCGACTAGAAATGAATGGGAGTTACTGTTGCTCTATAACTTTGCCAGCATTTGCTATTGTCAGTTTTTTTTTTTAATTTTAGCCATTTTAATATATGTGTCATAATATCTCATTGTGATTTTAGTTTGCATTTCCCTAATAACTAAAATATTAAGCATTTTATCATGTTCTTTTTTGCCATCTGTATATCTCTTCTTTGGTGAAGTATCTGTTCAAAGCTTTTGTCTATTTTTTAAAATGAGTTGTTAAAACTTTTTATATATTCTGGATATGAATCTATCTTTGGATATATATTTTGCAAATATTTTCTCCCGGTATGTAGCTTCCTTTTCATTATTACACAATGTGTGGATTTTTGTGTCTTGCTTCTTCCATTTAGCATTAGTCTTCAAGGTTCATTTATGTATCAGTAATTCACTCCCTTTTATGACTAATATTTTAATGTACAGATATATCATATTTTGTTTATCCACTCATTACTCGATGGATATTTGGCTTATTTCCACCTTTGGCTACTATAAATAGTGTTGCTATGAGCACTTGTGTACAAGTTTTGTTTGAACACCAGTTTTCAGTTCTTTTGAGTATATACATAGGAGTGGAATTGCTGGGTCACATAGCAATACTATGTTTAATTTATTGAGGAATCACCAAACTGTTCTTCTTTGGTTTCACCATTTTAATCCCACCAGCAATGTATAGTATTCTGATTTCTCTACATCCTTGCCAATATTTGTTATTTGTCTTTTTATTATTATTATTGTTATTACCATCCTAATAGGTATGAAGTGTTATCTCATTGTGGTTTTATTTTACATTTCCCTAATAACTGAAGATTATGAGCATCTTTTCATAGGCTTGTTGACCATTTGTATATCTTTATTGGAGATACGTCTTTTCAAGTCTTGCCCATTTTTTAATTGAGTTCCTTGGGGTTTTTTTCTTTTTACCTTTATAGTTTTAAGTTTTACATTTGGTTCTATGACCCATTTCAGGCTCATATGGTTCAAGATATTCGTCAAGGTTCATTTTTACACATTTAGTCCCAGGCCATTTGTTTAAAAGACTGTCTTTTTTTCCATTGAATTGCCTTGCTTGAATAGAATTGTTGATGGCATGGGATATTCTTGGCCTTTAGTCTCTTCCACTAATCTATGTGTCTTTCCTTTTGGAATGTGTTATGTCATATACTTTTGGAGTGTCCATTCTTGAACACTATAGCTTCATAGTAAGTCTTGAAATCAGTCAGTGTGACTCTTCCAACTGTGTTCTTCTTATCCCAAGTTGTGTAGACTACTCTACTCACTTTGATTTTCCATATAAATTTAGAATAAGTTTATCAATATTTAAAAATACCTTGTTGAGATGAGATTTTGACTGAAATGGAATTTGATTGGGATCGATTACATTGAATCTAATGATCTATTTGGGGGAAACCGACATCTTAACACAATTGAATTTTCTCATCCATGAACATACTGTATGTCTCTATTCATCTAGGTCTTCTTTATTTTCTTTCATTAATAATTTATAGTTATCAGTGTACAAATCTTACATGTATCTTCTTAGATTTATTCCTAAGTAGTTTATGTTTTTGGTGCCATTGTGAATGTTATCATTTATTAATTTTAGTTTCCAATCATTTACTGTTAATATATAGAATTATGATCAACTTTTATATATTTACTTTATATCCTGCAATCTTCACAAATTCATTTATTAGTTCTGGTAGCTTTCTTACACATTCTTTGAGATTTTCCACATAGCCAGTGTCATCTGTGTGAATAGAGACAGTTTTATCTCTTCTTCTCCTACCTGCATGACAGCTATTTGTTTTTCTTGCCTTACTTCTCTGGTTAGGATCACCAATACAATAATAAATAATAGTAGTGAGAGTGAACATCTTTTCCCTGTTTCCAATCTCAGTCTCATTTTAAGTGCTTTTTTACTTTCCCTTACTGAAATTCTCTTAACGTCTATAACTCCACACCTTCCACATTCCCTTTGGCTCTTCTTCTTTTTGTAAGAGACTCTTCCTGCAGTTACCCTTAGAGGTTCCACAGAGTCTTTCTTAACCAGATGCTCTGTGCTTTTCACACATACTCCCTGTGTTACCCTATATACTCTTGGAGTATCTGCTGTAACCTATGCACAGATAATTCCTAATTCCACATTCAATACCAGACCTTTCCTAACAGACTCCCCATCCAGTTGCATGCCAGTTATATGTCCCAGGGGCATGTTAGATTTAATATTTTTGATATTTATCCTATCATTCCTATCCTCTACATTTGCCTTGATAAGTTAGTTGGTTTCTATAGCGATATTTTTTAAACACAACTCTGGTTGTGTTATTTTTTTGGCTTAAACTTTCTAATGTCCTATTCCAAACTCTTCACAATGGTGTATAAGTTCCTACATGATCTGAGTCCTAATAACTCTCAGCCTTCATTTCCTATTATTTGTCTTCTTGTCCACTATGCTCTAGTCACATGGGCCTCCATTCTCCTCCTTGAGCCAACCAAGTTTGTTGTTACCTTATATAAGAAATGAATTTTTGCATGACTATTGCTTTTTGGCCATTCAGGTCATGCAGGCTCAAATGTGGCCTCCTTAGTAAAGTTTTCCTCTATTCAATCTAAGTTAGCCACTCCACTGCCTACACATTGTCTTTCATTTGGCCCTCTTTTATTTTCTTCCTAACATTTCCTGCCATCTGCAATCACATTGCTTAATTATTGGTTTCTTGTACTCCTTTATTTCTCCCTCTAGAAATTAAGCTCCAGGAGGGCAGAAGCAATGATCATTTCGAGAGCAGTAACTGTATCTATACCAGTGCCTGGATATATAAGTGTTCATTAAATAATGAATGCTCAGTGAATGAATGGATAAATTTTCTAATTCACCATCTACCTGGTTACATAAGCCAGAAACCTGGGTATCATCTGATTTCATCAGTTTGTTCAGTAAAACAGATATTTTAAGCAGGAAAGGATTTAATACAGAGAATTAGGAAATTCCAGAATAAATTATAAGCAGTAAAGAAGCAAAGGTCGGAGAAGCTGCTGCTACTCTTGAGGGAAAGAAAATACAGACATTTTGAGGAACCTCCACTAAAAATCCAAGCAATCGATAGCACCAAAATTGGTGAGCCTCAAGAGATTACCCTGACACTACTAGCAAAACCACATTCTGCCACCTGCTAAAATCCATGCTCCTACTCACCGTTGCTGGAATAATAATAGATTTTCCTTCTTTTCTATTTTCTAAATCTTTCTTGAGTACCTCTCATGGGAGGAACCTAACATGAGACTCTGCTGGCCAGAGAGTGAGAAAAATATAGGTCCCAAGGCTCTGACATCTTCAATATAGTGGAAGAGTATAGAAGAAAAGATTGGCAATGAAACATTGACAACCATTCAGCCCATGAACTCACCCAACTCTAATACATGAGCAAGTGCTCTAGATTTTACTGCTGCATTTCCCTCAAATGCCTTAAATGTCTTGCCTTCACTAATCCCTCCCCCCTTTGCTTCCATTTAGGCTCTTATTATCTTTTGCAACAACCTAGCTGGTGTCCCTTTCTTCAAAGCCTTGTTTTCCTAAAATAATCTATCTAAAATATAACTGTGTTATTCCTCATTCAATTCAAGGGCCTTTAAAGCTTTACTTCACCTACAAGGTAAATTCAGGTTCCGTAGAAGCGGAAGAAAGGCCCAGCCATTTGACATCCTTATTCTCCCATAACACTGTGCACACCACACATTTCCTCACTGCTCTGCCTTTCTTCATCTCATCCATTTTGCTTGGTATGCTTCCTGCCCTCCTCCACCTAATTTCCACTTATTCCTAAGACATAGCTCAGGTGTCATCTGCCCCTCGAAGCCTGGCTTCATCTTTTCTCCCCTCCTTCCCCCTGGCCCCTCTGCTAACTCCCACACCCATTCTGAGTTAGGAGCATCTCCTTAGTGCCTCTACTCATACGGTAAGAGTTTATGGATTTGTCTCCCCAGCAAGAGAGTTATCATCTTCAGAAAACAGATTCTGCCACCTTGTCTTGGTATGAAGTGCCTGACAAGACAGAGCACACAGCAAACTTTGATGAATGGTTGAATGAATAAATAGAGGCACGCATAAGTACGACACATATTTGATCACTATATTATTTTTAAAGACTGTGCATAAGCAAAGTGAGAATTTTGGAGAAACAAAATGGGGCTAGCACCTCATACTTCCCAGAGACCACCTCTGATTTCTGTTCTAAGAGTAACACATTTTCTTTCCTCTTGTCTGGTTGGATTTGACGGAAAAAGAAGATTGGAAGGGAATTAAAAGGGTTTTTGCACCACTCAGATAGCTTACAGACATGCTTAGAGGAAATTAATAGCAGGGGCCAGGGATCAGATGTGCAGATACTAGCGTTGTTATTCTTTTGAATCAAGCAGTTGGCCACACAAAAGAGATGCTTGCAAAAGAACCACACCCAAATCCAGCCAGATTCAATCTAGCATGAATGAGAGATATTTTTGGTCTACAAATAAGTAGGTACTTAATACTTTGGCATTCTCTTTGACCCATTCATGTGAAGTTGCCTGCTATTCTCAGAGCATTTCTGTACTACAGGAAGATTTTGCTTTTATCTGTTTACCCAAACAATACACTTCAAATGAACAGGCCCCGTTTGTCCAGAAAACACCCTGACTCTACCAATAGGCTACACAGCACAGAACCTGCCTGTTGGTCTTCACACCTAGTGATCTACACCTGCGCTCCCAGGCTGCCTGCTGTTGTGTTCACACTTAGAGACCAGTGCTGGTGTGAAATCCTGCTTGAAGCTTTGCTGCTCCCAGCTGCTCTTCACCACCTTTTCCATTGCTTCCATGGGAAATGACTCAGGGTGAGTGCCAGTTAACCTCCTACCTACTAAACACAGTACATGATGCTTTCTTCCTCCCTCCACTCACTGCTGCCCTCTTAATTCTCTTCTCGTGCCAGTGCTCTCTGCTTTCCTGACTCTGCACCTCTGAGGGCCCTTCTTTGATCAGGATAAATGTCCAGTGCTGCTAGGTAATAACTTAAGATTTCTTGTTTTACCTCCCCAGATCCAAAGCACACACCATTTTAATTGGTACAAACTGCCTTTTATGGGGCTATGGCTTATAATTTGCATTTTAGAGCTATATAAGTGTGCCCTTTATTGAACAAGACTCAGAAAACAATCCCATCAAAAAACAATTCCTGACAGCACTCTAAACAAATTACAAGCACAAGAAGGACCGTCATGCATGAGAAGATGTCCCATTCCTCTTCCTAGGTTCACCCCCATGCACCTTCCCTAGGGAACAAATAGTGCACTATAGCTTTTTTTCAAAATGATGACTGCAGGGTACATGGATGTTGTAAATATCACAAAAAAGATCCCTTGCAGCCCTCCTGCTCAGCTCCTGGGGCCAGTGTCAGAGTCCCAGAATTGCATTAAGAGCATGCATTTTGGGTAAAATAGTCTGATTTTTCCAGATCTGCTACAGTTCTCTTCTAGAGACTCATTTGGAAATTCTTAGAACCTTATTCATCTTGTATATGTCCTCTTTCTCTGCCTGGAGCCAGTGACAAAGATTAAATCAGAGGGCTGTATCCAAGTTATCCTGCACATTTGCCATTTGATTCAGTTCTCTTCTGAAAAGTTCCTTTTTTCACAGTGAAGCATGAGTCCCATTCTTACTGAATCTCTCTAAAGATAGACTATACAATATAAGAAGAGAACTGTTCACTCCTCTCTTGGAAAATAACACCAGGTAGCATTTGGACCTTGAAGATTCAGTGCCCATTTGATGCCCCATGGAAGATAATGGTACCTGCTAGAAGGACAAATATACATCATATATATCATGTGGTAGCCAAGCAGACATGTTTGTGAGCATATGTGAGATACTTCCTGGTGATTCTCAAATCCTCACGGTGAACTACTAAATACAGGAGGTTCTATGTCAAGGTGAGGACAGTATGGTTACAGTTTTTAGGTCTTAACCAGTTTCCCTAGAACACAGTTCAGCAGAACTTACGTGCTAAGCTAATACTTTATGGGGGAAAGAAGGGAAAGTGCAATCCACAGATCCAAGAGTGAGGGAAACTGACAGAGAGGCAGGGAAAGAAGAAAAGCAAATACAAGTTGATACATTACTGAACTAGCCAGAGTTTCTCAAGGAAGTATGTATGGTTTTTAGGTAATATGGAGTGAATTACTACATCTCAGCTGTGTTGGCTCCTCCCTCTCTTTTCTCTCTTGGTCTGTGTTAATTCCCTCACACTCCCATGTTCTCCTAGATGACCGCCTGGGTAGCCTTTGGGGAAAACAGAGTGCTCATGAGTTGCACTGGGTCAGACCTGGTGATGACTGACAGGGTGGGTGGGGCCAGCCAGACCAATGGTCCATATAATATGGGTCCTACACGTGGTCCAGCATGCCACAGGTTGGGAAGATGTGAGGAGGTGCTAGTTACAGCCAAAGTTTGTAAATTTTAAATAACAATCCTTAGAAAAATCCCATCAACTGGAATTAGCATCAAATGGGAAACATTATAAAGGAAGTTGTAGAATTTCAGTAAGGATAAATACAGATTCCTACACTTGGCTAAGCAGAAGAGTTGTTAGAGACCATCGCCACACACAAAAAACCTTCAAATAGAAGAAGTTAGGTGACTTCCCTAGAATCCAGAATCCTTCCTTTTCTCAAAGCTGTGCTTTTTTTTTTTTCTTCTTTATAATAGAAGATATGCCTTTTGGGGATAGTCTGTATAGTTGTAATTTAGGTAATATTTGTCTTTAGATCCTTTTCATATTTATAATTTTACATATCAATACTTTTATGATGATTAATTACACAGATTTATAGGCTTTTCAAAAGAAATATCTCAACATATCTCAAAGAGTTATTTGTAAAGAACAATCTGACTGCAGGAATGTTAGCAATTATGTTAGGAGTTATGATCATAAGTCTAAAGAAGAATACCACCTCAACTGAATTAGAATAAAAGTCATCTGAGAAAAGTAAAGAGCATATATCTTCTTTCAACCTAGTTGCATTTGATTAAGGATTGTGTGAGAACTTGTCCCACACTTGGCTTTTCTTCTGAAGTTTTTGAAATGCTTAAAGGGGAAAAAAAAGTATTTATTACAAGAGCTTTGAAACCAATAGCTTCCCTGTTTCTAAAATGTAGGAACACTAAAGCCTAAAAGTCAACAATTTCAAAAACGTTTTTCAGGTTGAGATTCCCTGGCTCACCTGCAATTCCAGGCCCAGATGTAAATGGCTTTGCAACTTTTAGGAAATGCTTTGGCCTTCATCTGTGTTTAGACCTGCATTTCACTAGACACAAATAGTGGATGAACTCTGTTTTATGTAAAATTCAAAAATCCATGTAAATTCAACAGTTTCAGGATATCAAGATAACTTAGAGTCACATTAATTTTGGTTTTTGCATATATTTTATATTAGTTCTAATATACCCATATTAGGTTCTAATATACCTATATTAGTTTTAATATACCTACATATCAGAAAACAGTTCAGTATTGATTTCTACACTACCATGAAAAATGTGAGACCCTATGTATAGGCAAGAGATATGATATGAGTAACGTAAGATCTCTTTTTTTAAAAAACTTGTGGGTAAGAGAGACTTATGACTAAATACCCAATAGTAAAAGGCAGTAAATAGTTGTGATTCCAAGTGTCATGTGATCATAAACACCATACGGTTTTAGAAGTAGAAAAAGCTAAGCCATTTTTGTAAACTGAGTACACGGGAGTCAAGAGATCTTAAGTGGCTATCCTTAGACCACAGAGCCAGTTTTAGGCAAAAATGCATCTTTTGAAATCTCCAGCAACTCATATGCTTTCTTATCTAGCTCTCTCCTTTTAGGTATTAAAATTCAAAATAAGATTTGTTCTATGAGTAACTTGGAATAAAAGAAGCTTGATTCTTGTTATCAAAGGCATTATAGTGTCATTATAGTGAATAGTCCCCGGGTTTGAATCAAGGCTACTAGTCATGTGATTTTGGCAAGGCTCAGGGACTTGGTCTGTAAAATAGGGATAAATTTTATGCCCAACTCATAGATTCATTGTAAAGATGAAATGAGTGACTTCTATAAAGCACTTAGTGATGGGCACAGAGAAAGCACTTAATATTGTTTATTATTATAATTATTTAAATTGTTTCAATAAATTTATGAGATAATTTTATAATTTATTTACCTTCACTATCCCTAATTTTTCTTTTTCTGTTTGGTGTTAAAATGTATAAGGCCCAGGGGCGCCTGGGTGGCTCAGTGGGTTAGAGCCTCTGCCTTCAGTCCAGGTCATGATCTCAGGGTCCTGGGATCGAGCCCCGCATCGGGCTCTCTGCTCAGCGGGGAGCCTGCTTCCCCCTCTCTCTCTGCCTGCCTCTCTGCCTACTTGTGATCTCTCTCTCTGCCAAAATAAATAAATAAAAATCTTAAAAAAAAAATGTATAAGGCCCAAACTTAGAATTATTTTAGGCAGAAACATTTATATTCACAATTTTGGGAAAATAAAGAGAAGTTCTCAGTAGCATATATCTGGTAGAGAAATATATACATATAGCACTGAGCCCATTGTACCTGACTTGAGAATTATGTGTGAATATTTTTTCTTCACTTTATGAATCTAAACTTTTCAAGAGCAAGGGGTCATATTTTCTTCCTAGATGCATGGTAGTAACATACACATTCTAAAAGTACCTGTAAAATACATGCATTTATCTAATTAGTGTCTCAGATGTTTATTTTATACATTGTGTTTATTTACGGAACACATATTGTAAAAACACAGTGATTTCATTATCATCTGAATATCTAGTAATTGGCATTTCTAATGTCATAATTTATATTGATATTGTCCCTTGATTAATTCTAGAACTATCTGTCGAGCGTGTGTTATGTTCTAGGAATTGTGCTATCCGGTCCTGGAGCTTTCAGTCCAACGGGGAAGTCAGACATTATTCATGTGATGGAAAAACATCAGGTGCCTTCTGAATCAAAATTTAAGAATAATTATTTCCATCACAATTATAGGGTAGAATTTTATTACATTTTAGCTTTTTTGTTAATTGCAATAAAGATTAGCTGAGAATTACCATTAAAAATTGAAAATTAAATACTAAAATTAAATAGTAATTGAATTAAACGGCCTATGTAGATCCTTACAAGAGCCTATGATGCTATAATTTCCCTTTTACATATGGAAAAACATTAAGATCATATTCCACAGTCCTAAAGTTTTAAACATTGATAATCCTTTTGTATTTTATATGTAGTAGTAATCTATTACTCAAAAAAGTGTGTTTCTGGCATATATTAATTATATGGCTTAGTAATGCTAATTGCTTAACTTCTTATATTTGATAGAATTTAATTAGGCAAACTTAAAAGCACAGAAGCTACAGTA
>CM052899.1:13125028-13247716 GCA_028534135.1 Potos flavus | reverse complement strand
AGAAACAGTGCATCTGCTTGCAACCACCCCACCTCCCAGCTCTTCCTCTGCCACATTTGGCCACAGCAGTCTGAGCCTGGAAGGAGTGTTGGAGAAAAGAAGAAAAAAGCCCAAAATATCAGCTATGCTGTCTAATTATTTTTAATCATTAAATCATTCCAATTCTAAGTCGTCATGGTAGGTCCATTTTAGAGTCATGATCTAAAATCCAAACAACAGAAAAACCTGGGGTAGAGAAACAGGCTTCTTTCTTTAGTGAAATCTGAAATACTTCATTGACTGAAGGAATTAGGATGGATTAAAAAATAAGGAAGAGATCTAAAGGGCAAGTTTAAAAGATCCGAAAGAATCCGTTCACAGCAAACCATTAGTATTAACATGGCAGCCCAAATTAGCCCTGACCCTCACTAGCAGAACGGTTACTGAAAACAAGAAAGATTGTAAGAGAAAGAACAGAAATATGTTCCACCGCCATCACACAAACCCAGCTTTGACATGATCACTTGCTGCTCTAGGCAGGTTGTTTGTTTTGGGTTCAGACACAGCAGTTTGATAAGAAAAGAATCTGATGCAAATGGTAAGAAAGGTAAATAATTAACCATGCTACTTTGACAAACAGTGGTAATCTAAGATACCCAGGTTATGCCTCAAAAAAAAAAAAAGCATTAGTACCAGCAAGTCTCCATCCTGAGAAATTTTTCTTTATCTTTTGGATGTCAGCTTCTTTACTTTTACTGCAGAAGCCACTCCCTTTCTTGAGTTGGACCAGGTTGTACTTCAGAGATCAAAAGGAGGCCCTTTCTGACACATTAAATACATGTTCCTATTTCTTCAGTGTTTATCATGATGTTTACTCAGCTGCTCCCTCCCATAACTGTTTTCTGTTTGCAGAATTAAAATCAGATATTGAGTGATACCAAGAGCTATTTAAAAAATGCTTTATCACCTTATAGCCCCTCATAGGTGTTCTGGATCTCCTGTCTCTATATTGTTATCCTGCAAATTCATTAACTGGGAAATTTCCAATAGCTTAGTGGCTCATTCTCCAAACTATGGTCTGAAGGCATCTTAATGGTCAACCAGAATGTAAATTTTCTCACTATCATTCTAAGCACTTTTCAATTCTCTGCCCCTGGGTTAATAATAGCAACCAGGAAAATGGAAAAAAATGTGAAAAGAAAGAAGCAAAAAGAATACAACTTGATTCGAAAAATTGTCAGTATAAATATACGATCATTATGCTTCTTAAAGTTATGTCATACATGAGGATTAGAACCCTTGGGGAAATTATGGTGGAAATTATTGAATTCAAAGATATAGAATGAATTAGTTATACTTCCCCTCCTCTTCTCAGCCCAATTCAGTGTAGTCATTTCAATTGAAGATTTAAATCTGAAAATCAAATTATTTATTTTGATCTACATAGCAATACATCTTTGGTACTACTCAAGAAATTGGTAGAGAAATTAGGTAGTATGGATTGACTTCATAATGTAGGTGGTTGGAATTAAAAACTAATGAAAAAATATCTTAAAACATTCTGTATGAAATTATTTTTTCATGGCCTTTTTATTCCAGTGCACAAGTACAGAGTAGGTGTTAACATTTTATAAATAATGACTATGTGACAGAAATTGGGTGCAAAGCTTAAAGAAAACTTAGTCCTCTATCTTTTGGTAAGTAGGATGTTCAATCTGCTTCATCTAATCTTTCAGAGTCATCTCTTGGTTTGTGTGTCTGTGTGTCTAGTGGGTAGAATGGGGATGGGATAGAAATTACCTTTCTCTCTCTTTCATTTTTTCTCTCTTTCCCTAAATTTTCCATGTTATTCTGTCCAATATTTTTATTTATATGTATCTATGTATATGTGTGTGTATATAATTACCCCAATAAGACTGAAAAAACCAACATCCAAACAAAATTAGAATCCACCAACATCTCAATAGGTGAAATGAAAGACAAAATGAAGTTTTACACACATCTATGCAAAGTCCTACACTAGCATTGAAAAAAAAAGGCCAGTTGCATTAGGACAAGACTAAGAGACAAATGGCTTTAAAACAGAGCTTTATTTAGCAACCATATCACACTGTTCACACATACAGCTTAGAGTCTAGTATTTTAATATTAGGCCACATACATAGAGGCCCAGTAGCAAGTGTGAAGATTGTCCCATCCTTCTTTGCATGAGTTAGAGAAAACTTGGAGCAATCTTCACAGTTTAAGAGGAAAAAAAAGCTATCCAAAGGGTAGAGACCAGGTATAAGCTTTTAAATATTAAAAATTAAGAACAAGTTTTGGGAATTAGGTACTCTTCATTCAAGAAGAAAATATACATGACACATATGGAAGATAAAGTCTATTCTGTTATCCTGCAGCATAGCAATGGGCCCAATGAAGAAAGCAAATCCCATTCATATAAGGAGAAGTCCCTGACAACAGATTAGGCTGCTTGGGAATGTAGTGAGCGTTCATTGTTGGAACCGATCCATCCAGTGAAGGCTGGATAGTGTTTGTCAGAGTCACTAAGGAGAACTCAACCACAAGGCAGCACTTATATCAACTGACCTGCAAAGTCCTCTCTCACCCTGAGACTCTATCATTCAATGAAAGAAATGGAAATTGAAGAGTGATCAATGTGGAGACAAGAGATACTTGATTTGGAATTGATGTACTATGCTATGTGTCTGCTTCTTCATGTAGGATGTGATCTCGCCATGACTGTAGATGGAGAATAGTTCCTTGCCTTCCTAAGATGCTCTTGAGGTTCAACTATAATTTGATGCTACCTATTGGTGCAGCTCTATCTTCTCTTTCTTTGTTGTATTAGAGAAGAGACATGAAATGATCGTGTCCTCAAGGATTTCTTGAAGGCCATTTCAAGCCACAGATGATGATGATGGTGGTGGTGGTAGTGATTTTAGTAAATGTTGCAATCCCTCATGTCTTCTCCTCGGGACCAAGGCACACTCATTTACCCAAACCCCAAAGTGTGTACTGCTGAAGGCTGACAACTGAGTCTCTCTCCAAGAATGGCTTCACCCAAAGTTATGTGTCCTATATGTAGGTAGCCTACATGCAATGAGTGGAGGCCCAGCACCCTTGTCTTCACTTGGGACAGCTTGAAAGGGTTATCTGGGCACCATAACTTCCTGTGGCCTCTCCTGAAACTTCACCAGCATTCACCTTCTCTCCAAGTTTCCCTCTCACACTCCCTTACAGGTATTTTAAGGAAAGGTACTCACCAATAAACTTATTCTAGTAAATCCCCTGTTTCTAGGGAACCAACCTAAGACCACATAGCAATTATGATGATGGGAATGGAAAGGATGATGACAAAGATGAAGGAGGCAGGAGGGCCAGTGGCAGCAGTGGAGAAGGAAATCAAACTGAATTCTATCTCACTGTCCTTTATACTAGCAAATAAAAAGGTTCATTTGATCCTCATAATAAGTCGTGATTGGGCAGGGGCCCGAAATGTTCCCAATCTACAAATAAGGGAGCTGAGAAATGCAGTTGGTGATTTGCTCATGATTAGGGATGAATTTTATAGAAATTCTGTCTACAGGTTCTCATTTTAATGTTATTTCACCTGATTATAGTGCGTGGCACATCAAAGAACTCAGAAATACATTTGTTAGATAAATTAGTGTGATTTCACTGGTCCTTTATCTTTCTTTTTCCCCCCCCACTAACCCTGCAAATTAGGGTAAAAGGGGGGAATATTATATATCACTAGCTCTGATTTTACAAGTGAATCATAATTTCAAATCTGATTTATTTTTAGCAACAAATTTGCTAAACTCACAAGCTGACATGACCAACTTCTTTTGTTTAGAAAATATGATGACATACACGAATAATGTACATGGCAAAGAGAAAGAAAATACGTGAAAGAAAACTCAAGGAGGATTTCCATGACATGCTGGCACAGGGTACTGTGACCCCGGATTTATGTTTATCGTAGACCGGTATAACTTGAATAACAGGTATCAATGGTCAATAAATGTACATACCTCAGCCCAGTAAGTATATATGATGGGCTATTCTTGAATAAAGAGTATTGCCACCAAGTTGTAGATACAAAGAAAAACTTTAGAGAAAACCACCCTGGTTCTGGACAGCATGGGAGCTCTGAGAAATGTTTGTTATTATATAAAATGCAGCGATATGGCAATGAATTAAAAAGAATTTGAGCCCACGTTTGAGGAGGTGTCACTGGTTAAAATATTGCTGACTAAAATCTTGCTCCCCTACTTGGATTTTGCTTGAATAAAGTTCTTGTTTGGATTGTTAAACCATGGACTTTAAATGCTTTCAGGCCAGCTTGTTTAATTAACTGCAGAAAGACTCCCTGTGGTGACCTGGGCTATTTCACTTTGCAGGAGTTTTAGGTGAAGATATTCTGTTGCACAGAGAGGAAATCTTAAGTGAGGTAGGTCATTGCAACTGAGAGAAAATCAAAACCATTATTCTTCTTTCTTCACAGTGGACTTAGACCCAGTGTAAAGAACAGCTGGAAACAGAAAGGGTTTCATTCATTTCAGGAGCAATTCTGTAGTTTGATTCTTAAGTGATGACTGTTGCTAGCAAAATTACCTAGCATCTAAATTCTGATAATGTTTTCTCTCTTTCCACGGTCCTATGTGCTGTACTTCAAAGTAGTGAAAAATAGAATACCTTTATTCTAAGATGCAGAAACTATAATGAGAATGATCAAACTGATTTATCCAAGATAAACGGCAAAAACTGTTGGGAATGTCACCATTGCTTTTTAAGTTGACTTTCAGTAATCTGATTCAAACAGAACTAACAGGAGTCTCGACATCTACACGCAACTAATTAAGACAGTGTTTAATAAGAAACTTAATATAGTAGAAAGATGATGTGATTCTCTGACCTTGAAAGTCATGATTTTTCAAAGTCTAATTTCTCATCTGTCAAATAAAAATAATTCTGACTTGGCAGGTCTACTATGAGGAACAGATTTAATATTTATAAAACGTGTAGCATGGTGGCTGGCCCATGGTAATCTGCTAAATAAATTACACTGGCAATTATCGAACTGTGCTTTGAAATTAGAAATGATTTCCGTTACACTGAATACAAAACAGAACAAAATGAACAAATTAGAAATTGTTTTCCATGTGCCTAATAATTTCCTGCAATTTTAAGCCGTAATAACTGCTTTAGGTCACTGGAGGCCTGAAGCCACTAAAACCACTTAGGACCTGTGATTGGAGGATGGTGTAATATCTTTGAGAGCCCAAATTAAGAAGCAATGTCTGCATTTGGAGACACAACGAAATCACACGTGTTTCCTCTCAAAAACTGATGGCTAAAGAGAACTCAGAAGCCCACTGATCAATCTCAGAACTATGCCTGCCCCCACATCAGACCGCCTACTGCTCTGAAGGGAGTGGGGGGAGGATGAACTTTGAAGTGAAAGTATGGGTTTGGAGAAGGTTGCTTTGGATGATTCTTCTGGAAAAAGCAATCAAACTGGACAAGATCTGATAGGATCTTTTTGACATGGCAGATATATTCCTTTTTGTTATTGTTGCTTCAGTTTTTCAATGGTAGAGTCACTCCTAATCCAGTAGAGGAAATTTCTAGTCAATTCAGTAAAGACAAAAAGCATCCAAATAAACATTTTGTTTGATATTTTCCACCAGTTTCCTGGGAATTCACTCATTTATCAATTCTGTTCAGTATTAGCCAGACTTTAGCTCTCTGCAGACCCAACTTTGAATAGAGACTGACAACTTTTTCATCAGAAAGAATGACAACTATAACACTATCATGGGTTGAATTGTGTCTCCAAAAAGGTACATTAAGGTCCTAAGCCCCCAAACCTTAGAATGGGACCTTATGTAAAAACAGGCCCTTTGTCGATGTAACCAAGTTGAGGTCATAATGGATTTGGGTGAGCCCTCTATTCCAATGACTAGTGTCCTTATTAGAAAAGAGAAATTTGGACACAGACACACAGAGGGAAGATGATTATGTGAGGATTGAATCAGAGATTGGGGGGAATTATATTGCCACAAGCCAAGGGGTACCAGGGGTTTCTGGCAGCCACCAGAGGCTAGATAGAGGAAGAAAGGATCTTTCTCCAGAACCTTCAGAAAGCATGGCTCTACTAACTCTTGCTTTTGGGCTTCTAGCCTCCACAACTCAGAGACAATAAGTTCCGTGTGTAAAGCCAACCAGTCTGTAGAAGTCTGTTACAATAGCCCTAGGAAACAAATACAATACCCATAACCATTTTGATGTGAAAAATGAAGCTTGTAAAGTTAAAGCAATTGCCCAAGATCCCCTAAATAGTAACAGGTAATCCTTCCCTCATATATGATACAGCCTGCACACGGTTCATGTAAGGTTATTTCTCTTCAATAGCTGAATAACTTTTGAGATACAATTTACTGAATTCTCTACTTGGCCTTTATACAAAGCCACAGACAAAACAGTCTGACTCATTTGTTTAAAAATCTCTACTCCATAAATAATTGACCTTGAAAACCACCAAAGAAAAATTGTACATAATGCCTATAGTCATTTTGTTCTTCTTTCCTCTTACTGTAATTTATGACTAACGCTTCTAGTCTCATGTGAATTGAAAAAGTCTCATAAAATAGGCCCCCACTTTTTCATTGTTGTTGCTGTTTAAATATAACATGAGGGGCACCTGGCTGGCTTAGTCAGAAGAACATGCAACTCTTGATCTCGGGGTTATGAGTTTGAGCCCCATGGTGGGTGTGGAGATGACTAAAATAAATAAAGAGATATCTAGATAGATAGATAAATAAGTAAAGCATCAACATCTTTTATGCATAAATAGGAAATTTCTAGGTGAAAAACTCCTTGCCTTCTCAGAGCTTTCAATGCTCAAATGCACTGTGAAACTCTAAGAAAGGGACATGCTTTGCAAGATTTCTCATTCTGGTTTTTTTGTTTTGTTTTTGTTTTTGTTTGTTTTTTGTGGTGCCCTTTGTGAATGGCCACTCATAGAACACACCTTTAAAAATATCCTTCTACATAATTATTTTTAAACAGAACATCTTTCACCTGGAAGTACCATAATCTATCAGATCCTTATTTTAGAAATCAAGTAATCATTCTCTCTGATGTACTGCTTGCATACTTTGTAAAACTCCCCTCCTTTCGAACATAGCATAGGTCAAGGATCCTAAGATACACACTGTCTGCAATTTAACATCCCGGGAGACAATACGTCTCTCAGCCAGATAGCAGCTGTGCCACCCTTGTCCTGGATTACATCGAAACTCACCAAATACAAGAAAATACTGAAAACATAATGGTACATTAAGAAGCGCTCCTGAGAGTAACTCTCCTGATGCCACAGAGCAGTGCTTCTTAAACTTTGGGCGTCTCAGAATGTCTTGGAATACCAACGTAGAATCAGAAGCCCAGTCTCATTGAAATGGAACATGGCCTGCACCTCTATTTTCACCACTTTTCTAATTGATTCTGACACATGCCAAATTTTGAAACTTCGAAAATTACCAAGTAGATGGTGATGGGGGTGTGTGTGTGTGTGCGCGCACGTGCGTGCGTACATGTGTGTCAGGGAAGGGGGAGCATGAATACCAACAACCCTGATCTAAATGCCATTCAGAAAAGTTGAACCCTGAATATGAAGAAGTTTAGGGATATCTTAACTACTTTCACTTCTTTTCCTTTTTCTTTTTTTTTTTTCGATAGCTGGTGAAATTTAAATAATTACACTTAAAAGAGCTCTTTCAACAAATAACAAAAAATTGTAACTTGGAGCACTCTTACAATGTCATTGGCAAGTTTTTTTCTTCTTTTTAGTGGAACATAAATATTGGTATATCTTAGGATTTATGGGTCCTGCATTCTGTTGGTACTTCTTTTGGCACCTAATATAATACCTTACAGAAAGAATGTCCTCAATAAATGTATAATAAAAGTGAGCAATAAAAGAAATCAAAACATAAAGCCCTCTGAAAATGTATTTCCATTAAAATATATTGCCTAGGTAAATGTGTTCCAAAGCTACCCTCCTAAAATACAAATGTGGTCACACCTTTGTTCTTTTTAACACCTAAATGTGGTTTCCCATTTCCTGAAAGATGAACTCCAAAGTCTTGAGCGTGCACAAAGATAATTCACAAACTGTCACACATCTACTTTTCAATCTCGTCTCCTCTCGCACCTGCCCCAGCCTGCACTTTAGCTACATTCAAATCTCCTCGGTTTCCCCAAACTGAAAATTTGCTTTCCAGTCTCTGTGTTGCCCTGGAAATCCTGTCCCCGATTTCCTGGGACTAGCAAGCCCCTCGTTACCCTTTTGACCCAGCTTAGGTACAGCCCCTTCAAGAAGCTCAGGGACGAGCCATTTCTCTTCTCCCATGACCGCCTGGATGTAATTGTGCTGCAAAGCAAATCACATTGTAATATAACTACTTATTCACTTGTATTCTCTCCCATCCAGAATGGGAGCTGTAATTTAGTAATCTAACACCGGATGAGGTTCATGGCATGTAGTACAGGATAAAGGAATGGTCGTTGGAGTGGCTTGAGGGATGGCCTTGGAGGAAGATACAATTCACTGTGACTTTCCCAGCCTGCTCATTCATTCATCTGTTCATTCATCATATCTGTCTCTACGTGCCAGGTGCTGTGCTAAGCAATGGATATAGGGTAAAGGCAAGACAGATGATCCCTGCTCTCCTGAAGTTTATAATCTCACAGGACAGACAGAGTTTAAATATATAAGTGTACAAGGAAAATTAACTGCACCATGTGTATTGTCTATCTATAACTGGGCTGCCTGAGAGCCCTGTCTGTGAGTGGTGTCACTTTCAAAGTCCAGCTGTAGGCTTGATGAAAAAGGTGAATCTTGCCTAAAAGGGCCACTCTGACATGCATCATGACTGGTGACCCCTGGCGGCTCTCTGGCAGAGGCACCTTGCTGCCTACCCATGATTGTTCTCCATTTCTTCCTCAATAATAGAACACTGATTTATCTGGGGCCACAGTGTGCCCAGCTGAAAGATGGCATTTTTGAGCCTCACTTGGAGCTAGGAATGGGCGATGAGATGTCAGCAGGAATGCTAGAGTTATGGAAAAGTTCCTTACAAGAGGCCAACTCATAATGTTATATGTCAATTATATCTTGATTTAAAAAAAAAAAAGGTCAAGTAGAAAATGTGCTCCTTTGCCCTCCTTTCTTTTTTCTTGCCTGGAACATGGACGTGATGGCTGGAGTACAAGTAGCCATTCTGGACCATGAGGATGCCTTGAGGATAGAAGCCATTTTCAAAAGGTGGCAGAACAGAGAGAAGGAGCTGGTGTCCTGATGACCATGGGGCCAGTTTTCTACTAGACCTGAAGTCCTTGTCTCTTACTTCTTAAGCACTGTAATTTGGGTTTATCATATATGCAGCTAATCCTAATCCTAATAGATACTGCGATAAAACTATTTGTCATGTTACCAAAAATTGAACAATACTTGAGTTTGTTTATAACTGTTGAGTTTAAAACTTTTTCATATATTACCTTATCTGACCCACTAACTAAAAATCCTATTAGAAAATCAGGGGATACATTTATTTCACCCAATTTATGAAAGAAAATCCACCAAGCCCACTCATGTATCTTAGACTTGGCTCATGTTATTTCCTTGGTTTACAGACTTTGTTATGTCTTTCCTTCATTAAGTCCTCCTTCTTATCCTTCAAGACATAGTTTAGGTATCAGCTCTTTGAAGAGTTTATCCACCCTCACGCCTGTAGTAAAGTTACTTGTGACATGATTTTTGTGCTAACTTGAACCCACAAGGACTGTTTACAAAATTAATCTTCTTCCTTTGACGCAGAAAATGTCCAAAAGAAGAATATTCTCCCTTGTTATCAGTTCAAGGTAACTAGCCAGCAATCAGGACCCGTGAGTCTTACTTTTGAAAACAAAGGAAATGAATTCTGATTTGGATAGACTTGATAAAATAATTACCATTCTTGATTATCATCCCAACATGATAAAATGGAGCCCCTGTCCAGTATTTCACAAGGTCACAGAGTTTTTTTCCCCCAAGTTGTATTATGCTGTCATTGGTGGGCCTTTAACTGAATATTGAGGACCTCTAGTGCATTTTTGTTTCGGGGGCGGGGAGTTTCAACGAGTTTTCTCATTTGGTCTAAGACAATTGGATTCTCAAACAGCACCAAATCGTCTATCACTCAGACCTCATTATATTATTTGTTCATCTCGATGAATAAATCTCAATGAACAATTCTTTCAGAAGTGCTTCTAAAGGGGGGGTGAACCCTCGAATTTTCATTTCTCTGGGATTTACGCATTTGGCAAATGAGGGCTTTGGTGTTTGCTACTACAGTTTACGGGAGCTGCCAAGTTTCACCTTGGGCCTCCTAATTTGTTCCAGTGGCCCAAGTGAAACTAGCAGCATTTGTTTGAAAATGCTTCTTGCCAGGTTTTGTTTGCCAAGGCTGATGGGTTTCGTTACTGATTCAATAAGGCGGTGATGGCAGAGCCCAGCGGTTCTGGGCTTGTGATAGGCCGGGCATTGTGGCTCCCAGCCTGGGGGGACCTGGGAGCCACTGTTTCCATAAGAAACAATAGTTAAGTGGAAAAGGTCACCAGAGATACACTCTGTTAATTTGGTCAGAGTGCCTCTTGGAGAACAAAGCATGGCCCCTCATAGCCGAGTGAAAGCAAGCAACCTCCTCTTTCCAGGTCACTTTTGAAGCTTATCGTTATGAAGTATAAACAATCAAATTCCTTGGAAGCAAGTGCAGCCCTTTCAATATTGCTCACAGAATCTCTCACACTGTGGGCTTTAATGAAAGCCAAGTATGCTTCTCTTTCGCAGGGGCAAGCAAGATATACCAGGGGTAGGGGTGGGCTGGCTGGGGACTGGAGGGTTAATTGCCAGCTGTTGTTTTTTTTTTCTTTTCTTTTGTTATTGGTTAACACTACAGTTTCTTCCTCTCCTGGTAGTGAAACGTATTAATGCCCATTTCACAATAAAGTGGTTCTTATGAGCTACTGTGATGGAAGGCACTCATAAGCCCAGAGCTTGATAAACCTGAAATATTTAAAACAATGCTGTTATTATAAGCCAGTCAAGACCAAGTTTTCTGGGTTTAGGCCTGGCCAAATCTTCCTCCTGTACCTCCTGCTACATTTTCCCTGTTCTTCTTCATCTATGGGGGGGATATAGAACTTTAAGTGGGTTGTGGTAACTGCTAATGAAGGTTTCTTCTCTGGTGCACATGTGTTAATTTCGTGTTCATAGATTTTACTTTATATTCAGATTTTTAAAAACAGTTTTATATTGCTGACATTTATATTTATATCAATTGCCCTTTGGTAAAGTTTTGTTCTTCTGTAATCGTTTTCTCATTTTTAATTATTCAGTAAGTAGATTTCCATGAAGACTTCCCTCTGCTGGGTTTGTTTTGGTTTCAGGTACCTCTGATTTATCAAGGTCATTCTGGATTCTTATCAAGGTCAGACTCTCTCAGAAGATATTAAGGCATCTGATTAATGGCCTGTGGGTCAGTCAGTTTCCCACCATACATTTCTTAGAGGATGGAATCTTAAAGATAAATCCAATTTGCTTTGCTGAGATACTCCAATCCTCTTTCCAAGGTTGTCACCCTTCCCTTCTTGGCTCCATGTCATAGCACACTGTTCGTTTCATTGCTAACATAACGAAATATGCAAGATTTAGGAACAACCTTTAGTATATTATATTTTATTTGCTGTTAGGGATTAGAAACTCAGTCTAAGCCTCGTAACAGTCTGTGCTGTCCTAGCGAACAAATCATGCTCAAATTCTATTCTCTAAGCTGTACAAAGAGCTTCTTTGTTATACCATGGACCGGATCCCTTGGTAGACTGTCACCCAGCTGTGGAGGCTGAAGGGACAGGTGGGACTGCAGGAGAACACGTTGCTTTGATCAATGATGATCTTGCCGCACTTTTATGGTAGTGAAGGAACCAAATTGAGATGGATTTCAACATGGGAACCAAGGGATAAGTAGCTCGACATTAGGATACAATGAAACAGTAAATGCAGGGAAATAACAGATATCTTTCAAGAAAATGAAAAATGTTTCCAATACTTTCTATCCAAATGGTCTCTCAATAATGTTAATAACAGTAACAATAATAGGGGCGCCTGAGTGGCTCAGTCGGTTAAGCATCCAACTCTTGGTTCTGGCTCAGGTCATGATCTTGGGGTCATGATATCAAGCTCCTTGTTCAGTGGGGAGTCTGCTTAAGATCTTCTCTCTCCCCCTTCTGCTCCTCCCCCCACTATCTTATGTTCTCTCTCTCAAATAAATGAATAAATCTTTAAAAAAATAGTAACAATAATAATCACTTTAATTCATATCCTTAACTTATCAACTTTACTTTTAATTCTGATAAGTAGTTAGGCCCTCATCAAGTAATCTTACCATAAAACAGATTTATGTTTTTGTTCCGAACACTGTGTTTTATTCTCATTTTATTTCTTTTTTTAAAGCTTTTTATCTTGGGGCACCTGGGTGGCTCAGTTGGTTAAGCCTCTGTCTTTGACTCAGGTGATGATCCCAGGGTCCTGGGATAGAGTCCTGCAACAGGCTGCCTGCTCAGTGGGGAGCCTGCTTCTCCCTCTACTCCTCCCCCCATGCTCATGATCTCTCTCTCTCTCACTCTCTCTCAAATAACTAAATAAATTAAAATCTAAAAAAATAATAAAGCTTTTTATCTTGATGACAACAACTTTAAACTTGGAAGGAAGAGTAAAATAAACCAGAAATACCCTTCACCCAAGATTTGCCAGGTGTTGGCATACATATTTCCCTATCTTTGCAAGAGCTAAATTATACCATGCACACACACACACACACACACACACACACACACACACACACACTACAAATATACTATCACACATTATTATTCTTTCTGAACTATGTGACACTTCACCATGTTGCCTAAGAACTTTAACACCACAATATAATTATCAACTTATGAAAATCTCAAATGCAGGCACCATCACGACCTAACATACACACCACATTCACATACACCCGTTGTCTCAATGATGTACTTGATGGCACCTCTTCCTGGCCCAGCGCCCGGCCCAGAGTCACACACTGCACTCTGCTTGTCTCCTTGTCCTCCTTCCATCTGGACCAGCTCCTTGGCCTCCATTTTCATTCATGCTATTTGCTACTTTAAGCATGAGAGCAATATTAATTTTGCAAGACAATTCTACTGCCAACATTTTCTGTGATGAGATTTGTATGACCTTAGGTTTTATTTTAGAAAATCATTCTTCATATTATGGGAGTAGCAATATTTTAATACTAGGGAAAAAAAAAAAAAGGACATTCTGCATGGAGACTTCACCTACTTCTGAAGAATAAAAACCAAAACAATTAGCTGTGTGAATTATTGGTTTTCCCTTTACATGTCAATGGAGAGCTTATTAAGTTCTAATTATATAACAAATTTAATTGTAATGCTTAAATATATAAACATTTTAAAAATGCTTTTAATGACCATTTTGTTAAAAATTCCACACTAAGACAACAACCTTAATAGAGAAAACAGGATAAAAGCTATGAACAGGGAATATATAAAGGGGATAACCCACAAGACCATCAAACATGAGGTGTTTAATTCTGTCAGTAATTGCAGAAATGCAAATTAAGACAATAATGAGTATTACTTTGTACTATTACATTGGCAAAAATTTGAAAACAGTGTAACTTCCAGTGTCCCTACCATACCTGACTGGACCAAAGATGAGCACCTGACATGGGGCATTCTAGGTATAAAGTTGCTGGCAATTTATGAGGTATCCCATTTGGCTCAGAAAGATAAAATGGAAAAATTCTATTTGTTCCTTGAAAATCTGTATTTAGCAACTTTTTTTTTTTTTAATGAACAAGTTAGAGGGGACAGTGGAAGTCAGAGACATGAGGTAGAGCAGAGGCAGAGGGTAACAGGAACACTGATGGGCCATGGTGTCCAGAGTAATGAGGGGTAGGACTTGGGGTAGGAATAGAAGCCAAAGAGTGTAGAAATAACAGAACCCCCTGCAGAGAGTAACATATAACAATTACTAGAGATGCCATCAGGGACACCATAGAAGCAAGGAGATTAGCCTGGGTTTCTGCCGGCCTCTTAGCCTGTGTAGTTTGGGTATTTTCCAGTTCTCTTTTGGGGAGAGTGGCAGTTGGGGGCGTAGTAGGGCAAGAATATACAAGATTTTTTTTAAAAGGCCTTCAAAATCCCAAAGGAAAAATGACTAAAAAGATTCTTGTACCTAGCCAAATCCCCAACCAGGTATAAGGGTAGAATAAAGACATTTTCAGACAATGCGAAGAAAACCCATCCTAAAATTCAAAATGAACTAAGATGTTTCTTGATAACTTTTTTGATGTGCCAACATTTCATCAAAACCACTTAAATTCTTCTGAAGTTATAATGTTGACAAATGTGCGACATTGAAAAGGTGAATTAAAACACAGACTTCACACTATGCCGTCATTCACCACCTGTTCAAACAGCACTTTAGGTCCTCCTTCAAAATGTTTTAAGATACTAAAATATCTTAAAATTAGGGACACCTGGGTGGCTCAGTCGGTTAAGCAACTGCCTTCTGCTCAGGTCATGATCCCAGGCTCCTGGGATCGAGCCCCTGCATTGGGCTCCTTGCTCAGTGAGGGGGGGGGGGCTGCTTCTCCCTCTCCCTCTGACTGCACCTCCCCTTGCTTGTGCTCTCTCTGTCAAATAAATAAATAAAATTAAAAAAAAAATACAACATCTTAAATTTAAAATTAAAACATGGAAGACAAATAAGACATGGATAGACCAAGTTGGCTTCTGAGAATTTGACAGAGCAGTATGGGAGTCAGACATGAAAGGAAATGGCTACTAAACCAACAGAGTGTAACAAGTTTGGCAATAGTAAAGGTAGATCCCAGGTACAGGGGAAGCACAGAGGAGGCCACTGCATACCCTTACCGGGAATGCCATTGGTGAGGTGGTCTATTGGAGCAAAGCATTGAAAGATAAAGTAGAAGGCAGATTGGGATGGAGGTAAAAGTTGCTGGGAGGCTGAAATCTGGCTGAGAAGCTTTTAGGTAGCAGGAATATCTGCTAGACAAGGAAGCAAGAAATAGGATGTAATTCAAGACTGCTGACATGTGGGGAGTGAAGAACAGATTATGAGACTGAAGTTGAAGGCGGGGCAAAATCAGGTGCCACAAACTCAAAATAACTTAAGGGAAGGTAATATAAATGAGAACACGTGAGCAGGCTTAAAACAATATGTGCCAGGCAGAAAGGCCCAGTCACTTTACTTTGGTAGATATGCTAAACCCTGAGCCGGTCCAATCTTACCAAATGGGAATCTGGTTGGAGAGGTAAGGGAAATAGGATCACCAAGTCTGTGTGCATAGGATTCTCAGAGTACTAAAGTTGGCAAATTGCTGCTGAAGGCCGCCAGAGTGCTAACGTGGGTAAGGAAATGCAGTCCTTATGAAATATTAGGTCAATGACTACTAGCAAATGATGCATCTACGTTTACAAGTCCAAAGTGTTACTACAGCTATTTAAAATAGGTTGTTTGAAACAAAAATGAATGGGATGGTATCTTGGAAATATATCAAATAGACTATGACTGATGACAGTATTAAAGAAAAGGGTGGGCATTTTGCAGAAGGTATAAATGGTTAATGGCATTAACTGAGGGATTTTCCCTAATGAGGTGACATTTCAAGGAAAGGTGAGGTGTGATCTAATAGAGAAAGTAAAATTATTCCTGCTTTGGAGGTAATGTTTAAAGCAAAGCGTTTTTAATTTGGTTTGGATTTTTTTTTTAAGATTGTGTATTTTAGAGAGAGAGCATGAACAAGAGGGGCAGAGAGAGAGGGAGAGAGAATCTCAAGCAGACTCCACGCTGAGCGGGGAGCTCGATGTGCGGCTCGATTACAAGACACTGAGATCACTACCAAAGCTGAAACCAAGAGTCTGACGCTTTACTGCACCACCCAGGCACCCCTTAAAGTATTTTTAAATTACAAATAAACTATAATTAAGTTAATCATTTTCTGTAATAGGAAACAAGTGGAATTTTTAAAATTTCATCTTAAGTTGTATAATACATAAAAATACATTAAAGTAACTAGATACATGAAATCCACTGGTTACATCTTACAAAATATCCTTATGGGACTTGGTTATTATTTGGGTCATATGTAATGAGTCCTAGGGCTTTGTTTCAGTTAAGTGGCTATAAGCGTATCATTTAAAAACACAAAGAATAACTGCCCACATCTGCCCATCTCCCTTATGCCCACTTGATGACGTGTAGGTAGAATCTGTTTTGACAGTGGTTCCAATTAGCGTCTCTACGGTGACTTGCACGTTTTTAACCTGGAGAGACCGAATCCTTTGGTCCAAGTAGATGGACCAAATCCATCTACTTCCCTTTCTCAATGTCACACATAGCACTGGCTGGTGTAACAAAAGTTCCTCATGAAAGTTGCAATCTCCAACCCCTCTTGCGCTCTTGGTGAACTATTTAGAAAGCTAGCAGAAGCTAGCCTCCTCCCGAAATGATGAGTTTGAGGAAAAGAAATTAACAAGCTGTGTGGGGGAGCCGCACATGATCAGCCATGCCTGCTGTCTAAGTCTGTCGGTTGGTTGTTGCTATGACTACAGAAAGCCCGTGGAACCCAATGAGCTGTCTGCAGCAGTGCTGAGAGGACCAGCCATTTTACTTATGGAAAACAGTGTGGCATATTCTGCTGAGCCTCCCCCTGGAAGAAGCATTTTTTTAAGAATCCATTCAGAGAAGAGAGAAGCACCGGGCATGCTAGCATGCGGTTATTAGAGCCCTGCACGCCTGCGAGCTGCCGTTTGGACAAGCCGTTGAGGGCTGCTCTGATTAGCTGATTCGAGCAAGTGGAATGCAGAGTGATAATGCTGCCTATCGGCTCTCAGACAGCAGAAAAGGGTTTTGTCTTGGGAAGGCAAGCCTTCCCCGCAATATCATCGCAGCGGCTCTTTGGCTGCTCGCCCTGAAAACGAGTGACCCAAAAGGAGGGTGTCACCGACTGCAAACAGCGGTCCTGCGCCTGGCTGCTGCCTATGAGCGGCGGGGCTGAAGAAGCAGGTGTGTGCTCGGATGGGCACGGGGCTGGAAGGCAGGCGCACGCTCTCGAGTGTACCTGCTTCCTGTTAACAGATTGTTGGCTCCCGGAGATCTGCCTACCCGCTGAGGCCGAGGCTGGGAAGGAGGTCCCTGTGTAGCCACTTGACTGACAGAGGTAAGCTTTTTTTGCCCTTTTTTAAAGCTAGGTGTCACAATAATTTGGAGCAAAACTTAACCTAGAAGATTTATATTCATTGTGTTCTCTGGGTTTACCAAAGAAGCATGCACGTACGGACACACTTGCATGCATTTCCACAAAATAGTGTTGGAAACAGTTGTTTCAGTGATACGTCCTAGAAATTGTATGACTAAAAAAAAAAAGAAAGAAAGAAATTACTGATATGCCTGGGAGTATAAGATATTTAGTGTTTGAACAAATCATGACAGCTTGTCGTTCTGGGCAGTCTTCAGAACCAACCATCTTTCTCCCTCATAAACAATGGGTCCTTTTATTAACTGTACTTGGACATATATTAAGAGAATTACATGGGAAATCAGCAGCTTGGAAATTGTGGAGCATTTTTGAAGCCTCATCAACGATTTATTTCACTCTTCGCACACCGATGTATACATTTAAATTCAGGAATTCCGTAGGTCACAATAGCCAGTGGGTTTTGCACTTGCTCATCCTGAACTTAGAGTCTGGGGAGTGTCGTTTGATTTTGTTGAGGGTAGTTGTAAAGCAAACGGTGTCGATACTGGAAGCCGCTCACTGGTCCTTTCCTGGTATCATGCATGCCACGCTAGCCCAGAGCACAACACCCCCATTGTGTTCCCCCGGCTCGGAATCCAGGGAGAGAAAGGAAGCGAAATCTCTGCATTGAGTTCAAGCCCAGCTATAGTGTGTGCCGGTAAAACTTCTTTTATTGCCTGGTTTTTCTCACAAGCAGATAGGTTTCGGAGATAGAGTGAAACCAAAAACACTCACACCTCCTACAAATGTACGCTCACGTTCACGGCGGATGTTTGCTGTCGACTGCTCCAAGATAATAGCACAGATTTTGGATTGCAGTAGGAACTGCCCCTTAGTGAGTATTTCTTTGATTTAGAGTCTCTCAGGAACAAAGCTATTACTGTGAATTGAAATTTGTCAGTCAAATTGAAATCCTTGATGAGGAAATGACCGGATGATGATTAAATTTGGTTTTAGCAACATTCCCGCTTTACCTAAGCCAGTCCTATTGTTGGTCTCCCAACACATCAGATCATTTACAGTGCTGTTGAAAATAGTTAATGAAAAACATTTGGTTGAAAACTTTGAATGAAAACCTTTACTGAGGATTGAATCTGCCCTGAAATGTAAAATAGTGTCTAAGATCTACTTCTAAGAAATAGATTTTTATCTGCTACCTTTTTTCCCAAAATATGGATGACATGGGAATCACCTTTTAATTAAGTATAATAATATAATTTTTATTGCTACATATGAGCGTACATTACCCACTTCACAGGTACAGCAATGTCAACAGCCCTCAGAGAAGAGAAGTATAAAGTACGGGGATAATTTTTTTCACAACTTATGTCCTAAAGGTCACCAGTACTCAAGATATAGAGACACAGACTGAGCAAACTCAATCTAGGAATTCATGTCCAAACGTTTAATGATGAGAACAAATAGGAATAATGTCTATTTGTGCCTGTGAGCCTCGTATAGGGGAAAATGGTGAAGTGAGTGCATTACTCTTCACTTATGTTTAACTATCAAAGGAGAGCTAAATGAACAGACTTAGTTTTGAGTTAAATTCTGTAAATAAAAATACCAGCCAAGGAAGTGATTCTGTTACAACAGATACAAGGCGGAGATGGGGCGCCTGGGTGGCTCAGTGGGTTAAAGCCTCTGCCTTCGGCTCAGGTCATGATCTCAGGGTCCTGGGATCGAGCCCCGCATCGGGCTCTCTGCTCAGCGGGGAGCCTGTTTCCCTCTCTCTCTCTGCCTGCCTCTCTGCTTACTTGTGATCTCTCTCTCTGTCAAAGAAATAAATAAAATCTTTAAAAAAAAAAAAGAATACAAGGTGGAGAGAGTCTCTCTCCAGTTTAATTCCCTTCAGAGCTTTGCACTGAAAAAAAAAAAATTAGAATTAGCACAGTGGGAAGACCTGCAGCGAGAAAACAATTTCTAGTCAGTTTCTCTTAGGGCAGCTTGTAGAAGAACAAGGCGCGGGGTACCTGAGGCGTACCTGCCTGCCGTGCCCTGTTGCCTTCACTGGAGCGCCAGGTGCGACAGAGCCTTGTCACACTTGAGTGTCACACAGACGTTATACCTGTGTTATTATTTTTTCCTACATTAATAACCTTTTAAAGGCGATATGCTATGAAAGATTAGTGTGTAAGTCCACTGGTGCACAGTACATCAACAGTTATTAATTCAACGCCTTTGAGAACCACATACAGACAAATAATTCCTATCTTTCAAGATTGCCCCTTAGCTTTTGTCTCTTTATGTATCCTTATTTTCTGCCCCTTCCCAGCTCACTGGCTAGCAATGTCAAATACTTTGTAATTTCCCAGCTCACTTGCTAGCCATATCAACTACTTTGTAATTTCCCAGATGCATTATTCCAAAGTTTTGCAAAGCCTCTGCGCAGACTTTTTCTTTACATCTCCCCGAGGTGGCAGGCACCTGTCATGCATCTTTCAGAATATAGCTAGGCTGTCTCCCCAGACACTTCCTTACTTTCTCTTTCGGCTACATCTGAATCTGATGTCTATACTCTGTCCACTACACCATATTGCATTTGTCTCTCCCCACAGCCTCCCAGAGTTTTATTGACCCCTGAATGTACTTTGTCCAGGGTCTAGGACTTTGCAATCAGTCATTATGCTGGTAACCTCAAACTTCACTATTTTCTTCTTAGTTACTGTAAATACAGACTTGATCTTGAAGCAGAAATCCTATTATATATTATACTACCTTTTATCAGAGAAACTCAAGATACTCAGAAACAGCAATGAGGCTCTAATTTCCCTGATACTGAAAATATGGCTTCAGGATCACAATGTGATAAAAGCTCTAAATGTCCTATATCAGAATTTTTTGAGGAAAAAAATTTACGACATGTAAATTTTGAACAAAAAAAGGACTTGAAAACTTTAGTAGCTAGAAGATGCAGTTTTTCTACTCACAGGTATTATGAAGTTTGTAGGGAAAAATAAGCATAGCAAGTACTCTTATTAGAAATTTATTCTAAAATCAGACCATTTAAAATTAATGTTGAATTGCTGATAATTGCTGATTCTAACAAAGATATTTATGGGATTGTTTTTCATACTGAAGCTAGAAAAAAGTAGAGCTCATGAACTGGAAAGAGATCAAATAATTGACATAAAATCTATGATCGCAGAATTTCTTTTAATTTTCCTAACTAAGCCTAAAAGGTTACTGGTAATCAGTAGTTACATTATACCTCCCTATAATGTGGGTTCCTGGGTGAGGGAGAGAATATTCTGTGAGTATCTCTCTTGATATAGACACACTTTTGGTTACAGAGACTTCTCACATTTTCTCTATACTAGATGGCATGGTAATTATTTTTTTAAGTAGGCCTAAATGTTGATAGCCTTTTTATGGAAAAGTTGCCACAATGCTGCAATCAAAAATAAGAATGGATTAGGAATTTTCCTAAAAAGAAATAATAAAAAATCCTCTGTCTCCAAGATAAACATTTGGCAGCAAAAGTTGTAATCAATGTTATATGAATTTTTGTGCATAAATTAACAAAGATTAGGAAGTTTAAAATATCCAAATGTTTGGAATTAGAAATCAAAATATTTAGGAAATCAGTTACATTTAGGTTTCTAGACTTTTTCACATTGTATTCCAGCACTGAATTTTATAATAAAAATAAGATAAATGGCAACTCTTAATTATCATGCTGCCCTTTTAAGGCTGACTTTGGCTGCCTTCCAGCTGATTTTAATGTATAGCATGCTAATTGAATAATAGCATAAGAGGACATTGGTTCTATTTATCTTAAAGACTAATCATGTTTAATCAGTTATTTTAAATTGTATATAGCATTAGATTTCAGGAAACACGATTCCATAGTAGTTCTGCATCATTTTTAGTATTTTATACTAAAATTCTATACTTAAGTTACTTATTGAAAGCCTAAATTATCTATAACTATATTTGATATTTAAACAAAATGAGTGTGTGCTTTTTGTATTTTGTAATAAAGTATTATAATATTTGATTATATTAGGTACTTTTTAAAAAGTTCCTCAAGTTAATGATTTAATTATAGATATGTCTATTAAATTCTAAACTCTCACTGCAAAAAATTATATGGTGATTTTCAAAATCTCTTTACATCATTACTGAAAAAGTTGAGACCTAAACCTTTAGCCATAGGGAAACATCTCTGTAACTATTAGATTCTAAATTCTGACAACTACGAACTCTTATTCAGCTTCAGCTCAATTAAGATCATCTTATTTGAATAAGTGACAGAGAGCCAGCAAGGATAAGTTTCTTCATTTGTTTGTTTTTTTAAGTTTTAGCAGCATAGCATAGCCGTATAGAACTGCACTATACTTTATTGTCCCCTTGTCTTCAAAACAGAAATGTCTATTTTACCAACTAGTAACTTCAGCCAAAAGACAGTGGTTTCTTCTTCCCCATAAAGGTCAGGTATGCATAAATCCAGCATTGATTCTGCACCTTTATAAAGCATTATTTGAAGGAAAAAAAAAAAAAAAGCTTTCACATTTCCTGAATCTAGCCAAAGATCTTTCAAAGAAAATCTTCCTAGCTTAAAAAAAAAATCTAGCAATATTCTTATTATATTTACTAATCTGGGGCGCCTGGGTGGCTCAGTGGGTTAAAGCCTCTGCCTTCGGCCCAGGTCATGATCTCAGGGTCCTGGGATCGAGCCCCGCATCGGGCTCTCTGCTCAGCGATGAGCCTGCTTCCCCCTCTCTCTCTGCCTGCCTCTCTACCTACTTGTGATCTCTCTCCTCTCTGTCAAATAAATAAATAAAATCTTAAAAAAAAAATTTACTAATTTATTTTTATATCCATGTTGTAATTTAAGGAAAATTTATTTTTAATGAAGTACACTATTTGATAATTTCAGTGATTCTTAAAATTTGTACTGTTGCATACTTTTTAAATTTTTTATTTATTTAACCTAGACATTCAATCTTCTAGCTTTCTTCGCGATGTCTTCTCAGTAGTCAGTATAAACAGCACATCAAAAATACTTTCTTATAATTAATCAGATCCTCTGCTTTAAATAGGAGATTTGGTCTAATCAATTTAGCAATAATTCTTTTTTTTAGATTCTTTTTCCTAATAAAATTTTTTCAGGAATAGCTGAATGTGAGGAGCAACATAAAACTTGGAGGCTCTAAACCTCATGATGTTCTATCCAGAACAGCATCCTTTAGAGACTAATGTGGTTCTAAGGATCGGCCATAAGGAATCCAAAAAACTATAGCAAAAATAGCTTGTAAGCAAGCTCTGAAGCACTGGTAAAAATTCTCTATGAGTACAAGCAGGAAATGACATGAAGAATGGTGTTTTTTAAATGCACAGAAATAACATATGTAAATGAGACATTCTACGGAATTATTATCGGCCATGTTGTAGAAAATGTTTCAGTATAAATGTTCGTTCTGTCCTCCTCTAAAAGTCGAAGTTTCTGTACCTTCTTCTAAGTAGGGGTAGTTAGCTTCTTCAAAGACATTTGATGCTCTATGAAGGTGACCATGTGTAGAGAGAGTAGCCCATTGATTAAAACAAAGTGAAACCAAAAAACGTGCATATGCTTTTGATTTTGTGGGGAGTCATCGTGGTGACAAGTTTGGACTGTATTAATATTAGATTATAATGCTTTATAAGGTCTTCCTACACTTAACATTACTAACCAAAAAAGCTTAAGAAAGCAACACTTAGTTGCTTAAAAGTAAGCTCTTTTGTAGATTAACAAGATGCCTTCACATCTAATTGTTTCAATTCTCTGTGCTAAAGTTAACATAGGAAAAAATATTCTGTAACAATTTCATCTCTCCTGTGCTAATTGTGCCGTCTGGTGAACAGTTTGAGCCCTCTCTGAAATAAGGATACTTAATCTGTCAGATAAATAATTGCAGTAGAGTAAATATCTTATACTATGTCCTGTGGGGATAAATAATTTCTAGAAGAATTTGCCTCGTAATATCTAGATTTGAAAATGTATACAGCAAAGCATTATTAGTAGTGACGATAAAAAAAATTTCATAGGCACTTAGTTGTTCTGGAACAGTGTGAATAAACTTGTGTTGTTTGATGTCCCTTGAGCACTGGCTTGAACCAGTTTAGATCATGGAAGTCCGCGAGGGTGGGGAGTGGCAAGAACTGGCAAGAGGAAAAGGTACAGGTTGCTTTGGCAGAGTGAAAGTTACAGGGAAAACTCAGCTAGCTTTAGAATAGCAGCTGGAATGCAGCAAACAGCTCAAAATATTAAATATTAAATCTTCAATCAGTATTAATTGAATGATAAATGACTCCTAGTGATCAGTTCTTCCCCGTGTTGTACTAATGCTAACACACTGATTAGAAAATACTGCTTGAATTTAGAGAGAAAATAATAATTTACAAGAATTATGATTTTCTTGACATCATAAATCAAAGGAGAAAAAAACAAAAATTTTAGAAAGTACTATTATTTAAAAAATTAAAATATAGTCATTCTGGTAAAGGAGGTATATTTAATAATTTATATAAAACAAGTAAGTGATATAATCAGCTTTTAGACCACATATCATATAAAAATTCATGTTTCTAAATAAACTCAGTTTCAAAGAATTCAGAATATGCTACCAGTCATCTGAATTATTGACCTAAAAAAAGCCCTTTATTTAATAATTATATAAAACAAGAGTAGAACCAAAAGGCTAGATAAAGCTCATTTGGTGAATAATTCAGACCAAGAAAAATTGATTTCTACTCTCAATTTTCTTAAAGCTTCTGGTTACAATCACATTCATCAAGTGATATGATCAACTAGAGAGTTAAATTTTTCCTTCTTAAATAAGCCTAAGAGAGAAAGGTTCAAACCTAAAATTACAAAACTTAAGATCTTTATATTAAGGCTTTAAAATATAGCTAAACAGAGAATTCAGGACAGAAAAAGGTATCAGTCTGGGAGATATTTCAAGTTAAAAACCATCTGAGCTAGTAAACTTTACAAGGTCAGTCAAAATGTCTGCTTCTGATTAGACCTAAGAACACAATAAAAACCTGAATAACTAGATTTCAATAAACTACAGAAAAAATTATTCAATTTCTTCAATCCAAAAGATGTTGATAATATAAAATTATATAGAGTTTAGTCTGTGCTAGCTACTATCCCAAGGGCTTTATACATGTTAACTTATGATGAAGGATCTGGAAAGTCACAAAACTTTTAAGGTCATTTGAACTGGAATTTTCTAGAAGTATTCAAATGATCTTAAATTATTTCCCAGAGAGCGATTTCATCAACAACGCATTCAGTTGCTCCTTCTTAGATGCTCTTGTCTCAGTTTGTATGTTATATTTTTTATCTCATTTTAATGAAGTTTTTGTGTGTATCTAATATTTCTATACAAAAGTGAACTCCATGAGAGAGCAATAGAGTTTTATTTCTGTTTTTACCACCATCATCTTGCCACGTGTATGACCAAAAGTAAATGAGTAATGGCTGATTAGTCCAAGTAGGTAGTTGTATCAAATGTCAACAATTAACATTTACACCAAAGAAAAGAGATAGAGTCAAAATAATATATACTGTATGTGATGCCATGTAACCTTTATCATGAGAAAATTAATTCAGTCCTCACATCCTTAGTGTGTTTGCTGGTTTGTTTTATTTTTTTATAGTTTGGTTGGTCGGTGGTTTTGCTTAGAATGTTTTTCATTTAAACACTAAGTTAAATGTCAGAGCAATCCTTTTTAAGTCATCAGACTCCTCAACAGAGGAAACACAATCTAAAATGATCTGGCTGGTTTAAACCACTATAGACTTCTTCCCTAATTTAATCTCCTGAACAACTTAACTATGTGTTGGTTATTTCTGACAATCGGGAAAACAATAAAAATGTGGGAAAGCATAGATACCTCCTCTATCAGAAAAACTATTGTTCTTTTTTAAAAAATCTGTTTTGGGAAAAAGGCTTTTTTAGGTCAATAATTCAAATGACTGGTAATATATCCTGATTCTTTGAAACTGACCTTATTTAGAAACATGACTTTTTATATGATATGTGGTCTGAAAGCTGATTATACCACTGACTTCCTTTCTATTAGAGGTTTAATTTTATAAGACTAACATAACTGACTGATTTATATAATAATAGACTTTTTTCTTGAATTAAAGAATAACTTTCTCCTGAAGTACATAAAGTGTTTTTAATATATTTTAAATTGATTTCTAGATTTATTGGCAGCAGAGAGGAGTTCCATCACCCTCATTATATAAATAAAACCAAATGACAATCAAGGCCCTAAATAATCACTTTGGTTTGAAAATCACCTTCCTTTGACACAAAGTCCCAAATGTCCCTACAGTGGGACATGTGCCTCATATTGGCAGTTCTCTGGTAAAATAATTTAACTTGATCTATATATTATTATATGGTCCATTAATGCACCATAACCATTTTGAAGCCTATACTTTTACTTCTTTTGAAATGAACTGGGAAAACATACCGCCAAAACTCTGGTTCACTCTTGGCACTGATACTTAACTATGCAACTGTCAAGAACTAAGAGATTAGGATCATAAAATTAAGTTTCCTGGGGAATGTTCCATTCATGAACTGTCTTGTTCCCAGACTCCTCAGTCATTTTATTGCATTTTGCTTCTAACCGAGCCTGTGAGAAGAGGTGCTAGGTTTTCATGGTCCAGATTAAAACCTGAAAAGAGGAGAGAACAGGAGCTTCTGAACTAGGACCTAAAAGGACCGTGGTCTTCCAAGTCTTTGTCATCAGATGGGGTCACGCAACCAAAAGAGCTTTTGAGTTCAGTAGAAATTAGGAAAAGTATTGATTTAAAATCTGTATCTTCTGATTTCCAACCAAAAGCAAAGCTATTTTTGAGAAATCTCTATGCATTCTATCTAATGCTTCTCAGAGAGTGAGAGCCAATAAAACAGAATCGTCCTTTGCTGATTGACATCAAGAACTATTATCCCCCAAAAGGTCAAATTTTTAATTGATCAGTGCATTATTTTGGGAAATAAAGTCAGAATTTCATCTGGCAAGACTACTGCCATGTGACAAATGATTTTAAAATTATCATCAAATTATATTTGCCCAACAAATATATCAGAGACACTAGTTCATAGCTGCCAAGAGGACCAGAATATTTGGAGTCACCCTTTCCTGTAGATAGGCTTGACCATACACTGACAATTTCTCTAACTCTCCTCTTTCCGGACTTTTAGAGATTGTTGAATTGTTTGTATGTTAATATAAGTTAGCTGGTCATATCCCTTCCATTTTATATGATATTGAAAAGGAGGCTGTGATGGGAAAAGCAGAGAATGAGAAAGATCCAAAGTTCTGGGTATGATTTAATGAGAGAACAGACCTAAGTATAATATGATGTCAAAGTTGAATTGTATATTTTTAAATGGCTTTTATCATAACATTCATGTATTCAGTTACTGCATACCCAGCAAGGACCTACTATGTGTTTAGGGTGGATGAAAAGATAAGAAAATGAGCCTAATAGCCATTAAAAGAGCTTATGGTGCTAGTGAAAGAGACAGGAACATAGATTTAGTATAATTGAAGCAGAAGATGATAAAGTGCTATAAGGGGGATATATACCATGCATTTATTTATTCCTTCAAAAAGACACACAAAAGCTACTTTTATATAATGAATATAGAGAAACTAACTGTTGCAAGAGATGAAGTTCTAGAAGATGGTAATAACTAGCTCGGGGAAGGGAGGTTTCTTAGAGAATCAGGGAAGATGATTTAAAGAAAATGATATTTGAATTAGGACTTGAATGAGGTGGAATTTCAGCAGTAACTTAGAAAAACAAACTGTGTAGGCATCAAGAATAGTTTCACTCAACTAACATTTACTTAGCACCCCCTCACTGCTTTCGCATAATTGTTTGGTCTGCACAACCACCCTCTGAGGTATATAGGATCGTCAGCATTTTACATAAGAAAAGAAGAAACTGAGGCTCAGTAAAAGGCCCACTGGATTTCATCTTTTATGTCAGATGCTGACTTTAAGAAGTGTTTCATTCCATGCAGGGATAAAGGCCTATCAAAAGATTAAGAAGTATTTTTAAGGATGCGAAAGCAACTGATATAACTAGGAAATAAATGAAGAAGATTCCAGCTGATAGGGTAGAAAGAAAAGAGGAGGAAGGATGAGAAATGAGGAAATTTGTTTGTGTCGGCAGAAGAGCCAAGCCCATTCATAGCTATGGGGGAAAACTCCAGCAGGACAGGGGGAAGGTGCAAGAGGAAGTGTGTGCTCTAAGAGCAAGACCCCAGAGGGGTTAGTTAGCAAAGGGAGCTAAGACTCAAGGACAGGTAGAGGCCAGCCTCAAAGGGCATGGGAGAGACCAGGACCTCTGGAGCAATAGAGGGAATTGAGTAAATGGGGCCCCTCCCTGAGAGCTAGAAGAAGGTTGAGAAAGTTCCCACTGGGTGGTCTTGTCACACTGAGGTATGGGTAAGGTCCAGGGATACAAATGAGGTGGAGTAGGAACCTGGTCCCATCCACAGTGGAGAATCAACAGAGACACACAGAAGATGGAGTAAAAGCCAGAGGACTCAGAGTCAAGAGTGAGAGCATGTCACTGTCTCACATGCTCCCCTCCTGTACATCCCAGCACTAAATGTCTAAAGACACATTTTTTTAAATTATTAGCATAAATTACTATGACTTTGAATGTCTGATGTAGGTGAGATTTTTCTGATCCAGTCTTTTTAATAGGAAGTAGCGTGTCACAGGCTGGGGGCTGGTGTCTCCAAGCACGGATCTGGGACTCATACATTGCTGGGTGGGATGTCTGGTTCTGTGATCTGCTTATAGAGAAGCAAGTCAAGCGACAAAACCTCCCTGCAACATGGTTTCCTCCTCTAAAATGAGCATACGCATAGTCCCGAGCATTTAAAACTACCTATATTGGATATAGCAAAGCATCTAATATAGAGAAGGGTCCTATCAATGTCAAGCACTACCACTGGCTTTATTTGTTCATGGATTAGAAGTATAGAGTAAGAGTCTCCTCATTTCTGTGGTCTAGTTACCAGCTCTGAGTCCTCTCAAATCTTCAGAAACATATGCATCCATGTGTTTTGGAGGGACATGACCAAGCTACTCTTCAGGGAGATCCTAGTTTCCTCCATCAGGTGTGAAGTCTCAGCCTCCTGGTCTCAGACCCACGCTATAATGTTCATCTATCAGTTGATCAGTTTAGGGTTTGAAAAGATGTAGACTTCAAGAGGTATCAGATAACTGGGTAGATGATACCATCAACCAAACTGGGAATGGAGAAGAGCTTTTTTGCTTTGTTTGTAAATGGGGTAGAAGATATTTGCACATATGGATTGGACATGTTTGTTGCAAACATCTAGACGTAGCTGCCTTAAGTAGACAGCTGGAAAGAATTTTCTAGCTATCAGGAAGAAGTGAGGCAAGATCTGGAACAAATTGGGACCTCAGATGTAGCCTAATTCAATATAGCAATGAACAGATGACTATATATAGCTTTAAAATATATAACCTCTATCAATATTATATTATTACCTCCATTAATATTATGTATTACCTCTGTTAAAGCCATTTCTGATTATAACATTTTTAATTACTAAAAGATTATAGAGATGTCTTTTTAGCCACTCTGTAGAAAAAGATCCACATTTCAAAAAGTAGGTTTTGTTTTGTTTTGTTTGTTTTTTTAAGCCATTGAACATGGTCGCTGTGTATACTTAGGTCAAAATATTTAAACTACCTCCACCAGTTTTTTTTTTCCCATTTATCTTCACACATGAATTTTAAAAGCAAGTAATATTTTTTAATTTCCTTGTCTTAAAAAAAGCATGAAATCTTACTGGTCTAAATGCAGTTGTTGGAAAAAAACTAATGCAAATTAATAACCACCAGCATATTTGGCACACTTTAGTTATTTTATGGAGTTTGGTATTGAGCAGAAGTTATTTTTTTCTATTAAAGTTACAGGTATTACCAGTTGAATTTTCCTGGGAAACATAGAGAAGAATTAGAAAGAAATTATCTCAGAAAGGTTTGTGGACTGTTCCTGTTCCGTGGGATGTGTGTGCATATTGACCAAGGCCTGGCACGTGGAAAGTGCTCAAGGAGTGTCTGCAAGTGTTGCTATCATTCTTCTAGAAATGAGTTAAATAGAAAGGCCAGTGGTGTGCACCAGTGATTGTCCAGGCTATCCCAGTTCAGTAGATGAGTCAGAGTCCCAGCTCCTGAGATGGTTCATTCTTCAGGGATGAGGGACGGGAAGCTAATAATCATACAGCATCACAAGCACCAAGAGGGGAGCGAACACTCACACTGGGTGTGAGTGATCTGCCCAGATGATTTCAGAGGTATGCAAGGCTAACGGTGAGGCTGTGGATCAAGAGAACATTTGCAAATGAACCAGGCATGGAAGACCGTTGCGGAGGGTTTGATGGGTCTGGGATATGGAAACAAGAGGAAGAACAGCGTCTGGTGTGGTATGGGGGGAGCAGGTGGGCCTGGCAGTCACATGGCCTTGGATTTCATGTCCAGCTCTGTGATCGCTAATTGAGTATATGGGAACAAGTCCGTCCAGCTCTCTAGACCTCTATTTTGCAACCCACAGAGTGGAGATAATAGCACTCACCTCTGAGGATGATCATTAGGAGTAAATGAGATTATCGTAAAGGATTGGCATAGCCCCTGTCATGTAAGGAAAGGTATTTTTATGACCAGTATCAGGATCAGCCTCATGCTAAGTCATTTGGATTAATTCTCAGGGAAAAATAAAACCACCATTGGAGTTTCTTAAAGTGGGGGAAAAGTCATGCTCATGTTGGTATGTAAAAAAGATGTAACTGTTAACAGTATATCAAATTAAATAAAAAGAGTGAGAAATGGTTATAGAGAGACAGTGTCAGTACTTTAGGCAAGAGAAAAACAGGCATGAACTAAAGTGGTGGGTCAGAGAGAAAAGGGTGAGGGATTTATTCAGCCAAGATTACTACGTATCAGTCACTCTTCCAAGGGTCTGGAATGCATTTCAAACAGTGACTGCTAAACAATCTTTAAAATAGGCTCTCTTAATTCAGTGTGGTATTGCATTAATAGAGAAGCTGTGGAGAAGCTCCGGACGCATCACTGAGGAAATGTTTAGGGGCTAAAGACTATGTGGACATTCACCCTGGAATGTGCTGAGCCCACCATGAAGAAGAAACAGTATGTGCTAAAGCACAGAGGCGAGAAGGATGTGTTCCAAGGACTAATAGCCCTTGGTATGATTGGAATGCAGGGTGCCTGATATGAAGAGATGGAAGGTAAAATCAGAAAGCAGACCCGAGCCAGATTGCATCGTAATTGCATCTCATCTAAGTCAGATGAGAAGGCACTGAAAGCGTTCAAGTAAGAAGGTGAATTAGTGAGATTTCCATTATAAAACATCCAGCAGTATAAAAGTAGGAGAGTGAGAAAGTGTGAGGCAGGGATGTCGCATGGAGGGATAGAATAAATTACAGGAAGAAAGGCTGAAAGCCTCAGCTAGGACAGGACAATAGGTCTGGAGAGAAAGTGCTGGAATCAAGAGAAATGGAGAAAGAATTTTGGGGGTGAGGGCAGAGGTATAGTTTGATTACCAGTTTACCAGCTTGGGTAAGTCAGACGGAAAAAGAATATTTAGGGGAGAAGATAGTGACACTGGTTTGAGACTTTTTGAGATGGAGATGCAAGTGGGACATCTAGGTAGAATAGTTCAAAACATGTTTGTTTGTTTTTAAAGGGAGATTTAGACCAGTAGAAATACATTTTAAGCTGCAAAATGAAGCCACATTTACATTTAAATTTTCTAATAGCCACATTAAAAAGGGGTAAAAAGAAACAGATGGCATCGATTGTATAATATATTCTACATAACCCAATATATCGAAAAGATTTGAATAAGTAATCAATATTAAGAAAGAGCAGTGACTTATTTTATAATTGTGTATGTGTGTGTGTGTTTTAAGTGTGTATTTTACACTTACCAACATGTCAATTTGAACCACATTTCAAGTGCTCTGTAGCCAGCGGTGGCTAGTCACTGCCTTATTAGACAGCACAGTTCTTGACCTTCAGAACCTGTGCAAAGATGTCTGTTTAAGAGTGACCAGAAAAAAGATCTTTTCTGAAGTTGTAAATGAAAGAGAGCATTTGCAGGGGGGTGGCAAGGGAGGAGTAAAGGAGAGAGGGGCAGGAGAGAGGGGGGAATTGCCACAATTGCCTCAGACCTTGATCTTCTATCTTTTAAGGATGTGAGATATGAGATTAGGGTCTCAGAAATTTGGGGAGACTTTGATTATTTCTGTTGACCTTTTCCACAACCAGAAAATGCTACATAATATGCAGAGCCTAGTGCAAGATTAAAATGATGCCCCTTATTAAAAAATTATTAGTAATTTCAAGACAATGACCACAGAGTATTAAACCCAACACCTGGCCCTTCTAAGGGCAAGATCAAGTGCAAATGCTCAGGTAACAGGCCTGTGAAGCCAACGCTGCACACAACTTGCATTTTTATGCGTCATACATGAACACTCTTGCCTTTTGTGACTCAAATGCGATATCTTTAATAAGATGATTAATGAGATGATACTACGGGGTATCACTCCTGGCAGCCACTCTTCCTGGCTTGAGGAAAGGCAACTTCTTTCCAAGCTGGGGTGCTTGAGATGCACGAGTCCTTGCTCTACCCCTCCCACATACACCCCCACACAGGCGGGACCTCAACCATGCCAGAACATCATCGCCCCAATTCTTGCCTCACGTTGAGGGGGCCCACTGAGCCCCCAACCTAGCAGATATCCGGAAGCTCCCCAATATCATTCTGCCTTCTAGAAAACCCTTTTTCCCTACCTCTTCCCATGATAAGAAAGCATCTGACATGGACGTCTAAAGATGGAGTTTCCTCCTCAGAGGATGGGAGGAGCATTGGACCAGGGGAACATAACCTGGAATTCCCTCAGGCAAGCAGAATACCTAGAGTTTGGGGTAGGCTGTGCATATGCAGCTCTAGTTCCAGGCAAGTGCTTGAAGATGTATTATTTCAATTTTTTTCATCAATAGCTTTCTGTGAATGGAGATCTCTCTATCTTTAAATGTCAATCTAATGACAAATTTCAGACTATCCATGAAAGTAGTGGTCTGCTGCATTGAATAGCACCAAGCCCCAAAATGACGCTAGACACATAAATGTTAGTGCACCTCCCTGCACTCCTTGCTCTGGTCTAGTTCCTTTCTCCTCCCCCATCTGTCTTTCCCTGCTCCTTTCTCTGCCCTATCCCCCCAGCCTGTCATTGCTTTACGTGATTGTCATGAAAATTCAAATTACAATTTGCCATTTATTATATTTAGTAAATAATTTGATGTTATTTACTCTTGGTTGCTTAGCTTTAAAAGTCAGTAAATGACAGTCCTTTTTTTCTTTTGAAAAAGAAATTGTGAAAAAAAGACTTGTTCATATTTGATATCCCATAATTGATTCTCTCTGTCTATGTGTGTTATCAAAGGCAGGGTTATTCAGATCCTGCATGAAAGGCCCTCTGATTTTTCAGGAGAGGAGGGAGCAGGCAGGGCAGGAGCCTGTGGGGAACTGTAGAGTATAAGGTCCAGGTGTGGACCTGGCCATCCTGGAGGTGTGACCCCTGGCATGTGACTTAACACCCTTCAGCCACAGGTGTGGTACCTGAAAAACGAGAATGTGATGCCTAGATCACAGGACCACTCATTCTACGATATGAAATAATTCATGTGCAGCGCCCATATCAGTCCCTAGCTCTCAATAAATAACACACTCTCAATAAATAATCATGCTATTACTAAAAACATTTCCTGGGATGAAAGAGAAATGGAGATCTTCCAGAGGTCTTGACATAATAGAGCTTGACTGGGCCCAGAGCAAAACAAACAACAACAACAAAAAACCCTACACAAAATAAATAAAAATCAATTTCCACAATAGATAAATAATTAAACTTAAAACCCTTTAATATAAAACCGACCAAACTTTCAATGATTGGAACAACTCTTAAACTTGAAGTTTACCTTAAAACTCAAAGAAACTTCTAAGAGAATAACAACACACTTACGTATCTTCTGGTCTTGACTATATTGTATCACACCAAGGCACACTGACCTTTTGGTTATAAATTATGCAACTGCAAAGATGACATTAGGTTGGAATGAGAGAGATCACTCTTTTTAAACATCTTAATTTCAAAGAATAGCCATCCTGCCCCTTAACTATGCTAACAGAGAAGAATTTTCATTAATCCTATAATTCTAAAGTACTTGCTTGAGAATGCATTATATGGTCTTTTTCCAATAGATTTACCTGCTTAATTATGTTTTTCCTGGACTGATCTAAAATTAATCTTCATGTCACATGGTGTTGAGCTTTCTGATCTACAAGGTCAGTTAGGAATGTAAAATAACAGTAAGTATTCTTATAAATAATAATAATAGCTAGCATTCATTGAATGCATACTGTGTCAGGCAGCTTGCCAAATTCTTTAAATACCTCTCATTGACTATTCACAGAAACATTCTGATGAGGGTATTATTCTCATTTTACGGAAGAGGAAACAGGCTCTAAGAAGTTAAACAACTTGCACAGGGTCACATATGAGGTAGGATTCAGACTTGGGTCAGCCAGATTCCAAACCCTGTACTCTATTTTTCTAGACTGCCTATTTGTGGGAAATACAGATGGGCCAAAAGAAAATGTTATAACTTCCATTTTATCATCCTCTTTATGTTTTTGTTTTGGGATTTATGAAAACATTCATTTACAAGAATGCACCAAGTTTCTTTATTCAGAAAGACCAGAAATAGCACAACAATAAAGAGGCGAAGAGAAGTAAAAAAAAATCTAGGTCAATAACGATTATTTCTTTGTGCTAAAGTTGCGGATGGTTGTTCCTTCCTTCTTTTTGACTGTCCATATCTTCTAAATCTACTTAACATTATGAAAATTTTGAAATAAGGAGGCACATACAGATGAGGAACAAAGGAAGTTTGCGTGGCCCCAATCATGCTTAGTCATTTAGTAATGATGTTACGATGCTAAGCAATAGAAATTAAAAACAAAACAAACCAACAAGCAAAAACCTCCGGAAACAAATATTTTTGTCAATTCCTTTTCATTGTTATAATTTGCCTCCGCTTTAATGTAGGAGGTGACTTGGAAAATGTTCTGCTAGGAAACTGATGGTGGCCATCTTGGTTTTCTGTGCTCAAGGTCAGTGGGCCTGTTTACTGGCAGCAATGGCTTTACCTCCAGATTAAGAATGATTAGTTCTACTTTGGAACCAAATACAGTTGAGCTGGAGTTCCAGAAGAATTAAGAGTCTTGTGGCTATGTACATGTTGAACAATTTCCCTTTGTTAAGAGCACTCTGATCGAAAGAAGAAAAGTGGCCACTCTGAGAGTGTGTACTTTTAGGGAAAAACAATCTTATTTTTTTTCACATTTTTAAGAGATTACCTAGTATGAGAGATAGCAAGTGTGAGCAATAACTTTTTTGATAAATTCCATTTCACAGTAAGTTCAACACACTAGATGAAAGAGATCACCCATTTAAAATACGAAAAATAAAAATTAAATTAAAAAATAAGAAAAATAGAGAAAAAAAGAGAACAGTTTGAAAGATCATCCTCAAAGCATTTACTATTCAATATCCATTTCCTGACCTGCCTTGCCTAACTTTGTTCATCTGTCATTCCATCATTCATTTTCATCGTCATGAGTTAGGCACTATACTCTAAGAAGGAGACAGAAGTTCTTGCCCTCCTGAAGCTCATATTCTTAAGGTCTGTTTATGCTTTGTATATGAGGCTGAATTGCCCAATTCATGAATATTCGAGCCTGTATAAACAAAACATATAATATGTAATGTAGAAACAATTTTCTTAAGCATTTATAATATTCATAAATGTATTTCCCATACTTTATTCTTATGTAGGTGGTAAATGTATGCACACTACTGATAATAAAGTATATCATTCTAACTTAAACAGGTGTAGTTTTTAAGTTGTATTGAAAATTAGCATACATTTCAGAATTAGTACCCAGAAAAACCTTCAAAGTTGCTTATGAAAAATGCCATTTTAATCAGCATCATTACAAGCAGCATAGTGCAACATACCTTAAAAGCACATTGATATTTTTATTTACTCTTCCCCCCCACTCATGGTTTTCAATTCAATGTTCACATTTTTCAGAGAAAAGACATTAGGGACTATTTATAACCAAGTACCAAATCAGCTTCTTTCCATTTATGTGATGTGGAAGAGGCCAACTTCAGTGATAGGAGTCAATGCTGAGTCACTAAGGTGGCTCATTTCAGGAAAATAGGAGCAGGGAATCTTGAGTTGTGCCCTAAATTAATAAAGCAAATTGGTGATAAATACATTTAGGTGTATTTATCTGTGAAATGAGAGAGACTTTCTACCAGCCATGGGATTACTGTAAGAATGAGGAAGTTAACATGCTTAATAGTAAAATCTTAACAGTTTCTTTTACTTGAATTGGCCATCTCTAAAGTGTGAGTGGGTGTGCAAATAAGTGGAGTAAAGAATGAGTCCATAGATTTCTTGGGTCTTTTGAGATGGAAACAATTCCAATTTTAGAATCACTCAGCTACTCAGGTATCTTGTAATAATTCCTGAAGTTAACAGTCCTTATCCATTTGGGGGAAGCCATTAGTGCATGCTCAACAGATGAAATGACAAAGATACATTGATTTCGCTCATAGAGCCACAGTGATTATCATGTAAGTGAGAATCTGGAATGTCTCGGTTTCAATGTGGCACTGTGTGTGAGTGCGGACGCTAATCAGTATGTTCTAAGAGACTGATTTACTTCATTGTTTCTGTGTTTAACAACTTACCCCAATGCCAGTTCCTCTCAGAACAGAGTTCACATAACCACTGAAGCAGGAGTGGAGCTAAGTCATGAGAAATAAGACCCTAAATCTCCTGCCTCCTCGGAGTCTGTGAAACTAGAGTCATGTTTCATCAGCTTAGAAATTACCAAGGACTGTTCATAAACCTTTTAATCATAATAGATAAATTGTTTCTTTTTTTTTTTTTTTAAGATTTTTATTTATTTGACATAGAGAGAGAGATCACAAGTAGGCAGAGAGAGAGGGGGAATCAGGTTCCCTGCTGAGCAGAGAGCCCAATGTGAGGCTCGATCCCAGGACCCTGAGATCATGACCTGAGCCGAAGGCAGAGGCTTTAACCCACTGAGCCACTCAGGTGTCCCGATAAATTGTTTCTTATTGAAATGGAAATAGCAAACAGCCCATTAGGAACTGCTCACTTCGATTTGGAAGCAGTGCATGAGTTTATATGTATTTCTATGTGTATGAAGAAACTTCAAGTTCAAAACTATGGAATTTCCAAATAAAAACTTTGGAACTTCCAAATGCCCTAAGACAGTGAGAAGATGGTTGAAAAGCAAGAATAGCAGCAAAATCACATATGCGTTCTTCACCTTGTACATCTTGAAGAATTCTTTAATACTTAAAAAGCAGTTTAATGAAATATTGCATTAAAATTAAGGTGATGTAAATATATCTCTCTTGAATGATTCCGTTTTGAGAGACTAATGTTTCTGAAGTTACCATGCAAATTAATCCTTTTAAAGACAAAAGCAGAGATGAATTTGTAAAATAAAATTATGTCTTTATTTGATAAGTTATATCTAGTGTATTACATAAGTTTATTTATAACTATAACTTATGTGTAGTTAATATAATCATAATACATAAATTTTCATTATAAATGTAACATAACAGATTTGATAAATTATATCGTGACAGATAAAATTATTTTGGCTTTATTTTCAATAATGTCTACATGAAACATGAAGGCTCTGAGTGTCTTTGGATTTAATTTAAATCTGGATCAGATGAGCTATAGTAAATAAGAGTGAGTTCTCAATGGAGATGGTCAGGAATAGAAGGAAGGCAATACCGTTTCCCATAATGGTGATTCCATTTCAAAGTAGCACAAAAGTAAGCTTTGAAAATGGATGTCAGCCTGATTTTTGAGGGTTAAAGGGACAGGGGGAACAGAACAATCTTACATTAACTGGAAGAAAAACATCATCACCACAAAGATGACCTATCCTGGTCTAGATCTGTCCGTCAAACACCAAAGACTAATTGGAGCCCGCAGTCTGGATGTCCTCTGAAACCCTGTACTCGTGCATTCACCAGCTCAGGCTCTTTAGTTTATAGGTTGTGGTGTTTGTTACTACCTGAAATTTCCAGCACCTCTGTAGTTACCCAAAATAGAACGTGGTGCAGACGTCCAGTTTGGAGTCTCAAAGATGTGTTCGAGTGTGCGCCAGGTCTTTTAAAAAGAGGCCGAGGGGATAGATCTTAATCAGCAACATGAAAAACAGAGTTCGGGTTACAGAATGGTAGAGCTGCTGGCTCAGGTTTGGCTGCGAGTGATGGGCATCGTTTGCTAAGACCTTTCCAATTCCTTCTTACCTTACCCACTATTGTATATGCAAATTTAAGGACGACCTGAATTTCGTCCTCTTTGTCTTTTTTTGTAGGTAGGATTCGTTACGGGGTGTAACTGTAAAACCTGCCCAGTAAGTCCATTCTAATATAACACTATAAAATCAGGGGCGCCTGGGTGGCTCAGTGGGTTAAAGCCTCTGCCTTCGGCTCAGGTCATGATCTCAGGGTCCTGGGATCGAGCCCTGAATTGGGCTGTCTGCTCAGCGGGGAGTCTGCTTCCCCCTCTCTCTCTGCCTGCCTCTCTGCCTACTTGTGATCTCTCTCTCTCTCTGTCAAATAAATAAAATCTTTAAAAAAATGAAAATTAAAAAAAATTTAAAAAACCACTGTAAAATCAACTCCGCTGTGGGTTTCTACTTTTTAGGAGAGTTTTACGAAGCTAGCCCTGCATTAATAAAAATAATTCTCACAGAATTATCTCATCTTAAGCCATTTTTCTACTTATCACAAACAGTGTTATTGTCCTCTGATCACTGATAGATCGTAGGATCACTTATTCTACTCAACAATCTGGCCAATGCCTCAATGAAAATATATTTACTGTTAAGCTTCGAAGCTCCAAATTTTACTTTTCTCTTTAAGAAAAAGAGAATTTTTTTTTACTTTCCCCAATGGATTCCTTGTCAGTAAAATTATTGAGAATTTCTACTCTTCCTGTCTATTTTCTTATCTCTTGAAGCTATCTCCTGATACTTGAATGAGTCTACTATTATGGGTAGCATTACCCTCCAATTTAGTTCACCAGGGGTGTGAAGGGGATGAAGAGCTCATCTCTATCAAAGCTACTTACAGGCAAAAGAAAGTAGCAGTTCGTGCTAGAATAACCTTGGTGCTCAAGGTATAGACTGACCGGACCCAGGGGAATTCTCCCCCATCTCGGATCTAGAATACACTCTTGATGCCCTTTCACCCCCATGGCGACAATGCCTCTCAGACCCTGGTCCCAGTAGTGGCTTTCCCAGAAAGAGATCCTGTGCACCCCAAAAGTCGAAATGTAAAGGGGACCATTATAGGTTCTGTCATATTTCTTCCAGCTATGATTTAAGGTTAAATGAAAGGTAAGAAATATGGGATGCCCAACTGGGAGCTGAAAATCTCCAAACTATGCCATATCTGAGAAGTACTGGAGGCCAAGACGTAGGGTAGGAACTCTACATAAAGCCTGCCAACCTAGGATTAATGTCACTGGATTGAGTTATAAAACCTGCGAGCCCCCAAGGTGGAGACACTTGGTGTCGGGGAGAGAGAATGTGAGAGGGGGCGGGAGGGGTTCAGAAAGAAATTAGAAGATTTGAGTTTTATATAAAAACTCCTGTGAGGGCACCTGGGTGGCTCAGTTGGTTAAGCAACTGCCTTCGTCTCAGATCATGATCCTGGAGTCCCGGAATCGAGTCCTACGTCGGGCTCCTTGCTCATCGGGGAGTCTGCTTCTCCCTCTGACCCTCCCCCTTCTCATGCTCTCTCTGTCTCTCATTCTCTCTCTCTTTCAAATAAATTTAAAAAAAAATTAAAAAAAAAAACTCCTGTGAATTAAAGAAGAAATCGGACAAAGTTAAAATCATGGACCCAAAGTCATTATCCTCTTTCTACAAAGGAAGAAAATACAGGTAACATATAGAAATTGCCCCATTTAAAGATGCTATTTATAATCCCTTCAAGTACCATAAGGATCACCACGGAGAACCCTTCTCTGTCCCTTACAGCTTGTCTTTCCCTGCTGAATATGTCGTGTGAGGAAAATGTTGTCCTTTACTTACTCTTTACTTAAATCTATTCTGCAGAACACCCATTCCATTTGCCAGTGCCCGTCTCCCTCAGCTAGTTTCCTTTTAAACAAATGAAGCCTCCTATTCGTGTCTGTGGTTGTTTTAGTTTTCCATCCAGGGTTCTTGGTTCATCTGATAAACACACACACACACACACACACACACACACACAGTAACTTCTAGTGACCAGACACTGTTCTAGGACCTGGCTGTGCTTATGTTTTTAAAGGGAGTCCTGTCCTTAAGGAGCCTACAGTCCAGTAAGAAAAAGACCCATAAACAGAAACAACAATGTATTAAACCAATATTAAATATATTAAACCCTATAAAAAGCCTCTGCAGCAGGCTCTTATCTAAGTAACTGATTTTCACACACGGTCTCATTCCATCCTCTCAAAAGGCTCTTAAGGAGGTAGTTGGTACTGTATGCATTTTATAGACAAGAAAATCAAAGCTAAGACAGACTAACTTGCCCAGAGTGACAGTCGTTGCCACTTGGGAAACTAAGCTTCAAGTTCAGCTCTGTGTGATTCGAAAGCCTTGATTTCTTTTTTTTTTCTTTTTAACAATGTAGTAATTGCTATAATAGAGGGATACTTAGAGTTCAATTATCATTCATTATAATTGTAGTCAGTGGTTGTGTTTGTAACAAAGATGAATAAGATTCTAATTCTGCCTCTCCCATCTGCTAGGGGCTTGATAGACCCTTACAAGGGCCCTACCAAGTCAATTCTCTGCTTCTTCCAAGTTATTTCTTTTAATGCCAATATCTTTCCTCTTCAGCCTTCTTCTAACTCACCAAATGAGATGATGATAATATCGTTGCTTTTAAGAGGCTAAAGCCATAGATGAAGTCATTAGCTGAGATGGGAATTTTCTTAATCCTGTTCTTTGACAATTCCATGACTTCTTATTTAAAATTAAAATTGAGGAAAAAATACCCATAAAAGTCTGAATATGAGCTATCCGAAATGTTATACGGAATTTAAATTCAGTATCTAGGTGTGTCTGATCTGTTTAATTTTCCCCATGAACAAAGTAAAAGTACATGTATTTGTGAAGATTAATTAATATATTTGCCAAGGTCTTTTTCTGATTTTTAAAAATTACTAATAATTGCTGTGTGCTGGTTGTGGTTTCCATTCCTCTTAATAATGCTCAAGGGTAATTAACGATATCACCACATTTCAGATGAGGGAACTGAGACCCAGAGATCATGCCCACATCACAGAGCTCATAAGGGGCAGAACCAGAAGACTAATTAATGACTATTTATCCTCAAAGCTCATGACTTAACTTTATGTGTTGTGCAATCATTGAGATGATGATAACAGCAAACCAACACGTACGAGTACCTATTGTGTTTTAGGCATTGTTTTAAAGTTTATTTATTTATTTTTTTAGTAATCTCTACACCTAACATGGGACTCAAACTCATGACCCCAAGATCAAGAGTCTCCTGATCTATGGACTGAGCCAGTCAGGCATACCATATCAGGCATTGTTTTAAAAGCTTTGCATGTATTAACTCATTCTTCCTCATAACAATCATCTGAGTCAAATACTGCTATGATTCTTATTTCATTAATAAGAGAACTGAGCATGAGGAAATTCAAGTAGCCCCACTGTTGGAAGCAGTACACTCAGATTTGATCGTTGGCAGACAGCCTCCAGAACTTGTTGTCAATTATTACACTCTTGGCAAATATTGATAGAAAGGCAAAATATTTATACATGACTGCCTGTTATAAAATGGAATGTATTATGATTTATAGTCCTTTCTTCAATTTATGGTATTTAATCAGAAGTCATGAGACAAGAATGCTTAAAATAATGTCCACATTGTATGAGTCTCTTTAGCTTTAGTTAAAACTAGAAGAGTATTGGCTTCCTCATCCAACATACCTTCCCCTCAACTATGACTGTTAGCATTCAGCATTTAAAAAAAATTATAAGTAGGAACCTTAAAGGATAGTTTAATATTCAAAGTTGATATATTACCAGCCTTGAATGTCTTCTCAAAAATTACTTTTTCTGTAACAAGGACAAATTCTATCATTCAATTTAGATTTTAAAGACTGGGTCAACTACCTAGAAGTTCAAAGTTTTCCGAACAATGCTGTGGCCATGGACGCTAAGAACAGGATAAACAATGGGTTCCTGTTTTGTATTTCCTGTAGATTATTGCTCTGTTCTTATTTCTCTTGATTTCACTGATCATTCAATTTTAGTTTTAGGGGGAAAAAAGTTACTTCTATATTACTACTATATTTAGAACCAAAAATATTCAAACGATGCAGCTCTTAGGGCTTTAAACACATAGGCTCTGTCATGGCAATTTTCACTCCATTCGGAAGTGATAACAGGCTTGAAAATTGAATACCAACCTGTTGTAAGGGCTTATTGTTGACGCCAGAAGTTCTTTTAAAACTTCTGAAACGATGTAGTCTATTACTATCCTTCCACCTGCGTGATATCATAAAGTAGTTCTTAGATGATTGTGTCAGGTACGTTTCCAGCTTCAAGTAAGAGATTATCTCAAGACAACCATTTAACCAAGTGCAAGGTTGGTTTACCGCAAACAAGAAGCAGCCCAGGGTGGGTCCAACTCTGTCATCCCACCCTCAGCATGTGCCTCCCGGGACGGAATCGGCATTTCTGTCCGCTAAGGGGAGCAGGGTCTGGTTAAGAGGCAAAGGGCAAAGAAGCCTTCCTCCCTGGAGGCTCCCTGCTCTTACCCTGTACGTGAGGTATCGTGCCTTTAGCCTATCGGCCAGAACAGACTGCAAGAAAATCTGGGAAACTAAGTTTTGAAATAGGCATATTCTCAGGATTCTGTAGTAAAGATGAAAGCGAAAATAGATTCTCGGTAAGAAGAAAGCAGTGTCTGCCACCATTGTGTTATATAATTTATTTATGTTAAAGAGTAATAAGTATGGAAATAGTGACTTGATTGTAAAATGAAATGTATCAGAGAGAAACTTCCATTGAAAATGGCGCTTAAGGAAATACTTGCTGTAAAAAGAAGGGCCCTTGCTAGAAGGCAAAAGGTGAGTATCTGCTTCGATTCAGAGGTCCCTCCCCACACCTCAGTCTGAACACAAAATATCCACCCCTTCAGGCAGTCGGGCTCCCTTGTCCCTTCCACTGAGACCAGTCCAGCTCTAGCTCAGTCCCCAGAGTCTAGACAGATTCCCACAGCCTCCCCATCTTTTTCTGTAAGATTGAGATATCATTACTCATTTCTTGACATTCCCAATGTACCCCTCCCATAGCATCTAATTTCTTGTGTTTCCTTTTGTGAATAAGACTATTGTTGCTGTTTTTAGTAGGTTGACCTTGCTGGTTAGAGCATTCCCTCCCAAACCTCTCTATCTGGCATACATAAAGGTGAGAATATTTACAGGCACACGGAGGGCAACAAGTGAGGTTGCAACAGCCAGAGGTGACTGGTCTGGGAGCTCCAGCAGCCCCGGGCTTCACCTGACAACTGGGGGGATGGTTATTGTAGCAACGTCCGTAACCCACGGAGAACACACAGGGGTCGCACAAAGAGGTAGGAAGGTCTGGCTCCGAGGATGGACAACACGAAAAAACTATTAACGTGTCCAGTCTCTGAAGTTTCCCATTTCCAACTTGCATTCATTTTGTAAGAAATTTCTCTTACACACTTGATATAATGAATCTACATTTCCTTCTGACCTTTGAAAGCTAGTCAACTGTTTCTTATTGTTCTTTGCTTATCCATCATCTCTGAGTTTTAAGGACACTTTTCTAACATTTTGTGTATTATTTATGTGTGTGACTATCCTTGTAAAATTAACTTTTATGGTCATAGTAATTAATGATGGAAATGTGCCATGGATTATTGGGTTAATTCATTTTTTGAATGCCTCAGAAAAGATAGTTTTCGCACTGTGCCTTGATGATTTCAAAGTGTGTTTTACAGATTTGTAAAGAATATGTACAGAAGTACATCTTCAAACATTCTTATCTATAACAAGCATCCTTCTGCCCATGGTAGAAGAGAGGATCCCACAGCTTCTAAATATGGAACAAAGACGTCATCGTGTGTTGCCTAATGCCTTCTGCAGAACCTACTGAATCATTTATTCAACAAATATACATTAAGCACTTACTTTGTGCCAGGCACAAATACAATATATGTGTGTAGGAAATACAATGTGAAGGGAAAACAGGAGCTTATGGGCTAATGGAGGAGAAATACACTGATTGATCACAGAAATAAATGCAACCAAGTTTGACACTCAAGGAAATGCAGAATATGATTGTTCAAGAGTTAAAAACACATGACCTTGGGTGGATCAGGGAAGCCTTCCTGAGGAAGGGCACTTTGGCCAAAAGGTGCACAGTATTAATGGCTGAGCAGAGAAAGTGTTCCAGAGAGAGAGAACGATGCACGCAAAAGGCTTAAATGTGGCCCATTCTAGGAGCTGAAAGACCGGAGAAGCTAGAAGAAAGGAGCTAGAGGGTAGGTAGAGAGATGTGGGTGAAGATGTAAGAAGATCGTGCAGAACTTTAAATAGGCCACTTTCAGAAGGCTTATCTTAAAGATTTTTATAGCATATTTAGCAACTGTTGTATATGCCTCAATTTCAATAGAATATAAATATCAAGAAAAGCTAAGTCATGGTTATATAAACATCAGAGGTACTTTTTAAATATATGTGGGATTCAGACAGCACATATAAAACCAATAGTTTTAACTAGAAAACGGAGTTTTAACAGGTTTTCAGAAGTTATTTCTATATAATCTCTTGCATTTGCTAATAGTTCTATGGCCATTTCTTAAGATTTTCACCTTATTTGGTAAAGTCCAGACCCAGATTGCCTAATGGCACACATGATGCAAATCAGCTCCTAAAAAACATTCGCTTCCCTTCAGTAACCAAGTAGTAGAAATAACTGGATATGCGACTTGACGACTTTCGAACAATTACACCTGCCGATGTCGATTATGATGGGGATTGCCAAATGAAATTTATATACACTCTAACAAAAGCATAGATGTTAGAGTTAAGAAGGGGTTTATAGCCTAGTCCCTCTGCCTGTGTTTCAGAGCACAAGCGTAGAGGGTTTGCATGCCTGGTCTGAAATCACTCAAGCTCCTGGGCTCGAGTTGCCCCCTCGAAGCTTTATTACTTATTCAGCTTTCAACATATGGAGGTTCCTGTAGATAGCCTGGCTGATACTTACTAAGTGCTTGATGCTGCCAGGCATCAACATTTTTACTGCAGGTGCTTCACTTTGTTTCGTGTGGTCGAAGCAGACAAGCGTCAAAGATGTTACTACGCTTAATCTAGCCCTCATTTTGCATCTCACATGCCTGACCACCTTTAATCAGCCCCCCTTCCTTTAATCAGCATTATCTGATGTCTATAGTCTCTGTAGTATGAGACTCTGACTGCCTTTTCAATACATCTTTGAAACTCATGCCAGTCTTTCAGGCAGCCTTGTTGCCTTTCCCTGAGCACTAAAATGTTTGACCAAGAGAATGATACATTGTTCTCCTGGAATATTAGACAATGCTACTCAACTGACATGGGCCGCTGAAGCCTTCAGACATTTATAGTGCAACTTACTTTTCAAAGGACTTCAGGGGGAAAAAAATGTAACCTAGAAAACAATATTCATGGGAAAACTACATTCACTTCCTTCCTACTGAGATCCTCACAAATAATAGGAAGTGACGAGGAACCAATTGAGAATTCTGAGTTCTCTCGGGAAAAAAAAAATTAAACAACTCTCAAAGAAGCTTTCAAAATACATGTATTCAAGAGATCACTCACATAAAAGTCCCTGGAAATCATTGTGGTATCAAAAAAAATTACTAAACTTGACCATATTTGGAAACCTGCAGTTATTTTACTGTATTTTAGTTGTTAAACCAACAACAGCACTTACAACGTGCCAGACTTTTCTACCTCCTTTTCAGACAACGCTTTTTATGCTCACAACAACCCAGTGAGGTCCTAGGACAGAAGAGGAAACTGAGGCACAGGGAGGTGAAGTAACGAGCCCAAGGTCACAGAAAAGTGGCAGGACCAGGATTCAAACCCAGACACATTGGCTCCAGACTCTCTATTCTTAAGCATTATTACACATTTTTAAGGTCTTCTGCAAACAACCAAATCATAAAGTGAGAAGGGAAGCTACAAACGATCTCTGCATACAGAATCGGGAGTTTCAAATATTACCAGGGTGGGTCCACATTCTCCTTTACAGTGAGGACTGTATTTTTCTGAAGCCCTCTAGAGCACGCAGTTGTTCTGGTGCCGCCTGAAAAAGTGAGCAGCGGTTTGGCAAACTGGGGAGATCATTCCAGATAAGGTGCTCACTTCTTTAAAGGTGGAACGGAGGTGTGCTGAAGAATAACAAGGTCTCTCTGCTCCAGAACACTGATCCGCCTCGTGGTTCTAACAATGGAGAGTTCCATGATTTATCAAGATCCTCTCCTGAGATATAGATGTCCTCCGGGACAGTTTGCTCTGTGTCAACTATGTCTTAGCATAGACTGTTCTTAATTTGACCACTACTTAGCTGAGAGCAGTTTCAACTTGTATTGCACACAATGGGAGAAAAAGAAATGTACAACCCAACTGACTTTCAATGCTTCTGTACATTTTTTTCCCTCCTCCTCCTCTTGAAAGATTATTCCAGATCGAGCCTCTGAAACCAATCCTGTCTTTATAGAGAGTTTAAGAAACTCTGTTAACATGGCTGCTGGTCCCACTCATGACTTACACAGCATTTTTTTCTAAGTAGGTCCTCATCTTATTTTGGGGGCCTGCGTCTCTGCTCGGCGTACACTTGGCCTAGTGTTCTAGTCCCTCGGAGACCAAGGCTATGCTCTGCTTTATCCAGTCTTCCCTGCAACTCCAAACCTGGGGCAGCTGGGGACTTGGGTCAGACCTGCAGAAGCCAGAGACGCTTCCTGGCCATCTCTCCCTGCTGGCTGCAACACCCACCCACCCCATCGTTGTGTGGTTTCCACCAGCTCCCGTCTGTTCAAGTCTTGTTCTCCTAGCACCTGACAGTCCCCAAACAACTGCCCCTCACCACCCCTCCAGTACTTGTCTGGTTTCTGGATCCTGGCAGTTCTGCACCTGGTCTGAGGGCCCCACTGCCCACCAAACTCTCAGTGCTCTTACATTAGAATCGCTTGGTGCAGGGGAGCTTATTAGATACATTAGATTTCAACTAGATTAGTTAAAGCAAACTCTCTAGAGGTGGGTCTGGTGTACTGGTATTTTAAAAAATTTTCCAGATAAGCCTCATATGTACCCAAGAATGAGAGTCACCACTCTATATTAGTTTTTCTCAAATTTCAATGTGTACACGTATAACCCAGGGATGTTGTTAAAATGTACTTGCTGGTTCAGTAGGTATGGGTGAGGCCTGCGATTTCACATTCCTACAAGATCCCAAGTGATGACTTTGATGTCGGTCGTGGACCACTCTTTATATAGGAAGGCTCAAGACCAGTGGTTCTCAGTGTGGTTAAGAATCACTTGGGGACCTTGTGCATTTTACAATTATACGACATCCCAGCTTTGACTAGCCACATGTTAAATGTTCAATAGCCCATGCATCCGCCATATTGGACAGCCAAGTAACTTACAACAGTGATAATAGGCGATATCAGTTGCTTATAAAAGTCATAGTAGTTGGGTGAGTAGAAAAGTCCAAATGTGCTACCCTCTCATTTTTAAAAATATTCCCCAAGTCCAACTTGTACTCTTCTGTGACATCCAGTCTGTCTAAAGGTGTTAACTGGGAGGCTGTTTGGACAGTTGGGATCACTGGGGAATGACATGACGGGACTGTGGTAAGTCATGTGGCAAGACAGGGCTCATGTTGAATGGAAGCAGCTAGCAGGATCAGAACTCATCCATTCGAGTGCAGACCAGGACCTAAAATGACTCTAATAATAGTTGAATGTGAGGCAATGGGCTTCTCTTAGTGTTGGTTTGGAAAGCAGGCAGTTTGGAATTTAAAGATAATGGTTGACTTAATAGTCTTCATCTTATTAACTTCAATAGTTTCTCAAGGACAGCCAATTTTTAATGTATATTTCTTTTAATTGTAAACTACTATAAGGAGGAAAAAGTAAAAACTATTAAAAAGAATTTCTGAGGCTAGAATTTGCCATATTTACAATCTATCATTTTGACCAAGTAAAGTAAGTATCCTCTTTTTAAACGGACAAGTATTTAAGACATAGTATAATGTGACCATTTAAAATAAGTGCACAGAAATATCCACGATCCTATAGAGATCTTTTAAAACTCTGCTATCCATCTTAAAAATAAAGTTAATCTTATTTTAAAATTTTGATTAGCTATTTCAAACTTAAATTATAGTTCTTTTTAAATTTAAACTTAAAATTTAAATCAATAAATTTTAATTTAATTTAGTTTTAATCTAAGTGTAGGCTAGCTGAAGGATTTCACTATTTTATCACACTTGAAAAAGCAATCATGTAACCGTTTTTCTTTAGAGATCATACATAATCCTCAGTATTTTCTATAATCAGTTGCAGTGTCTTTCTTCAATTGCAAAGAAACAATTGGATCTGATCTGAGCCACTAGTAACCAACCTTCATAACATTCATTATAAAATAGATCCAAGTGGTTTCCACACTGGACTAAAGAAGGATCAGAGAATTTTCTTCCACCTCTTCTTAGCTCTGAGCAGTATTTTCTCACTGCCTAAGCATCTCTATGTTACAGAAGTAGGGAGATGAAAGAATTCAGGGATTTCATCTACATGGATTCAAGGCTTTTAATACTTACTGTGTTTCCTCGGGTAGGTAGGAACAAATTTCCTTCTAAGGGGTGTTGTACAAGGCAGAGTAAAGCCACAGAAGCCAGAAGTTGGTCTGATGACCACCCATCGTATCTTCCTTAAGTCACAGTAGAAAGAAATCCCGATCTCCAGTTGCTAAGGTTTGAAGAGCTCCTCATGTGAAAAAGAAACTGTCAAAGATTACAACAAATTCTCTTTATTCTTTATTCTTGCTGCCTCTCTGTGCTATAAACCTTCTGAGGCAAGGACACTGTTTATTTTGCCCACTATTGTATTCTGAGAATGTATGACATAGAGGAGGCTCAGAAGTACTTGCCACATAAAATGCTGAATGAATGAATAAATGAATGAATGCCCAGAATGCCCAGATCTTAACTTATAATTCTAGAAACAAAGGGAAGGCGCAAAGTCTGCGGGTCATTGCTGGCGACCCAATTTGAATCACTTCTTTGCAGGCAGAAGCAGGGGATCCATGTCTGTCTCATCATGTCACTGAATGGTCCCCAGTCTCTGCCAACAGATAAGAAATGTCAACAGCTTAACCCAGTAGCTTTCAAAAATAGCATAGTCGATGAAACTGGAAATCTAGGTGCGTGCTAGAAATAAACCATTTGTCTTCAGTCTTAAGAAGGATAGGGTGAGAACAGATATTCCTCAGAGAGATCTAAAATATTTCCAAGCGAGGAAATGTCAGAAGAAACATCTTCCCTCTCAAGAAGGCATAAATAGGCCATCTTATTGTCAACAAATCAGGTAAGTCATTCTGAAAACTTGAGGATTATGGCAAGGCACTGTGTTTCTTTAAGATTTCAGTCAAGATTTTTTCGCTGTCATTTCCAATAGCGCTGGCAGTTTTCCCCAAAATTTAAATGAGTAGTTGTACAGTGAACGAAGTAGTTGTGGGTTTCCTGGTGCGTGCACTCCCCCCGCCCCCCTGCCCACCACGTGGGGCAAGGGGGAGGGAGGTGGCCACTCAGGCACGGCTTTTTCATCCCTTTGCAGACAACTCCGGCTGCTGTGAATACTGAAAATAGCTCAAATGCTCTCAGAACAGTAGCACCACCCAGCAGCTGGGATTCTTGCCCTCTCTTATTTGCCTTCTCTCTTGCCTTTTTTTTTTCCTTCAGACACTTGGATTGGACTTAATCTTAAAGCTCTGGAGTTCAAGACCTTTTAAAAAGGGCTAAATAAACAATCTCTACATGTAAAAGGCCACTGACTCCTACTTCCTCTGTTTAGAGCAACTGTCGAACCCCAGCTGCCTGTAGGTAAGATTTTTATTCTGGAATTATTTAACTGGTTTATGATATGTTTATGACTAATGTCTTTTAAATAACTCATTTATGGTGAAAATAAGCGGGGGCTGCCAATGATTTCCAGGTAAATACGGGGTTCCCGAATACAGCAAGGGAATCTGTGAATTTTTGTGGCTGTGCTTTACTTTTAAACTTTGCTCCCAACTCTGTCGCGTTGACACCACTACACACACACACTGGGTCTGAGCCGCATCGGAACTCTAATTAACCTGCGTGCCAACAGTGAAGGGGGCTCCCAGACATCCTAATTTTGTTGTTTAGACTGTTTTACTTATTTTAAACTTTCTCAGGGCACTGAAAGGAAAAAAAAAAAAAAAAAGGAAACAGTTACAACCACCTGAGCAAAGAAAATGTTATAATTGGTCTTTAAGGACAATGAGACAGCTCTGTGTTATTTTGTTCTTTCGTCACTGGTTTGTAGATTGCCAGGGTGAAATTCGAACAGTTTTTTTTATTTGTTTGTTTCATTTTTTTTTGTATGCTCCTAGCACAATTCAGGTGACTCAGTTTTGAAAATGCCTTTCCTAGCCAAAGGTCTTTTGCTAGCAGGTTTCTCTAATGTTGACAGTACAGTATTTCGGTGAGGTTTCTGTGCCTCTCCTCTCCCCCTCCTTATGCTCACACTTGACATTTTGCGAAGTACTTTGATCTGTGGACTTTAACTTCAAAGACAGCATTTACTTTGATTGTGGGTATTTACTATGTTCAGTAAAAAGTCTTTTTTTGTTGTCGTTGTTTGTTTAATGCTTTTATACCATTTCCCTTAAAGAATCTACTGGGCTTTGGTTTTTCCCCACTGATGACGTCTCAGGTTAACCCCCAACTCAAAGAAAAAGACTTCTATGGCAGGGTCTCTCACCATATAGACTTTATGACAGTTCTCTGCTGCACATCTGTGAACACGGTAAAGGCCGGTGCGCATAACCCGAGTGTATCAACCTCTCCCTTGAGTGCCCTCTTGCCTCAGAATTATAGTGTGCCTTGGGGCCTAATGTTGCTTTTTTCACAAGGACGCTGAAATCTTTGGAATTTAAAGATTCTTGTCTCCAAAGAAGTTTATTGGTATCTCAGACCACATGTCAGAAGAAAACATGCATTTTAAATACACTGTGATCTTTTGGATAACTCTAAAAAAAATGTAAAGAAGAAAAATTAAAAGGAAAGAAAGGAAAGAAAATTTTTAAAGAGGAAAACGGGGGGCGGGGGGAAGACCCAAAAAAAACCCCTTTGTAGCCAAAAGTCTGTTATGCTGGTGAAACTTTGGCTGAATGAGGGATAAGAAATTTTTATTAACAAGTGTATTTCCTAAAATAGGCAGAGTGGAGCCCTTTCTTGCCATTCAATTGACTTTTAAATGTTCCCTTTACTTTAAAGAAAATTCATGTGTTGATTACACTGGTTTGTTATTTTCCAAGTCCTCTGCTAGAGACAGAGGTTGGCGTCCCCGGCCCGCTGCCCACCGCTAGCCAGGCTGCACGTTAGGAGTAGAATGAGCCTAACTAATCCTGTCAGGAGACTGTTTCAGTCCCGGCGAAGGACTGTGGCTCCTACAGCTGGCCCAGTCTGCTTCTATACCCTGCACCTTGCTAGGGAGGCAAGAAGCAAGTGGCCGTGGGACGAGTTTCCGAGGGGTGGAGCTCTGGAGAATGCTGTGGGAGAGGTCACTTCAGAGGAGGCATCGGTGCAACATAATTTCTAGAATTTGAATTTAGTAGGAAAACCTAGAGATGTTCAGCCAGCCTTTTTTTTTTTTTTTATAATTTCCAAAAGTTGGACGTTTAATTGGTACTTCTTCCCTTTCAAATCTGTATTCTAAGGCCTATATTAATAATCCCATGTCTGCATACAGTTAACATTTTAAATCCTCTGGTTATTTTGAGCAGATGCTTCACTGCCTCCTGGGGCCTTTGAGGGTCTAGAATTTTCTCCCCCGTAGTGCTGGGAAGCCTTGAGTTGGCATAGCTGAGGGCAACACAAGTTCAGTTGGAGAATCCAGTGGCCCCAAGATGAAATGGGTATGGAAGATGATAGCCATTCCATTCCCCAACGAGTCATCTTTTTCTGCTTTGTCATTGTTGTGGGGTCTGTTTTGTTTGTTTCTCTTCACCCCTTAATTTTACTCTGAAGCTTTGGATTGTTTGAATGTGAAACTCCAGGTGAGACCCGGGCAAAGCCACTGAGTTTCACACAGGTTCCACATGAAAGACGTATTCTACTCAGCCTTGCTCGAAACTTGGCCCACGTTTCACCAGAAGTTTCATGAATGTCAGTGAGCCTGGATTTGAAACATAATCCAAAACCTGGTGACTTTTGGCGACTTTGAGGCCTTATTGTGTACGTAGAGACTCCCTGTCAAACAGGGACATCCCTTATTTTCATATCTTCTACTGTAATTTCATGTGTACACACATTTTCCCCCAATAAAGTCTCATTTATTCTATGATATTTTAAGGCCAGGTTCAATCCTAACATGAATTTTTATAGCCGTGGTATTTAAACATTGGCAAAGAGAAGTCTGCATTTTAAATTCCAACACAGTCTGAACCACAGTGGTGTGAACATGTTGGTATAATTCAGCTGAAGGAAGGAAGTCCCAGGAGAGTCATGGAATGTCTTTCTTTGCTTAAATATACTTCTGTGCTCGTGAGGAACAAACAGTAACATTTTGTCCAGGTCTATCCGTTTCACAGTATGCCTTTTGTTCCCCCTCCAAAGGTGGTGTCAAATATATTGGTGGAAAAATAATAAACTTCCAGATTTTTTTTTTTTTTTTTGACTGCTCAACTGATACACTCCTAGGGAACATTGTAAGCATTGAAAAGTTTAGTACTATTACTTGCAATGTAATATATATGGAGAATAAAGGAGTACTCAGCAGAGTCAATTTCCTCCAGAAAAGCTGGGTGACCTAGAGCTGTTGTGTGTGTTAAGAAGTCAGATGGAGCGGGGTTGTGAAGGGCTGTGTGTGTGTTTGTGTGTGAGCGTCTGTGTGCGTGCTGAGTGGGGAAAATGGGGAGTAGAGAGGAAGAGGGGATTTGTGAGCTTTGTTCAGCAAATCTTTCACATCTAAAACAAAAAATACTCAAGCCTAGGATCTGAAAACATTCCTTTATTTCGTTGATCATATAGATATGTATTGGGCGAGCACTGAATGTGGGAGAGGGGGGCATATTATTTTTTTCATTAAAGATACCAAGGATTACATTCTGATCATTAGGATTCCAGAAATGGGAAATAATCCCTAATAGAAATATGACCAATTAGGAGACCTACATAGCTGTGGATGAACTTGCATGAGCCAGGCTCAGGCTCCTGTGACCATTATGGTTGCGAAGCCACCCAGAGAACTAAGATTTGATGTCCTTCTATCAGCTGGAGGATTTCCGAACTCATTTGAGGGATTTTCATAGAAATAAATTTGTGACCTCACTAAAGATTTAGTTTGACTGAATTTAGTGAGGTTTACAGTTACTCATTGTGAAATTGCCGTCAAATTTCATTTTGAATATTTTATAGTCTTATTCTTGATACAAAAGAGCATTTTATTAAAGATACAGTTTGCATTTTTAGCAGGTGATGATCAAAATGTCTATAATCGATCCCATACTGAATAAGGCATTTGAAAAGCTGACAATAACAGAACTTGGGGGCCTTGTATGTAGGAGCTGCATTTTAACACTGACTTCACTATTCATAATGTACCATATCTGATTTTGTTATCCCAAAACTAATACAATAGAGCAGAGGAGAGAAAGGTGCTCAGATGGAGGTGTAGAGGAACTAACAGAAAACAATCCAGGACCATCCTACCAGGGGCGTTTGCCCTAAACACATCATGGTACAAAGAGTTTGATATTTTGAAAACTATCATCCATAATAAAATAGAAAAAAGGAAAGGGTAAAAATACCAGGTTGAAAATAAACATCAGATTTGTGCATATGCAAATGTTTCTTTAAATCATGGAAAGACCTTCTTTCAGGAGTGACCTCACTAGGGCCGCCTGGGTGGCTCAGTGGGTGAAGCGTCTGCCTTTGGCTCAGGTCATTATCCCAGGGTCCTGGGGTCTGGCTCCCTGCTCAGCGGGAGTCTGCTCCTCCCTCAGTCCCTACCTCCCCACCCCCACCACTGAGGCTCTTTCTCTCTCTCAAATAAATAGAATCTTAAAAAAAAAAAAAAAGGAATGACTTCACTTGTTATTTAAGAACACAAAAACCAGTCACTTAAAAATCTTCTCTTGTGCTTACTTAATTGTCAGAAAAATGGAGTCCATATAGTACTTATCCATTCTTTAAGGATATATTATTATTATTGTTATTATTTTTAAGATTTTATTTATTTATTTGACAGAGGGAGAGAGATTGCAAGTAGGCAGAGAGACAGGCAGAGAGAGAGAGGGAAGCAGGTTCCCTGCTGAGCAGAGAGCCCTATGCGGGGCTCGATCCCAGGACCCTGAGATCATGACCTGAGCCGAAGGCAGAGGCTTTAACCCACTGAGCCACTCAGGCGCCCCTTTAAGGATATATTATTATAGCCCGTATTTATGGTACTAAATTAGTTTTCTTAAAAAAAAAATTAGTGCCAGTGATAGATATCAGTAATAGATGATGACACGATAAGGGGCCCGCCCTGATAGGCCAAAGAGGGTTATTGACCTGAAGGAGAGAAAACAATTGTTTTCAGGAAAATCATCATTCTCCACCTAAGTTTTTGTTATTTGGATATTATAATTTTCTGTGAAATAGAAGTAGTATTTTAAATAATGCTTTAATAATTGTATACCAAAACACCACAATGATCTTAAGGCTTTCTGTTACTTATCCAAGATGGATGTTAAAAGGATTATGGGCATTTTTTGCAGGTTTAAATGCAGACTGCTGTCAGGGATAGTCAGCTCTCCTTAGCACCACTCTCATCCTGGGATTTGTCCTGGGGAATCATGGAGTAGGAAACCCCAGGAACTCCCTAAATCACTCCTGTACCCATTAGGAAGTGCAGCCCACTTGGGCCACTGGCTATCATCAGGATGGAGATGGGAGGAGGAGACTCCCCTTTCCTCTGCACTTGGGCAGAAGGCCTTTCTGAGTCTCTTGGTTCAACTATTCTTCTTTTCTTTTGTCATAGTTCTTCTCTATTATTTCCCCTTCTCTTTTTCCAGGAGAAACAAAGATCTTCCCTGTAAATTTTGCCATTTTTGAGTCATTGGAGAAGGAAAGTCCAAGGGAGTTAGCTCTGGGGGCTGTGAGATTCATACCCACTACAAGGCTAGCCCACGGCCCCCTGAGCTGGAAGAGCGTTTGCATTGGTGCCATAGGTAGAGCTGTGTTTAGTAACTCCTGAATAATTCATAGTAGGATAAAAATAAAGTGGATATGAGTGGATATGAGGCTTTCCAATCAAAAAAATATGTCCACTTTTTTAACCAAACTGTTTATTTTACAACAATTTTAAATTTACAGAAAAATTGTGAAGATGGGACCAGAGTTCCCATATACCCCACACCTAGTTTCTCCTATTATTAACATCTGACATCAATATGCTAACTGTTACAATTAGTGGATGGTTATTGATACATTATTAACTAAAGTCCATCCTTTGTTCTTACTTCCTTAGTTTATACCTCATGTTCTTCTGTTCCAGGACCCTATCCAGAATGCTATATTACATTTAGTCATCATGTTTTCTTAGATTCCTCTTGGCTGCGAGAGTTCATTACCCTTCCCTTGTTTTCGATGACCTTGAGAGTTTTCAGGAGTACCGGTCAGGTATATTGTAGAACATCTTGCCATTGGAATTTGTCCGATGTCTTTCTCATGATTAGATAAGGATGTGTTTTTGGGAAGAAGACCACAAAGGTAAGGTGCCATTCTTAACACATCATAACAAGGACACATACTATCAACATGAGGTATCACCGTTGATGTTGACCTTGATCACCTGGCTGAGGGAGTGTCTGTTGGGTTTCTCCACTGTAACGTTACTCTTTCTCCTCCTTTCCTTACTGTACTCTCTCAGAGGCAGTAACTTTGTGTGCCTCACATTTAATAGGTAGAAAGTTATACTCCTCTTCCTGATGGAGTGTCTACATATATTATTTGGAATTCTGCATGGGAGATTGTCTATTCTCCTCAGCTTCTTTAAATTCAATCATTTGTATCAATACGAACACATGGATATATGTTTTATACTTTGCATTACAATCGGATACTACTTTAGTAAAGTAGCTGCTCAAACTGTTCTGCAAAGGACTCCAGCTGTAGCCATGGGCAGCTCTTACACCAGGCTGCTATGCCTTTTTTTTCTTTTAAGATTTTATTTATTTATTTGAGAGAGAGCGCGCGAAAGAGAGCACAAGCAGGGGGAGCTGCAGAAGGAGAGGGAGAAGCAGGCTCCCAGCTAAGCGAGGACCCTGACGCAGAGCTCGATCCCATGACCCTGAGATCATGACCTGAGCCGAAGGCAGACGCTTAACTGAGTGAGCCACCCAGGGGCCCCAACTCTGGTCTTTGACATAGTCCCATCGTTGTGAGGATTTTTTCCCTGGTACTACAAGATGCTTCAGCCTCATTGTATATATTTCCTGCCCTAGTCCTAGAATCAGCCATTTCTTCAAGGAACCCTAGTTCCTTTTATTAAAGAATGATGAAACCAAGGCCAGAGCACCTATTTTAACTTTCGAATGTGACCTTACCAGCCACTTGCTTTTTCACTTGAAGAAAATCTTTTTTGTTTATGGATTTTTTCAGTCTGTAACTGGTAATAACCTGATACCTATGTGAGGATAGCCTTTCTTGATTTTTCAGACTAACAGGACACAAGCTGTCCTTGCATACTCACCTTTCTGTGATTTTGAAACAAATTTAATCCAATATGATCAAATTTGCTCTTCATTGTTAGTTTTGGTGGGAGATTAAAAGTCTTAGATGTGGTCTTCAAGTCTTAAATGCACCATGTAAAGGTAGAAATCGGATGTTTCCTCCTGAAGTAGATGTAAGAACATCTTACATTATTTAAAATATGGTCAATGAAGATTTTTTTTTCAAAGATTTTACTTATTTGTCAGAGAGAGAGAACGGCAGGTGGAGGGAGAGGGAGAAGCAGGCTCTCTGCTTGGCAGGGAGCCCAGTGTGGGGGCTCGATCCCAGGACCCTGGGAACATGACCTGAGCCGAAGGCAGACACTTAACTGGCTGAGCCACCCAGGCGCCCCTCATTCAAGCTTATTAAATGAATATGGAACTCTGTTGCCAAGCCTTGCCACTAACCATGTTCGAGGAACTGAGCCACATGCTGCTTGGGTCCCGTAGAAGACTCAGACAACACAGCCAGTCAACATGCATCAGAAGAGGGGCAATGCAGGGGCGCCAGGGTGCCTCAGTCAGTTAAGCGTCTGCCTCCAGCTCAAGTCATGATCCCGGGGTCCTGGGATTGAGCCCCATGTCGGGCTCTCTGCTCAGCGGGGAGCCTGCTTCTCCATCCCCCCTCACTCGTGCTCTCTCTCTCTCTCTCACTCTCTCTCTCAAATAAATAAATTAAATTAAAAAAAAAAAATAGATGGCCAGTGCAGAGGTCCACAGTGCCATGGGAGCACAGAGTTAAGACAATCAGGCTTCAGTAATACAAGAAAATCAGAGAGGTTCTCACAGAGAGAAGAACCGTATTTGAATGCAGTCTTTGGTTCACATAAGAAGGCATTCAGATGGAAGAAGGTGATTGTGAATAAAGACCCCGAGGAGAGAAAACTCAGTGGACAGAATATCCAGAAATTTGGTATCGCAAAAACTTAGGCCCAACAAGAGACCCCCTGGAAGGGGATACTGGGTCGGTGTTCATTTGTTGAGAAGGAAATTTTCAGTTAGGTCCTTATGTTAGTATGACTGCTGTCCAGTGTTTCAAGATGATGAGGGAGATGAAGCACAGGACAGACCCTATTAGGCAGATATAACTGAGAAGAGGGCAAAGTAGAAATAAGAAAAGGAGAATAGTTGCTGCAGAGCATGAGCCATCAGGACTGTTCCGTACCATCATCTTCAACCAGACTTTGCCCCAGAAACTGAAAGTCTACCTGCAAAAGGATTGCACTTGTAATTTTAATATTCAGTATTATCAGAGATAATAGGTCATCTGTTTATTGTTTTGCCAAATGCATAGCTATTTCATATTCAGTAATTACTTTGATTTCCTTGATTGTCTATAAAATAGATCTAGGGTGGTATTACTATTAATATGGGGTTGGTCAAGCAGGCATTATGTTCCCCAATGTACACCTGAGGACACTGACACCCAGATAAGTTGCTGTAGCCTCCATTTTGTGTCCCTAGTAAATAGCAAATGGTAGATTGGCTTTCATGTCAAGATTTTTCAAAGTGTGCCATTCTACCCAGTTATAAAATATAAAGATATCAAATAGGTTACAAATAATAACCAAAGAATAATAAGAAAATGACTAGTCCATGGGGTGCCTGGGCGGCTCAGTCGGTTAAGCATCCAGCTGCTGATTTTGGCTCAGGTCGTGATCTCAGGGTGGTGAGATCAAGCCCTGCATCAGGCTCTGCACTGGACATGGAACCCACTTGAGATTCTCTCTCTCCTTCTGCCCCTCCCCCTCTCATGTGCGCGTGCACGCAAGCGCACATGCACTCTCTCTCTCTCTAAATAAAAGAAAAAAAAAATGATTAGTCCAAACAATGAAGGAAATATTTCTGTGACTTTCTATACTTCACTGAAAAAAAAAAACATAAGCAAAAGAGGGATGAAGATTACAGAGAAAGAGGTGAATGTGCCAATGGTATAATGAACCATAGGTTATGACTAGGCTGATAGAAACAAGATACAGGTAGCAAATAAATAAATAAAGTTTAGAAAGTTGGTACAATTTAAGAAAAAGAATGTACTCTTTTATAAAAGGTCAGTTTGGTGTTAGAAAGAATAGAATAGAATTATTAATCTCTTGTTCTAAATCTAAATTTGGGCCTGATTAAAAAAAGAAACTGAATTTAGTTCAGTGGAAAAACACATGTACGGCATGTTTTTAAAGCATTGAATTTTGGTTACTTTGACTTGTTGCATATCCTGGTCCAAGTACAACTTTGAATTGGTTTAATTTTAGTGGAGCCATCGCTGTTGACATGCATTCAGCTCAGTGGTCCTTCTCTTGTTCAATTTTGCAAACCTAAGAAATTTGGCTGGTTTTGAATTTAACTCCAAATAGTATTCAGAAGTTTTGTGTTTGTTTGAACTGACCATTTAAAAATTTTAAAACTAGGCAGCATTCAACTTTTAGAGCGAATTCTTACTATTAAAAACAACCCAAGAATGTTGAAAAAGTTACTTATGACTACATTTTAAGTGAATTTAATGAACATACAGCCAAATACCATTAAGAAATATATTTTCGAGGGGCGCCTGGGTGGCCCATTCAGTTAAGCATCTGCCTTCGGCTCAGGTCATGATCCCGGGGTCCTGGGAGGGAGCCCCGCATCAGGCTCCCTGCTCAGGGGGTCTGCTTCTCCCTCTCCCTCTGCCTCTCCCCCTGCTTGTGCCCTCTCTCTTTCTCTCTCTCTCACTCACTCAAATAAAACATAAAAATCTTTAAAAAATGTATTTCTGATCTAAGATCAAAAATATTTTCTATTCTACACTTATCTTTTTTACTATGAAAGTATTCGCTCTTTAAATGGAAAATTATCCAAAACCAAATATGGCTATCTAAATGTGCAGTTAGATTAGAAACCCCACGCTGTGGTACCAGCAGAGCCACGGGTTAGAAGATGCCACGTGGCATCCGACTGCCCTTCATGTGCAATCTGTGAATAGATCGGAACAGGGAGCCTGGACTGAAAGATTCAGCAGGGGAGTGTTGGAGATAAATGAAGACGTTTTGTGCTAATTCAAGAAGGGTGTTAAATGTCAAACTAAGAGATCCAGGCGTCATTCTCAAGTAGGAAGTGGTCATTGTCCTTGACTATGCAGGACAATAAAACGTTAACTTTTGGGAGACATAAATAGCTTCCGGAGTATCACCTCTTAGTGACAGTTTAAATAAGAAATCAAATTGTTCACTATAAAACTAATTTTATAACTTAGAGTCTAAATTGTTTTATAGTTCTATTTATGTAACTAATATAAATTTTTAAATAAACTATGAATCATTTTATAATTTGAAATATAAATTATTTGCCTATAACATGTAAATTTTAGCATGTTAGTTTTTTATCGCAATGTAGACAATTGTGTATAAATTATTTACCATAAAAACCAATACTTTACCATTGCTAATTCTAACATGAAGTTAAACATTGAAATTTTCTTTTTGTGTCAACAATAATTTTTCATTCAAGGCAGAATAAAACCAAAACTAGATGTAAACAAGTTCCTAAACTTTATATTGATAACACAGAGGACTGTGGCTTATGATAAACTTTTCAAAACTAAGTAGAAGAATAAAAAACTGAGTGAAAAAGTAAATTCAGTAGGAATTAGGTGATTTTTTTATGGAAAGAATAATGAAAGCTGTCTTTTATTAAAAGAAAGAACTTTTAAGATGACTACTGGTCTTCAATACAAAATACATTTTATTTTAACTTGTGTTTGAGCAACTTTACTTTAAAAATTAATGAACGCATTTCGTGTTCCAAAATTAACTTAGAGTTGGCACTGAGGCTTTGTCTCATATGGGGAGATCCATCACTTACTAACCACAGCTTGTGTAAAAACTTGTAAAAACTTGTCTAGAAACAAAGTGATAATTTTTATGCTAAGGTGAGAAAATGTGATTGCAGTGAGATTTTTATCTGTCTTACAACCCTTTATCTATTTTAGATGATGAAATTAAACAGAAAGCACTGAGAGTTAAAAATCATTTGTGTCTACATCAGAATTTCCTATACTCACACATATCCTTTTTCTAATCAATATTCTGAATACCTAAATAAGAGCATATGTGTAAAAACACTTGGCAGAAGGCCATTTTGTATTTTTCAGTTAACATCATAGCTTGGCAAATTTAACACTTGACTGTGGTTATTAATTTAAGAAGAATGGTCTACATATATATCAGAAAGGAAGAAAATTGAGTGTTTACCAAATACTGTTTTCAATGACCACAGATAACTACCTCTAGTGCCTTAAGCAATTTCATATTTATTGACTGAGATATTGTCATAAAGATCTTTTCACACTGTCTCAATCACTTATTTCTGAGAGACTTCTTTTCCTAGCATATGTGAATCATATGGGGCTTGAGGGTTAAAACCTTACACTCTGACTGTAGACCAACCTCAGTGCAGGAAAAATTGATAGCACTTTCAAGATAAAAATTTACAACCAGACATAGGGAGGAATTGCTTTAACCTTAAAAAAAAAAAAAAGCATCAGTCAAAAACCTGTATCATAAAAGTACACAGAATTATACGGACTGAAAATGTGAAATTCAGATACCAGAGGTAGGGAGGATGTTTCAATCAGAAACAATAGATACCAAGGGCCAAAGATACAGTTAGATATACATGAGTTCCCAGCTAATAAGATCCTGTGCAAAGCGAGTACTACCTATATTTAATATAAAGACTTTACTCTGTAACTTAATAAATATATTTCTTGAAATTTAACTTATTTTAAAAATTTACATACATACAACTGTTCCTTAATTTTTACACTTAACACTTTTTGGACATCACGGAGGAATAAAAACCTAATGATCTTTCATTACCATTTGGTAAGAATCAATATTAAACTTTGAGAATTTTTATTCTGATTTTTTTCTATTTGTTTTATATGCAGAGTTATTCCAATATGCTAAAATGGAAAAGCTGGCAGACATCATTATATTTTTAAGAGTTTTTGACGAATGATAGATAATACTGAATAATTTTTTCTGGATTTTTTTTTTTTTTTTTGGTTGTTACAAGTAATTTTACGTGTAGACTAAAAATTCAGTACCGTAGCCAAAAAAAGTTCATTGTTTTAAATCATAAAATTCAAAGAAAAAGATATTTTGTTTCTAGGTAAATTCCACTGGAGTATATAAAAATATTTAAATGATTAACAATAAATACATTGAGAAAAATAGTGAAGTTCTAATAACATAAAGAGTGACTTTGAATTTTCTCATGTTGTTGTTACTAAAGGCAAGAAACCTATTTTTATATTACTAATACAGAGTAATATATGGAAACAAATATGAGAAAAGGACTTTCAGATTACTAACATTAGACAGTGCTGCTTCTCTGACCTTCGTTAGAATCTCTTCTTTGTCTTCTGTGACACTGGAGCATTTTCCTTCAATCTCTGTGATTACTCCTCAATTCTGCTTACAGGTGCCTCTTTCTTTGCCTGACTTTAAAGATATTCCCTTGGGTTCTGTCCCTCTTGTCCAGTCTCCCCTGATTTCATCTGTTTCCCCCCACATAATAATCCCCAAATCTATGTCTCTATCCCTGATCTCTCTCACGAGTTCCAGGCTCACATTTCCAAGTAACTGGTAAACATCTCATATGAACATCGGCAGAGCACCTCAAACTCAACACTTCTAAAACTCATCCTCTTCCAGCTCCCAATTTGCTCTTCTGCCCCAGGGCTATATTTTAATAACTGTGTCACCCAGTTATTCAGGATTAGAATCTTTAACAAGTATTCACATTTTTCTTCATACCAGTTGAAGTCACTATTCATTGATTCTACCTACACACACATCTTCCTTGAAGCTAGAGTTATTTTACCAAAATAGGCAAGCTTTGCATGTGGATTTACCATCTACCAAACTCCCCTATCATAGAGTAAATACATCGCCTTTGCTTTTTCATCAGGCTTTAAGCACCAGGAAAGATGGCCATGTGGACCAATGGATGTAAATTCTGTACATGGTGTTTAGGCATCAATAGCCCTGTGTTTTCCCAGATAAAAGGCAGAGTTGGCAACTTTTCCAAATTCATTAGTAATAAAAGGGTGTGGCTTATTGTGCTAGACATGGAACAGAGATCTAATGTCCATCCTGTTACTTATCTCAAAAAACCCTTGTCCTCAAGATTCTCCTTCTGACAGAGCAATGACAATGTTCACAAATCACCTGTTTTGTCACTTAATTATGTACTGATGTGATGGTTGTAGGCAAATGCTAAATAATAAATATTTTGTTTAAAAAAATGGGATATAATCACAATGCAAAGTTTTAAACCACAAACTCCATATGATTCGTGTTGTAGTAAGTGAAGTCTTTAAGAAATTAATTATTTTAAATAGAGATTTAAATCAAACAAAATATACATATCTTCAAAACTAAATAGTAAAATAAATGACTGAAGCATTATAAAAAGAGGGTATGACAATATTTCATTCAATAAATATTAATCTGATTACGCATTAAAATTCATTATCCGTGGCCACTTAAAACACTATTTGGTTTTACTACTAAACTCCTAATTTCTTTCTTTTCTGGTGTATATATTAGGTCATTCTTTTTAAATATAAGCACAGCCAATTGTCAAATGTATCAAGCCAATTGTCAAATGTATGAAGCTATACGTATTTTTCAGTAAAAATACAAAAACAAGAGATGGAATCATATGCAGGGAAAGGTCCTACTCATTGAATTATTATGATAATTAAAGTAAATATAGCTTCATTTGAATAGCATGATATAAAAGATAAAATTTGAACTATCAATCTTCTGGATCATCTAATATTCATGGCATCATTTGTCTTTACGGCATTTAATCAATAACCATTTGTTGAGAGTCTACTTGGGGCTCTGTCCGCAGTGCAGTAGGAGACAGTTGTTGGAAGGTAATTACCACAGCCATGTGATTGAAATTGTAAAGAGAACTATGAAAGAAAAATGCAGGAAGCTGAGAGCAGAGTCTGCAATTTTGAGAACCAAGAATCAGAGACAAAGAGACTTCTAGATTTGGAACTTAGTGAAATAACTGGGAAGATGAATTACTCGGAGTAGGAATCAGAAGAGGTGTTGCATTATTCCTAGAATGAGAGCCCCTTTCATGAGCAGCTGAGAATGAAGAATAGAGAGATTATGGGCATGATCCCTCCAAAAACACATATATCAGGACCACCATGAACATCTACTCTCTGAATACAATTCTATTTGTGTGGTGGCCTTTGTCTTTTGGAGAAAACATCGTAAGAATGATAGCTAGCTGTGCTACTATATATAAATTCTCCATGGATTATAGAGATAATGTTGTATTTGCTCCTATTTAAATATTGAAGGAGTATGGTTTCTGAAATAACCTGTGAAAGATGAATGTGACTTTGGAGAAAAACTTATTTCAGCTTTGAGTAAGGATTTTCAAGATAAACATCCAAGAAAAAGTCTAACAGAGGGATATTGAAACAAAATTTCTCAATGAATAAAGACCTTACTGATTGCCAATTGCAGCTATGAATTTGAGTATTTTGACATGTGTTCAGGTGTTTGCTTTGAGGCATATGAGTTAAAAGTGAAAGAAAATGTTTAAAGTTTTCTTTCTCACTTTTAACTACATTTCAAAGAAATACATAATTTCAACATAAAGGATGTATTTCTTCCATAGAGGAACACAAGAGTGTGTGTTTGTGTGTGTGTGTGTGTCTGTGTGTGTGTGTGTGTGTTTGTGTGAATTAAATCTTGTGTTTGGGATTATATCTGTTCAACTTTATTTTGTTACTGAAATAGCAATCATTTAAAATAAAATATTTTCTGCTTTCACAGTGTGGTAACAAATTATTCAGAGTAGGATTGATAACAATTTTTTCTTCTGCTCCTTAGACTTAATCATATTTTTGAAATCAGCAACAAACTATTTGAAGGATGTTAGTGTTTTTCTAAACAAACATATCTGCGTGCAATGTGGGAAGTGTGGTTTTTAATGCATTACACATTTTAATTTTTCCGGATATGTTCATGAACTCATATTTTTAAAAGGCAGCTGAGTCCTCTTATGGTATTTCTTTTCTGGGGATCAGTATTGCTCTAGAAAATGCTGTTGAAATGGCAAAGTGGGTGTCTGTATAGATACATTTTATTAATTTTTCAGATTGTTCTTTCCTCGTGTTTGGCTAAACCATGGACAGTAACAAAATGGAGTAAAAGAGAGTCATAAAAGATGAGTCACCTTTAATTCAATAAATATTAAACAATAATTAAACAATTAAACCATTGTTCCTGATATAAGGGTTGAACCCAAGAGCTGGGAAATGTGGGCATGGATGGGGAATATGTCAAATAAAGTGGAAATCAAAATGGCTGTTGGAGTCCCCTAAACTGTACTATCCTTGAGTATACGCCATTTCAACCAGCCATCTTGCGGTGGAAAACTGAAATTTGCCACATAGGAATATCAAAGGGCTGTGGCAACTTCCCTGGTGGTCTAGTGGTTAGGATTCGGCTCTCTCAAAGTGCTGTGGCATAGCATTTTTTATAGAAGTTTTGAATATTTAACCTTAGTTGATTGCTAAAGTTAACTTGGAATACTGATTACAAGTATAGGATTTTGCAAAATGTGATCAACTTTGAAATAATAGTAATATAAAAGCATATAAGCAATTAATGGAATTATAACTATGGAGTCTTACACATTTATTGTATGATGTACTATCTGAAGTGTCACCATCTATCTTTGAATATTTATCATTGAGGAGAACTCCTTACAGCTTTCATCCAAAGTACAGCTAAATCTTATCAGAGTAGTCCATTTTCCATATTCTTTAACAATTCATCTATTTCAGAAATTTCTTAAGTCTTCTCTACTTTAATCTTCCACTGTTATGAGATTTTGTGAATTGTTGTAACTATGTTCCCTCTACCCACTGTCATTAAATATGCCTCATCGTCGTCACGTGGCTCAACCCTTAGGAAAAGGTAGCCCTCTTCTCATCCAATGCACATGCGTACGCACACACACGCACACAGACACAAATCTTATTCTGTTTCTAGGTGGATCAATTGGAGCACCTTAGCCTCAACTATGAAAGAGTACAGCAGAACCTAATAATGAGTGGTATGGTGATAATTACTGAGAAAAAAAAGCAATCAGCTCTTCGAGTTTGTTAGTTGAAAGATGCCTTCCTTATATGTGGCAGAAATAGTTTTCACTCCTGCCTCCTATCTTTAAGCAAGAAACTTATCTTTCGCTCAGGCGTTTGGCGTACCACAGGACATGCTTCATTTCTAAACTTAGAACAACGCTGACATCTCCGTCACTGTAGAGCGAGCACCGTCATTCACTTACGCAGATACCATCCGAGCACCTTTTAGAGGAAAGCACTATTCTGAGTGGTTGGAACTTATCAGTGAACCCCAACTGGTAAAACACTGGTAAAAATTCCTGCTCCCAAAAAGCTAATACTCCCCTGAGAAGAAAAAATAATAGAAGATAAAGAGAATACGAAATTACATAGCAGGTAAGACAGTAAAAATGCTTTTAACACAGAGCAAAGTAAAGAGGATCTAGAGAATGTGCTGAGGACCATGGAGGGCAGCCATATGCATAGGGCTATCTGGGGGAGATGTGTTCTAGGCAGAGGCAACTGGCCCTGCAAATGCCTAAGGCAACCACCGCATCCTTGCTTGAGGTATAGCAAGGAAGCCTGCAGAGAGGGGAGATTACTGGAGAGGAGCTCAGAGAGGCAGAGATCCTTATAAAAGGATCACTCACTGGCTGCTTGCAGTAGAGTGGTATAATTCTGAAAGTCCTTTGTATGAAAAACTGAAGAGTTTCTTTTTGTTGATAGTCGATTATTGTTTTTGTTGATTTAAACATACACATTATTTATACCCCATATACCCAGCGGTCATATCTTCCAAAGCCCCTGGACCACTTGCATCCGTAAGCACTACTGTTTAATGAAATATTCATATTCAAGTCTGTAAACCTAACACTAAGACTCTGAGTGCTTCCCGCAGATGATCCCAACTGCTGAGTAGATACATGGACCTTGGTGACAAAAAAAAAAAAAAAATAACACAAAACTTTTATATACATGGATTACTTCATTGAACTATATAAAATGGGTATTGATAAATGTATTTACTAAAGAAAACACCACCAAAGTGTAACACAAGCAAAATCATTCAGATTTATTGGCAATTCATGAATTATTATTTAGGGCCTGAGAGTTTCTGCACCAGTGTTCTTATTAATTGTGTGAACAGTTGCATGCTTTGATGTCAGCAACGCTATGAACAATAGTCTCTTAACTACCCAAGATATGTCAAATATAGAAGTCTTTATTCTGGTCATCAGCCTTTATGTTAATAATCTATAGCAGGTTCCATTTATTACTTTGAGTCACATCAGTGGGCCAACCAATTTGTATAAGCTATTGCTTGAAGATAACTCCTATAGTAAGAGTAAAATAAGAGAGCTACCATTATGGCATCATTTTTAAACACCTAAGCCTGATCTTTACCATCCAATTGTATAGATCTGACTAGAGGGAAGGCAGATGTTTTAAGGACTTGAAATAGCTGGACTAACTTGTCTCTGTGACATATTATACAATAGGGAGCAATACTATACCAAATGGATTTCTCTCTGCTAGACTGTTATGCCTTTATGTCTTGATTATGTTGCCTTGAAGGAGTGAATACACTGGCTCAAATTCCTAGGACTGACGATAACTTAAAATAGAATTGTGGTGTTGGTACAAAGCAAGTGACCTCAAAGATAAAAGTTATCATACCTTGAGATCATTTTATAAAGGCATTAGTTTCTGACTCCTCTTCTGAATATGAAGTTAATGAAGAAAAGAAACATTAACAAAAATCTCTAAATGTTATAATGTATAATTAAAGACCAAAATTTGATACGAGGTTTAGGTCTGTGTTTTCCTACCCAGAAATCAAAATTTGAAAGGCAGTAAGGGCATTTTTTCCTGCCCTGCCTTCATCACATACATGAATTTCCCATCTCATTTCTGAAGTTAATCATGAAATGACAACAAAATCAGATGCTTCTTTTTGTAAAGTCATGTTTCCTGAAGGGCCTTAGCACACACTCAGTATCTTATATCATGATAGAAGCCACTAGAGTCCAGAGAAGTGAACTAAACTTGACCATATCTTAAGTCTTCTAGTAGAAAATCAGGCCACCTGAACAACGAGCTTCCTGGTTTTCCACGTAGTTCAATGAGGACACCATCCCAAAGTGGAGAGATGGAAAACCTCTTCAGGATCCAGCCTTGGGTGTTAACCTATGTTACCTATAAGTGCATGTAGCAGATAAATTTTTGTAGGCTGACCATGTATAAGTAAAGCTATGCAGAGTTCACACCATATTCAACAATGAGTAGACCTTGAGCTTTGGATGCTTCAAATATACATATTTTTTTTTTAATTTTGAGGACCGATTGATATTATTTCTTTTTGGCAAATAAGCTACCTAGAACCAAGATCCTAGAAAAAACAGTAAACTTCATGAAATAGTCTCTATCAGAAATCAACTGCCTAGGTTTTTGGAAAACATGATGAAAAATCCATCTGAAGTAAAGAGAAAAATTATACTCTACTGTATGATTATACTGTACTGAGGGAATTTTTCATTTGATTTACAGTAATCTTTAACTCTTACAGAGATACATGTTCAAATGTGAGTCATGATTTTTGATAGCATAAACAAATTGACAATCATGAGTTGGATTGACAAGAGATTCTGTTGCGTATCTTCTATATGATATTCTTGGAAAATCCTCTCTCCAAGAAGCTGTAAGTGAAGGGTCCAGTTGACTTTACTTCTACCACTGGTCTAAATCATATGCACACCATTAAAATTCCTGGATGTCTTCATTTGTTTTACATCAAGCTGCCTTGATATTATGGTTGCTTTAAAACACAACATTTGTAAGTGTTGTAAAACATTTGTAAAAATCGGAGACTTTGAACATTTTTTTTGGGTTTTCGCTTTATATTTAATCAGTGTTTTGTCAGATAATACACTGATATTTACTTCAGATCTGTTTTCCAACATTCAAAGTTAAATTTGTTCTTTTAATCAGTGTGACTATGTAGGAGATCAGAATAAGTGAGATGAACAAACAAAAGATTTTTACTTCAAATGAGATGTGACCAATGAGAAGCCATTGCCATCTTTATCTGTAATTAGAAGGAAAGGTCTTGAAAGAATGACTATGATTGTTCTTAATCTAAAATGGTATTGATTGTGTGTTCTACATGATGTTTGTTGAATGGTAAGAAGATCAAAATGAGACCTTTAGCTCTTGTGATCTGAGTTAATGGATGCTCATTGGTCCCTGCTTGATAATCAAATCTGGGTTTTTTTAAACTTGTTGCTACTTCCGAGCTCTATGACAGTTTTTGTTGTTCTGTCTTCTTTGCTAATTGTCTGCCAGTGAAAGCATGGCTAGCATAATTCGGGATCTGATGTTTATACCAAACTTCAAGTTGTGTATCTTAGAACTAAGAAACTGTCTTACATATCAGAGTCCTCGCATCTGTGATATTTCTGGTGCCTATTATTTTCTTGTGACTTTCCCTTCAAATACTTTAAAGGAGCATGATTCTGATACAGTCTAAGGGGACTAGAATCCATAATCTCATTCTAGGTGGCGGTGACTTTTCCCCGTGTTAAGACAAAGATAGAGGTGATACTAATCCAATATTTCCCACAAACTAGACATGACTGCTATGGGAAGGAAGACTGTCAATCACAAAGGGAAAGGAGCATCTTGCCATGATGACCGACTAAGTCTGTTCCCAAATTACTGCTTGGAACAGAAGCCTCGCCCCAACCCCAATTCTCACCCCCACACTCCACTGACCTGCGCTGGTATATAGTTTCCTTGAGTTGCACCCACTAGAATTTGAGGGTTGTAGGGTACAGACATTGGCCAACTTCACACAGTTGGTAAAACAACAGAGCTACATGACTCCATTGTGTAATATGTCAGTCTATCTTAATAGGGTGTGTAATTATATATGAAGATACATTTCTCAAGGGTAAATTTTTTAAAAGATAGGTGAATGCTTTTAGAAAATCATGGTACCGTGATTTTAAAACAATAGGAAATCATGATAGAATTTCATTTTTTTTTTTTTACTTCATTTGAAAGTATTTTAGTTACATGTATGTCTTATGGACAATGCTGACTATTTCTGCCTTCTAAGAGGATACAAGTTATACTATTGAAAGTAGAGAAGGGATGGGGCACCTGGGTGGCTCAGTGGTCTAAAGCCTCTGCCTTCAGCTCAGGTCATGATCTCAGGGTCCTGGGATAGAGCCCCACATCGGGCTCTCTGATCAGCAGGGAGATTGCTTCCTCCTCTCCCTGCCTCTCTGCCTACTTGTGATCTGTAGTCTCCGTCAAATAAATCAATAAAATCTTAAAAAAAAAAAAAAAAAAAGGTAGAGAAGAGGCGCCTGGCTGGCTCAGAGTTGGTTTAGTGTCCAACTCTTGATTTCGGCTCAGGACACAATCTCAGGATTGTGAGATCGAGCCCCACATTGGTCTCTGCATTGGATGTGGAGCCTACTTGAGATTCTCTCTTTTTCCCTCCCCCCATGCTGTCTCTCTCTTTCTCTAAAGGAAAAAAGTAAAGAATCCACAAGACATTATTTTTTGGGGGGGCGCCTGGGTGGCTCAGTGGGTTAAAGCCTCTGCCTTCGGCTCAGGTCATGATCTCAGGATCCTGGGATTGAGCCCCTCATTGGGCTCTCTGCTCAGCAGGGAGCCTGCTTCCCTCTCTCTGCCTACTTGTGATCTCTCTCTCTCTGTCAAATAAATAAATAAAATCTTAAAAAAAAAAAGACATTATTATTTTTTTTAATTCTGCCAGATGAACTTGTTATCCTTTTTACTTTATTTGGGAAGAGCATTTTCATAAATAATCTTTAAAAACAGACTTGAATCTGTCAAATTCCAAATCAGTACTCCAATTAAAATTTGTCAGATTCAATTTTTAGAAATCATATTTTACCTTGAAGTCCTCAATGAATTAAAATAAATTAAACAAAGGAAATTTAAGATTTTCTTATTGCAAAGTACATCATATTGAATCCTTATGCACTTTATAAGTCTCCTGATAATTTATGTATATGGGTGTGTGTTTATACCATAACCTATCATTTAAAAGAGACTTCCAGACAATTCTTTATCATTATCAAATAACTTAGAGAAATGAAAAATGTTAGTGGTGTTAAAAATGGCTTTAGTTCTATACCCTTCCCCCCCAAACTTTCTTTCTTTTTTTTTTAAATTTATGGGTCAGTGTCCTACAAAAACATAGTGGATACAGAATTAAGATTCGTTCATTAGGTCTAATTAGGATCAAATATTTATTATGCACCAGTAGCTGCACTAAGCGTACTTCCTAGGATGGAAATTGTTTGTGGCTAATGTGCTGTAGCAACCCATAAAATACTCATGGCTGTGTTAACTGGTTCTGAGATCAGTAGCCCCCTTGTGGAATGCCTTTCATCTCAGTAGCTGCTTTATATATGTGACTGAGGTTTCTCCTGGTATTCTAAATGTAGCATATTAATGCTAACTTAAAGATCGAATATTATGAGTAAGAGACATGCAATGTTTTCATGTTTGATAAGTATCCATTCATTACCTCCAAAGGGATACAGATTATTTAGAAGATATATTTTATCATGACTAAATAGGTCAGAATTCATTGCAGTTTGGAAAGACAAATATAAAATGGGTCCAGTAGCTGGGTTTAATTAGGTTGTCACTTCCTTCAATCTTTTCTTTAAGGCAATTTTCCACTCATTATATCCGAATTCTTTCTGAAAAGAAATTGTGCTCAGCATATCATGGCTTTCTATTGGCATGATTTTGATGGAAGTTATTTTCGGTCTATTAAAAAAGGGTGATGGAGCTGAACATATTCTTTTAGAAGTCTTGCAGTAGATGGATATATTAAATTCTAACCATTACAGTATTTGTTGCTTAAATTCATATTTAACCAATAGGTACTGACTCTAGAAACAAACCCTTCTCCAAAGCATCTTGGACGTGTTCCAGTTGTTTCTGTGCCTAAGCTTCTCCTGGGGAATGTCAGGCATCTTTTCTTGGTTTCCAGTCGTTCTGTATTCTCTCTGCTCTTAGACCTGCCATCTGCTTACGTGCAGGCATACGTGTGGACACACACACTCTCTCTGTTGTGGTCAATATGCATCTACAGCATTCAGAACACCTCAACTATCTTCTGAGGACAGCTGGGCAGCTGCCTCTCCTGCCCCTCACAGTCCTTGATTTGTCTCCCTCAAGCTTGAGCAGAAATTGACTTTGCCTAATGATGCCTATTCCTTGCTCCTTTGCCACCCAATTTAGCAGAATGTCAAAGACAATTGCTGGCTTTCTGCTTATCTCACTTTGTCCTGGGCTTGCCTCATTTCAGGTTGTCTTTGGTCTTCCCCATCGCTGAGTCTCAGCACTACTTCCTACATCCAGGCTGACTCGGCGCCACCGACATTGTTTTCATAGAGTTCATTTTCCCTCTGCGCTCTACCTCAATCTTAACTGAAAAGCTCATGGATTTCTCTCTTTTCCAAATGCATATAGTATGTAGAGCTAATAGCACTCACGAGTAATTAGTTTAAGTGCCCATGTTATATAACAATTCATCTGTGATTTGTTTGCATCTTTGTTTAAATCTTCTATCATGAACTTTTCATGGGATTGGTTTTGTCTATAAGGCTATAAACTTTTTGAGACAGAAACTGTGTTGTAAATTTTTTGCATCCCTTGAAATGCAACGTATAATGGGAATTTGATTGCTATTTGTTCATGTGATTTGAATTTCAACACCCACATAAAGTCAAGAAGAGAAAGTAACTGTATCAAAAGAAGAGAAGAAAGAATAAGTGCTCCTAAGTAGCTTGTAGTTTGTCCCCAAGTTTTAAAATCCAAATGAAAGCCAAAAAACAAAGAGCCACATTTTCTCATTCAATTTCCCTATCACTCTTTAGCACTACTCACTACACCAAGAGGGAGCATTTAATTCCCAAATGAGCAACACAGTAGGAAATGTGATTGAAATTGGTGCTCATTTGTTACTCTGGAATTAGTTTATTTTCCATATGCAAAGAGTGTACCGACTTTATCAATAAACTTTTGTGAAAACCATATTTAGGGATTCCACAGCAGCCATTGATCGACTCCTAGAGCTTTCCATTGTGCCATATGACTAGAACGGAACATGCTGATTATCTTAACTGTTATTACAGATGATACAATGTTACTGAATTGTGAGATTCTTTTTAAATATATAATTTGAGGGATACAGTTTCCGACTGCGTGTGTGCTCTAAGTTCCTGATATTTTCCAATGGGGAAGAGAGAGTATTGCTGGAGTTTCGAGCAAATTTAAACCCACAGTTCATTGGCGATTGAATTAAGAAGAATTTTATATTCGATTATACATAGTTGACACTTAAAATGATGCTTTACTTCATCCTTTTCACTTACAATGGGGAATAGCTTCAGAATAGCTAAAGAACTTGCTCAAAGTCACATGTCTAGTGAGTGGCAGAGCCCGGATTCTAACCTGGGTTTGTGCAACTCTGAGCATCCAGGATCAGTCCACTACGATAGAGAGTTTTTCCACAATGTGTTGATGGGATCAAAGGGAGGTATTTGCGTGTATCCATCTAAGTGTTCACATATAAACAGTTTACTATTTCCCCAATGAATATACCTAGCAACCAGCCTAACCAGTGTTTATAGATGGAAAATGAGGCCATAGTACTCAGTTGGGGCAGCAGGTGAGCAATAATCTCCAAAGAATAGCTTCTAATTTTTTGTTTATAAGGAGATTAATGGGTATACACTCGGTAGTATACACTTGGTAGGCATGGTAGGCATGCAATCTCTCTTTCTTTTTTTTTTGGTTGCATTAAAAGCTTTGGTCTCCATTTCTGTATTTGTTTGTCTACTTGGGCAACTGAAAGTTTCCCATTAGATCTGGAAACTCTAGGCAAAGTAGTCTACTCTGGCCCATTCTGCTTTTGCCTCTGCCACAGCTCCAAAATTATTTCCTCATATGTTACTGCATACACGGGACTAATTTATCTTTAGAGTTTCCTCTCTTCATAAAATTCCACTGGCCCAAAAATCCATATACCCCAAGGTTCTACAACTTAATATAAGTGTCTCTGTAATTTTGACCCAGAATGACCAGGGATCAGAGGTCCATGAGATTAAGTAATTGTATATAATTAGCTCTGATAGCCAATCTCCTCCAGCTTTCAGGAAAAAAAATGTCCTTCTTTCTTTCTTTCTTGTTCTTGCTCAATACATGAGCACTTTACCTCCTTCTCCCTGAAGACTGACTCTCAGTGGGAGATCAAGATGGCAAGAAGCTCAAAGCAATTAAATCTTCTCTGACAATGTCTGCTGTTCCCAGAGGTAGCTCAGAGGGGGCAATTCCTGGAAGCTGTTTGCTCTTGGCAACGTAATACTTTTTTTGCCCCTGCCTGTGGCTTCCAGCAGTCCCAGAACTCAATGCCTTTTGCAATAGCAACTACCTCTGATTGTCTCAGCGCTTTGCTCCTCAGATGCCCGGGAGCCCCTTCTGCGTCCCAGCAAGACTGGATTGCTCTGTGCCCTCCCTCGGCACCACTCCAGAGTTTGAGTAAGGGCAATGCAGACATTGATTCCTACTGGTGGCGATGGAATTCTATGGCTTTATCAAGACCAGTTTTTATTAAAAGGGTCTTGATCGAAGTTCCCTAAATGTACGTTAAAAACATACAAACAAACAAAATACCAAGCCATACCTGTAGCAAACAAAGCCATATTTCTAAACACATTTTTGGCCACTGTCTGCCACCCTCTGAAAAAAAGACCATCTCAGTTTGGGGTTCCCTCCCATTGTTGCTCGGGCCGTCTTCAAAGAATAAGGTAGGTGGAGCCCCTCATTTCTTTAGGCGGAAAGACATTTCTTCCTGCTGGAGGGCACAGGAACTCATCAATAAATTAGGCTCCAGAAACAGCCCAGGGCAATCTGAGAGCTGCTGAAGGTAAAATGTAAAACAACTCTAATAGTAAGTCAGGTTTGGCCATTATTTTTCAATACATTATTTGGATTCCTAAAAACAAAACAAAACAAAACTGATAAATTAGCTTGCTAACAAAATCTAATTAGACTGGAAAATTACTTTGAGGTAGTTAGCAAATCAATTCTATGCCCAAATGTCACTGATGTCAAAACGACAGATTCAAAATCCATAATAAACCTGCTCTCATCATCCGTTTTTCCCTCCTGAAACTTGCCCGGGGGCCCTCCCTTGAGATCTGGGATTGGCTATCGAGGGAGCTCCGTAAAGGCACGCTGGTCCGCCTTGCACCTCACTTCAGATCCCGGAGGCAGATGGACATACGGAAGGGCAAGATGGAGGGATGCTAAACCGAAAAAATTTTCAAGAACAAATGGCATGAATCAAAGCCAACATGATGAAAAAAGAGCTTCACCCAAGAGACCTACGTGCTTGGGCAGCATGTGGGGATGGGTGAGGCTCCTGAAAATGGACAGTGATTCCTGTAAGCCTGCTTCACACGCCCTGGGGCCCTGAGCCATGGTTTGCTTCCTCAGAGCCCAATTCCTGCTGATGAGGCCAAGGTCATGGGTCTGGGTGTTGTACGGTTAAATGCAAATTTCCTGCTTCCACAGTGTCCCAGAGAACAGCCCGGTCTGCCTCCGTAGACTACCCCAAAACTTACAAGATGTGCTTCAGATAAAAGTGAGCTTTGTTACCAGCTTTTACCATAGTTTAGACCAGTCTGGAGAGAAGTGGAAGGACCCTGGTCCAGGAGGCAGCAAACACCACATCCCTCCCCCCTGCAGGCACAGAGCAGTGAGGAAAAGCCATTGCCGTGATCACCTGTGGGTCTGACGCACCTGCCTGGGGCCACCGTGGGAACCAGGAAGGGACGGGCGATGGCAAAGTCCTGAATTTGAACTTCCAGCTGTCAGGCACCCCTGAACAGACCCCATGAACTAGTACCCTCTAGTCCTTTCCAGTCAGATTACTGGAAGCTTGTTTGAGCTCACGTTCAAACATTTGCAACTCAGTTCAAATTTCTGCATCACTAAAAAGATACATCTTTTGCTTATAGCTTAAAGCCTTCAGGCTGCACTAGTTCAGAGGACAGTTGGTTGATGGGGGAAGAAAGTCTCCTCACAAAGGCTGAACTCCACACAGGAATATTTTCCCGGGCCTTCCTAACTGTACATCAACCCAGGATGAATTTAGCTCGTTGTAGCCTGTCCAGCCTAGAGCCACAATCTGCATTCCCACCTAAGCAACTCATCAGATAAAAGAGACCCCAAGGATCCCCAGAAATCCATCGCGCTTCTGAAAAACAACCCTAAAGACATTCCCTAGGGTGATGTCAGTAGAGGACTTTTCAGCAACAACTAAGAGGGTTTGAATTCGGTCACTAGGGAATCATCTTGCTGTAACATTTCAGGCCACTTAAGTGTTGAGAAAACATTCCCTCCTGTAAATCTTACCTAAGGGCGCCCATGACGAAAAGCCATTTGCCGTTTCTCCCCGTGTTTCTGTCATTTTGTTATTCCTTCTATGATTTCTCCCTTAGTTGTCTTTTCCATGGTTTATATGGTAGAGACACATAGTTGAGGTTTTGCTGATGAGGGAAGAGAACAAAAATATGACAAGGAAGACGTAATTATGACAGCTGGGCCTGCCTCCATTTTTCAGGAAGAGCCAACATGGCAGGAAGAGTCGTGGCCAGAAGATAGTGACCATAGGGAACAATGAAACAGGCTTTTATCATAGGACCTCACCAGACAGCCAGGTTGTATGTTGGCGTTGGGGGGTGGGATGGTATATGCTTAAAAATGAAGTATATCAGCCAAAGAGAACCAAAAAGAGAAATGTCAGTTTGCTACTTCTCTGTTGCTACTTTATTTTTTTATCCATGAAATTATTTAAATTTAAATTCTCCCCAAGTATTAAGATTGTATTATACTGGGGCACTTGGGTGGCTCAGTTGGTTAAGTGCCCAATTCTTGAGTTTGGCTTCGTGATCTCAGGGTCGTAAGATCAAGACCCACATTGGGCTCCATGCTCAGTGAAAAGTCTGCTGGAGATTCTCTCTCTCCCTCTGACACCTCCCCCTGCCCCTGCTCATGCATATGCGTGCTCTCTCTCTTTCAAATAAGTAAATCTTAAAAAAAAAAAAGATAGTATTCTGCTAAATATTATCCAGTGCACTAGAGATTAAAGCAACACACTAATTGAGTAATACAGAAAACTGGATCTAATCCCCACCAGGTATTCTAGGGGACCCTGGAAAAGGTTGCATGGAACTAGTGTGTTTCCAAATCATATAGGAATGCAATAATTTAGGCAGTGGGGTATACGACTCTGAAACCACCAGCACTCCCATAATCATAGTGGAACTCTACTATTGTAACAGCATCCAGCCAGGTGAACTTTTAGGAAGCAAAACTGGGAGACAGAATAATAAGAAAAGAAAAAGAAGATAGGAGGGGGAAGACAGAGAGAGGAAGAATTAGGAGGAGGAAGAGAAATATGAGGAATCTTAAGTTTGCCTTGTCTAACCATTCATCTAACATGGAGTGTGTGGAGTAGGACAAGGGATACATAGTCGTAGACTAGACTATGGAACCAAGAAATAGAGTTCTCAATGCCTGGGTGTATATACTGAAAGGAGTCAATAAATCATTGCATATCGCACTTTTCAGCTCTCTGTCTTCATCCTCAGGAGTAAAAGACAATGGGGAATAAATAATTACAAACTTATAGCCTGGTTTGACACTGTTCGCCTGAGGGATTATTGGTCCGATCCTTCACCATCCTACAGAGCAGAGAGCAAGTTGAACGGTCTTTATAAAATCAAGAGCAATATCAAGGGTGAGTGGGTAGGCAAGAGACTGCGAGCTCAAAATGCTTTGGGTTTTCGGGCTGTGCTGAAATTTAGTGAGGTCAAATAACTTATCAACTGTAAATCTCCTTTAAGCAGCACCTTGTCAAACTAGCCTGCCTCACACTAGGATGTTACAAAAGATATATAATAAATGGAAATTATTGTAAAAATATGGCAACTTAAAAAAAAAGTGTATATAATAAAGAGTAACAGTGCAAAACCTCAATCTTACCCACCGGTCTGATCTTGAGATCTGTGGTTCAGATCTAGGGTGCTTTCAGAGATGGGTATAAATGAGATCCTTTCTCAAGAAACTGGAGCTGGAACTGCCCACGCCCAGAGGGCTCACAGCCACTGGTGGCCATGCGCACTGTGCATAACTTCCGAGTTAGGGAGGGCGCTCACACTTGCTGAGGGCCGTGCGGCTGTGGAGTGGTGTCGGGCAGTGCACATAAGTAGGCACTTCGTGTTTACATGTTCCCAGGTGGAACTACCACCTCAAATAGGACAGGTCACTGATTAGGAAACACTAAGAATCTACTTGATGCCAGATTCATGATTTTTATTCCTCTTTCCTGACTTCCCTATATTTTCTTTCTTTTTTTTACTATAACAGGTATATCTTTATTTTTTTTTCAACTTTTAAACTTCTGCTAAAAGTTTATTGTTACGGATGAGTGAGTGAAAGAGCAACCTACAAAATAGATACTATAATATTCCCCTTTTGCAGTGTGCGAGGTTAGGTGGCCAATTAATGGTGAGAACAAGATGCAAAGCCGAGCAGTCTGTCCCCACAGATAGGCCTCCTGATGTGTACAGATGGGTACTACCTTTACAAAGGTCAGTGGGTTTGGTTTTGTTTTTATTCACTGCTTGCTTTAAGAACTGAATCACCCTAAAGTGCCAGTGACGGGTTTGAAAGATAAGATTCTCAAAGGTTTTTTGAACTCCCCACCCAAATGCTTGGAGCGAGGGCTGGCCCCTGAGAACCAGAAATTATAATCTCCCCCAAGAATGAGCAGAGAAAAGAAGCCAGTAGGGCACGTTAAATCGGAAATAATGCAAGGAAATTGAGATAGCAATTTCAGAGAAAGGCAAGTGGGGGGATCGGGAAGGGCCTCCAACCTTGGGAAGACTAGAGGCTGTATGGAAATCCTGAAGCATCAGAGAGAAGACAAGCCAAGGACAACCTGGATGGTGGTGGAGGCCCAGCTGTGGTGGGAGGTGGTGGGCGTCTTCATGATCACCGCAAAGACCAAGCATTCAAGTTTGCTGGTCGGAGCTGGCCAGTGTATGATTTGGGGCTGAGCTAGTCCAACCTGATGGACCAGAAATAAAGCAGATAACAAAAACAAAAGTACATTTTGGGTTTACTTTGTGTAGATTCTACTGCAGTGTCCAATCAGGGCCACAAAAGCAGGGGTGCATAATGAAAGGTAAAGAGGGAGGTAAGTCTCGGGCCTAACATCTGGTTCTAAAGCAGAGATACGACTGGAGAAGCAAAAGGTATTTTCCATAAATTTCTCTCTTACTCTCTCTGCCTTTTTCCTTCTTGACTGCTATTGTTCTCTCCCACCTAATGTTAAAATTTCCAAATGATAGTCTCTTTAATGTCTTTATGTTAGTCATAGTCAGCATTCTTGTATTCACAGACACTGTCATAGTCCAGCAAGCACAGACCACAGGTCCTAATTTTGCAATTTTTAGCTAGACTTTCTCTACACAATCTTTGGCTCCAATTCTATGCCAAAAAGAAAGAAAAAAAAAGTTCACACATTGAGAGCCGATCTGAGGTGCTTATTTTGCATTTTGGCCTTACAGCATCTCTCTCTCTGCTGCAGCATAGACTGCGTGACCTTCAAGCCTGGATGTCACTGACTTCCGGCTTTCCTGATGCTGAAGCCACAGAACACTTTTGTGTTGGAAATTGCCTTTTTGCAAAAGCAAAGAGGATAAGCCAAACACCATAAATCACTTGGGCTGCCCACCCCACCGTGGTACTCCATAGGCTGAAGTTTCTATGCCAACGGACTTCTAACAGGAGGGCATACGTTTAGCGCTCTGTCCTTTCTGTAAATAGAATCAGGCATCGGCAACGTGTGCAGCGTACGCGGTGCACATGTCTGCTAGCCAGCATCGCGGGAAGCCCGTGTTCAATGTATAAGACGGTTTCGCTCTGCTCCAGTCCTGCAGAAGCCACACATGGCAGACTTGTATTTCTGTCGAAGGCTTCGGTTTTCCGTCATCTATTTTTTATAGCACTGATACTAAACCAATTGCAGCAAATGGAGGGTACTATTTCTGTCTTGGGTGCATCACGATGCTGATTTCTCCTAGGAAGCAGGCTCATTGTGCTGGGTTTTGTCGTTTACCATGGGAGACGTGGTTCAACAAAACGTAAGTGCTTTGAGATGCTTGACAGTTTCAAAATGTAAATAACTAATTCTCCACGAATGAGGGAGAAAGGGTCATGTGATGATAAGATGGGATAAGGATGGAAATTTTATTGGGTACCATTCGTGGCAGGATGACTGTGGGTCGAAGATGAGCGAAACTATTCCTTCTATCCTTCAGTTTCTCAGTATAACATTAATCTTTGAGGAGGATCTTGGTTTACTCTTTAAGCAACGTTGCGACTTTTCAAATCATATTTTCATGTGTTCTTTCTGAAATGTTTGCATGTCCTCATCTGTATGTGCTTTCCAAATAGAATAAGCTTGTGGTTTTTAGATTTTTAAGAATGGCAAAGATTTATAAACCAGAAAGTTTAGAGGAAACCATCTATAAAGGACCATAGCCCCCTCCCTCCTTCCCGAACACACATGCACACGCACAGACCCCTTCATACACTAACACACAGAGATTTTAAAAAATTAACCAGCTAACTAGCAATAGCATTATATATCAACTTAGAATACTTTTTACTTACAGTAGATTTACTTACAATGATTTGTTAAATATCAGTAACAGATGACCACATATTAAAGTTGTCCAATGCTAAGCTTTAAATCTGTAGTATATTTCACCAGGTCATTAGTGGTTTATGAGAGCTAATGCTGTACAATTTATTTCTCTATAAATATTGATCACGTGTTAAGCATATAACGATCGCTTTTTCAAGCATGTTGTTGTTTTATCCTATTTTCTCCACTTTCAGATGATTTATTCAGCTTTTTGACTGTGACTGTAATAACCATTTTTAGCTGGTAAAAAAGAAAATACCGAACCAACACATATGAAATGCTACTTTTCAGCGTTTCAATGTGTTGGTGTTTTACCTTACAGCAAAATCAATAGGAAGCCAGAAATGGAAACAAGTCAGCTCTGGGTGGTATTATTCACTTTCTATTAAACTTGACAGCTAATTTGCAAGTTCACACTCTTTTAATGCTAGAGTTCTTGGAACCCTAAGGGTTGAACCCTTCTAACCCCAGCTAAATATGCAGATAGAGAATAGAACCCAGAGGGTTCCCTTGCATTGGTATCATTTCCAAGGTATTATTTTGGTCAAAGACAGAAATTAATTCTTGTTTAATGCTTTCTAGCAAAATGAAAGGGTATGAGGGCAGTGAGAAGAAAAAAAAAAAGTAGAATTGGAAGTGTGATAAAACAAGCCTGAACTTTCCATTAAGAGTCACATAAAGAATTCAAAGACCAAATATTTAATCAAAAGTAATTTAACAAAATCATATTAAGTAAGGATCCCTCCTTAGACCCACTGTGGAATGTTTCAAATGCCTTTTCTATATAAAGATATGTTTAATCTGATAGAGCAAGTGGCATTTTTATACCCCAGAAAAATGATTTATTCTTAGGAAAGAAGAAATCCTGGACATGTAGCCAGATATGGGAAAACATATTTATGGGGTGACATTTTTTGGCATGAAATAGAAAGAAGAGAGTTTTTTATGAAACACTTGGCAAAGCAGAAAGCTTAAAAATATTTCTAAACTTGCCCAGTTGCAAAACCGCACTGCATGTTTTGCTTTTTCTATTAGGGAAGAAAGAGTAACTCTGGGCTGGGACTGGCCTTATGAGTCCCATCACTTCACTTCTCCTGACAGGGATTAGTTAAATTAACTAAACTCCTGTTGGAATGCCCAGCTTGTCATCTCCTCTGCACAAAAATGAAACACATGGCATTCTGAGAAAGAACTTAAAGCAGCCAATTTCTCAGAAAATATTTGAATGACCCTTCGAGGTTAACAGCATAATCATTTACACGAAAATTGCTTCAAATGTGGTTAATGTGTTCTTTAAGGGTCAGCAAAGTATCTGTGTGTGCCCGAAGCTGCACATAAACAACCCTTGATTAAATCCGAAATGGAGGCAGATGTTGGAGAAGACATGGAAATCGCAAAAATGTTCTATTGCTATTCCTTCTTAATTCCCTAGCTTCTTTCTCTCCATGTTTTTTGTCCCAGAGTGTGTTAAATTTTGTAAATTAGTTTCACTGAGATTGTTAAGCCACTAGCAAATGAGCTCTTCTGAACTAGTAAGCCACGGTGCTCTTTTTGCCTCCTGCTTGGACTAAACAAAGTGAGTGGGAGTGAAAACATTTGCTTATTGAGAGGAAACTTCCCTGTATTATTAATTTTTCCCCCCATTTTACCACAGAGTTCAACAGGAGGTCTAGGTCTTTAGACTGTAGACAGAACCTGATTTTGTGGAGATTTTGTATTATATGTGGGGAAAGTTCTTTAATTCCTTCCACCTGCCGTCCCTTCTGTGTAAAAGGCAAATCATCATGAAGGCACCTTACCTTCTCCCATCCTGGGAGATGGGAGATAGATATACACCTAAGCTTCAGAACAAAACCTCTAAACCTCTAAACTGCCAGGGGTCTTATAGACCATTTACTGCTGGAAAAGACAATGTTTTATGGTTTTTGTTTGTTGGTTTTTTAGGGTTTTTTGTTTTGTTTTGTTTTTGTTTTTTAAGGATAGAATTCCCCTCCTCTCTCCATCCCCAACTTAAAAAAAAAAAATCTCTCTCTCTCTTTTTTTTTTTTTTTTTATTGTACCTGCATTGTCAACACAGGTCTCTTTAAAAAGTACAGTCATTCTAGGGAAGCATTCTAAAGGAGCAAATTCTTTTTTTTTTTTTTTAAAGATTTTATTTATTTATTTGACACACAGAGAGAGAGATCACAAGTAGGCAGAGAGGCAGGCAGAGAGAGAGGGGGAAGCAGGCTCCCTACTAAGCAGAGAGCCCAATGCGGGGCTCGATCCCAGGACCCTGAGATCATGACCTGAGCCAAAGGCAGAGGCTTTAACCCACTGAGCCACCCAGGTGCCCAAAGGAGCAAATTCTTGACACTGATTAAGAAAAGAGGACACCCAGCAGACCTTGATAATCCCTGTTGTCCTCACCCACCTCCCTCTCTCCTCCAGTCCTGGAGCAGGCATCAGCAGGCAGTCAGGGCTGGACAGCTGCTGCTCTTTAAACCAAACCCCCTTGAGCCCCTGAACTGAAACTCGAAAGCAGTGGAAATTCTAAGTACAAATGCCAAGTCACAACAATCATTGGAAAATCAACCTCTCCTGTCTTGCCCTGAAAAACAGTGAAAGAAGCAGTACTTTTAAAGCACTTAAATAATCACTGGAAAGGGAGAAATTGTGGACAATCTCAATGCCAATGAATGTTGCCAATTCTTACCTTGGTTACTATTCTTTAGTAAAGAAGGACAGAAGCTCAGATTAATAGATGTTGCTAAGAGCAACCCAGAATTTTGACATTCTTATTATGCCTTACTTGGCATGCTAACTTAGAGTAGAATTGTTAGTGATGGAAACAAGGGAAGAAATGAAACATGGTATAGTCAGGTCAAATAGATGAGGCTTTCTTGTTGGGGAACCTTTCAGCTTACTTCTACCTGGACTATCAGTTCTGATTCCAAGTGAGCTGCTGCGTGGATGACCCTCTTTCTTTTTCAATCTGCAGTGGTTGTGGGACAAGTAGGTGGCAAACATGGATGAATGAATCTGGAGTGTAGACTTGGAGTACCCTTGGGTTTCATGGGTTGTGTAAGAGTGGTAAAAAAGTCAACTCTGGTGAACAGACAGGGACTAAGTGTCACCCATAGTACATACTTTGTACCTGTGACTAATCAAGCACTGGCTCCATTTGGCAAAGGTATTTCATCTGAAGCCTCACTTTCAGACTGCCAAAGTTCACAAATACTAAATGTCATCAGTTCCAGCCTCTTTTAAGGCCCACCTTCCTACTTTTTCCTGAGTCCTAAAGTCTGTGTAACCTCCAGTATACCAGTTCCTTTATGAGCAGACTTCTTTTACCTTAATAGTCCCAGGGCACTCACACAACAGGGAAGACTTTTATAGAGAAGGAAAAATTACTTTTTCCTCTATCCTTCTGAGTCCTTGGCTGAGACCCATGTAATAAAAGAGAGATTAACAAGAGAAAAACAGGTTTGTTACCAGGCATACATCATGTATACATGGGAAATAGCCAGAGAAAAATGACTAACTCATTGAGGTGGCTTAGAATTCAGGCTTAAATTCTATCTTCATAGTGAAAGGGGAGAGGAGATGCAGGCTTCTTAGGGGAGAGTAAATGATTTCTAGGAAAGATGAATGGGCCCTTGGAAGAAGACATGAGAGGTGTAATAGTTTGTGACAAATTTGTCTGTGTGTGGTGTCAACTTCTAGTATCCTCTCACATGACAAGAATTAGTCTTACCTGGTTGACAACACTCCCAGGAGGGAATTTATGACACCTGAGTTCCTTTTGGAGGATCTGCCTTAAGGCAGATGAGGAGAGCTCAAAGAAAGCCTCTCCCTGCATTTGCTTTTCCAAGTGCCTACAGCCCCAGATAATCAATATACAGTACACATGGGGTTGCATGTCCCAGACTCCTACAGTCATATTTTGGGGTGGCACTTTCTGCTGCCTTTCACTTTTAAATGAGAACATCCATTTGCTATTTGTTTTAATCCTATGAATTGCCTTAGGTGCAAAGCATACTTTTGTTGTTTTCTAGTTTAGTATAAGCTCAGACTTGCTCTATAACACCTGCATGAAAATTGGTGATTTTTTTAGGATGATATGACAAAATTTATTGAGATTGCTTTTTCACTGATTTAGTATCCACGCATTCAAGAAACCATGATAAAACAAATTATTTGGGACTATTACAATGGATCACTTTTTTTTATTATTAAAAAAAAGAATACATTTTATATCAAGTGAGGAAACTCACATTTCTGTACATGAATTTACATGAGTTTATTTGTCCTACTGGGAGGTCAATTTTCTTTGGGGATGGGGGGTGCTAGGACAGTCACAATGGATCACTTTTAATTCAGAGTATGTCTGAGGACTGATTCTGGTGCCAGGCTACCTGGGTAAGAGACTAGGTCCCACTACTTACACCTGGGTAAATTGGTACCTGTCAGTAGCCCCACCTTGTGTGTTACTGGGAAAATTACCAGAGCTCTTAGAAAAGAGCTTGACACACCATCAAGCATAGTAAATGTTGGCTGCAATAAATACTATAATTGTGTTACTGGGAACTCAGCAACATTAGGATTATATTAAAAATTAAATTCTAAACATTTTCCAGGATATTTACTAATCGCAATTGTTAAATAAGCTGAACTTCATCGAGGCACATGCACAGAATTCTTGTTATCTGTAGATAAACCATTTATTTTGATGTATTATAGATGAAAGGGGCAAAAGTAGACACACACACTCAAATATTTTAATGATACATCCAGGAATGGAGATTTAACTAAAGTTTAATATCAAAACAGATGCATTTTTAGTGAGATTTTTTATCAGATATTATTTATAAGCAGGTAGTTTAAAGAGAATGAAGACTTGGAGGGAATTTGGGGTGGGGTAGGAGGTGGGGAGAGTTGTGTGTGTGTATGTCTGTGTGTGTGTGTGCAGTTCAGCTTTTCATCCTTCTTGTCAGAATAGTTCCATTAGGAAACAACTTCCTTTCCAAATTTGCAGATATCTGCAAATAGTATTCTTGCCCTAGAGGGAAAAAAATAGTTTACTATGACTCATTTGAAGCAAATTTCCTAGGATGTCAAAATGGATTATTTATTGCTATTAGAGGATTGATTTATCTGCAGAAACATGTATTCCTTCTCAGCATGAAATCAGGACTATCCCTTGAAATAGGTTGATTAGACAACTACCTCTTAAAGGGATATGAGGACCCTGACAAGTTTCCACTAGCCCCCAAGAAGTTCCCCACATCCCATGACCCTCACTTCCTACCTGGTCTGAAACTCCTGCCCATAGCGTCTACTTTGTGTTTCAGAAATACAAATGACTCACTTAAGATATCTTGTAATTTATCTGAGAGAGGAGAATGTATTCAACTTCTGTTAGCATAATTTAGAGCTTTAAATGGTCTCATAAGCTACTCATCCCTTTAGGCCTCAGAGAGACATCCCTGAAGATAGTGAAGAGTCTGGGCAACAGAAATTTGAATTGCAGAGAAAGAAAGGATTGAGTTGGAGCATGGATCAAGGAAAGATTCTTTGAAGAGGGGGACATAAAGGAGTCTCCTTATATAATGAATTTTTCTTTGGGTGGAAGGAAAATAGCAGAGCTCTAAGTGGGGAACAGGGTGGGAACACTGGGAAAGCTGACTTTATCCCGCAGGAAATGGGTTTGCCTCCCTCTTACCCTATGTCTCCCTACTCTCCTATCCTGCTCCACGCAGATCTGGAAAGGACTGGAGAAGCAGAGATGAGGGTAGCTGGTGTAACATATATTAACACTATGGTCTTTGCTCTTCGGCACGCTTCTATCCTATTAACATGCTGGTCAGTGGGAATGAAGCTTTGCTAGGGAAAGTTTGTTTTAAATAAAGAAACAAGGAAAGTAGAAGTTAATCAGCAAAACACATCAGGGTTGCCAAAGTCATGCTGCCCACTTCTTCTCCCTCCTCCCCCCACAGGACCAATCCTGGGTAACACAGCCCTGTTTTACCCTTTTCCATCTAATTTTGGTGACTAATTGTGATATGTAACAAACTAAAAATAATGGCAAGTATTTGCACAATTTCCTTTTCACAGTTTTTTTTTTTTTTCCTGAGAAGTAGGTATCAAACCTTGTGAAGAAAAAAGTATATAATGATAGAGTTAAGTTTTCCTCAGTTTGATATCACTGGTATTTTGGTTGCTTTGCGATCGTGGGGCCGATCCCACCCACCTATTCATTGTAATGTTTCTCTTCTAGAGCCAGAATAGGACAGACTCATATACCATTCTGATCTGGGTGCATTTCTTCAGAAGGTACGCTGTGCTCCTGGGGAATCGTGGCTGCCTGGGCTTGGGGCTGATGAGGCCAGGAGGAAGTCTATGCATGCTTTTCAACAAAATGATTTCTTAGCAAAGTAAACGAAATAAAATGATGGGCACCAAAGAACATGAGTATACCCAGATCTCTCGTCACATTCATGCCTGTTGTGTTCCCAGTAGAATTTCTGTCCTGAGATTCTACATGAATATGTAAAATTCATGTAGAATTATGCCTTGATTTAAACTGATTGACTTAGAAGAAGCCAGTGGGGAAATCAGAGGAAGTGAGGCAAGGAAGGTGAAAGGGTTATCAAGACAAAACTCTTGCAGAGTGATTATTTTGGAATTCTTTACTCTGCCTTATTTCACAATGGAATGTTCGGGGGTCTTAGGAACGCTGTGAGGAAATTGAGCCTCACCTTTGTCCTAAAACTCCTTCCTTGGGCAGCTTCTCAGTCGCAGCCATCCCAGAGAGCCCCTACTTGTTATAGGAGATGCCTCTTGCTTGGTAACACTTCCCGGGGGGCACAGGGAATGCGCACATCACGGTGTCCCCACCCCAGGCCACTCCACGCCTCCTGTGTGGAATTTTCCCACTCCCCTCCTGTGGCGAATAGGACAGCAAAGCCCCACTTCTGGATGTTGCTGCCTGCTGCTCCGGGCTGGGTGGCTGGCGTCCGCCGCTGACTCCCCAAGCTTCTTTGGCTCTTTTTCTGAAGTCACCCTCGCCAAATATTACCTAGATTTTACTTTATCATATGTTACTTGTCTAACCCATCATGGAGGAATCTACCTAAATCTAGCCCCCCAAAAAGCAAATTTACTTAGTTCTCTTTACCCTTTTAGGACAAATTGTTTCCGTCTTTGGATTGCAAAAGTGGAGAAGCGGAGAGGATATATTTTAGTCACTGTATTTGTTTTCTAGGGCTGCCAGAACAAAGTGCAACAAATTGGGTGGGGTACAACAAAAGAGAAACATTGTCTCAGGGTTCCGGAGCCTAGAGGTCTGAAATCAAGACGTCAGCAGGGCTTTGCCCTGGCCAAAGACGCCAGGGAAGAACACCCTCCTTGCCTTTTCCTGGCTTCTGGTGGATGCCAGAAATCCTTGCATTCCTTGGCTTATGCCAGATCGTTCCAGTCCCTGCTGCCATTGTCAAGTGGTATTCTTTCTTCTTCTTATGTGTCTTTCTCTCTTTATAAAGACACCAGCTCCTGGATTGAGGGCCCACCCTAATCCAGTATGACCTCATCTTAACTTGATGACATCTGCAAAAACCCTATTTTCTAAAGTCATTTTCACAGGTATGGAGGATTAGGACTTCACAATATCTTTCTGGGGCACAATTCATGCCACGGTAACCGCTACTGGACGCTGGGTCATCCTCAAGCAGGACGCAGCTCCAGAAAATGTATCTCTTGCTCAAAGCACACCCATCAGTCCCCTGACACAGTACTCACCCCCTCCCACGTCCGTGAAATTGACCCACTCTGCAGGGGTCAAAGAGGACCACGGTCTAATATCTCACTAATATCTCGCTGGCAGGACTGGCCCAGGCTAGTTCTGAGTGAGACCAGAGGACAGAGGACTAATCACCCCTCACTCTCACCAGGCACTTCGGTCTCCCTGAGAAATCCTGAACTGCTAAAGCAGAAGGAGTCCCTGGAAAATACCTACATGAACTTTAAACCCACAACTTACTTTTTCCTAGTTACTATGATCATCCTTACAATAGATGACTCTTTTCTGACATCCTTTCTGTCACACTTTGAGGCCCTTCCTATCCACCCACAAATATTAAGATTTTCTTTCAAGAGGATGAGTTTTTCTAAAGCTTGGTGTGTCCCTTGATTGTCATGATTCCGGAGAGCTACAGAAAGCCCTGGAGTTAATGTTTTACCACAGAAAAAGTTTGTAAGAATTCACTAGTCTCCATCGTGCTTTCCAAATCCCCCTGAGGCGTTACTCTTAAAAGGGAAGTTTTGACTTCTTCAATTCTAAATCAGGTTTTCAATGTGCATACTTTTCAAGAGAGGGGATCAGATATCGGGGCACAGATATCAGATGGTAGAATGTATTATTCTCAATTGATAATAATAATCTGTGTGATAACTTTCAGTCCTCCATTTGCATGCCAATTTGAATGTCTAGAAACAGAGACAAGAGGCAGAGTGAGAGGAAGAGTCCACTTTCTAAAAGTCAGTGCGTGGTCACTGCATCAGGCTGTGTAAGGACAAAAGAGAATCTACTGAAAAAAGAAATACCAACAGGCTTAGTTAGGTATGACAGTGCAAAGCCATTTTATAAATATTTTGGGAAGTAGATACAAGAAAAAGTGATTTGTGAGGTGGTTATTTTGCATTTTGCCACATGCAAAGCCAATTGGAATTCCTCATTTGCATTCAGCATCTGAGCTGTTGGCTCAGATTTGGAGAAGAGTTCTATTCTAAGTTCCAGCTCCTTCCATATTAGGGGGGGCGCCCGGGGCTTCTGTATGCTGATGAGATATATCCAATGAGACTGTGCACGGGAGCGAGCTGGATAACGGATGAAGGAAAGGATTTAAATTTATCACTGGGGCTGTTTGGGTGTTTGTTTGTTTTTTAAGCCATTAAAAGAGTATGGAAACTTGACCATAAGAAAAGGATGCAAAATAGTGAGTGGCATGAATCATTTCTTCTGGATTAGGAAAAAAAATCTATTTAGTGGTTTTCATAGGAAAGACGCTCAAAAGCAGATATCAGTTTTTAAAAATCCCATGAATATACTGTTTTATCAGTCACAGTGGGATTGGGGTAGAACTCTGACCTGCTGCCTGCGAGGTCAGGATAAAGCCCCTCCCAGGTTTCTTCGTGGCTGACACTTGTTTACCGAGGGCCTGGGGGCCCAGCTCCCCCTTTGGGCTGGATCTCCTCTGGTCGCTGAGTTCTGGGGCAGGGCCCCAAGCCGAGCTATCCCCATACTTAGCTGAGACAGGCCAGTGCAAACTGCCTTCTGCAGCCTGGGTCTCCGCCCAAAGACCTGCGGATTCCCAGACTGTCCTTTCTCGTAGGAACCCAAACCAAACCTGCTGAAGGACTTCTTACCAGAAATGCTGTGTCATCAGTGTTCTATTGTAACTCATTGGATGCATATATTGTTGCCTTTATTTTTGAAGAGGCATAATTGCTGAAACACGACTTAGTCAAGCCTCTCAGTGGTCCAGACAGGGTCACTGTGAATGGGAGAAGGCAGGTTTCACAAGAAAAAAGGATGGTTTTACAAAAATTTATCCCACCCTTGAGATGATAAAATAAATATTTCAGGATATTTCTTTCCTGTTTTTCAGGAAAAAAAAAAGTTCATAGTGACCTTTTTAAAAAAACAGAATTAGAATAACACTGTTTGTGTTGATTTGCATCTTGTACTTTTATGTCATTGTTTTGAGAATGTTTTTCCCTATCATTAAGTATTCTTTGAAGCTGTAAATTCATTAGCTGCAAAAGGAATTACACAGTAAATAATTAAATTACAACACACCCCAATGATAAAATACTAAACGTTTATACCTCTTAATGTTAAAGGAGCCAGAAATTCTTCTGCATTGAGTGTTGTATTTTTCTCATCGCTTGAAAAAAAATTACGTAAGTTATACTGTATATAAAATGTTATGGGTTTTTTTTTTCCTGAAAAGTAGATCATGATAATTCTAAAATTGGGCAGAACCATCTGAATGTGAGTCATTAGGCTGAGAAGAGAAAGAGAAAAAGAAATAAAGTGCCTTCCCAGAAAACTAAAGATCTGCATTACTCCTTGTAGTTCACAGGCTGGAAACTAGGGATGTGGGCGAATGTTAGATTGGATGATTTTCTAGAATTAACTGACCCTGAGTAGTCATGATTCAGAGCCTTCAGAACTGCTGTGTCAAGTGGCTGGATGGGATGGGTGTTATCCCCAAATCAGTTTAACATAAAGATGAGGCAGACAGAGCAGGCACTCTCCATCTAGCTCTGCTCTTTACTTTTTCAGAAAATGGAAATACAGAAGAAAAGCCTGGCTATAGGCCCTTAGAGAGGAGTCCTCTAAAAGACTGAAGATTTGTTGGAATGCCTGGGGGGCTCAGTCAGTTAAGTGTCTGGCTCTCGATTTTGGCTCAGGTCATGATCTCCAAGTCCTGAGATCCAGCCCCATGTCTGGCTCCAGGCTCCCTGTTCAGCAGGGAGTCTGCTGGAGATTCTCTCTCTCCCTCTCCCTCTGCCCCTTCTGTGTTCTTTCTCTCTCTCTGAACTGAACGGCTACATCTTAAAAAAAAAAAAAAAAGAGTGAGATTTGCTCAGCCGACATAGAGAGAGATGGATAGAAAGTCAATGAAAAATCTAGCCTCCCTTTGTTTTTCAAGCATACAGACATTACTCTGAACAAGAGTTTTACTTGTTTAATACCAGTAGAACTTATGCTTTTACCACATAAGAAAATAAAGGAGAGTAAAATATAAAGAAGCGGTCTCTATGAATTGGAGATACAACCTTCCTATACCAAGATAAATAATTACCAGTCATAGAATTCTTATCATATGCTATTCCCTGCATGAAACACTGTATGTGTGTTATTTAATTCTCACACAACCAGTGGTAACTACATATCATTCCATTCTACAGCTGAGGAAGGAGGAAAGTTTGGAGGGCTGACTTCATTCATTCTTTCATTACTCCCTCGTATATTTGGCTCCTAAAGTGTGACCGGCAGAGTTTGGGAGCTGGAGATACTGTTAGGAATGGGCCATCATCTCTGCCTCCTCACGGAGCAAATGGGACTCACAGCTGAGATTTCCATTGTCTGCCTGTCTTCGAAGCCCTGAAACCCAACACTCCTAGTGTGATTTAATGACAAACCTGGGAGATCTCCCAGGAGATGGGTAAACAACATTGTATCCTAATTTATTTTCTTCCTGATTTGAAAATCACCATAATTAACTTTAGAATTAGGAAATAAAATAATTAGTGCCATTGTGCATCATTTTGTGATGGCTAAGTGAATGCAGGAGGCGTCTGATTCACCAGATTTAGAAATAAGGCCCTGTGGTTTGCTACTTCACCAAAAATAATCTTATCAACCTCGACAGAGGAGACAGGAATACTTGTAAAGTGGGGGCAGTGAAAGAAGTTTTCACCAGTATTTGCCTAGAAACACAAGATCCATCATGATTATCAAAGTTAGATAGAATGGCAAAGACAGAACCTTAGCAAAATATTTTCAAGTGATCCCCAAACACAAATACAGCTTTTGTTTGTTTGTTTTTATTTTTGTTTTTGTGTTTTTTTGCCAATTCGAAGGTCCTTATCAACCCCACAGCCAGGTGAAAACATTTGCTTCACAAATGGTAGGTGACAAATGGTAGAACCAGAGCCTGAAAGCATGGATTCGTGACCACATTCTTCCCACCACACCCCACCAAGGGGCCTTCTTGAGGGGATACAGTCACTGGCATTCAGTTAGATCTCTGATCTCCACAAGGCAGAGAGAATCTTAACTGAGTCCTGTTCCTGGGCTGGTTAGATAAGCCCACAGACCCAGAAAACAAGAAAAAAAGCATTCTGTTTTTGGAATAAAAATTTTTTTTTGAACATTCTAATAACGTTCACAAAAGTTAGTCCCCATAGGTTTATTAAAATTCAAATTATTTAGAAGAAATTGACCATGTACACTTTAAGCATTTTTTTTTTTTAATATAAGACCCCTGATTAAGGGTTATACCACCAGGATGTGTATAACTGTAAAATTAAGGCCCATCATATTCCCACAAGAGTTACTTATCAAAGAAAAAATGAAACTTGCCTGGAGCAGATTCAGGTATAAATATTAACCAGTAATTCAAAACAGTGACTGAGGTGGTTTTATTTGGGTTAAATTATTTCTCCTGAACAAGCTATTATTCCTGCTTTATCTTAAAATGTGTAGAAAACCTGGCTTTATCAAAATAAAATAAGCCTAATCACAGGACATCATTTAGAAATCGATTTTTTATTAATGCGTAATAGTTTAAGAACCTTGATAAATAAAGCTTGTGTCCTAATACACACATTTTAAAAGAAGCTTATTGAAGAGAACCCCTCAGGCATTTCTTTTTTTCATGTAGGTATGATCTGATTTAGAAAAAAAACAAAATTAATTTGGTAATCTGGTAACAAAGTTATTAAGTTATTGCTAATTTCAAAAGAAAATCAAAAATATTGAAATAAATAAGATTGACTCATCAAAACTGTCCTACATTGAGCATGATATGGAGCCAATTACTAAATTTCCTAAAATCTTCCTAACTTCTTGTATGTGAGTACTGTTACTTTGAGAGTAAGTCACTAATACACTATGTTGACTCTGGCACCTATTTAAATTAGGTGCCATTGTGACCACAAGAAGTAATAGATCATAATGCAAACTGTGGACATTCCTTAACAATCTGTCCACTTTGCAGAGGAGAAGAGAATTTGCTTTGATGAAGCTATTTCTATCACATCAGTGTTGATTGAAGGGAGTGACTCATTTGGTAACCATGGAGACAAGGCCAAGGAGTATGAAGAGAGGAACGTGTGTGCGTACTTCCAGATGCTGCCGCCTTTGTGAGCGCATCTGTTTGGGGATCTAAATCTGTTAGAAACATGCTGAAATGTCTCTAAAACCAAACGCATTTGGTTTTGCTTTCCCTTCACACTTTTGTTGACTCTCCGTAGTAGCCTCAAGTAAATATAAAACAAGGCAACCCAATACTTCACTCACAGGACCCTGTGTTCTTTCCAGAAATGTGTCTCATATTTAAAGATGGGTGTCCAAATGTGCTAAAAACAGACCCTCCTCTCAGACACATTTCTAATACTTCTATTTCTGAAATCCCTGGTCAATGTCCAGGCTCCCATACTATATTTATCTTTATCTGTATATTTATGTTTTTCTATTTTGTTTGCATCTGTTTCCATAATTTTCTAATATATCAATCATATATACTTGTAGGACAAACAGTACAAGAAAAGAACAACAAGAAAAGAAGCACCCAATCTCCTTATTCACTCAAGCTGAGTCTAGTGTGTTAGTGTGTGGACATATATGTATATCTTTATATCTCCTTAAATGTGGCTTCCAAAACTATCAGTGGTTCAACTTAAGTGGTTCCTGTCAAGTAACCTTTGTTAGACTAAGTATCTCTGGGGATAGGTCTTTAAAAAAAATGACCATGTGGGGCGCCCGTGTGGCTCAGTCAGTTAAGCGTCTGCATGTGGTTCAGGTCATGATCCCAGGGTCCTGGGGTGGAGCTTCTCATTGGGCTCCTTGCTCAGTGGGGAGCCTCCCTCTCCCCCTGCTGCTCCCCCTGCTTGTGTTCTCTCTGTCTCTGTCAAATAAATAAATAAAATATTTTTTTTTAAATGAGGATAAAGGGACGCCTGGGTGGCTCAGTCAGTTAAGCATCTGCTTTTGGCTCAGGGCTTGATCCCAGGGGCCTGGAATCAACTCCCACATCAGGTTTCTTGCTCAGCAGGGAGTCTGCTTCTCCCTCTGCCTGCCACTCCCCCTGCTTGTGCTGGCTTGCTCACCCTCCCTCTCTCTCTCTCTCTGGCAAATAAGTAAATAAAATCTTTAGAAAAAAGATTATAAAAAAATAAAAATAAAAAATGAGGATGAAAATTATGGATATTTTTCTATTTAAAGTCAAATTCTACTAATATGCTGCCTTGAAAATTCAGCAAGTATTTCCTGAAAGCCTACTATTTATGTCACAATGCAGAATACAAAAGTAAATAAAGTATGGTCCCTATCCGCAAAAAAAAAACTATAAACACAAGTAACAAAGTAAGACAAGATGAAGTGGCTCAGACGAAGAAATATATGAGTTTAAATGAGAGAATGAGGAATTTATGTTGTTTATATAGGGGGCCTCTAAGAAATGAGATGAGCCTCTAAGAAATGGGTGTGATTTTAAGAGTAATTAGGAGTAAACCCAATGGAAGAAACCTAACACAAAAAATGTGACTCAAAATCCTATCTGCCATGCCGCACCAGTCACATGCTCTTGGAAGACAGGGACCTGTTTTTATTATCTTGGCACCCCAAGACCCAAAACGATGTCTGACACATGGCCGGCCCCCAGTTAAAATGTGCTCATAAAAGTCAAATGAAGGCTAAAACATAAAATGCACATCAAAAGGAGATGCAAAAAGTCCAGTTTTACTAAAGAACAGAATATAAGAAGGGAAATAGAGTATAACGTCCTGAAAATTAGGTTGGGAACATATTGTGCTGGGCTTGACTTGGAATTTATTAATAGATAATGTGAAGTCACTGTTCCTATTCAAAAGATTGACCTTGCAACAACTGCACCATGCAATCGAGAGAGAGAGAGAGAGAGAGAAGGGAGGGTTGGGGGAAGAACAAGAGATAGAAAAACCAATGAAAAGATTATGACGATAACTTATTTGATAAAATGAAATTGGCAGAAGTGACGAGCCAGAAATTAATAGTGGTGACTACACATAGTATATGAACAATAGCAAAACTCATAATAAAATCAACAAGACCTAGTATTTAGTGATCCATTCTATAGCCAAGCACAAAGTTAGAATTTTGTTTAATTACCTTTTGGGATTCCCACCACAGAATTGAAATACGCAATTTCCCTTAGTGAAGAAATTGAGACTTGGAGAGATTAAGTAACGTCCTCAAAGTAGTGCTGCTAGAGCTATATAGGATGCTGTTTTGTTTTTTTGATCCTTTTTTGTTTGATCCTTTGGAATAGAGTTCCACATGGTAGGTGCCAGACACCAACATTTAGAAGCTGTGTCATAGGCAGCTTCTCCTTTGAATACAGAATATGATTCGCTAGAATATCCAGCACCAGTGGTAATAATTCCAAACTAGAATCTCTGCAGCATGGTGCATTTTGCCGGGTATTTCCCACCCTTTTGTAACTACTGAATGATAGCAGACTCTAATGGTTTGTAACTGTTGACCCAAAGAAGGCTGAAGTTCATTGTAAATATTAACAGGAGAAATGCTCAAAAATAGATGTCTAAATCTTTTTATGGAACTAGTCAAAGATTTACTGTAACTGCTTTTTAAAAAGCTCTCCATTAAAATATAAACTGGCAACATAATCTTTATATATGATTCATTTTTTTAAAAAAAGTATTGGGCATATAACATGTACAAGGTGCTGAGCTGGATACAATGAGAAACAGTAGAGAATTTAGCCTTAATCTCTCAGATATTATATTGAGAGAAACAGACAGACGTGAAGGAAAAGTATTCTGGTATTGCTCAAAGAAAGTGTTTTGGGAACACAGGAAGGGTAAATATAGTCAATACCTTGGACACAGGAACAAGCTGGCTTGTGAGTCTCTCTCCATGTTTTAAGCCATGAGAAATATATGCATGAATTCAGATGCCATTTTCGACGGGGGAAAATAAATTGTATGTTATGGGGTTTAAACAGACTAAAAGCATTTTTGAAAACACATAAAGAAAGAGTAGTTAACTCAGGGGTTGAAAAGCCTTGAGGAATGGGTGGAATTTGGGGAAATAAAAGGTTAAGGAAATTCTAGGTCCAGATTGGGAAGACAATATGGATATCATGGTGGATTCAGCAAGAGCAGAGATACATGGGTGAAGTGAGGGATGTGGTGGAAAATGTGAGACCGAAAAAGGAAAATAGAGTCAGATCAGGGGATGGCCTTGAGGTCATTCTAGACTGTCAGAAGTTGGCCTCTCCGGGGGTACCTGGGTGGCTCATTCGGTTAAGTCTGACTCTTGATTTCGGCTCAGTCATGTTCTCAGGGTCATGGGATCAAGCCCTGCATGAGTGTGGAGTCTGCTTGGGATTCTCTCTCCCCCTGTGCCTCTGCCCCTCCCCCTGCTTGCACTCAAGCATGCTCTCTCAAGATAAAAAAAATAGAATCTTAGAAAAAAAAAGAAAAGAAGTTGGCATCTCCAATGATGAAGAGCCCCCATAAGTTTTGAAAGAAGGGAGTGAGGTAATCGGGCTAGGTTTTAGGAAGAGCCCTCTGACAATAGTACAAATAGTGGTGAAGAGAGGTAGGAAAGTTCAGTGAGGCACACCTACTTGAGATCTTAAAGACAAACTGTAAATCTGATCATGAGATGGCCCAGCAGGACTCTGTGACAGAGATCGATTCTGCAAGGATCGCAGCACTCCCCAAAATAATCGTTGTTGAAAGATAACTAACTAGCTCCTTCTGGTAGCTATGAAGACCATTAACTAGCTGCTCATTTTTTTGTATTTCTGTGCATGAAACTATCCCAAGTATTCAATAAAAACACTCAAAAGTTGTTCCAGCACTGCTTAAGATCTAAATTTATACTGTCTTTTTTTTTTTTTGCCCAAAATACCCAAGCATCCTCAAAGAAAGCCAAAGCAGTTATATGTAAGTCAAGGAGCCCAAGATCTTTTTACTACTAGGCTTCTTGGATTGTTAACTCTACTTGGAAGTTGAAACAATGAAAGGCTAACTTATACCCTCAGAACTTCCTGCTTCCTGCTGTCCAGTTGGAAAGGAATTGGCATGTGGAATAGAGGAGCAAAATTCCTTGGAGTATCAGGCATTGACAAGCATGCTAAAAACCATGAAAATTGTCACTTCTTAGGGGCCTGCACTTCATGTACAAGACATAACCAGAAAAGTGTGAAGTAAGTAAAGCGGTTGTAAATATGTTGCTGCTACATTGCTGGAGTGCAGATTAATACACTGCAGCTGCTCTCTCCTCGTTCCTTATGAACCCAGGACCTTGACATTCACTGAAGCTAGGTCAGCGTCCTGCTCTGTGGCTGTGAACGCCACCCGTTCCTCAAAGACCCTACAGAGATAACTGAACTAGAAAGACGCACGCTTAAAAAAGAAACACTGCATAATTGCAGAAGACGTACTCCCCTCCATGGAGCCCCCAGTTCTCTATGCCTTAACAAATACTGGAAATTATTCTAAGGAAATGACTAGAATAAGGCTCAGAATAGTGCCTGGAGCAAATCAGTGTCTCTGCTTTTTATGTGTATCGAGCATACTTGGTATTGGCGTGTTCGGTCTTTTTTTTCTTTTTTTCCTCCTAGATTCCCTTAAAACTTCACAGTTATTTTCTCATGATCCTCATAGAAATAAATCACTCTGTTAACATATGTTGCTTTGGTTTAAGCTCATTAAAACATACCCCGTTCCATGCGATCCATAATCCAAACTAAATTGGTACTTATTCTCCAAAAACATAAGACTGTTTTCAAAGTTCTTAGAGGAGATGGAGTGAAAGAGTCCTTTTCTGTGTTCAGGGAAGTTGCTGCTATGCCACAGAGAAAGGTGTCCGTGTTATTTCAGGTGCTTCCTGCAGGACCAAAGTTGTGCCCAACATACAATATGCCTTTAAGTGGCTCTGGGATTGATTAATTTCTCAGATGTTTTCCTTCTTCCCCGTATGATGATGTGAATTCAGCTCTGGCCCACTTCAGCAATTAGACAAATTAAATCATACTACATCTTAGAAAACTGGTTATTTTCCTGCACTCTGGGTACCCATTTTGGGTAGTTTTAGGTAACGTGAAAGGACTGTTAATAAAAGCTCAGGTGCTTCTCATTGATAGACACTGAATATCAATAATTATCCAGGCTTCAGCCTTCAAGTAAAGGAAAAAAAAAAAAGAGACAACGTTGTTAGAGCCGATGTAGGGCTGATGTAGGGATGAAGGAAAAGGACCCTTCCTGTTTCTTCAAGTGCTACTCTTACAAAACAGTTTCAAAATTCTGATCCAGAATAACTATGGATCCAGCCCTGATTATGTTCTACTGTGAATCAGATGCCAGAAATGATTCATGGTAGATGACCATTCTGTAAAGCCTGAAGTGATATTCAGGATTTTCACAAAAATATCCAAAAGAGCAACATAGCTGCTTCCGGTTAAATTCCATTAGACTAAATTGCAGAAACAGTTTTCCAAATAATGCCACTTTCTAATTAAATGCCCATATGGATAATAATAATATTATTATTATTAAAATAAATGTAATTGCTCATAATTGATTAAGATTGAAGAATCGTTTTGAGATCCCAAGAACTAGGAACTCTCCTGTCTTGTCAGAGTTCCATGGATGTTTTTCATTAAAAAAAAAAACAAAAACAAAACCCAGAAAGTAACTACATTCGTGACACCGTTCTCCAGATAAGTAGACAAAGCTTTTACTTTTCATCGACCTGTTTCATCACCCTGTCTGCCCTCCCCCCACCGACATTTATTTTTGTGTGGGTTCTTCTGAAGTGTGATTAGTTCCAACATCTCTTACTAAACTCATGACCCTTTAACAGGCATCAGTGGTGTCCATTTTTATAATGACTTGAGGCTTAAATTATTGTTTTGGCTAAAATCTAAAGAACTCATTTTCCTTTCTTACAGCATTTCGCTACACATTAAAAAGGTTGTTTTGGAGGAAAATTATAATCTCACATAATAGTTTCCTCTAAATTATTTGGACATTGAGCAACATAGGACCTAATTATAAGGAACCAAAGTCTATAATTCTAGGAGGAAGACCTCAGTTCTCTGGAGCAGGGCCCTTCCTCAAGTGATGGATTTAGTCTCCTAAAACGGGTCTTGTTTTCCCTCCTCTCCACTGCATTTGTAAACAAAAACCATTTGCTCTTGCAGAAAGATCTGGTATTTTCTTATTCTACTTTACAGTAAAATATTTGGCTCCTTTCAAACTGTGGTCTAGGGTTCATCCCCTGGTTAAAACAAAACAAAAAACAAAACAAAACAAAAATTCTTTCTCCATAGTGTTTGCCTCCCAACCTCATTTGCGTTTTGCATCTGGAGCAAAATTGCAGTGGAAGGTGAGAAAACAGTTTTGTCTTTCACTGGCTGCTGCAGAGTTTGCTTACAGAGGCTTCCAAAGACCTTGCCCCAATACCTGTTCTGTATTCTTCCCAAAAGTCAGGGCAAAGAGTCAGTCACCGCCAGTAATCTTGTCTATAAATAGATGACAGATCAAAAGCTGCCATCACACTTAAAGAGCAGGAGAATTAGGAAGTTAGTGTTTATTGCAATTCATTTTTCGTTCACGGGGTATTTGGTCCTAGATTGTCTCCTATTTAGCGCGACTGTTCCCATGAGGTAAACACAGCAGGACCTTTAGCGTCACTCCCATTTCAAAGAGGAGAAGACGCGTAGACAAAGTGACAGGCCTACAGTCACATGGATAAGGAGATGGTGGAGCCTTGGCTAAAGCCTAACCTTTTTTTTTTTCCAGTTTTACTGAGGTATAACTGAGAAATAAAATTGTAAGGTATTTAAAGTGTATGATGCTTTGAGGTGTACCCTCTGAAAGGGTTCCCCCATGGAGTTAATGAACACATCCATCACCTCAAATGTTTACCCCTCCCCCACCTTTTCTTGGTGATACCATTTAAATTCAGCATCTAAACCTTTAAAGCCTGATTCCACCTTCCTCATCCCACAATGCCTCAGCCCAAGGGACAGATTTCTTGATATCTCCACTGTGAAAAAGTAGTAATTCATTCTTTGAGATGATACTGTAAATATCTTTCAGCAATTCAGTAAATGCATTCTCTAGGTCTCAGAATCAAAGGATAGTAAACAAAATGTCTCATGGCATCCAGTCAAGTCTTCACATAAAGTGGATTAGCCAGGAACACCTGGGACCCAGGCCCACCCTCTTAGTTATGGGGAAGCTTTTGCTTTTTTTGGCCGAGATAGGCTTCTGCAAATTATTTTAGAAAATGTCTGTGAACCCTAACATTGTCCCTATTCTGCATTGTAAAGACAAAATGCATTACATGCACAATGCATTACATATGAGGTAAAATACAGCTTGATTTATGAATTGGCTGTAGTTACCCTATCACTCGTAAAGCAGTTTACACTAAATGTGAATACTTGGAATCTGCTGTTATACTATCAACGCAGGAAAATGAGGAATTTAAGGCATTTTTTGGCAATTTATTTTCTAAACCTCAGGATAAATAATTTCGTTTCCTATAATACATTCCATGAATATTTTGTCTTTTGTGGTTTTGGGCGCTCTTAACTGTCAGCTAATTTTTACTGATCAATAAGGGGATAAATATTGGGCCTTAAGGGCTTTATATTTAAAGGCTTTACAGATTTACAAATTCCATCTTATTAAATATATCATGTTACTGTTTGTTGGACCTCAGGCTGTTTCTTGAGGTACTGAATCATTTAAAATTCCACTGAAATTTCTCTTTAAATGTATTGTTATCATTAGTAAGTTGTCTGGAAACTTAGAAATTAAATTTTATATTTAATTTAGGCAATTGTTTTCAATTGTTCATTTTGGGAATTCAATTAAATGCGTAGTTAAGTTAAAAAATTAATGCAGCTTCATGCATGTCTTTTGAGTATTTCTCTAACAAAGGCTCAGTAAGGACTGTTTAAATGTGTAAAACACTGTGTTTAGTCTTTGGGATAGAAAACCATGGAACATGGAGTTATGTTTGTCCTTGTCAAGGAATTTATAGTCCGGTGGAGATGATAAGGCATTCGAGGATGGAAAAAGGAAAGGAAGGGAGGTAGGAATGAACAGGGGGAGGCATGGAGGGAGGAAATAAGATCTTCAAAAGAGGCATAGAGGTTAGAGTGCCACCAAGAATGTGTTGGCTACTAGTAACGTGTCAACATTTCAACATGTGACAGCAGGAAAATAAAATTCACTCTAAAGTTGCAGACTTTCTCCTTGTAACTATGCATAATATAAATTATATTATATATCACATATGCTAATATGTATTATTTTTATGATGCACTGGGTTCCAAATCTCACAGTCCATGCACTGGGATAAAGGCTCAGTGCTGTTACAGAGACCCAAAAACAAAAGAGGCTTAAACAAGAGAGATGTGTATCTCCCACTCAGGGAAAAGTGCAAATTGGTGATGTAAGATGAGGAGCCCGTAATTATCAAAGACTTGGGCTCCTTCCTTTACATCCAACAAAACATGGCTTCCCTTTTATGGTCCAGATGGCTGTTCCAGATCCTAACACCGGCTCTGCATTCCAGCCCGCAGAGAGGAGAAAGAGGGAAAGCAGAAGGAATGTCCTTTCCCTTTAAGGCCACAGCTCCTTGGAAGGTACACACATCATTTCCTCTCACATTCATCGACCAAAATTTGGTCACAAAGCAAGGGATACAGAAATGTAGTCTTTGTCTGGCTAATGCCATGTGCCCAGCTAAAACTTCTATTATAAGATAAGAAGGAAAAATTGGGGAGGAGAGGACATCTATCTCTGCCTCTTGTAGTAACCAGGCTATATGAGCCTCTGTGGCAGAACTCAGTTGTTATGTATAAGAAAAGAGGGTTCTTTCAGGGTATTTTTTTATATCACATATTACTGGGGCTTTCATTTTCAAAACAGATTAGAAATGCATCTTGGATGATTTCACAATCGAAGGAGGATTTCTCACCTTGTCAAGTGCTACTCATTTGCAGCTGAAAACTAACACCTTATGCTAAGCTAGTCAGAGCCAGATATAATTAATTAGATTAAGCTTGTCACTAAAATATCAAGACAAATGGCTGGAAACATGGCACTTTCTCCCTTTGTCTTGTTCCCCCCCTCATCTGGTTTATTTACAATAAAAAAGTAGGTTGCAGGATGGAGTTGCAGAAACTGATCCTTATGACTGTTACTCTATATGTCACATAACTGATAACCGGACGCCGGAGAGAACGTATCCGAACTGTGTTAGCATAGACTGCCCCTAGTCTGAATCACATTTAATAATTGATTACAGTGTACAGTTCACACTGGTTTTTGAGAGTCTATAAAAATAATACTGGCAAGTCTGTTTACGTCATTCTCCTCGGAACCTTCTAGATTTAGCATGAGAGCTGGGACTCGCACCTGCTGCCTCTCCGAACCAGAAAGACTGAATTTTCCTTTTTCATTTTTCTTGCTAACCTCTCTCTAAGCAAGTGATTTGCCAGAGTAGTTTTTTTAAATGTGCCGTTTAAACAACTCTATTACGTACTTTTCTTTATACAATAGGAAACTGATAAGCTGTTTTATTGAAAATCAGGTTCTATTTTAGAGACATTGGGCTGCTATGTAATGGGATCCGATAATCCATTTATGGAGCACATTAGAGCAAAATAGATCATCTGTTTCTGATCTAAAACTCTGGGTTTCCACACGACAGGTTTGCCTAGAGCTAACCTGCAAAGGAAAATATTGCACACAACTGCTCTTGTAAAGATAGATCATAAAATCACAAAAATGTGGAGATCAAAGAAACCAGGTCCAACTGCCTCATTTGCAAATGAGGAAATGGAATTCCACGAAGGCAGAAGGATTCCTGAGGACACCCACCCAGTTAGTGACCAGAAACTGGAACTTCCAAATCCCAGAGAAGTGCACTTTTACACTCAGGTAAACATGACTTTTAAGTGTCATAAACATAGATGTCCTTGTGCACGGGAGCTGCTAAATACGTAGCCAACCTTAGGTGGCCCAAAGCACGGATACACCAAATTATCGAGAATAGGATGGTAACCCACAACCGATGACACAGGAAATTGAAGAAATCCTCAGCTTTCTCTTTGCTTCCTTGAACTTCCTGCTTTTGTTCATCTACCCTATTTATCTAAACTTGTGGCTTCCCAACTTTTTCAAGTCTCATATGCCTGACCCTCAAACTCTTGGGTGGTGTTGAGCTGTGTCCAGGACGCAATAAAGTAATGCTCATAATCATAGTGAATATTATAACTTACATTCCCTTCATGGATTTTTTGCAGCAGGAACTTTTCTAAGAATATTATTTTCTAAGTATATTACATGTATTATTTCATTATAATTATATAGATTGATTCCTCCCATTGATCCTATGAAGTATGCACTATTATTTTTCCCCATTTTAGAGTTATGGAAACTGAGGCACAGAGATTGTAAGTAATTCAACCCAATTCACACAGCTAATAAGTAATAGCACTTTTAATCACTCTATTGGCTATCATACAAAAAGAAGTATGTATCACATAACGTATATCCAGGAGATACTATAGCATAATGAAATGAGCCATGGTGTTAGGGCCAGAAGAATTACAATCTTTTCTTTTTTTATTTTACCTCCCTCCAGCGGGTTGAGTTAATTAATACTCCTCAGTTTCTGGCCTTTTTATCTCTTTTGACCCATACCAGGCTCCGACAAATATGTGCAAGCACTTCTTTTAAACCACAAGCCATCCACCATACCTACACATAATACTATTTTTTAAGACATTACTAAACAATTATGATTCAGTTTGAGTAAACAAATATGCATTAAACATTGGTCACACACCGACTGTAATTAGAGAAATATAGGTCTTGCTCAGAGAACAATTCTTGTACTTCTACTACATAGATCTTTACAGCTCCCTTAATCTCCCTTCGTGCAAAACAATCCAGGTTTCAATGCTTCCCTGCAGGTAACAGGAAAAAATTCTTCTTAAGCAATCACTGCCTTTTTTTTTTTTTTTTTTTTTTAACTCTTGGCATTTTGACAGTGGGGCGGTTATGCCCTATAATCAAAGGAAAACATAAACTGGTCATCTCCTAGCAACTCACTGAAGATTACTCGCAGGGAATAATTTGTGTGGCTGAGTCTGAGTGCAGATAACTTTGAACTTTGGAGCCAGCAGAAGGCCTGCCCTGGCCATTAACTCTTTTTCAGTATCCTGAAAATACAGCGAACCTGTTTTTGATGGTGTTGCAGGAAAATTGCACACTAAAATATTCCAAGCATGGGCAGTTTGATGTGAAAGAAACTGAAGAGTTTTAAAAATCTTTTTTGTTATTGCTCACAAATCTAATTGCAATTAAATGTCACTAGTAATCAAGATCATTTTTGCTGCTCTGCCGTTTCCCTTTGCTGAAGCCTGTTCTCCGATTCTCTCTTATAAAGGGACATCTGTCGCCTAGGGTTGGACTGCAGCATGGCATCCTTATCTTCCCTGATATCTTCTCCCAGTGGGTTTTTTATCTGCCCTCACAGTCTGGTGTGCGGGTGAGACCAATCAATCAAAACTAGCTCCTAGTCAATCTCAGGGAGCCGCTGTTCTTGGAGCCTTAATGTACGAAATAAAGGTGCAATCAACACAGATTTTACTTAGCCATCTGTGCATTAAAGAAACAAATGTGACTCTAGGAGGATTTATTTCACGTCTTCAAACCAAGATTTAGTACACTCCGAATATAATTAGTTTATAAAAAGAGAAGACCTGAGTAGAGAATTCATCTGAACAAATAACCGAGGCAAGAAAGGGACCCATATCTGGAATGATTCAGCCACTAGTCACAAGTATCAACACCAAGAAACATTGACTTTTTAATAGCAGCAGTAGTAACATTTTTGGCATTATGTACCAGACCTACTTCTAAGTGCCTTATGCATATTAATCATTGGAGCCTTCAAAAACTCTAGGAGGTTGGCACCATTGTTATCCCTATTTATAGAGGAAGAAACTTTTAGGTTCAGAGAGAGGATAAGTAAGTTGCCTGAAGTTATCCATGTGGATATGGTAGAATGGGCTTTTAACCCAGTTGGCTTGGCCCCAAAGTCTACACTCTTGATCACCACACTAGCCTGCCCCTGCAGTAGACATTATCATGTAGTAATTCCATCTGTCTGTCAGGAAACAAGCCAGAAGGTGATGCTACAGTCCTTGAAAAGACCTCATAATTTGGATCATAAACATTAGCTCTGAAATACTTTTTCTCTGAAATCCAATGATGATAGAGAAATTTTGTCAATTTCTATTTATCAGGGAGAGGAAGAAGACTGCTTTCTTTTAGGTCTCTTGCTTGTGATTAGCATATAGAAAATTATCTTCAAAAAAAAAGGTATCCTCATTTTGAGCAGACTGAAAAAATTAACAGACTTTCAGTTTGCTCAGTGTTCTTCAGTATTTGCATTAGAGGACATTGTACAGTGAACATGAATAGCAGTCTTCAAAAAAAAATATTCTGTTACGTATCCTAGAAACATTTACTGAGCAGTTAGTATTTGCTATAAATCTATCAAGCACTTAAGTATTTTTCATTTATCACTTAGGATCTCTGTCCTTCATCCATTCATAGCCAAGAGAGGGAAACATGAGTGAAGCTGTAACTCATGCATCCTTCCAGAAGATTTTGAGTCTACATTTTCAGTCTTTTGCGTTTTAAATTGTTGAGCCCCAGAAATTTTCTACTCACTAGTTTTTTGGTTTTTCTTTTTAAGATTTTATTTATTTATTTGAGATAGCCCATATGAAAGAGAACATGAGCAGGGTCAGTGGGGGTGGTGAGTGGGTAGGGGGCAGAGGGAGAGGGAGAAGCAGACTCCCTGCTCAGCAGGGAGCCTGACATGGGGTTTAATCTCAGGAACTCGAGATCATGACCTGAGCTGAAGACAGATGCTTCACCCGCTGAGCCACCCAGGTGTCCCCATAAAATAGTTTTTAATCTATTTTTATGAAAAAAAATTTTTTTTAAGTTCAATGGAGTGTCTTTTAATCCTGGTCAGTTAGGGCTTAGAAAAAAAGTAGTTAATGTTACCAGTGCTTTTTCTGATTTTAAAATGTCAGCCCCCTTTTTTCAGTCTTCATTATTTGGGGCTTAATTTAAAACTTTTCTTCTTTAACCTGAAAAGTTATTTTGTTTTACATCTGTCCCCTTGACCTTGTTATATGCCTTTTTGCAACTTTGTTATCTCTTTCTTGGAATGCAGAAGTATTTCTTGGAAAGAAAAGCTATGTGTTGCTAGAGACAATATTAAAACAAAATAAATTTTGTTAAATCAGCCCCTTTTTACCTATTGCCCGGAATAATCCTATTTTATGCCTGTGAAGTCAGCATAAATATTAATGACACCACTTTTTAATATTGCTCTATCACTTTACATAAATTATGTAGACATGCTTTCCAAAAGCAGTAAAAACCTGATGGTTAAGTAAAATAAGTTTGTTTTTTTTTTTGCAAAAAATTCACATATATATACTAGAAAATTTTGGTATTTCCTAAAACCCATAATGAAAAATGCCACTGTAAAGTAGATTTTTTTTTAAATGATGATTTACAAGGATTTAATTTGTGGTCCAAAACCACAATTCCTTACCTTTTTATGGAGTCATGTGTTCTGAAAAAGGGCTAAAGTGAAAGTTTAAAATGATTTGAGATTAGAGATAGCAAGATGGTATTACAGTCATTCCCCCCCCCCATACACACACCCCTTATCCTCAGGGGATACATTCCCAGACCTCCAATGAATGCCTGAAACCGCGGATAGTACCAAACCTCATACATTCTATGTTTTTTCCTGTATGTGCGTATCTATGATAAGGTTTAATTTCTAAGTGAGGTGCAGAAAGAAATTAACAACAATAATAAAGCAGAACAATTATAACAATATATTGTAATAAAAGTTATGCGAACGGGGTCTCTCTCTCAAGATATCTTATTGTTCTGTACTCACCCTTCTCATGCTGAAGTGAGGTACTAAAATGCTAACCTGACGACAGGAAGAGAGGTGAATGACGCAGGCGTGTGACGTAACATTAGGCGACTGTTGACCTTCTGACGCTAGGTCACCAGGAGGAGCATCTGCTTTCCGAATGCAGTTGACCCTGTAACTGAAATGGCAGAAAGCATAACACAGATAATGTGGCAGGCACCGGTACTTATTGCTGTTGTAAAATATATTCCTGTGCAAATTTTAGGTTACAGGTTCTGTGTGTTGATAAGGTAGAAAAGAGCCAACAGCAAATTTAAATAAAGATAGATAAACATTAAGTTTATGAGATCTGCCATTATTCTACATGATGCCAGCTCGGTGCATTCATGAAATTCAAGTATAGACCAAGTAGAGAATCAGAGGACTAGCTCGGGGGACCGGTGGTATGCTTTGGGGTTCACTGTAAGACATTGCTCAGAAATATCCTACACTCCAAACTGCTGGTTCCCTCAGTTATTTGGGATACTCTTTTGGAAAGAAATTGAAGATGAATCATTAAAATGCATGTGTGTTATTTGTATAAGGCAGTACCTCATTACCCATAATCTTAACGAAACCAAAGGAAATTAAATGTAACATTGGAAATTAGCTCTATATACAACTAAGCAGGGAAAATTGTTACCACCAAGTAATTTTTTCATTACACCTAGAATAGATGGTAGCTCTTCTATCACATTTACAGAATGGAAAATTAAGATCCTAAGTAATGGTGGTGAGGCCAAATTTCACTGAATTGCGTCAACATTGTTGGGAATCAGTGCCCATGATGAGAGTCCAAAGTTTGATCACGATGTTTGTCTAGTTTCCCGTGAGAATACAGCAAAGACAGATAATGGTGATCAGGATGGATCAAATGGCAATATGAATTTATGCAATGCTGAAATACAATAATAGTGGAACTATTAGCAAATAATTAGTTATCAAACAGTTATAGTTATGTAACTATCAAGTAGTTATCAAAGAACTATATGATTCTAGTTTCTCTTGATCAAATTATAAAGCACAGACTCGTCCTCCTTTTTGATTTTCTCTCGCTCTCTTGTCCACCACAGCCACATTTCCCATAGCTGCCTAATGGCTGAAGCTGATAGAGCTGCCTAAGTGGTAAAGTTGGTAAAGTTGACGACCTCTTTGCATCTCCAAAAGAAAAAAAAACATATATATATTGACTTCACTAATGTGTCCTACTCATCCCTTCCCCTAACCACCCTGTGTGAGCCACAGGACGCCGTCATTCAGGTGGAAACTCCGTGGGCTCCACCCCATGACTGAGTTTCCTGACTGTGAATCACATTCTCCCCATAATGGTCCTGGTCTTCCGAGCTTACATTCTTATGGTGGAAAGAGATAATAAGCAGACACGTAAGATGAGATGATGAGAAGTGCTCTGAAGAAAAAAGCTTTTAAACGGTAAAGGAAATATGGAGGAGAGCATTTTATATGGGGTGCTTAGCACAGGTCTCTCGGATACGATGGCATTTGAGCTCAGACCTGAAGAGCTAAAGGAGAGAGCTGGGGATTCATAGAGGAAGGGTCCCAGGCAGTGGCAAAGATTCAGGGATCATCGTGGGCTTGGCGTGTTCAAGGAGCAGCGAGATGGTCAGCAAGCCTGGAGTAAGGGAACGTGGGGGAACAGTAGTAGCCACGAAGCCAGGGATATCACGAGGGCTCGGGACATGGAGGACCCCACAGGCCACGGTACAGATGGGAGATGGGAAGCCATGGAAGGGCTTTGAACAGAAAATGAGTGATTGCTCTCCGATTTTGGAGACTTCATTCTGAGTTCTTAGAGGACAGTAGAATGTGAGTGATCTAAGTGGAAGAGGGGAGACCAATCATAAGGCTACTGGAACAGTTCAGACTTAGAAGTATCAGGTGGGAGTGAAGAAGACAATGAGAAGGATTTGCATTCTAGATATATTTTGAAGCCAGAGATGGTAGGATTTGCTCATAAATATAAGAGAAATAGGAGCCATATCATGTCATGTTTTTGGTCTGGGCAACAGAAATGGTGATGCTGTTTGCAGAGACGTGAAATGCTACAGGAGGAGTGGGCGGGGTGGGGGGCAAATGGGAGGTCAGGTGACGTGCCTGATGGACGTCCAAGTAGACACTGTGGATGGGCAGTTCACACTCCAAGTCTGGCACTTGTAGGAAAGGTCAGGATTTGGGAGATAAATTTAGGAATCTTCATATGGTTCTGATTTAGGTTACAGAGCCCCTCTTTCAAACACATTCATATTTTACTCTGTGACTGCCTCAAGTGTGGTCGCCGAAACCCCACGTGAGTTTGCGAATTTTGCTTGGGAGGCGTATAGATCCAGTTGTGCTGAAACAAACAAACGAACAACCAAAACAATGCAAAAAGATGATGGGAGAGGAAAACAGGAAAAGGGTGGCAGGACACGGGAGATGTGCTTCCCCTGCTCTGCAATTTTTGTAGTTTCTTTGACCCTCAGAACTCACTTGGCTGATGCTGTCCAGTTAAGAGTCCACATGCACTGAAACATTGATGAGACCTAAACATTTCTACCAATCTCTCTAGTTGGAACTTAAGAAACTAAATATCTGTACTAAAAAGTTGTCTAGATCGGTTGCGCAATTCTATCTTAATTACAGAAGGCATTAAATCGATTTTAAAATAATTCCAAATATCTAATTTGTAGGATCCTTATTATGTTTTGGACCTATTTATTTGCAATTTACTAATAGAGCTATGACTCAGTTTTGTGTCTCTCAAAGCCTATCACTATTCACCCAAAGAGCTTGGCTTCTTTATGCCCCATCAGGCAGCAAGGTCTCCCCACATCACCAGTGGCAGCCCATCCCCTAGCCTCCCAGCAGACTGGCCAGTGCTCACTTCTGCCATTAGCAACCACAATTCCTTAACTGGTAAGACGGGGGGCTAGGTAAAGCCACTGTATATCTCATGCAGGGCGCAAAAACAAAAACAAAAAACAATTCATAACAATCATAATACAAACACAAGCATCACGCCATTGTGTGGGAAGAACATAAGTGGCAAATACAAGAGAAAGCACATTCAATCCATCTTGAAAATTTAGGGTACATATAGATCTAGAATAAAATGTAAGGCTTCTGACATAGTCAGTTGGGAAGAAAAAAATTCCCTCATGCCTATTAAACAAAAATTGACTAAGTAATGAGTTTGAACACTTAATACCTTTTGGCCACTAACATCTCAGGAGGAGGAATAATAAGGCAAGACTGCAGGATTGCTCTGTATCTTCTCGTCTAGGTTTTAGGATCTCTGGGCTAGGGAAAGTGTTTGTGGAAAACAAAGCTAAAAGAATAATCATGGCTTTCTGGGAACAAGAATCATAGCATGCGAGAGTTCATAAAAAGTTAGAGGTCTAGTCCCATTCATTTTTCAGATGAGGACACTGAGGCCAAAAACTTGAAGTGACTTTGTCTCTCCCCTCAAGATACTTAAAATGTAGCTAGAAAGGCGATGCATATAACAGTTAAATAAACCACACTCCCATCCAAATGCTGCCAGAGTTGACAATGCGAAGTCTGAGGAATGGTACCTGTGATAAGGTTACAGAAATGCAGGTAGAGATGTGGGTGATCGAGCTGGGGGGGAGTGGGGGGAGGCAATGAAGAGGTGGAGGTAAACTTGGAAAAGCAACCTTCAGGAAGGTAACTGAAGCTGTTGGTGCTTTACCTTAAGGAACAGTAGGTTGATTTTTCCATCACATAGGGGGCTATCTTCTTTAAAATGCAGGTGTGTGGGGATGCTGTAATTTACTTACATGCTTGTTTTCATTTTATCTAAGACATTTAACAAAAATGTGTCACAAATACCTAGAACATTGGAGGAAAAGTCACTAATAATGATCCTTACCCTAACATCCAAGATTGGTCTTTCTTTGAAGCCTCCCATTTAGTTTTAGCCAAATGCAGTCTCCTTCGTTGTCAATTGAAGTGTCCTTTTATTAAAAAAGAAAAAGAAAAGCTGAAGAGCTCTTTGGTTCACAAGAACAGAATTGAAATTTTTGAGAAATGATAGAAGAGGAATTCAAGTTTATATGTAATCAGCTCTGATTTTTCTTTTCAAGATTTTATTTATTTATTTGACAGAGACAGAGAGAGAGATCACAAGTAGGCAGAGAGGCAGGCAGAAAGAAGGGGAAGCAGGCTCCCTGCTGAGCAGAGAGCCCGATGCGAGGCTCGATCCCAGGACCCTGAGATCATGACCTGAGCCGAAGGCAGAGGCTTTAACCCACTGAGCCACCCAGGCGCCCATCAGCTCTGATTTTTAAGTGTTGAGGTATCCTGGAAATCTGTCTAGGGAAAAAGAGAAAAGGGTCAGAGACATATACATTCACACATACATAGACATAAATACAGATAGAGCTAAAGAGGGGAAATCTGGAAATAATGTTCTAATTCAGACTTTGAAAGATTGTATGTAAAAGCAATGATAAAGATAATATTAAACTGTTTTGAAAGTATTGGTATCTTCGAAAGATGCTCACTTTTAAAGGATTACTGGTTTGGGGCCTCTTTCTCTTGCCTTAAGGATCTGAAGATTGTCAAAACCACATGTTTACTCCCGTTTTCCTATTTTATTAACATGAGCAGGAAAGCAGCGGGCAAGGAGAGAGAGCGGGACACAGGCGTCAGGGAGGGTGTAAAGAATGGGTAAGATAATTCCAGGAAGAACTCAAAATAGCTAATTAGTTTTTTGCCAAACGTATATGAAGTAACTTACTTTTTATAAGGTTTGTTCAGCTGAAGAAAATGATTTCATTTTTGAATGTTCCTGTGACTATAACAAAAATATGACTCACCCAACTGATGGCTCATTCTTCCTCTCGAGACCAAGCCTTCAGAATCAGGATGACCAAGAAATTCATGGAAGCCACAGAGGGTGGCCTTGAGGATGGCTTTGGCGCTCCCAAAATCAACAAATGATATCTGTTCTTCCTGCCTTTATCTTTTGCATGTATCTGTGGCCACAGAGTTTCTTGACCGAATGTGTTTATTATGGGTTATTACGTAGTAACATAGAAACTTCAGGAATGACGTGCTTGATGTTTGCCCCCGCGCCCATACATTCCTGAGGGGTGCTGCTTTACTGACTGATGAGCATTTTGTCTTCACCTAAGAGCATCTCTTCCGCTGGAAATTGAGAATCCAAGTCACTTCTGCTTTAAACTCATGATCTGATTATTTGAGAGCCACCGGGGCCCCAATTGGGCCTCTAGGACCAAAGCATAGAAACAGCCAGGGCTCCCTGAAGGGGAATGAAGATTGGCCTAGAGCAGACTGTGGGGGTGACCTGGAATGACATGCTCAGACATGTCTGTGGGAAATGCCTCAGAGAATAGCCACCATTCTCTTGGCGGTAAATCTGTGTATCAGAAACAGTGGTCTTAGGGGCCCCTGGCTGGCTCAGTCAGTAGAATGTGCAATTCAGTCTTGGGGGTTGTGATTTCAAGCCCCATGTTGGGTGTAGGGATTACTTAAAAAAAAAAACCCAAACAACCAGTGGTCCTCTCCTTGAAACAGATTTGCAAAGAATCTGATGCCTGTGATAAAAAAATATATAAGGAAGTTTATATGCAATATGTTTTGGGGGGTAGTTATAATATGCATGAGCATCTTCAGTATTGCTCATGGCAGGTTAAATGGCACATTGATCAGTACAAATTACAACAGTCCTAGACTGAAATTTTGGTCAATCCCTAAGATAGACATTTATAAACTGTTGTAATCCTTTTGACCTTCTTAGGTCTAAGAAGGATATGATAGTGCAGTGTTTAGGAACATAAATTCTGAAGCCAGACAGCCTGGATTCCCAAGCTTGACTCTGCTCCCTGAGAGCTGTGTGGCCTTGTGCAAGTTTCTTAACTTCTCTGAGTTTTGGGGGGTTTTTTAATCCACAAAATAATAATAGTATTTTTCTCATTTGGTTGTTGTGAGCCTCAAGTGAATTCATATATAGGTAAATACTCTTAGAATAGTTCCTGGCACATGGAGCGCACTTAAAAGCTATTATTGCCACTTCAGTTCTCTGGCAAGCAGTAAATTAACAAACAAAGCAACAAGAAACACGTACGTAAATATTCATGGCAGCACTATTCAAATTAGCAAAAATCTAGAAGCAACCCAAATGCCCATGAGCAAGGAAGTAGATCGATAAACTGGCATATTCATATAGTAGAATATTATATAGGAGGCAAAATGAATACACTATAGAAACAAGCAACAATATGGATGAACCTGAGCAATATAATTCTATCTGGCATGAGGACATCATTATAAAGATAAAAGCAGCTAAAATAAATACACTTGCAGAAGATACATACGTTCAATGAAACTACATAAAAATGAGAGAAAGAGAATGACCTACATGGACTTCAGAACGATGGCTACTTCAGGTGTGAGGCAGTGAAACATGAAATAATGACCCAGACCATCTGAATAGATGCAGGCTCCTATTTAAAAAGCCTATCTTTTGCTTTAGATGGTTGGTGTGTAGGTGTTCGGGGGTAAGGGAGGAAGGGAGGGAAGGAGAGACACATGGACCTACCATAAGACTTTGTCATGAACCAAGGATCACAATTTATCCAGTTGTGTATCCTTAAGACAACCCGCAAAGTAACAACAATCAACCATCATTGCCCAATGTTATAATCAATTCCACTAATATTATAAATAATTAAAAGAAAACAGAGCCATGGAATTGCTTATTTGCTTTGTGTTGATCCCATTTTGGTTGGGATAAGGAGTAATTAGGTGGATATAAACAGCATACCTAGGGAGGATTTTTCTAAAATAAATATTGTTATTAATCTTCCTCTCTTAGAAAAATAAAATGACAGGTCCTATTAGTGTTTAGGGTTCAGACAGCACAAGGTGCTTTTGTTTAAAATGTATGACAGTGATTTGTTATTGGTTAAATCCGTGTGGCAAGCATAGCATGGTCATTACTACTCTTGAGTGATCCCAAATAATTTCTTCAATACACTTTACACTTCAAATAAAACCTGTGACACACAGACTCTGTGTGTGTGCGTGTGTGTGTGTGCACGTGTGTGTGCGCACGCGTGTTGCTTTTTCTCCCACTTTTATCTGCCAAGCTGCCCCTACCATAGACCACTGGAGGGTCATCCATTTAGTGTCCACTACTGTCATGGGGACGTGAGGCAATAAGATTAGTCTTCGTACTACTATTAGTTGGTCATGTGCTCCCATCTCCTCTATACCCATCTCTGGGTATTAAATGATGCCTAACCCATACTTGTCCTATGTAAAACCCCAAAACTAAAAATTCTTATCATCTCACACCCAAATCTTTTGGCCAAATGAACTGTGGGGCTGAGATGGATATATATTGTCCTTTCTAAAGATGAGTGTCTCTTGTTTCACTTCTCAAAACAGAGAGAGTTACACGAGAAAAAATGACAAGGGTAAACACCAAGTTCTTCTTTTACAGTGACTGGTTCTCAATTTTTTTGACTAATGGATTAATGAATTGACTTATGAATAGTTGGTGCCATTCTCTGGGTTAGGGAATGGTAGAAAATGGGCTGAGGTTTGGGGAGGGAGGAATATCATGAACCCAGAATAAAATGAGAAATAAATATAAAGTAGATTAAAATTACACCTTAAATGTATGATTTAGAAATTGGGAAAATTGAATGAGGGTCTAGGCTGTCATTACCTTTGATGATATTAAATGCTAGTTTCTTAAATCCTTTTTGAAATATTTACCACATGTAAATTGACATGGTATGTACAAATCATTCTTATATGTTCATTAAAATAGGACCATAAAGGACCCAGTTTGGACTTTATTTCCCAGACCTAGAGTTAATCTATATTTTTAAAAGAAAATAAATTACTTCTTTACAACCATTCCATAGTTCCCTCTTCTCCCCATTTCAGATTGTCTTTCTCAATCACTTCAAATGAATGATACATTTATCACACAGTGGCCTTACAAATAGCCAAGTATATTAAGTCATAGTTTATATCAGGTCAACATTCTAATTCCAAAGCTTTTGAAAAGGGGAACAGGCTGATTGAAATTTCTGTGGGTCATAAGACTTTGGTAATTTGTTTGTGAGCCTGATACCAGACTTTTGCAACAGTAAAGCAAAGCATGGAGCAGCAATCATCCACGTGAAAAATACCTTGAAATGTCATAGTCCTTCCCATGGTATGGCAATTTAGCAAGTGATGACATGACTGAATCAGCCAGAAAGAAAATGTAATGAAAATATTGATTTGGAACACAGTGTGCCTAAGATCTCTCAGCCTTTTGTGTCCTCAAAGGTCAATAGACTTCACCCTTTGAAATATGAGACATTCAAAAGAATGTAACATTTGGCATGGGAACATGCATTCATGGCTTATCTGCTTTGAAGTCCTTCTCTACTGCAAACTCTAATAGAAAACAAAACAAAACAGAATCAATAATCCTTGTCACCCCCACCACCACACCACCTGTGGTGAGATAAGGCTTTAAAAGTGATGATCATTTATTGATTGATGTTTATTTTTATGCAAATTGTTTTGGTGTAGTTTATAAAATGTATATGATTATAGGTAAGATGAACTCCTAAAATGGATCGTCTCAGTTGAAGGGCTTTTGAGTTAATATGGGAAGATATGTTATAAAGAGAGAATCCTATAGATCACATTTCTGGAGTTATGTAACCCAGACAGCTAAAGAGGAAGACAGATTTGGATAATGGCTCAGACTTGTGTTAATACAGGTCCATCTCATTCTGATGCTAACAGAAATATGGATCTTTAAAAGTCTCATTTTTCTGAATTTTAATATATAAACTAGTCATTAAAATACTGAGTTCCAGTTAGATTCTGCTTGATATCATATACAATCAGGTTAATAAGCATATTGGTTTGCACATGAAAGCTTAATAAATATTTGTCAACCAAATATACCTTTCTTAGATTTAGGAAAATTTCAGACCATAAAAGGGCCTTATGTGCTTTTGAATTTTAAAACAGGTCTTTCATTTTATAAATGAAAAGGCTCAGGCCCAAAGAAGTGCAATGGTTTTTGCAAACACACATTCACATATAAGACTTAATATTGACACCCACTTTAGTACAATGAAGAATATAACGGAATGTTAAGAGCAAGTACCTGAAAGTTGCCTAAAACCTGGGGTGTTGAATCCTGGCTCTGCCGCTTACTAGCTATTGATGAACTTCCGGGTGTATTTCTGAAGTTGCCACTCCCACAAAAAAGTTCCTAACTTTGAGCCTATCCATTATCTTTTGCTCCCTCCCAATAGGAGATACGTTTTTTTTTTTTAATTGAGCTATAACTGACATATCACATTGTATAAATTTAAGGTGTACGATATGTAGATTTGATACATTTATATCTTGCAATATGATGACCTACATTTTCTTATCCTTAACTCTGACATTGGAAGGGCAGACAGCCAACATCCCAACAAGAATGGGTTCACATTAGAAACTTTCTATATACTATAGAAAAGTGATCACTTTCCTCAAATGTGTTTGCTGGAATCAGTATAATGGCACGTGGTCACAACTCGGTTTCCAGATTTCCATTACCAACTGCTGCGAGGAAATGCTTTTGCTCCCCCATAAAAAAAGAAGAAATGATACTGAAGTCAAGGAGTATCGGATTTTTGTCATGGGGATGTCCATGCAGACATCTCCACCTGTGAACCTGAAGGAGGACAGTGGAGTCCAGGGGAGCAAAGAGCCCAGCCTGGGTCTTGAAGTTCCAGACTCTGTGCCACTGCTTAACCTGGAGGAGGAACAAGCCTGCCCTGAAGGAGCTTATGTCCTCATGCATTTGGGAATTCAGGATGAAATCTTCTCTGCTTTTCAAAGCAGTGGAAGTCCAGGATAGATGAGAAAAAAATGGAACACTTGTTTCCATAGATAAACAGGGAAACAAGACTAATAAAGAGGAGGTCAAATAAGATTTAACTACATATGTTGAAATATGCCTAACAATCATCGTAAAGAATGTTCCAACCATTTCTAGATTTAGCCACCGTGTCAAATAAGTACGGATGTTGTGAAATGACAAAATCTTCGTGCAAATAAGTTTCAGTGTTCTCCAATGTATAATTTAAGTATAAATTTGTATGTTGTTTTCTTTGCCTATTTTAGGTAGATTGAGTGAAAGTTTTAGCTTTAAATAGTGGCAGGGTATGAAGGACTATATTAGGTATCAAAATGAAGAATGCTGGGAACATGTAAGTTGGGTAAGAACTAGAAGTGAGGTCATTCGGGTAGGCATTTTGCTGAACAAAAAGGCAGTAGATATCAAACCCCGTTTGGTTGTATAATTCATAAATCTTAAAGCTTTTAGTTCTAGGATGGACTCACTTTCTTTCTGATGAGAGTTATAAAGCAGATTGTTAAAAAACCCAACAATTGGGATGCCCTGTTTCTTAAATTCAGGTACATCTTTTTTTTTTTTTTAAAGATTTTCTCATTTATTTGTGAGAGAGAGAGGGAGAGAGAGAGCACAAACAGGGGGAGCAGCAGGCAGAGAGTGAAGCAGGATCCCCACTGAGCAAGGAGCCCGATGCGGGGCTCGATCCCAGGACCCCGGGATCACGACCTGAGTCGAAGGCAGCGGTTTAACTGACTGAGCCACTTAGGCACCCTTAAATTCAGGTACATCTTAAGGGAATATTGAAACTTCTAGTTGGGGGCGCCTGATGGCTCAGTCAGTTAAGCATCTGCCTTTGGCTCAGATCATGATTTCAGGGTCCTGGGATCGAGCCCCGCATTGGGCTCCTTGCTCAGTGGGGAGTCTGCATCTCCTTCTCCCTCTGCTGCTCCTCCTGCTGATGCGCACTCTCTCTCTCAAATAAATAAATAAAATCTTTAAAAAATAAAAAGAAAAGAAACTCTAGTTGCAACTGTTATCCATCTATCTTCCTGTCAATGCAAAGCATAAATGTGGATTATCTGACAGCATTAACCTTGAAAGCCACGGAGATGATTTCCCTGAAATGAAAGGGGGGAAAAAAAAAAAAGAACAACAACAACAAAAACAATGTATATGTCACAAATATTTCTTACTGCTGCTAGCACTCACCTATCAGCTCACTATGGTGTTTCTAGCAGATCTCTCAGTGGCCTCTCCTGGTCCCCCTTTGGCGGTCAGTGACGGCCTCGACAGCCTGCTTAGCCGCTCATCTCCATGACAGGCTAGTTCTGGACAAACACAAAAAGAGGGCATTTTGAAATCGAGACAACAAGGGTCTAACGTGGTCATGAAAGTGGAATCACAATCTCTCTTGATTTATACGGTAACCACTGTTCATGTACGTTGCCTTGCTTGTATTTTTAAAATAAGCACGTCGCTCTTAGTTCACAGTCTAATAAAGCCCCTGGACTAATGTCAGATAAAATGATTTGGTTTAGCCAAATTGCAGAACTTCTTATTTATCTCCATTAAAGTTTAATTTAGCCTATCAAGGCAATCCGTCTTTTTACTTATTATATATTCCTCTCTCACGTGTGTGCCTTCTGTAGACTTGATAAGCATGTCACTATTTTTTCCCAAAATAAAAATGTTGAAGACACACAGCCAAGGAAAGACAGTCCTAAAAATGATTTTTCACTCACCTACGATTCCACCTACTACTTTTACATTTCATGCACAGAGAGGTCATCAAGAATTTTGCCAAGTTTCTTGCCAAGACCTCGCGAACCATTCTTGCAGTCCAGAGAAAGAACATGAAATGTTAGTAGGAAATGATAATAATAATAATAAATAATAAATAGTATGAAAATTATAATGCATTTCTTTTTTCAGAAGTAAATAATTTTAACAATAGAAGATATCTATCTGTATTACCCATTTTCGTTAGATCCAAATGAATAGTGTCATAAACTCGCCACTATTCAACAAAAATACCAGAAGTTTTGAATTATAATAAATTCAAAATTTCCTCAAAGACAGTATTTTCCCCAGTTGGCTCATTATTTTCTTCCATGGGTTTTTAACGAGCAAATTGAAGCAAATTTCTACCACCCACCCCCAATTTTTTTTTTTTTTTCAAATTTCACAGAGCAAGTAGAGTCTCAATGATTGATATCCGAGACACATACAAACACAGGTTTGTAATAATACTGGCAGTATGCTGTCAAAAACACTGTCAAGGTAAACTTTGACATCGCTAAGCTGTAGAAGCATTATTTCAGGTGTTCAAAAGCACATGTGTCAGAAGATAAACATGACTTTCTTTCAAATAATAAGCAGGATTATGTAGCTATAGTAATTTCATAAAATAACATTGCCATGGAAATACATTAGAATACACATACTTGTTAACTTAAAATTCTGAGGTTTTCTAAAAATATCACCATCTATAGCGGTTGGTCTGGGCTTTAGCTAAATAAAGTTTTCCATTTGGACTGCTGCAGTAGCTGGGCAAAAGCATTCCTTGTCATAACCAGGTACTATTTTCATATTAGTATTTGAAAGAATAAGTATAGGGGCACCTGGATGGCTTACTCGGTTGAGCATCAGACTCTTGACTTCAGCTCAGGTCATGATCTCAGGGGCGTGAGATCCAGTGGGTTGTTGGGCTGCTTAGGATTCTCTCCTGCTCCCTCTGCCCATTTCCCTCTCCCCGCCCCACCTTCTTCCACACCTTCTCCTGATATTTCATTCTTTCCTTTAAACCCTGCCACATGTGAGTCAGAACTAAAGCACTATTCTTAATGTAATGTAATTAATTGTAATGTGTTAAGGGGAATTATCATGATCTCCAACGATATTTTAAGACATCTTAAAGGGAGATGCCTGTTCTTTGCTTACAGTCAGGAAGGTGAAACCACTTTTGGGTATTTTTGAGTGTATTTGATCTTGGAGCAGTCATTTCTCCCAACTCAAAATGCCTAATCTCAAAAATGACTGGACCGATCTAAGATCCTTTTCTGAGGGGTTTTACAAAATAAAACACACATAAAATGATACTTATCTTCTCCTGCCACAGCATTTAATGTTTGCATTCACTTAAATTCTAAGTATGTGGGGCATCTGAGTGGCTCAGTTGGTTAAGAGTCTGACTCTTGGTATCGACTCAGGTCATCATCTCAGGGTCGTGAGATGGACTCATCAGGCTCCCTGCTCAGCGGGGAGTCTGCTTCTCCCTCTCCCTCTGCTCCTTCCCCTCGCTCGTGCTCTCTCTCACTCACACTCTCTCTCAAATAAATAAATAAAATCTTTAAAAAAATGAAATGAAATGTTTGAAAATTAAAAGTAAGGGGAAACTTATTTAGCAAAGTTCAAAAACTTTTTAACAGTTCTTCTAGTCCTTTATTTCTTTTACATGGCACATAAGTGTTTATCAGGTTTTTTTTTTCATTTCAACTTTATTGGAAGTATAATTGACATCTAAAATTATAAGATACTTAAAGTGTACATCATGGTAATTTGATATATTTAAACATTATGAAAGGATTCCCATCATCTAGTTAACGTATCTACCACCTCACACACACACGCACACACACACACACACACACACACACACACACACACTTTTGTTTCGTTTTGGTGAGAACATTTAAGTTCTACTCTCTGAGCAAATTTCAAGTATAGGATACAGTGTTATCAATTATAGTCACCGTGTTTTACATAATATCCTCAGATTGTATCCATCTTACAACTGAATGTTTGTACCCTTTTACCAACCTCACCTTATATTCCCCATCTTCCAGCCCCTGGCAACTATTTTTATACTCTGTTTCTATGAATTTGACTTTTTTTTCTTTTATAGATTCCACATGTAAGTTATAACATGCAATATTCGTCATTCCCTGTCTCACTTATTTCACTTAGCATAATGCCCTCAAGGTCCGTCCTTGTTGTCTCATATAGCAGGATTTTTTTTGCTCATGGCTAACTAATATTCCATTATATATATGTTAGCTTTATGATATACATATATATATGTATCCCACATCTTCTTTATCCATTCATCAGTTGATGGACACTTAGACTGTTTCCATATCTTGGCAATTGTGAATAATGTTGCAATAAACATGGGAGTGCAGATACCTCTCCTCCAATACCCTATTTTTAGTCCCTTTGGATGTATACCCGAAGAGAGATTGTTAGATCTTATTATAGGCCAATTTTTAATTTTTTGAGGAACCTCCATACTGTTTCCCATAGTGGTTGTACCAATTCATTCCCACCAGCAATGCCTGAGGGTATCCTTTTCTTCACATTCTCCCTGTCAATTTTTATCTTTTGTCTTGTTGATGATAGCCATTCCAACAAACATGAGATGATATATCTTGATTTCGATTTGCATTTTTCTGATGATTAGTGATATCGAGAACCTTTTCGTGTATCTGTTGGCCATTTGTCTGTCTTCTTTAGAAAAATGTCTATTCAGTTCCTCTGCCCAATTTTTAATCAAAGTTCCTTTGTTTCTTTTTTGCTTTGGGGGGCTTTGTTTGTTTTGCAATTGAGTTGTGTGAGTTCTTTACATATTTCAGATATTAACCCCTTATCAGATATATGATATGCAAATATGATTTGCAAATATTTTCCCTAATTCTGTAGGCTGCCTTTTCCTTTAATTGGTTTCCTTTGCTGTGCAGAATTTATTAGTTTGATGTACTTTCACTTGTTTATTTTTGCTTTTGTTGCTTTGTTTTTATTGTCAAATCCAAAAAATCATCATCAAGACCAATGTCAAGAAGCGTATCTCCTATTTTCTTCTAAGATTTTTATGGCTTCGGGTTTTATGTTAAAGTCTTTAACTAGTTTTGAATTGATTTTTGTGTATGGTGTGAGATAGGGGTCCAGTTTCATTCTTTTGCACACAGCTGTCCAGTTTTCCCAAACTATTTGTTGAAAAGATTATCCCTTCCCCATTTATTTTCTTGGTTCCCTTGTCAAATTAATTGACCACATATGAATGGGTTTATATCTAGCTTCTGTATTCTTTTACATTGATCTGTGTGTCTGCTTTTATGCCAATACCATACTGTTTTGATTATTATAGCTTTGTAATATAGTTTGAAATCAGGATGTGTGATGCCTCCAGCTTTGTTCTTTCTCGAGATTGTTTTGGCTGTTTGGGAT
>CM052899.1:13005259-13124528 GCA_028534135.1 Potos flavus | reverse complement strand
TTTTAGAAAAAAAGTTGATGCATCTGTAAGTATTTAGATGTATCCTATAATCATTCTCAATATAAAAGTTAAAGATACCATGAAAGTAGAATACTAGAGTAATATTAAATCACATGACCATTTAATGTGAAAAGAAGTTATTTATAATTAAATAAGAGAGTGAGTCACAGACTTTGAGGCTTTGGGATAGCTTCAGAAAGAAAATTATTTACCAGGTGATTGACTTCTTCTATCCAGTATGGCCATTTTTTTAAAAAGATTTTATTTATTTATTTGAGAGAGAGAAGAGAGGGATAAAGAGAGAGAGAGAGAGAGAAGGGGATGGCAAGAGCAGGGGGAGGGAGAAGCAGACTTCCCCCTGAGCAGGGAGCCCAAACGAGACTGGATCCCAGGACCTGAGATCATGACCTGAGTCCCAGGACCCTGAGATCATGACCTGAGCCGAAGGCAGACGCTCAATCCACTGAGCCACTGGTTAGCCACCCTGACCAATATGGTCTTTAGGAAAAATCTGTTAAGTATTTTGACTAACTTGCTTTGTAAAGTCTCAAAGGGAAAATTGCTAATTTCCATGTTAAACAGACTTTGTTCTTCAGGAAATTCTTCCAGGTATCAGGAAATTTGGTATAAAAGAATGTTTTGATTAAATTTGGTTTTAAAAAATTGGTATATTCTTATAAAAATAATCAATGGCCTCATGTTCTTTGTTCGTCACTATTCATGGTCATGATTTGTCTTTATTCCTGGAAATGATATTGAACGTATTCTGATGCCAGCATTCATGTATAGATGCGGTGGATAATTTGGCTCCTGAATAATAAGAACCCGTCTTCAGGCACCATTGGCTCAGGAATGTTGGAAGGAACTTTAAATTCTTACGTGAAGGCTGAGCATGGATGACCACGTCCTCACTATTAACTATGAGGACATGGACCACCCACTCAGAGGCATCTGAGGAGTCTCTGAGTCAGTGTCATGTACCAGTTGTCATTGATTCAGAGAAACCATTCAGAAAAGTGGTTGAGGTGGATTCGTATGTTTCTAAATTCAGGGACTATAAAGGACAAAATCATCTACTTGGGATATTTCCTGTGGAAATTTTAAAACAGCCTATTGACAGAAAAGATAAATGTAATCAACCTAAAATAAGTCATTTGATTGTAACTGAAAAGTAAAATAATTTGGCACTTAAGAATACCTCTAATCCTACCACTGTCAGAGAGAGAGAGAGACAGAGACAGAGAGACATGCATTGACCACTCAGTAATTATTCCAGAAAGAATGGTACACATGATCTATTCCAAAGTAAATTCAGGGTAAAATCCTGTGCGTAACCTCAACAGGCATCATTTTTATTCTTGTGTGTAAACCATGTCTCTAAAAAATCTAACATCCTTCCATGTTTTCCTACCACTTAGACTGTGTTTTCTTTCTTCTAAATAATATATGAACTGTGAATAGATCAATTTCAAAATAACCCTAGCAATTACTGGATTAAAATTATTCTATGGAAAATCTTTTGGGCAGCTTGTCACATTAGCTGAGCTAAAACTTCATCCTATAGTCTTATAGATGGTCTTGGTGCTTGAATTAGAGTCTACAAAAATAAAATGATTTACACAGAATTCTTGGCCAAACTTGAGGAAAGAATTTTGCCTCTGCTTCTCTTCAGAATGAGATGCCTGATAAACAAAAGAACTCAAGCAGAAGTATAAGATTATGAGCACAAAATCATGTTGGTGCCTATGCGTGGACAATCAAACATCTTCTTAGGACCCTCATTCAAAAGCTAAATTACCCGATCTATTATCATATGCCTCTTGGGGATAAAGACTGCTCTGATCCATAAGAAAAAATGGATATCAGGGGCGCCTGGGTGGCTCAGTGGGTTAAAGCCTCTGCCTTCGGCTCAGGTCATGATCTCAGGGGCCTGGGATCGAGCCCCGCATCGGGCTCTCTGCTCAGCAGGGAGCCTGCTTCCCGCTTTCTCTCTCTCTCTGCCTGCCTCTGCCTACTTGTGATCTCTCTCCTCTCTGTCAAATAAATAAATAAAATATTTAAAAAAAAAAAAGGAAAAAAAGAAAAAATGGATATCAGATAATCAAAAGAAGTTCAAGCAGAATTAAAAGGCTACAGACACAAAGTCACGTTGTTACCCATGCACAAACAACAATCTACTGCCGTATGCGTATTGGAAATGAAAGCTGCTCCGACTTATACAAAAACAAATAGATCGCTATATACAAATTAGTATATATATAAAGTTGCTTTTTACATAAGACTTGGCAAGAACCGAAGTTAAGTAAATACAGCTCCACACCACCTGTTCAAAATCGTTTTGACACTAATGCACAAAGAGTTCTTTGCTCTGTGGATTATTTGCTGAGGTTCAAGGTAGTCTGCATTTTATCATCGGTTTTCATTGTCTTGGCCCTTGTTCAATCCAATTTAGGAGAATACTTGAAATACTGTCTCTTTTAGTAGCATGCAAACACTCTAGGAATTTGATACTTTCCTGAATAATCTATGCTTGTTCCGTAAGTACAGTCTAAGACACTTTTACCGAACAGAACAAAAGAGATTAGATTTGCTTTAGTTTAAATTGTCTAAAGAGAGTTCTCGGCTGTGGATTTGTTAATGGCTTTATTACAAATAATGGAAATAGAATCACACATTTTTTTTTAAAGATTTTATGTATTTATTCGACAGAGAGAGGGAGAGACCACAAGTAGGCAGAGAGACAGGCAGAGAGAAAGGGGGAAGCAGGCTCCCTGCCGAGCAGAGAGCCCGATGCGGGGTTCGATCCCACGACCCTGAGACCATGACCCGAGTCAAAGGCAGAGACTTAACCCACTGAGCCACTCAGGCACCCCAGAATCACACATTTTTATTAGTCATCCAAGAAGACTTTCGGTTTTAGGTTCTTCTGGAAAGCTTAATCACCCTGGCTCTTCTTTTTAACAACTTGGAAAACGTCTTGCCTGATTAGGAAGTTAGTCATTTCACATTCTGACATCTAAAACAATGAGAAGCTTAAAAACCTCACAAATTACATTATAAGTAACAGGATACATCACTTTAAAGATGAAAAGCCCAAGGACCTCCGGCGCCTTTCTTTGTTCCTGTTAATTTTATTTTCCTTTTTGAGTGGCAGATGTTTTGTAAATATCTGCATTTGAATTCAAACAACAAATGTTGACAATTAGTTCTCTGGTCTAGTTTAAAAACAGTATGATTTTTGTATTGGAAGTTTCTGTATTCTGAGAGTTGACCTTCCTTCTGTTTGATGTTTTCTTTAACAATCTGTATTGTTCCAAGGCAAACACGATCTTTGTCATTCAGCTTTAAAACTTAGGACGGTTTTAAACAAAACGTGTTCTGAAAAGGAGTGATAACGTAAAATTTGGGAAATGTTCTTCCAGTCCTCATTTTCTGGAGACTGTTTATTCCTTCTTGTTTTAGCAGTTGCCTTAGACTTGGTCACAGACATCCCCTGAGGCTTTTCTTTTCTATTTGTTTTATCCATTTAAGGTTAACATATTAAGAGTTTCGCTACCGAGAGATTAAAATAAATATGTTTGATGGAGCTTTCTCAAGGCTCCTGGACTGACCACGGCCTTCTTCCCTGATTTCACTGGCATCTCTTCAATACAGGCCATGTTAAGGCTACCCAGTAGAGTTTCTCCACAAGCTGCTGCATTTTTCTGTGTATTTGAGGTGGGGAGATCACGTGCCTCTTTATTCGTATGCACTGAAAAATCAGAGATAAAATTCATCCTAATAAACTTTCCTTCATTCATTTTTGAAAGGCAGTTGGCCTTTGGGATGCCTGGGTGGCTCAGTCAATTAATCATCTGCTTTTGGCTTACTCAGGTCATCATCCCAGAGTTCTGGGATCGAGTCCCTTATCGGGCTCCTTGCTCAGTGGGGAGTCTGCTTCTCCCTCTGCCTGCTGCTCCCCCTGCTTGTGCTCTCTGTCTCTGACAAATAAATAAATAAGATCTTTTGAAAAAAAAAAAGAAAAAAGAAAAAGAAAATCAATTGGCCTGTGAAATTTTACTGTAAAATTAACAGTAACATTTAGTAACTCAGTATAAGAGATGGCCTCTCCAGGCAAGAATGTGACACTCAGCGCAATCAGGTGACACAAAAACACTACATAACAAAGCTATCATCTGTAATGTTTTCAGCTTATAGCTCTAAAAAATCAATTAATTAATTAATTGGAGTGACTGTCTTTGCTGTGATTTTATCCATTCTCTATCTTCACTACTTTACTGTTGATTGAATACCAAGGTATTAGGAATTTAATCTGTCATTAAAAAGAAATCCTTTGCCTCTTGGTTCATAATTATGTCTTCTGTCATTTAAGTGGTTTTTTTTTCCATGCTATTATATTATATAATATAATACTATATATTATATTATATTATATTATATTATATTATATTATATTTCTTGCCAACCCTGAGAGAGAAGATAGGTATCGTTGTATAAGCTGGTGTTCACATTTTATCATTATAATGTCACAGTAGTGATGAACAAAACCAAGCTTTCTGTAAGAGGTGAACTTTGATGGCCATATTGAAAGGAAATGATGGATAATGAATAAAGCCGACCACACGAGGACTGGAGAAATGGTCAGGAAGGAGGAGAGGGCAAGAACTCCGGCAAAGACAAGAAAGTCAGGGAGCTCATTTGGTGCACTTTCTAGAGACCGAAGAGAAATATATTTATCAAAAGTCCTTCTTGGCAGATCGTGACAGATTTTTTTCATTTCAACCTTATCCCCACTTAACTATAATGTATAAATATTTAAAAGTATCAAATGTTAGAGTGCTAATGTACGTGGAAACAGAAAGTGTGGCTAGAGAAGTTCATGTTCATCTAACCACAGGTCCTATTCAGGAGCAAAGGCAGAATGGCTGGGGTTAAACATCTTTCAGAGCTCTCACTTTTAAAAGAATTGCTTCTTCCTATGACAGCATGCCCTTCCCCTTTGGTCTTAGTGTGTGGATAAGTAAGAAACTCTAAAAATGGCCTAAAAACAATATGCCAGGGAAAGAACTAAGTCATCTCAGATATCATAAAATAATACACAATATCTTAAATTTCTTTTCTACAGCAAGCAACATTCCACCAACCATTTCTAATGAATTAATCTCAATTGTTATACATCAAACACTTCATTGGGAAAAAACACAGTATCTAATCCCGAAACAGAAATGGGTTTTGTAGTAACTATTTATTTCTTGCATCTTATGAAAAAAAATAGGTGAATCTCATCTTCCTTGACTATTTGCTCAAAATATATGGTCAATACATTGACCCAGTAATACATTGAATAATGTAAGGTCATGATCTCAAATAAAATAAATTAAATAATGTTATAAATTGAATAATATAAGGTAATGACTTCAAAGTACCAGGCTCCCCTCCAAAAGAGGACACTTACCAACCAATTGACCCCTTCAGGCTCAGAAAACAAAAACTGTTAGTATAAATGTGAAATAAATTTAATTTTTAACAAAATTCCCCTCGACATCCGTGAGTGGTCACCATTAAAAAAAAACCTATGTTTATGTTTATGATCAAGAACCAATAATGACTGAAGTTTAACTTGAATACAATTATAAATTCTGCCCACCTTATTAAACCCTGCTTTAAAATAAGACTAATGTTAATGTGATATTAACTCACAGGTACACCAGAAACTAAACAAAAACACTCTTTCATGTTATTTTGTTCCACACGCAGTGAACAGATTAATGCATCATTTTTTTTCTACAGGAAAACTGAAGACTTTAATAGCAAACCCTCCAAGGTCAAAATGAATACAGGTATGCTGTCTCTGTTAGTTTTAAACTCTTTAGCCTTCCTCTTTAAAAATCATCTTGGCCCCAAATCATTAAGTTTGATACTCTGCTGATCTGATTAGTCTAAGTTCATTACTTAATTTCTTTGTTTTTGTGCTCCAATCCTATGGCTATCAAATGCAGATTTTTTTTTTTTTTCTGTCTACTCTTACTCCCTTTTTCTATAACCATATCTTGATATTAACTCCTACAAGCCCCAGGAAAAAGTAGCATGTCATTTGATGCATACATTTGAAATTTCTCACTTAAAATAGGCTAAATTCATAGGCAAATTGCTCTAGCGGAAAATATTTAAAATTCTCCTTTCTATAAACACTTTATGTTAACAATGTTAGCAGACAAGAGTGTCAAAGCCTCATGTGAGATCCTCTCCATTAATCTCGACACGATACACGTAAAGTCATCAGCATTATATTTTCTCAATAAAAACAGTATCTCCAACCAGCTTTAACAACATTGAGGTCTCTGAACTCTGTATTATGTACAGATTAATTGTAACAGTGTTTGGGACACATGCTAGGTACATAAGAATTTTTTTCCATAGTAGAAATATTTTAACTTATATTTTCAGTTTTCCCCCCAGTAATTGCTGTTTTCTATCAAGTAATTCTGTAAAACAACTTTCTCACTGAAATTCTGTAACCTATGTTCTAAAAATGCTATCTCCTATCCACAGGTGATTATTGGAAAGTTGTTTTAGACAGTTTACTCCAATGCAAAGGAGAAAGGGTAGTTCAAGACCTTTTCTCACACCAAGCTGCCTGCCTTTTTGCTGTCTCTTATTGTTAGCAAAATGCCCCAAGGGAGGATTAACAATCATTGGTGAGAACCAATATATCTAATCCCTAGATCAAGTGTAGAGGCATGGACACTTGTCTTTGTCCATGATTCTGTGGCTGACTCTTAGCAGAAACCTGCAGTAGTTGACCTCGGACAACCATGCGTCACCTATCCCCCGAAAATGCAGTTATAAATGTGGAGAGCAACAAGCAAGATGAGGATATTGGACATAGTAAAATATATAAGGAAGCCTTAGAAATCAAGAGAAATGATAACCCTAGAAATGAACCGAGCAAAGGCATTGGGACAATTGGAAATGTGACAGGTAGACATGGGAAATGAAAGCAGAAATTCTATTAGGCGAAGGGATTGAAGAAAGCAAAAAGAATAGAGAAAAACAGCTGGACGGGAGAAGTCGTGGTCTAAAGTCACTCCAGCAGAATGACCACAGGAGGAAATTATATTCGCTGATTATTCTCAGTCATCTTTCCACAGATTTACGCTGAGGCTAACTTCCCAGGATCCTTCACTTTGTGGAGTGCCGATTTGCCTTTATATTATAATGCTGTTAATGACAGAGGTATAATATGTGACTATACTAAATATGCCATATTCATTACAATGCATTCAATAATTAATCTTCCTTGTCATAGAATACAATCCCTAATAGCAAAGTAGACAAAGAGAAATTTGTACATTTGCTTAGGTCTCTGGTGTACTTGAGCCAAATTACTGTTCCAGCAGCATAAATGTAATTCTCGAAAGCATGCTCTCATTTAAAAGGAGTAAGCTCAGCTCTACATGGAATGCTAATTTGCATAGTTATTTTGCTTCTCTGGGTGAATTTACACACGTATATGCATATAAAATATGATATTCAAACATATGCATACAAAGTTGATTAGAAGTGACTGGAAACTTTTGTTTAAAATTCCAAGGTAGGGGCGCCTGGGTGGCTCAGTGGGTTGAGGCCTCTACCTTCGGCTCAGGTCATGATCTCAGGGTCCTGGGATCGAGTCCCGTATCGGGCTCTCTGCTCGGCGGGGAGCCTGCTTCCCCCTCTCTCTCTCTGCCTGCCTCTCTGCCTACTTGTGATCTCTCTCTCTGTGTCAAATAAATAAATAAAATCTTTAAAAAAATAAAATAAATAAAATAAAATTCCAAGGTAATACTGTAATGTTGCTATAAAAACATAGCACTTTAAAATATATACATATAAATATTGCTGTAGGAAGTTGAAGAAAGCATTGTTGCTATATCTACAAAATGAAGTAGAGATTAGTTACTACATATCTGTACATAAAATTGGTCTTCATTATCTACCTATCAATCATTAAAGAGATGTATTACTATCTCAATGTCCATGCATCAGTCAGTAAAGGTTTTGAAAAAATATTTAGTTTTCTTTCTTTCTTTTTCTTTTTTTCTTTCTCTTTCTTTCTTTCTTTCTTTCTTTCTTCCTTCCTTCCTTCCTTCCTTCCTTCCTTCCTTCCTTCCTTTCTTTCTTTCTTTCTTTCTCTTTCTTTTTTATTTATTTGACAGAGAGAGAAATCACAAGTAGGCAGAGAGGCAGGCAGAGAGAGAGGGGGAAGCAGGCTTCCCGCTGAGCAGAGAGCCCGATGCGGGGCTCGATCCCAGGACCCTGAGATCATGACCTGAGCTGAAGGCAGAGGCTTTAACCCACTGAGCCACCCAGGAGCCCCTAAGTTAGCTTTTTCATTTTTAGTCGAATATATTATAAAAGAGCCAAAGAAATAGAATTCATTTTTCATACAAAAAAACCCTAAACAATGTATAGAAATATGCAAAACATGCTATATTTTCTCTCTTAGAATTTGTGAACCATTGTTTTCTAAGGAAAATCTTAGCTATTAAAGAAAGGAAGGAGAGAAAGACATCAAATAATGCGTAGTGTGTGATTTACCCATGAGTGTTTCCCAGCAGCTGGAAACGCTCCTAGGAGGCCTACAGATGGATGCAAAAGTGTACCACTTTGCAGGCTGGGAATGAGTGTGAAGGTGAGAATAGCAGTATGATTCTTTAGGATGATCTCAAGTGTGCAATACAGTATCCTCATTTTGAGATCTTAAAAAAATACCTTCAAGGAATAGCAGAAAGTATCAACACATAAGTAAGCAGAAACAGAATAGAATAGATTGTTCCTTCCTAGCAATTTCACAAATGTCTCAACTTTTCGAGAGGAGCTCTGTATTAAACGGTTAATAAAAACTCCCCATTCATTTTATGTAGGTCTGAGAACTGCTTAGAAAATACAGAAATTGTTTAACACAGAGGTTCCTACTGTTTCTTGCTTTACAGAGCCAAGATATCTTAGTAATTTTTAGCCACACTCTCAAGCCAAAAGAAATACCTAACAGTTCTATTTATTAAGTAGTAGGTGCAGACAACTTAATAAGTACTTATGTTCTACTAACTGAGAAGCAATTTGAAAAAAATAATATACTTCAATAAAAAAACAATTATTTTATTTTATTCTTTATAACCATAGTTACTTACTAACCAGATGTGTGTGTCCATTGGACACACCAAAATGTCTCAGATCGTGGAATTTGAGCATACATCGCCTCTCTCGTCTACTGGTCCAAAATTATTTTCAGAGGGTACTTTGCTCTTTGCCACAGTGATCACCCAAACCCAGCTTTTCCAAGATGTGATATCATGTCAAGGAAGACAACACAATCTATTATACTGAAAATGGGAACTAGCTCAGGCTAGTGGCTCATGCAGTGTCTGATAGGTATTACTGTGTTCTCCCCAAGGACATAAAATAGCCTTCCAAACCTTTGTGAATCTCCTGATGGGGCCCAGGGTGCCTCCATGCAATTTCGGAACGATGTGTTTAACCAATGACTCTGAATCTCCTCATTGTGGAATGTTTCTTTCTCATTCCTGCTGGTTTTCAGATGTTCAGAGTTAAAAGAACTAGAAAATAAAATTTCTTAGAGGTCAGTTTCCATTTTCAACACCCTTGACTACACGGTCCTTTTAGACCATTGATAGCTGCTATCCACCACATATTCACTGACATCACCTTTATTTTGTCTGAAACACTCCTCCCTTGTAGCTTTTTTTTTTTTTTTGCAGTTTGCTAAAATCCTATTGGTGCCTCTCATAAAGATATGTTTAGTATTGTATGTTTCTACCAGTTGTGTCTCTCTGTGTTTGATCTTTGATTTATTTGCCTTCACGTCTGTTGCTTTAAATGATTTTTCTGCATTCGTTATTGTCTGCATTAGGAAATTGTTATTTTAAACTCTATTTAAGAAATTAAATTTAGATACGAGAATCACTCTACCAATTTTAAGTTCCACTGACCTTACTACTTGTGATTTGACCAGTAATTAATTCAAATCCTACCTCCAAGCACTCTTAAATTTCCTTACTTCCAATAAACAAAGTGAATACTTTCCTTAAGAAATAAAGAAAAAGGGGAAAAATGAGAATACCATGTGGCAATATATAATGATTATGTTATCGTATTGGTGGTTCTATTATTTGTTTTTCTTGTTCTAACTTTCAAAAAGAATTCAATTTTAGTTGTTTTCATTCCGGGGGAATGAGCAAAACTATTTATTGCACATTCCGTATACAAAGGAATGTGGGAATGAAGCTGGAATCTGTTCATAAATAGAACATGAACCTTCTAATTTTAGAAGACTAAACTTCTCATATCACATTAAAGTAGTTGATGCCTTTTCACTTACTTTATTTCACATTGCGATTTGCATAAAGTATAAGTATATAGATCCTCATATACAGATTGTTCAAAAGTATAAAAACAATATAACTTTTTAAACATTGGTCCGTTCAATACTGTATATATCAATATTGCCTTTGATTCCAAGTAGGCTAATTATTTCCGTACCAATAATAGCTATGAGAAGACAGAGAATTTCTGTAATAATAGATATTTCTTTATGAATCCTATATATCAAATATACCATGCCTGTATCGGTTAGTAACTTTTACTTCATGAAGTGATTCTAACTACCTTTAGGAATCATAAATAGTTAAAATACAGTAAAACCTAAATGATGGATACAAACTGTGTTACACTATAGGTCACAATAAGACAAGGTTGTCAAGACAGGTTGTCCCTAACCCTAAAAGCTACTCGCACCGCTTATAAATTTAATATTAATTGAATTTCAATGGTATAAACAAAGTTGAGTTCTATATTTGTGTTTTCATTAAGGAAAACCCATAAAATCTTAAGTCTAAAATAAAAGCATCTATTTCTAAGACAGACCCCTGGTTTTTTATTCCATTCTGTTTGTTTTGGTTTGGGGCGGGTGTGAAATTTTCAGATGTATTCCATGGTTACTAATCCTGACTGTTCGTCTTCCTCCTGGATGTCTGGCACCTTCCACGTAAAACGCATGACAGTGCATGTGCTTTCTCCTTTGCTGTGGCCTCTGCTATGTCATTTTTTTGCTTTCAGATAGCGGTGGGTGTGCTCGCAAACGTGCCGCCATGTCTGTTACATTGACATCTGTGAAGAGAGTTCAAAGTTCTCCAAACCTATTGGCTGCAGGTATAATCTCACTAACTCACAGAATGTCACCGTCGAATGGCTTAATCTGACCTTTCTCTCTTTCCAGAGTTATCTCGTTGGGATGATGAAAGCAGCTGTAAATACCTTTCTAATGCCTGACCAGTTCGTATTTTTCTTGTCTCAAGAATAGCTCCTATCCCTTCTGACTGTTTTCGTTCTAAAAATAAAAAGCCAAAGGAAACTGATATCTTATTTTTAAAAAATTGTTTAAAAACTAATTAAAAACAACAGTCACCTGCCAAAAATGTGTTGAGGAACAACTACAAGTGTTAAAAACTATTTAATTTTTTTTTTTTTCTCATGAACTAAAGTTAATAGAATATTTAGTTAAGATAACTCACAGGTACTTTAGTTGTGTTTTATTTAAAAACTGTTGGGGGGGGTGGGGACACACGGGGGCAGAAAAAGGGATTTTCAGGAAAGTGAATTGTTATTAATTCACTTCTTCGCCAAAGGTCACAAACAATGGGATCAGATATTAGTTTTGAAAAAGACCTTAAAACGTCCTTTAAGGTCAGCAAAGACCCTTCTAATGTAAATTTTTAAATGTCTTGGTCCAATTAAGATGAGCATGTACCCACAGATATAGAAATCTATAGAAAGTAGTTGGGAGTGTGATATTTCCGCGTCCCCTGAGGTGTGTCTCTTTATGACCTACATCTGTGGGTACAGTCTGCACCGGGAGGGGTTACTGATGTGAAGGATCAAAGTGAACCCATCGACCCCTGTGGCTGGAGGCCCTGAAATAGGCCCATACCTTCTCGTGACTCGTTGGTTGGTTGGCTGGTTGGTTAGTTGGTGTTTCCTTGTTTTTTCTTATAATATTTGTCGATTTGGGAGAAGTTGAAGAGAGATGGAGAGTGTTAAAATAATTTTAACTCACACTGTGCCTTACAGTGTCTTTTACACACGTAAATTTAGTAGTTAATTAATACCGAAGATGTCCTTGGTTAAAGCCCCTTCGATCCTGAACTAGCCAGCCATGTTGAAGGAAAAAACACGCTTCCGTGTGTAGAATTCCCACCCTTACCCACCACCACCTCCACTTCACAAATGGATTTCGATATACAAGTTTAAATACCAGTCCAGGTGGTTCCATAATATGGTGCATTTTAAAAAACAAATCGCATTGCCATGTATATAGTATGATACCATTTTGTTAAGAGAAATCTCTATATATGTATTTGTACATGTTTGTTCGTGTGTGTATGTGCATGGAAAAATGTTAGAAAAACTCAAATGTGGATACCTGAGGGAAATGGGAATGAAGGAAAAAGAAAAACAAACAAACAAACAAACAGATTAAATAAATAAATAAAATTCTAGGGCCAGCAGGTAACTGGAATGCCAAACCACAAGTATCATTGACATTTCAACCAAGTAAAATTCTGTCCCAAGCTGCTTGGATGTGGACCATTTGTGCGTCCCATCTAGGGAACGTGGCACTATTTCAACAATGCCAAATTGTTATGATTTACAAAAGTAACCACGAAAGAAATAACAGTAGGTTGAAATAGAGATTGCCATTCTGGAGAGTCAAAACTAGACGCTCAATTTCATATCACCCACCTTAGTGGAAAAATTTTAATGCTTCAGAATCAAAATAACAGAAAAGATTTAATACTTTAGGAATATGAAATAATCTTCAGTAGTAAAAGTAGGTAATGGCTCTGGACCATTTAAACTTTTGTATCACTAGGAGTAAGATTTCTAGAGAATGAAGTCCCCTGAACTTTGTTTTTTGTTACATGAAAAATGGATCTCTTTTGTATTAATTAGACATGTAAAATATGATCCCCTTTTCATGGAAGTTTTAATTACATTTTGAAGAAGGAAATCAGCCTCTTTATATCTCTTACAGTATACGGTAGCCTTCACAAGAACTTATTTGACACAGTGTCTTTTTGTGAATCAAAGGGGGATTGGTAAATCTTTACTACATCAGATATTATTAAAATAAAACAGCCTTTAAGTAAAAGACCACCTCCACAAAGGATTCTCAGCTTCCTTCCATCCCCCCTCAGGTCACAAAGTCAGTAAGAGCTGCTAGTCATCAATTATTTGTCCCTTAAATCAGTGTGTCTTTGTCAACCCTTTAGAAGTAAAGTTCCAATGGACAATTCATAGCATACCCTGATATTTTCAACCTAAGCTAGAACCCCAGCAATGACTACAGTGACCATTTTATTTTACCAAAACGCCTGGCAGTCTAAGATAACACTGATATGATGGTACTCTATGGTGACTAGGTCCGGCCAACATCACCCATGTGTTTTATACATGGCTGGGAAATGTCATCTGTTTGTACCTCGAGTTTCCTTTCTTTAAAAAAAAAAAAAAATTGTCATTTTCCTACCTGAGAATTTAATCATTTCCCAAATTCACAAGAATTTGTCATAGTTAAATAAGAGTATTGGAGAAAATAAATAAAAAGGCTTATCACAGTACTTAGAAACACAGTAGGCATTCAATTAGTTGACTTAAATTAATATGTTTAATTAATTCTTGCAAAGCATTTGAGCTCTCTAAAGAAAGGAGCTACAAGAATTAAAATCATCATAATTTTCAAGCAAAGTAGAGTTTATAATGTCTAATGTAGCATACCAGTTAAGAGGAATTTAAATACAACCTCAGAGTAAAGATTATGATGTAATAGGTACCACAAACACAGCTACATAAAAATCATAATGTTGGAATCATAAAATCAGAAAGGACCTTTGAGGGCATCCAACCCCATCCCCAAACTGAGCCAGGAATGCCTTGCCAACTTCTGTGACAAGTGTCCACCACCTTCTGCCTGAACATGAGGAACATTCATTGTACCGGTGAAGAGGGCTTATAGTCATTAATTCCCACAGACCCTACTTATATTCACACACAAAATAGCCAGGGAATGATAAATCTGTCCTATTTATTCATTCCTAAATTTTCAGAGAAGCAATGACCATCAACTAAAAAATACCAGAAATTAAAGGCTCTGATCCCTAGAATTTTCACAAGTGAACCAAATACCGGGCAAAACCATTTTCGTCATGAATCTGCCATATCGTTTACATGCTAGACCTTTTTTTTTTTTTTTAACCAATATTCTCTTTACTTGACATGGTTCCAGGATGCTTTCTGTCACCTGCTCCAAACCACGCTTGCCCTCCCTTCCTAAGCTTTCTTGGCAGAAATTAAATAAAAGCAAGTCTATGGTGAATAGTAATCATGTGGGATGGTATTTATCTTTCAGTGCCTCTGAAGAATTATAATAAAATAGCAAATCAAGACTGAGTGTATTAAATATCTGTAACTGGTTTGTATTAAAAAAACAAACAAACATTATTTGAGTATCCTTTAGAGACCACCCACTTAAAGGTAGACTTTAATCATTAACTTAAGACTCATTAAATATGGGTTCATCCTGAAGTTTTAATCCATGGCTATTTTTCTCCCTTCTCCTTCCTCATAAGTCTACACACTTGTGTCTACCATGTTAAGCAGGGCTCAGTAGAGTTCATCTTTATTATTATTTTTTAATTTGAGTATAGTTTTAAAAGCTCACTGTTATTAATAGCTCATATTTTCTGTAGCAGAGGTAGTTTCATTTGGAAATCCCTGGGCCCAGTACAGGGAGAGAGAGAAGCTTCTGGTGGAGCCCAGAGTGACTGTCCTCTGAGTCTCACACTTAATGTTTATCCCACTGTAGTTTTCATAATCTCCAATGTGGTCACCAGTAAGAAGAAACAAACTACAAACTATCAATTAAAGGGAGTTTATTTCATGTGTTCTTCAAATCTGCTCAATCACTATACCTTCCTCCTCTACACCTTATCTATACTACATCTGTCCCCAGCACATACCCACACACCCTTCTTTATGAGCTCAGTTTTATCAAACTAAGAGTGAAATAAACTCCCTATTCTTAAGAAAATAATTATAATATAAATAGTAATTATTCATGCTGCTTCCCTTTTCAGTGCCATTCCCTCAAGTCCCAAAACATGTTCCTTGTCCACGAACAGTATGTGACATGGAGGTGGTCACAGCGTCTCTCTCCTGGAGTGCCCCAAAGCAGAATTCTAACGATTGCTCTGTATTGCTACCCTTTTTTGTTTTCTTTATAGAGTCTTCATCATTATTTAAGTGATGGAGAATTTCCATCACTTCTGCTTCCATTAAATCTTAGAAATAGAGTCTAGTAAGCATTCCACATATAACTCTTGAAAGCTATTTTTTACTTTGCGGTACCCATTTTATTACTCTGATTTTGAATTCATTGGAGATAAATTGCACAGTAAATTAGCTATTATCATAAAGGATGAAGGTTTGATAGTGTTCTCTAACTCACCTGAGCTGGAGACATGGTAATGTATTCTGTGCTAATTCACATTTCTTTTTCTTCCTTTGATTTGGAAAGAAAATATTTACTCAAAAAATCAAACGCTCAATTCTCAGCTCATTTTTATCACTCCAAATTCATGTGTTTAGATTTCAAAATATCCCATAAGCATTAGAAAGAAAAGGAAGCGTCTCTTTCACATGTAACATTCATGTTCTATTAGGCATTGAAATACAGCAGTTTAATAATGGTCTCAGGGATCCTGGAGGAGGAGTCCAGAATTGGACAGAAGATCTGGCTGGATGACCCCCAAGGTCCTTTCTAAAGTTCAGGCTTTGTGATTCTATGTGAAGTTGACCACGTGGTATAAAAGAGCCAAGCAATACAAACCAATTACGTCAAGTGTGCATAAGTAACGGAAGATTCTTGAATGTATAATTTGAATAAAACCGACCGTCATTGAGCCACTTTCCAACTGCGTTATCAAAAGCAATTTGTTAATACCAGAACTCATTTTCCACAGCTTACTGCAGGACAATGGAATATATTGTAACAGCTCTTTCACATTTGGATACAAAATGACTTTAAAATGGCGGTAAGGAGAAAATTCAAAGTCTAGAGTACAGAAAGATTTGAAAATATCACATAATACGGTAGAAACAAGTACACTTTCTTAAAGTATAAAAATGAATTGCAAGCTACCAAAAATCGATCGCTATCTAACACAGGAGTTGAGTATGGTCAGTAACACCAGAGCACTAGAAGCTAGGGATCTGGTGTTGATTTAATGCTTGGAGAAACTGACACTGCTTATAAACCAGATACCTTTTGATCCTTTAATTTGGTATTTTAAAATTCATATATCCAGCTTGGGCAATAATAAGATAGAATTACACAGTTGCAATATTACCGAAGGAAAGAAATCAGTGTTTGTCATATGTGTTAATTACATATTCTGTTTAATGAATGATACTCTCATGGAAATAAAAATAAATGCACGAATCTCCCATTCAGTAGATTTGACTTACTTCGAGTCTTAGAAATGAGATAATGTTTGCAAAAAAAAAAAAAAGTGGATGTGGCTTTTTGCCAAATGGTCTTTATTGGATTGTTCATTTCTTTTTCCCTGGTGTTAATTTCAACATTTCTTTTTCTTTTAGGCCGTGATTCTCAGTCACCAGACTCAGGTACAGAAAAGCTACTCTGAATAATCATTACATTTGTTGTGAGTTTTTCTTAACATTTCCATAGTCACATTCTTGACCTTGTAGGAAACTTTTTGCATCTACAGTAAACAATTGCATCTACAGTAAACAATTGCATCTACAGTTATGTCTATAAAACTAAATTTAAAAAAAATTAATTTAAAATAAAATAAATTTAATTTCTAAAAAGAAATCTTCAATTTTGGAAATGAAAATAAATTTTACCCCCCCCAAAATGTTAAAAGTGAATGTAGATATTTTTGTATCCAATTTGTTTTCCTTTAATAAAAGCATGGAGATCTTACAATGATCGAAATCAAGAGACACTGAATGGAGATGCTACATATTCCTCTCTTGCAGCAAAAGGTTTTAGAAGCGTTCGACCAAACTTACAAGAAAAAAAATCACCAACTCAGGTAATTCTGCACACTCTTGTCTATTGTGTTATGTTAAAGCATGGTTATTGGACGGTGCTTTATACTCTCTTCTCTAGTAAGAAGGTGCATATTTGGATACATATTTTATTTTTAATATGTTTTGCTTTTGTATTTGTATTCCTCACCAACCTTGTATTTACAACATAGAAGACATGTTTTAAGTTCAAAACTGGCTTTGTGGCTTTTTATTTTTAATTCAGTTCATAAAGGTAGATCACTTTCTAACATACTGTTAACCATATTTTCTAATTTTTAAAAAGCTGTTAGCTGATGCTTTGGATTTCGAAGTTATGAGGTCAGCAGTATGTTATTTATTCAATAAACATGAGTTATGCAACTGTTCATTATATGAACTAAAAGGATTCTGTGTTGGAGATATTAGTAAAATTGTGCCCCAAACGTGAACAGTGTTATCGACACAATGTGACTAAATATATAGTACCTCTACCTCAAAGTCTAAAAATATGCATATACCTCAAGGTCTAAAAATATGCCAAGAGAACACATGTTGAATGTTAACATAATTTTCAAGAATATAGATGGAGACAAACTTCATGATATATTCTCTATAAAAACTATTTTCTCCCAGAAAGCAACTATTGATAATAAGTTAAAATGCATTCTAAACAGAATAAAAATGATCATTTAATCTAGCCAATAAAATGTGTAGAATAATAAGAAGGTATGACATTGCTTTACTTTCTTTAAGGGTAAAGTTGACACTGGTTTCTACAATGACTAACTTTGACTTTCTCTCTGTTTTTCCTTCAACGTTATTTCTTTCTCCGGATGTTTTTGGCAATCCAGGCACCCTTTCCACCACCCAGAAAAGAGAGCTTTTGTAGCTCTTTGATAACCAATCACACGAAGTGTGACATATTAAACCAATTAGTAACTAACGCACAAACTCCCTCCTGTGCAAAGTACTTTACTAACAAAAAACCTCTTGAGGGAGCTATGTATTCTAATGATGACCCCAACCAGACAATTGTATATTCAGAAGAATCTAACACAACTGTGTCGTATACACAAAAAATCACTAACCCGCTACCAGCAGCTGCCAGCACTGGTCCCCTACCAAATGCTGATGTCAGCACCCCATTTCTACAAGAAGACTACATGCAAGATTCCCAGACTCGAAGAATTTCTACGTTGAAACTAATCCATAACCATGATCTAGGAAGTAGCGTCCACTTTAATACTCCACAGTTTTCCCAGTCTGTGGAAGTCCCATCATTTCTCCAAAGGCCTTGCTCACCACCCCCTAACCCAGTGCCCGAGATACACACAGCATCTCTTTCCATTCAGATAAATCCTGTTTCAGGACATGATCCTGAAAGGCACAAACAGCTACCTGAGCTTTCTCCAGAGACTACAAAGGTACCTCTTCAGCAAGAGAGACAAAAATCTGCAGTTGCTGCGGCCTCCCAGTCCTCAGACTGCCGGGTGGTACATTACACTTTCCAATCTCTTCTTACAGGTCTTCAGTAGAGACCCTAACTCTTTTGGTTTGGGCTTCTTATATAACCTAATGCTTTGTAGTTTCAAGCAGGAAGGGAAAGGAGAAAGAAACCATCTTCCTCATCTTCCTATTTAAAACCCTACTAAATTCATCAGTAAATTTCTAGGTATCTTTTAATTAAAAAAAAAACAGTAATATATATCAATATATATCTATGTGTATACATATATACATACATATATATACACATACGTGCATGCATATATATACATATCATACATATATATGTATGTATACATGTACACACGTAAATCTTTTATCCAGAAATCAGGTTCCAAAATTTCTTCCTTCTAAGTATTTATCAGAAGCCATTGATGGATTGGTTATCAAGTGCTGCAAACCACTTCAGTGCTCAAAGTACTTTTAAGTTTTACAGAAATATTTTATGCCAGACCTCTCAGTACCTAGATTTACTTTATTTACATATATAAAGTCTCTTAAAATAATTAGCAATTATAATTCACCTCGGCAGGGAACATGCATCTTAATTCAACCAGCGTTTATTCCTTCGTAGCTCAATATTCATTTTCACTGAACCTTGATCAATTCCCACCTCTTAAAGTTTATTTCAGAAAGTATATTCATCAATCTTTAATACCCAAAGAGTTAGGAAGTAAATTTTTATTTCCCTATATGTAAAATTCTCTCACGGTGTCATTCTGCTGACATTTATTCATCATTTAGAAGAGAAATGTGTTCCTCTTCTTGGTTTCTGCACAATGGCATAGTGTTAAGAGCATGAGCTTTAAGGATAAACAGATTTCAGTTCAACTCCATCCCTTCCCCCACCTGTAAAGCAGAAACCTTAAGCTTAGATGATTAAAAAGACAAATGGGTATTTTCATACCGCTACTAAAATATCTCCTTCATCAGCTAATTGTGATATGCAAAATTAATTCGCTAGAGAAAGTTCTTTGAATTAAGGTAATATCTTTGGAAAGCCCCTATAAAATATGACAACAATAATTATAATAGCAACTAACAAATATTAAGAGTTTATTATATGCAGGCACTATTACAACTTATGTATACTTATTAATAACTTCCACAATCCCATGAGGTAGGGAGCAAAATCAAGACACTACCGATAGGGTTCTGCCAGTGTCAGAGAGCAAATTTAGTTGTGTCCTGGGACACCTGCCTCCAAGAAGCAGGGGTAGGAGAAGTCATAGCAAACACACCACATAAACAACTCAGGTTACTCATCTAGCATAGTTTGGTTCTTCTAAATGGTTTTATTATGCTTGAAAACTCAAGTTTGATAATTTCCTTTTTCCATGGGTTTTGTCACTATCCATGCTGACCAGTGATAGTTGATTTCATTACATAATCCCCAGAGAATCATATGATCCACAAATTAAGATTCGAGACCCTCTCACTTTTTTTCATTCAACAATTATTTATTGGTCATCTACTATGTGTCAAGTCTGTTCTAGTCACAGAGCTGTATTTGAAGCCACTGATAATTAAAATCTTGCCAGGGAGGGACAAACATTAACAAAAACATAAGTAGATTACCTAAATCGGAAGGAGATGGCATAAATAACTAAGCACTGCTAAGCAGGGATCTGGGGAGCAGAGTCCATGTTACTTAGGATAGTCAAAGAATCCTCACTGAGAAGACAGAACAGCTTGAAAGGGGAAGCCTCTTCCTGCAAGAAAGAGCATCTAGTGTCAAGGCTTTCGAGCTGAAGGATGCTGGGGCTGCTCGAGGGCCAGAAGGAAGCCCGTGGAAAGAAGAGGGAGAAAATGAGGTGTAGAGTAAGCAGAGGTGAGGTCAGAGGTCACAGAGGCCAGATGACAGTAATCCCTGCAAGCCACTGCAGGATTTCAACTTGTATTCGCGATAAAAATGGGAGTCATTGGGAGATCCGGAGCTGCCACCATTGTTCTTGGACTCGTCATCTAATTGAATCACTCCGGCAGCTCAGTTGAGCTCAGTTGATAGTTTATCATAGGGCAAGAAGGAGAGTAGGCAAGCCAGTCAGGTGGCTCTTCAACTAAGTGACAAATGACGGTGGCTCAAAGCAGGGTGGAAGCAGGGAAGTTGGTGAGAAATCAGATTCTGGATATATTTTGAAAATGGAGAAAAGAGGGCTTCCTGACAGACTGGCTGTGTGGGGGACACGAGAGCAAGAAAAGTGTTGAGATTGACTCCCAGGTGTTGAGTCACTGCAACTGAGGAGGACAGAATTTGCCATCCTTTGTCCATAGAGACCGGACAGCTGTGGGTTTGAAGAAAGCTCAGAGGTTCCATTTGGGACGTGGTAAGTTTGAGGTGTCTCTTAGATATCCACATGGAGAGGCCAAGTATGAAGTCTGAAATAGGAGTCTGACATTCAGGTGAAGGGTCTAGGTTGGAGAGATAAGCCGTCAGCCTCTAGATGGTTTTTGTAAGCAAGAGGCTGAATGAGATCACCAGGGCGTGAGTACAGAGAAAACAGGAAGCCTGAGGACTGAGCCCAAGAGCATCGCCGTAGGAGGAGGAGGAACCAGCAAAGGAGACTCAAGGGAGTGTCTGCTAAGGGAGGAGGAAATCCAGGACCATGTGGTACCCTAAAAGCCCAGCCAGGGAAGTGTATGGAGAGGGGAACGGTTAACTGCACAAATACAGCTGATAGGGCAAGTATACGATGAGCCCGGCTAACTTACCCTTGACTTAGTAGTGGGGACAGAGACTTCCTCAGATTGGGCTTAAGAGAGAGTAGGAGAAGAGCAATTGGAAAGACATCCTTTCGAGGTGCGATTATTGTAAGCCCCTTCATCCAGTTATTCCCCATCCCTGAGTCTCAATCCTGCATCTGTAAAATGGGGATAATAATGGCATTCATCTCATAGCACTGTAGTGAGGTTTGAATAACTGTGTATAAGGAATTGGGTGTAGTGCCTGCTACATAGTAATCCCTCCATATGTAGTAGTAGTTGTTGTTGTTTTAATAATATCCTTTTTGGGGCGCCTGGATGGCTCATGGCTAAGCGTCCTACTCTTGGTTTCGGCTCAGGTCATGATCTCAGGTTCCTGAGATTGAGCCTCGGATCAACTGAGTGCTCAGTGGGGAATCTCCTTGAGATTCTCTCTCTCTCCCTCTACCTCTACCCACGCCCCCCCCCTCCGCTGCCCCTGCTCGCGTTCACTCGCTCTCTCGCTCAAATAAATAAAAAAATAAAAAATAAATTAATATCCCTTTTCCAAACTCTGTATCTGATTGGGAAAAGGAAATTATTGTTTTCAACAATACATTTTTTATGAGTGGATTAGAGTGTATTTCACCTGACCTGCAGTTTGTTCCGAATGTCTTTTTCAAAAGGTGGCCTAACATTGTTGCAGTTTTGACTTTTTTTTCTTTGGTAGCAAGATTATTTAACATGATATCTACCCTTTTAACAAATTTTAAAGTGTCCAATACTGTATCGTTAACTACAGCCACGGTGTTGTAGGGCAGATCTCCAGAACTCATTCATCTGGCATAACTGAAACTTTATACCTGTTGAACAGCAATCCTTCTTCCCACCCCCACCCCTGCCCCTGGGGACCAGCATTCTACTCTCTGCTCCTCTGAGTTTGACCATTTTAGATGCCTCATATAAGTGGAATCATGCAGTATTTGTCCTTCTGTGACTGGCTTATTTCGCTGAGCATAATGTCCTCAAGGTTCATCCACGTGACAAGATTTCTTTCTTTCCTAAGACTGAATAACATTCCACTATATCTGTATACACATTTTCTTTATCCATTCATCTACCGATCTAAGTTGTTTCCACATCTTGCCTGTTCTGATATGTCATTTTTAAGTCTCATTTTCCATGTAATGGCCTTTCACAATGGTGACCTATTCTTTTTAAATACTTACATTCCACATTCTGGCAAGAACTCTCATTAAACGCCAGGAGCTGTAAGTTACACTCTGTGAATCAGCCCGATATAGGCTCTATTATAAACAAAAATTCTCTACACTGAGAAGTGAAAAAGAAACTTCAGTGTCCTACAAGTTTTATTTAGCTTTTTTGTTGTTGTTTTTATTAAAGTCTGACCATGGGTTTAAGAAGAAAACAGCAACCTACTTTTAGGCATTTTGACTCTCCGTATTCAATAACTTAACATACTGCTTTATAAACTTCATACGTTTTAGTTCTCTTCTTACAAAGTTATGAATAGAGAGAAACACAAAATGAAATGTCTTCCTCTTCTGTTACTGTGGGAACAGATATCCTGTTGCTAAAAATGTCACATTGTTCTTCAATGTCAGATAAGTGAAGGTCGAAGCCAGAAGCTTTGAAAAGACAGCAAAAGCGACACTCTGAACATTTTCCCTGGCATTTGCACATGCTGTGCCCTTTGCTTCAGGAAGATAAACTCGACCCTTCTATTATGAAATAACATAATCAATCATTTGCCAAAGCCTTACTTTCACAGCTGCTGCGGCCCATGTGTTGGGGACTCAGAGGAGAATTTGTCTCGTTGTCATGTAGGAGAAGAAGAAAAGTCATCTCTTTTGCCCCATGGGATCAAGATGGATAAGTTAAGGAAGGCAGAATCATGAACAAATGTCAGCAGCGCAGAATGATAGCAAAGGTATAGAATATAGAGTAGGCTTTCTAGACCAATCATCAAGACCAGCCCAGATCACTCACGTCTGCCGTCAGGCCAGCCAACTAATATCCCACAACTTCTTCTTCGTTGGTCTGCTATGCCATTAGTTGATCAGGTCTTTGGCAGTTTCATCATCTAATGTATGTCGTGTGAATTTTTGAGTGATTGAACAGTAGAGCACATTTTGGAGCCCAATATGAATTTAGAAATGACCAAGGATCTCCCCCACAGAACCTCCAAACCAATGAACCTGAGCCTCTTCTAGAATATACTTGGGCACGGAGAGCTCAGTCACTTTCAGAGGCAGCTCTGCAGGGCTCAAGCCATTGTCAGGTCTAATTATGAGAAAGCATTTATAATATTGAGTCATAATCTGCCTTAACTTCTGCATATTCTTCCCACAGAGCAAAAGAGATGAAGTTCTCTCCCTTTTCTATATGACAGTTATCATATTTTGGTTCTCTCTACCCTGCTCTTTGCTTTGTGCAAAGCATTTCTGTGCCTTCCAAGCATTTCAGTTAAAAAAAAAAATGACCCATTTATTGGGAGCTATGGCAACACACCAGACACTGGACTAAGTCCTTACATTTCCACACCTGATTCTCACAGGCTTTAGGAGATGGGTTTTATTACTGTCCACATCTTGCACATGAGGAAGCTGAGGCCTAGGACGGTGACAGGACCTGCCCCAGTCAGTCTGACCCCAGAGCCACAGGCCAACCAGTAGCTTTCACGGCCTCTGTTTTCTGATATGGCTCGACTCTTAAACCTTTCTGGCACTGTTCTGAAAATATGACACCTTTCCATGATTCAAAATCATATTCTCCGTCTGAGTACCACAGAGGACTTGAAACTATAGATAGGGGTTTTTTTTGTTTTTTGTTTTTGTTTTTGTTTTGTTTTTTTGCTGGCTGCTGAGTTCATTTTATTTTTAATCTGGCCACTTAAACATGCCTTCTCCACCCCACCGTGGTCCCACCATTCCTTCTTATCAAACCCCTAGCCCGATCTGCACATTCTGGGTACATTCCTAGCCCAAGGTAGGCACTTGAGTTGGCTAGGCCTGCCTACCACCAATACACCTTTTCCACTGCTGACACTCATCCTTCTTGAGTCTCCTTGCTCCTTAATTCCTCAAGGAGCCCAACCTAGAGTTAGTGATCTTTTTCATCAACAGCTGCCCCTTAGCATTCTGGGTTGAATTTATTTGGACCGAGATGTTCAATGCTATTCTGAATAGCCAAATGTTCTCTCTTAGAATGTTAAGTGTCTTGGGGTTTAAGTGCTGTCCCTTTCTTTTGTAGAAACCAGGCAGCGACAAACTGGTGTTTCTAGCTCCTCCCTCCCTGACAGTTCAACAGTTGGAGAAAGTAAAAAGGAACGTATACCAACAAAAGTTCGTGTGCCTTGGCCTAGAGTCAAACACCTTAACCTTACATGTCTTGAAAGACGGAGACACAACTAAGATGATTTTCTGCAGCCATCTGTCTGCCACCAAAATCAGTAGAAAAAAAATTACTCTTGTTTTAAGTTAATTTTTCCTGCTCTAAGAAATCCAGATTAATAACATATTTCCTCTCCCCTTTTCAGGCTCTTGCTCCTACTCTTAACCACATTTTCCTTGGAGAAACATGTATAATGTGGTTTTCTCTCCTGCTATTTCTGAGAGAGAATTTCATTCATGAGATCAGGGTGAAAAACTGGTCTAAGACATAATTTACATCTTTATGGCAGGATATTTCAGTGCTTTGTGTAGGTAGCCTATAGAGTTGATTTTTTTTTTTTTTTAGTTTTGTCTATAGCAGTTTAAGTGTGGTATGACTCACCAAGTGTTATTTCATCTGTTATACACACATATATTAAGACTCAAAATTGTGAACATATCAGGAGATAGTGAGAGAAGTTCAAGAAGTGAAATAGTTCTGCACTCTCTTGGAAGAACCAATAAATGGGTAAAGACCATTCCTACACACAATTCTATACAATTCTATACTACCAAATTGACCAGATTACCCATGACAATGGTGGTTTTAGATGAATAGGCTGCAGTGTTTGACATGTAGCAACTCCAAAAGGATACACACAGGGAAGCCAATCCAGTGAGGGTTGCAGTCATTAGATTTTCCTTTTAATTTTGAAGGAAAAAAACTCCTTTGAGCACATAACTCAAATCCTTTGGCATGATTTATATTACTTAACAAAATTTTCACTTAGCATAAGCAAAACTGAAGAGACTCGTGTTATATGGAAAACTCTTTAGTGAAATTGCATTATTATGAGAAATTCCATGGACGCTGCCCTCACCCAAAATAGCTTTATACTGAACTACATTTGGACCTATAGCAAGATTCTAACATTTTAAATTATAATTACTGTAGTTCCATAATATTATAGTCTTACTTCATAATAATACAGTTTTACTTTATTATAAAACTTTACTAATAACATGGATATATTCCTACTAGAACATTTTAAGTTCTAGCTAATTTGAAGATTTCTGTCAGTTAATTCTAGAGATTTTAAAACTGTATACACTAAAAGAGTATCAACAACTTTTAATGAGTGTGTTTAAACAACAACAACAACAATCTTATTAAATAAAAATAGAATAAAGAAATCTGTCTTTTTACCCAGGGTTGGAATTTCTTAACTTGTTAGATTAAGAACATGCTTTCCAGTATCCACGAACCCCTTTAGTTTATGGAGAATTTTATATATATATGAATTTGTGTATTTTTCCTAAGAGAAGAATCAATCATTTTCATCAGATTTTTTTAAGGTAGCTATGACTAAGAGAAAGAGATATATTTGATTTTTTTAAAGTAGTCAATTAAAAGTCTGAGAAAAAGAACTAATTGTGACTTTTTATGAGATCAATAGCCTCTATGACATCAACTGTTATTAAAATCATGGCTGGCCAAGACCACCAAATAGTACCATTTCAACCTTTACTAGGCAAGATTTCTAAGTTTATACAGTTTCTTTAATGCATTCCCCATCCCTGTATTAATGCCCTAGAATACTTCTGGCTATCTGTCTTAACGACTGGCACCACAACAAACTCTCAAAAAAAAACCTCTCTTCTGATGAGGGTTAGGGAGGAGTTGAGAAAAAAAATTTTGCTTCTGAGTTTCCTTTTATTCATGATGAGGCTGATGCTTATCGTCATATTTGACTGTGTGGGTAGACATCACGACGGTATGAAGGGATAGTGACGTAGTAATGAGCCACCCACTCTCTTCCTTCCATGGACAACCCCTCCACCATGTTTAGCCTCTTAGGTTACATAGCCTTGGAGGTATAAACCATTTGTTTCTCCAGTTTCTTTCTCCTTTACCTAAGACTTAAAACCAACAGCAGCTCTAACCAATGGGGGTACCTTCTAACCATCATCAAGGGCTGGTTTTTGGGTCCACTTCAGTTTCACACCCAGTACCTCTATCTGCACTGCTCGGCTATTTTAAAGCTCAATTCTCTTAGTATCTTAGAGTGAAATCAAAAAAAGAGATACACTGAGTGGAAAGGAAACAAAATTCACTTTCCACTTAATCACTTTTAGTTCATGATTCTTTAGATCTGTAAGTAAAAAAAAAAAAAAAAAAAAAAAAAATGAGGTGACCTGTTTTATATTTGGGGGACAATTTCCAGGGTGTGGGAGGCAGTCAGGAGAAATCTGCTGTAAGATTTTTCTATTAAAGGGAAATGAATTCTCCAACCAATAGGCAACCTGATACTATTTTGCTGTCACAGGTACCAAACACAAAACTTCTGAGGGAAAATTCCATGATGCCAATACTCTCAAAGCTCCCACGCAACATTACAGTGCAGCGCTGTGTGAAAACTGGTCTTATTTCCAAAAACACTCGGCAGATTCATTTTCTTCCTGTTTCCATGCTTGTTCTGCACTGTGTACCAGCACCTAATCCTCTGAATGGATTCCTTAAAGGGCTTGCAAATACAGCTGACGAGAAAGCTGAATAAAGCCTTCTCTGCCACACCGCAAAAAGAGAAGTTTTTATTAACTGGATAATGTATATCTCTTCTATTCTTCCCTCAAACTCAGCCTGGAAACCAGAACTTAGCTGCCAGTGTGCTGGAGGTAAATGCTTCACAGACACACAGACAAACCACACCAGAAGCCTCTCCTTCACGCCTTCCTTCTGTGGTGCTAACTGAACCACTTCTTACCTGACATTGGCTCCAGCCAAGGTCACTGACGCGGCTACCACCTGCTGATTTGGGGCTTCGCACCTGCACAGACCCCCTTCCCCCACCCTCTCACACTGCCTGTTATAAACCCCTTCCCTTGCTCCTGACCTCCTGACCCACAGCATTACCTCAGGCTCTCTCACTACCGACGGGTCCTGCCCCTCCAGTGAGTCCTCCCCTGCCATCCCAGATGAGTTCAGGTAGCCCACTCTTGACACCCCCGACCATTCTGGAACCTTCCCCAACCATGGGTCAGAGGTCAGCCATGACAGATACTGCCATGCATGAAATTATTCCTCCTTCCTTTGCCTCCATCGCTTATTAAACAGATCTCCGTGGGCCAAACACAAGGACTGGTTGATTTCTTGTCTGCCATCTCATTTTGCTGCCAAGCATTTTTACTCACACAGGTGTAAATTATATCTAAACCAACTCCATACATTCCGTCTGTCCAGAAAATCCTTTACAGTCATCCTCATAAGCCTACTTGGAGATAGAAAAGTCACCTATATTCTCCTCACTCATTTTAGAGTCATTTATATATTTACACTGTGTTGCTCTAGCTAATGAGTTGTACAGTGATTTGCCTTGATAAAATTTTTTTATCTCAAAAAAAGTAATTACCTCAGAAATTTAGATAAGTACACATATATTATGATGATGAGATTATAGGGAAAGTCTAAAAATTTTCAGGATTTTAACCCAGTATTAAATCCTGGTAGATAACGGTTTGCCTCTGAGGTTCATACAAATGTGTCCTGTGTGAGTAGTTCACAAATCCTTGTTTCTCACATACACAATTCCTGACCGCATGATGCTAATTCTTGCTTCTCTCTCACTAACAGCTACATCTTCTGAAACTCTGATTCGTTATAGGGGTGAATGGTGTAAATACTTTTAGTCTACACAGCAGAAATTTAGTCCTCTGATTTTTTGGAATTATTTTTCCTGAGCCATTCCAGCATAAAAATATGTGAATTTATTTATGGTTTTATATAGCAATAATTTTTTTTCCACTTAGAGCAATATAGAAATACTTCCTATACATACGACATCCTTTAAATATGTCTTTATGACAAGCTGTCCCTAATAAATGATTCATGAATGACTAAATTGCTTTGAAATTTTAGAGTACAGATTTTCAATCACATATAATGTATAGATAATGGCTTCATTTTGAAAGGTATATAACTCTAGGCCAAAATAAAAAAAGGAATTTTTTTCTAAAATTGATTTCATAATGTAGTTCGAAATAAGCACTGTTATAAACAAAATTTTAGTTGTGGTACATAGTTTCTATGTTGTGTCAAGGTCATAAACTTGAAAATTTCATGCAGGGAGAAATATTATAAGCCATATGTTTTTCAAGATTGCAATTATAGAAGACAAAAGATACTTTTTAGTATCTTTCTGAAATACTTAACAATACTTTAGATGGGGTTTCGTATTCATTCAGTGGCTGGATATAAAACTTGGCTGTGAAATGTTCCAGTTAGTGACTGGGCTATGGAAACAAACAAACAAACAAACAAACCAAAAAACTCACTTTCCAGGGCTCACCCTACCTGTCACTGAAGCCAGGAGCTCAGCAGGCTGGACATCTGTTCTCCTGTGTTTTCAGTAGTTCTTCCCTTTTTAAAACTTTAAAGAACGGTAGGGCCTTTAACCAAAGATATGAACAGTGATAATATATTAACTTATGTACTAACCGATTCAATTCGCTATTTTTAAGACTCTTCAGGAGACTGAAATGCATACATTGAGTCCTGTGGGCACAATCAAAGCTAACTGTAACTGAACTTGGTTTCAAGTTACAATTGAAGTTGCACCTCCGTTCTCCACGAGATGATTTTCCTAATAATTATTTCGGTCTAACAATAAAGTATTTTCTAAAATTCTAAGGATATTATTTCATTAGTAAACTCCTAGCTGGTTTAACAGGATGAAAGCCTAAGTCTATTTGCAGTATTTTTTTTTAAACCCATAACCAATGTTACTGACACCATCAAAACAGGATTCAAGGCAATTTTCCTACGTTTAGTAACAAAGTAACATGATGGTTTTTAACAAGAATTCTCCTGCTTTTAACCCTCGCTGTAACACCTTATAACAATAGGATTGGAATTACATTTACAAAGAACAACCAAACTGATTCGGGCGAGGTGGCAAAGATATTCTCAAGTAATCCATCAAAGTTACAGAGGGGTTCTGAAGTGTTTGGGGTAGGTCAGTGCCTCACATTGTTCGTCCCGTGCTCTTCAGGGAGCAGACCTATAAGACACTGTGGCTTATGACAAGAGAGTGGTTTTTGGAACAGCTTAGAGAAGTATGTAATCGGTAAGCACCATCATTACAGTGGAATGTTGATTATAGATGTGGTACAGCTACAAAACAGTGAAATTAGATTAACTCTTGGTCCTTTCAAAACATCTGCTTTCAAATGAAAAATCATGGAAATATGCAATGAATTGACTACCTACATTTCAGGCCTGTATTTTAGAAGTTGAATCTGTTTTAAAGTAAGTAGAAAAAGTTTGCAAACGGTGGTTCTTTACCTAGGGGCATATGTGTGTTTGTGTGTATTCAGCTGTAAGGTATTTTAACCAAATGCTCACACTAATGTTTCGTCTCATTCGCATGCATTATGTAATCTCCCCCACGCTGGATGCTGTGTTGTGGATAGAGAGGCATCCCTAACAGTGGTGAGCTCGACCTCTGAATTCAGTTGATCCAATTCAATTACAATATATATCTATTGAATATCTACGACGTTATTAGCCCAGGTCGAACGCAAAAAAGCATATATATGACTCTCCAACAGGTATCTTGCGATATCACTGGGGATATAGAATACCCAGAGATAAAGCAATCAAAACAATAAATTATTAAGAAACCCCAAAGAGGCCTATAAAGTGCTAAATGAGATTGGAATAGGGAGAAGCCAGTGGTTTAGCAGAAAAGTTTGATTCTTCTAAAATAGATTGCTTCATGATATATAAACCCGAACAGTTGTGTTCCTTATGTTATCATCCTGCCTAGAAATATCCATTCACTAGAGGAGAGCCCTAAGTCTGAGAACCAGTGCCCCTCCTCCTGTCCAAGAAGATTCCTTTCAAATCCCTCACGCAGAGCAGAGTGACAATGTTCGGACCACTCGTCAGGACCATAAAAGCAAATTCACCCTCCACATTTATTTTATATTGACTCCCACTGATGCCTTTGGCATCTCTTGTTGGTAGAGGGGCATGCCCACTGGCCAGCTGTCTCTGTTCTTCCTAATTGCCTCCTGTGCCCTCTGACTTATAAGACAATGATTTCAGAAATAAAGGAAGATAGAGAGGACATTGAACAAATCTTTAGACATCAGTTTTCAAAGTAAATAAACATTGGACAGCTGATCAGTGTCATGAGAGTGACGTCTCTTATTGTCATCTAAAGGAATGATGTCAACCGGACTGTGTGCCGTAACGGGATGTCTTTGCTCTTTTCCCAGAGCCAGATAACAGTGAATGGAAACTCTGGAGGTGCCGTGAGTCCAATGAGTTACTACCAAAGGCCGTTTTCCCCTTCAGCTTACTCTCTCCCAGGCTCGCTCAATTCAAGCATTATCATGCAGCATGGCCGCTCACTGGGTGAGTCACTTGATAGCCGTGATTTCCACGACAACTTCCACACAACAAGTACAAACCACATGGGAAGACACGAGAGTTACTTTTCGAAAAAGGAGCAAGAGACATTGAACACCCCACTATTTAATGACCTTCTCCTAGGAGAGGAATCAAGAGCAGAGGATTCAACACCAGAGGACATAGGCATCCAGGGATCCCAAGACCATGGCTGCATCTCCCTCTGAGGCTATTAGGGGTTTGGGGCTTGGGGGTAGAAAGACAAAGAAGGCCAGTTAGGCAGGAGAGTTCACATGTCCAGAACATTCGCGTAGCCCTTGTCCGCGGATGGCAAATCCCGTCCATGTTCAGGACACTCTGTTCTTTTGTGGAAAAGCTTTCATTGTAGAAAATGGTCTTGGTATTTGTAAAGAATTGTTGAACAGTGAAACCAGTCTAACAAGGGAACGGGCTGCCTCACCAAACGGTAAACGGTAAACCACTGCCTCACAGAGCAGTAAACTGCTCTTCGACCTGAGACCAGAAGACCATCAGTCAGACATAGGCGTTCCTTTAATGACCCCTGAATTTTATAGAGAGTTCTTAATCCTTTGAAAAATTTAGAATTTGATGAAAGAGAGCTCTCCTACAGGAAAAAAAATGAATATTTGAACATTCATAAAAAATTGTAAGTCTGTATTTTCACGGGGCTTGTGACCTCTTTGAAGCCTCCTGAATAAGAACTTGCACTATATAATGACAAACATTTTTATGTGGCAAAATATGTTAGGACCACTTAGAAAATAACATAAATATTTCTTAGTTTTTAAAAACATTCACACAAAAAAAAAACACCCAAAACACTAAAAATCAAACCAAATCAATCCATCAGCCAAATTCCAGCTGAGAAAGTTTCCATGATGTTGAGCGACTGGAAGGCTTCCAGAGAGCAGGGAGGAAGGTGCTGGAAAGTGAGCCAGCTACACACCTCTCAGAAAATCAGGAGAGGACTGAAGATCTGGGCACCACCAACCAGTGGCAGAAAGAAAGTCGAACACAAGGCTCTCACTCCCATTTCTTCATTCACAACAGCAGCCCTCATCTTCCCCAACATTGTTTGTCTGTTGAAAGATGTGATGCCATCAGCTTACCCAGGACCATTCAGCCTGTGCATTGCAGATCTCAGCTTCTGTGGTCAACAAAACCTCTATAACACTTGCGCAGAGCCCTGAGACTCATTAAAGTCTAAATATACTTGTGCCTTCTCTAATGCTGCTCCTGGGGGTCATCTGTGAATCTTAGAATGATGTTCTTTTAGAGCGTAAGGAACTACAATGCCCTTGTGCCAAGACATTGCTCTTAAACCATCAGTCCCTGGAGCAGGATTATGACGGGAGTCTCTTAGGCCTAGATTTTTTACAGAGCTATGCATTATCACACATCTATAGTAAAACCACAAGTTACTCTAGGCCGTAATGTTTTCCCAAATAATTATTATCAGAGTCTGACTCTCCGTCCTCATTACTTATCTTAATAAATACAACTTTGTCCCTTCCACCCAAGAAACAAAATATATAAATACTTGAATGCAGACAGGCTTTGATATTAGAACATATCAATGGGTAGAATCACATACAAGCCATACTACATGAAAAGAAATTCCCTCTGTAAACACATTGGAACACATTCCCATCGGCCAGTGCTGAGACAGGTCCTGAGGAGAGTATAGAAATCTGTCCTGCCTCAGAGAAATTTTATATTGAGTTGAGGCCAAAAGAGATGACAAAAATGAGAGTTAGTGGACCTATAAAAGACAAATAAAATAAAAGGCTAAACTTGTATTATGTAAGCTGTAAATTCATTGAATCTTGTGAACCGTATGTGAAGATAGAGTTAATACTGTTTGGTGGGGCTGAGATTTTGCACACATGAGGTGCTCAAAAAATATTTGTTGTTTAGTAGAAATACCACTATCACGGTTCCCGACTGACATCCTTTTGGGGATTAAGTGGGAAATCGGAGTCAAATACCACATGTGTCTTAATTTGGAGTTGCCTGGAAAAGATACTGCTTTTACGTACAATGGCAGGGGTGAGGCCATTTTTTATCAGAAATGGATCGAAAATGCTTTTCTGTTGCAACTCAACTGAACATAGCCATAATAAGAGTGAGAGCAGTTATAAATGTTATAACAGATTTTAGCTTATAGGGGTCCTCGCTGGACTTATCCCTAAAATGATGAGTTAAATCTTTTTAAAATCTTACTTATGAAGTTTTATATAAATTTGTTACAAAAACACAGTCATATCTTTTGAGAGAGAGAGAGAGAATCAATTAGTGCTACCTAGGAAAGTATACGAAAAGTTAATAAACGTGGCATGAAGATAGGAACTGGAGAAATCACATCTCATGTATAGGCCTAGGGCAACTTTTAGACTCAAGGGGTAAGAAGTGGGTTTTGGTATTTTAAAATAAAAGCAAAGATATTATGGTCATCGTGGCTACTTAACTAAACATCAATACCAATAATTTAAAATCATTTATTTAATCCATAAGCTTTCACATCTAAGTATATGTTTGGAGGCGAAGATTTCTTAAGGTGATTTTTGTTTTTATTTTTATGAAATTGCTGCTGTGTACTGGACAGTCATGTCTTTTATTCTCAGAGGACATTTCAGCACTTTTAAGTAAGAGTAGTCAGCAGTTTCACAAAAATAGTATGAAGGTCTCAGTTTCTGCCTCCTCATCTATAAAACGGAGCCCCTTCCCCCAACACAGTAGAAGGATAAGACGAGGTCATGCATATACTTTCTTAACACGGTGACTGCTACACAGTCACACGGTCTTTAAGCAAAGGCTATTCTCCCCCCACCCTTCTTCAGAAAATGACCAGGACCTCGTTGTTGCGGTTGAGTTGGGTACCTACCAGCAGGCTAACAATAGACGGCTCGAATGTAAGGTAAACGGGTTAGGAGAGAGAGTGATGGCAACAGATTCTATGTTATAGTTGGTGTCAATACACAAGAAGCACCATCAGTTCCTGACTTCTCGTGCGTGCGATACATTGTATCTTCCCACACTGTCTCCGCAGACTCCGCAGAGTCGTATCCCCAGCACGCGCAGTCCCTGGACGGCACCATGGGCAGCTCCATCCCACTGTACAGATCCTCCGAGGAGGAGAAGAGAGTGACAGTCATCAAAGCCCCGCACTACCCGGGGATCGGGCCCGTGGATGAATCCGGAATCCCCACAGCAATTAGAACGGTAGGAAATGCCGGGGTGCGCTGCTGAGGGGCTGGGCTCAGACGCTACAAAGGATGGATTGTGGATGGCTTGGTGCGTTCCGATGCTCTTAGGTAATGAGGATGGCCATCTGAGTGCTCATGACTAATTATGCTGTGTGTGACCGAGAAAGAGAAAAAGAACTCGTCGATCAAAGCTGATCACACAATGTTTTTGCATTTTGATTGAAAATCATGAAAATTGTGATCGTGGGAAACCAAAGAAAAAAAAAAAAGAAAAAAAAGGCATATTTTGTTTTGTTTTACCTTTTTCCAAGGAGTGTCAGGGCAATAGAGAGAAAAGAGGGGGAACGAGAAAATGTGAATTCTTTGGCTGCATTGAATTCCCATGTGCATTGCAAATAAACCAGCGATTTGTTTCTTGAAAGGGCTGTGTGTTCCCATCAGGAGATTGGGAGCTGTGAATTGGGCGTTGGGAGGTGAGATGATTGGAGTGAAGGGAGTTAATGTCATGGAAAGGAAAAACTGTGAAGAAAAATACACATCTGAGTGTCCCTCTTCAGCTGTGCCTGCTGCGAGCCCTCAGGGATGATAAGTGAAAGTGTTTGGATTTTTTTTTTTTTTTTTAAGTCTTTAAACTTGGCCAAAGCACTGCTCAGTGTGTCAGGGCAGCCCCTTCTGGCAAAGCTCAGCAGCGGCCGAGGCGGCTCGCTGACCAGTCTCCTTGCAGAGAAGGTTTGTGCTAGCCGGCAGAAGGAAGACTCTGGGAGCCAGGATGAGAGCAGCCGCATCCCTGCAGGTGAATTGGGGGGCTGTGCAAGAAGTGGGCGCAGGCTGAATACAAGTGCCTGCAACACCCACATACCTGGGGGTTCGGGTGGGGGGTGTTGCCAAGAGCTGCTTCCGTGGAATGCAGACCCTGGGGGGCCAAAGACAATTGCGGATAGAGGAAAAGAATGGGAAGGGGATCAGGATAAAAGCGGTGGTAAGATTGCCTCTCTCATGTGGGACTTACGCGTTCTGAGAGAAGAGTTAAAAATTGATTAGTCCAAGCATCTGTGTTAGAACCGAAAGCCAGAAAGTCCGTCTGTACAGCAGTTGCTGGGGGTATAGACTCGCTACGTTCTGGGGACACTGAATGTGGCTACTTATAAGGTCCTACAAGTCTATGTCGGGACTGATGATTGTCGTATTTAAGTAACAGAAAAAGTTCGGGGATTGTAACTAACAGTCCTAGGATGACTACATGTTTCTGGTGATGGCGTTTTGTCATTTGTTTGCCTTTGAAGATTTCTGACTCGAAATGGTTAAATTTGAAATTTTTTATTTTAAATAATGGAGGGATGCAGTGTCAGACAGGAATGGTATCATTGGTTTTGTTTTCTTGACCCTCAAGTCATAGTAGATACACATATCAGGAGATCCCTGGTTCTATGTTGTTACAGGTTTCTGTCTGAAAGGATTTCTGTCCGAGATCTCTGGGTGTGTCTTTAACATGATAAATGATATATAAGAAACAACACAAAAAGCCGAACCATTTTTTTATCCATAAGACATAATTTTCTTACACAGCAAGGTTATTAGTTAACCTTAGCAAGCTTGTTAGTTTTCAAAAGGAAAAAAAAACAGACATCGTAGATGGTTAGTGAAAATCAAGGAGTGTTAAAAGTCTATATTGTCCATCTACTTGCAGATCAAAAGCATGTTTAGATATGCATAAGCAAATACATGTACTAAACCTTCAGTGTTACTTTTCCTTCTATAAAATAGAAAATAAAATATAAGCAGCCCAGAAGTTCCTTATAAGGAACCATAATTCTTATGTACAGCTGTGCTCTTATTTAGACTTCTAAAACTTTATAAAGAAGGTGCAGGTCTGTGAAGACTCCTATTCACGGTCCCTATTTTTTAGCCTTGCTGAGCACATCCCCAAGTATAGCTGTGTTTATAAATGTTGAGTCAGGCCATCTCTGAGCCGCAGCACGCCAAGAATCTCCAAGGTTGTTTTTTCTTTCTCATCCGTGTAGAGAGTAATGATGATCAGACTCAAATTGCTTCACATGGAATTCTGTTCAGTGTAGCCACCAAAGGCAGTGCTGTCTCAGTGTATCATGTTATGTTCTCATTTTAGACACCTAGCCTATACCAAGGAAACAGAATTTTGTAAAGTAAACTAGAAACTCTAGAAAGCCAAAAGTCAACAAATGTACCTTTGAGTGATTTGAATGAAGGCTGCCCAGTCTGCCCTCTCTCATGTGGCCTGGGACATCTGTGTTAGCCTTTTACTACCATTCTTAACAACAACAAAAATCGCTAGGGTTCAGGTCCCAAGAGGTTGTCTAATTAAAGCCGGCTAGTTAAGTGAAATACAAGATTCTTTTCTTCTAGTTCAAATATAACACCGCGTGAGCCCTTTCAAAGCTAGAGAGGGGCAAAAATAGAAAAGAATCACTGTATACTCGTGTGTAGAAAATATGTGTCCTTTGCCTTTTTGGAAGTCTCTGCCTGATACATCAATGTGGAGCTCTGATACTTTGTAAACTGCAGCAACGGAAAATGCAGGTGTATTCTGCCAAGATATAGAAAACGATCGAATAGTAAATTGCTAGTAGTTAACTATCCGTACAAAATAACCCTGAAGGACATATATGAAAGTAAACATCCGTATATTTGAGTAGGCTTCTATTTACTTCATCTCAGTCTTAGCCATAACATGTCCATGACGCCATTTATAAAAGAAACTTCAAATGCTTAGAGTGCTTCTTTTAGAAAGGGACAGAGAGTTTTAGTATTGCCTTGTACCAGTTTCCTATTCTTCTTTGCCAAACAGTTGGGCACTTGCTGGCATCTCTGTGCTCACCATATAAAGCTAGCAGATGGCAGAACTGAGCTCCTGCCTGATCCGTGCCCTCCAGCAAGTGAAGGAAAAAAAATCCTGTCTGTCAAGATACATTGCCATATACAGTGATACAACTTACTTATTCAGTTTCCTTGTTGCTCTTGCTTGTATCCAGGTATGGCTGGGAAACGTGTGTGCACAAAGTTATGTTTTGTTTTCTGTTGCTGAATATCTAAAGGAAATAAAGCTTGGCGAAAGAGAAATTGATCTTTTAGGAACATATCCCTTAAAGATATACGTTCAGCTACCGTATTTAAGTCAGCAAATAGTAGCTAGACGCCTGCTTCATCACTGCCCCCCGCCCACCAGCTCCCGCCATGCGAATGTAGGGTCAATCAACAATCTCCTCACCTTTTCCATCGTGGAAAGAGCCTTGAATGAATGAAGAGGTGATTCCTAAAGAAGTCAAGTAGCTCTTAATGTTAATCTATATTTATGGCGATTATCAGAACCATATATTCTTAGAGACGAAAATAAATGTAAATATGGCACCCCTCAATTTCCAGATGAAAAATGCAATTAGCACATTTCTGAGAAAAAAAATAGGATATAAGATCCGTACCAAAGCTCGGTCTAAAAAGGTACAAGAATATTTTTGTGGCAGTCCTAACGGAGTATTTTATATCAAGAGAACTGTCTCAAAAAATCTGGTTTATTTATTACCATACACAGAATGATTGGGTTTCTTGCTGGAGTATTTCTGGATATGTTGAGATAAAGATCTTGCTAAGTAAAATCTTTAATTATGATTATAAAGGTATAGATCTACTTTCCCAGGTGTTTACTCAGGTAGCATTCCATCCAATAACCTGGATTCATTCATTATTTTATCCTTAAATATGTAATGTTCCTTGAGCACAGCTTATATTCTAGGCATTGTTCTCGGTCTTATTGTATATGCGGCTTCATTCTATTTCCATAACAACCCTCTGATATAGATATAATTTCATCTCAGAAGGGACAAAACTGAGACCTCAAAGCTTACCTTACTTGGCCCAAATGCATATTGCTAGGAAGAATGAAACCATAATTAAAGGAAGCAAGATTTGAATCTAGGTTGAGCCGACACTAATTTCTTCTTTCCACTACGGTCCACTGTTTCGATCATGCCCAAACCCTGGGCTGTGTAAGGAGCTTCTACTCTCAAGGAATTTACCATTTAGCCAGGCAAATGTTGCATACATTTTATTATCATGTTTAAAAAATTTCAAAACAGTATCTACATCTTTTTTAGATTCGCTGCAGGACTATATCATATTTTTATTTCTCTAAGTTTAAGCTGATCAGAATACAGTTTGAAAGTCAAAAATATCCCCTAGTTAATTCTAAAAATAATGTTTTGAACAGAACACTCACTAAAAGGTTTTTAAGGATAATGATAATTATCACCAAAAGGAGTTAAGCAAACCGTTACACCACCACAACTTTTATTCTGTGAATTTTATATAAATATGTTTGTGCAAATACCAACTATCTAGTGCTAGGCACAGATATGATTTGCAAAAAAATTAAAACCATAGCATATAATGTTCCAATTCAACCTCAACTCAAACAAGGGTAACATATTTACAAACTGCAGCCATAACTCATTAAATTACTGGTACTATCGTCATGAAAGAGATCTTTTTTTTTTTTTAATCCCAGAACAGAAATCTGCTATGAGAAAAGATACAATATAGAAAGAAGAACATTGAGGAACATTGTTGATTTGGAATCAGTTTTTTAACTCCTGGACATTCTCTTTTATAGACCGTTGACAGACCAAAGGACTGGTACAAGACAATGTTTAAGCAAATTCACATGGTGCACAAGCCCGGTATGTACGTCACTGTTTTCTGATCCCATCCTCCTGGCTGAAGGAGGTATATGTCTACTCCTGCAGAGTTCCGGTTCACGCAGACTGTTCAGAGCCTAGCAACACCACTGCCCTCCCGGTTTCTCTTCTGTTCTTCTATCACCCTCAAATCACAGACACCCGTGCTCCTGCCTCACTCCTGAGCTGCCAAGAAGCCTCTCAGTAGGTGACCCCCAGAGGGCGGCCAGGCGCTCTGCTCCCTCCCTCCTTCCTTGTCCACAATCTAGAGCGAGCGGTGTGGCCGGTGGGTGCTTAAACAGGCTCATGGTTCCTCTGTCCACACATGTCAGCTGCTTATCGAGAGAGTGAGCAGAGGTGGGTCTCACGAGGTTGACAAGAGATCTGCAAAAGCACTTCCCCGAGGAAATGCCTGATTCAGAAGAGAAGGCTGCCTAAAGAAGGGAGGAAAACGCATTGACCTCGTATGCTGGGGAGAGGGCTGCCGAGGAAATAGGTTACAGATAGGCGAGGACAAACTTCAGAAGCCCAGGGACAAAATAATATTAGAAAAATTTTAAAAGTGGAGTTAAGAACTAGGCGAAATACATTGATTTTTTTCTTTTTTTTTTTTTAAGATTTATTTATTTATTTATTTGACAGAGAGAATGAGAGAGAGAGAGCACAAGTAGGGGGGAGGGGCAGAGGAAGAGGGAGAAGCAGATTCCTCACTGAGCAGGGAGCCCGATGCGGGGCTCGATCCCAAGACCCTGAGATCATGACCTGAGGCAAAGGCAGACGCTTAACCGACTGAGCCACCCAGGCGCCCAATATAACTGATTTTCTACCAAATTTTTGTTTGTTTGTTTCTCTGAAGTTCTACTGTCTTGTTATGATATGGTGACTGAATCTGTATTACCATAATATTTATGTTTCATTTTCTAGATGATGACACAGACATGTATAATACTCCTTATACATATAATGCAGGTAGGATGGGTTTCCTTGCTCGCGATGAATACCATATGCTTGGCAATGCTTGGAAGCACTTGACACTTTTTTCCCCCTGTTTGAGCCGCATGTTCTCAGTTTGTACAATCAAGAGGTTGCTGTTTTTCTTTTCTCAAAGCATGCATGACCCAAGGATCGATCTTTTCTCATGGAAATGAGAACTAATACTGTTTTCTCTCATTCGTTCTCACTGTCATTTTATGCTGGGCCTCAGGAATGTTTAACCCAAGTCTGAAGGACAGCGTGAAAGAACACACTGTCACTAGGGTACGAAGTCAGATAAAGATCTCCTTTTATCAGCAGCGAGCGTGATCACGATTGCGTAAGATCGTTCAGATACACTTCACAAAAAACAAGTCTGGCAAAGTATTCTGTGACTTTGTCCCTGCTTGTGCTCCCAAAATGCAACCATTCACTGAAGGATTTTTAAAAATCCCACTCTGCGGGGCCACTTTCCTGATGTGGAGTTGCCAACAGTTCTGATGACATGACCGCAATTCTGGGCGTTTCTCCTTGCATTTGAGTGCGTTGGTATCGTGTGACGTGGTTGCAGGCTGGAGTGAAGGACCCCTACAGAATATTTCCCTTTCTCCTAAATGTCACATTAGGGGGGATCCCATAGAGGGCCTCCTGTCGCCGTTCAGCCCCAGGCTGGAGACTATTGCAGAGTCTGGTTTTCCTTTCCTTAGATCGGGCTCGGCGACTCAGGCGGCTCCCCTCTCCCTCAACAGCAGCAACCTCACCTCCCATAGGGGTCCCCTTGCCAGCCTGGCTCCAGAACTGAACAAGATTCTCCCCTCCTTGACGCCTGAAGGCCAGCACTCAGGCCCCTTAACGCTTAGGGATTCTGCTAACTAGTCTCCAAAGATAGATGGAGAAGAAAAACCGGTCAGAACAAGGTCAGCAAACTGCAAGACCTCTGACGTTTCCATCCTCCCTCATCCAGGCGATAGCAGGAAGCCCAGGAAAATGTTTCCCTCAACTTTTATTCCTAGCCAGTTTCTCCAGACTCACCTCCTGGGTTTAGTTTGTTAAAAAAAAAAAAAAAAAAAAAAAAATTCAGCCAAGTAAGTTTTAAGGATATTATTGGCTTTATTCAATGATTCACGAATCCGGCAGCATCCAATCTAGCAGATAGAAAGGAGCTCTGGGGAGCTGTACAAAATGAAAGACTTTTATAGGCAGAAGGGAGCCAAACAAGGAAGTTATACTAGGCCAAAAAAAAAAAAAAAAAAGTGGGTAGGTGATTGCAAGGTTACTTTTCCTTTTGGGCATAGCAGGTGAGCTCACTAGTGCGGGTCAGGCAATTCCTGATTATCTGGTTTAAGATTCTATTTCTAGCAAAGCCAAAACCGTAATCAAGTGTCCATTTGGTGACGTGGGGCTCAGCATACAGAAGTGACTCCATTTGGGGCCTGTTTTGTTTTTCACAAGCTGTAAAGTTGAAGTCCGATTGTAGAATCCAGGCAAAACAGTAAGTGCAGACATTGTCCTTCCTTCGTTCCTTCCCTCCTTCCTTCCTTCCTCTTTTTTTTTTTTAAGATCTATTTATTTATTTGAGGCGGGGGGGAGAGCACCAACTGGGGGAGGGGCAAAAGGAGAGGGAGAGGGAGAAGCCTCAGGCAGACTCCCTGCTGAGCACGGAGCCCAATGGAGGGCTCCATCCCATGACCCTGAGATCATGACCTGAGCAGAAATCAAGAGTTGCAAGCTCAACCAACAGAGCCACCCAGGCGCCCGAGACATCTTCTTTTCATTTGTCACTGCAGTTGGTATGGACCTTCAGGAGAAGCAGATGAATGAAAATTGACCTAACTCAAAAGACTGAGGTGGCAGGAAATTCAGAATTTTTATAATGATTTTTACTACTGAAATTCTGTATCCTTTAGTCATTAGTAAATTGAACAGTAGTTACATATAACCTTACAGAGCCCTTTTGAGATAGTTTCACCATTTCTTCAGTAGATAAAACAATTGGAATGAGCCTCTTCCCTCTCTACAAACCCTGTGTTCCGTTGTGCTATGTCTAGTCCTTCCTGTTTCTTTTTTTTTTTTTTCCCTAAGCCATCTCTGCTGCCCACTTCCCCCACCCACCCACCCACCCACCCAAACCAATCCTCCAGGGCTCACCCCAGTGCCCTGGGTTCCATAATACCTCCTCTGACCAATCCATCATCTTCTAAAATCTTTAATGCCTAATATGCATTTTCTTCATTTGCCCTTTATCATGTTCCCAATTATTTTCTTTTTCCTCTCCTCCTCCTCCTTCTTCTTTCCCTTCTTCTTCTTCTTCTTCTTCTTCTTCTTCTTCTTCTTCTTCTTCTTCTTCTTCTTCTTCTTCTCCTTCTCCTTCTCCTTCTCCTTCTCCTTCTCCTTCTCCTTCTCCTTCTTCTTCTTTCTTCTTCTTTAAACAGAGAGACAGAGAGAGTGAGCACAAGCAGGGGGAGTGGCAGGCACAGGGGGAAGTAGGCTCCCCATTGAGCAAGGATCCCAAATGGGGACTCAGTCCCAGGACCTTAGGATCATGACCTGAGCCGAAGGCAGCCGCTTAACCAGCTGAGCCACCCAGGCATCCTCCAATTATTTTCAATTACAGTTCTATCCGTGTCCCATTTCCCCAGATCTGCTGTAAGCTTACAGAGGATTTTTGTGTCCTTAAGCCTTGCTTAAGGCTTATACAAAGCACACAGAACAACTTGCCCAATATTTTGTTTGATTGCAATTAACATGCCAATTATCACACGTAAATCAGAGCTTTTAAAGTAATAGAAGATATTTGGAAATGGTTTGGGGAACTATTTTTAATCTTCCTCTGAAAACTTAACTATGTTACTAGTTTATATTATCCAGGAGAAAATTTGCCTTTGAGTACCTGTAAGTTGATTCCTAATACCAGTCTGAATTATTACAAATTATTATAATTTCAAAATGATTGTTGCAGATTCACTGTAATCAGTCATTGTGTACAGAATATATCGATAACACATTAAAATATTAATTATGATTAATAATAATATTCATAAATTGATTAAGAAATACTGCCCAATGCATGCATCATGAATATGCTTACTGATAACCATGTTGGTAAAATCACCGAATATTTTGTGGGGTATAAGTAATTTAATGTGCTTTTAAAATGTTATCTGCTTCTGTTTGTTTTGTCGTGTTGTGTTTCACGATAGGCCTGTACAACTCACCGTACAGCGCTCAGTCACATCCTGCTGCAAAGACCCAGACCTACAGACCCCTCTCCAAAAGTCACTCGGACAATGGCACCGATGTCTTTAAGGACGCCGCCTCCCCCGTCCCTCCCCCACATGTTCCTCCTCCAGTCCCGCCACTTCGGCCAAGAGATCGATCTTCAACTGAAAAGTAAGGCATTTCCCCCCCAAAGTGGCCTATATTTAGTTTAGGATAAAAGTAAGACCACCTGGCACTTAGGAGAGGACTCAGTGCTTACCTTACCGAGATGCTACGCGTAGAACTTGAGTCAACGCATGCGCCCTGTTGACCTCCCCTATTACGATTGTGGCGAACAGAATCTTGATTCATAATCTCATAATCGCCTAGGTTTGCAGTAACATGAGCACAGTCTTTTTGATCAATAAATGCACATAAGAAGACAAATAAATGGAAATAATTGACACATACTTCCTTTGACATTGCATGTCAGAGATTCTGCAGTTAATTTTCATTTTCCTCAGATTTGAAATGTTAGGTCTATTAATGATTTACAGTTTTCCCTCTGGTACACAACAATCTCTTTTTGAAAGCAGGCAAGGTTAGTCATAAATAATAAATAAGGCATTAGTTAGTAAGTGTCTGTGACTCATTTCCACCAGCTTTTCAAGATGATACTAATTTTCATTGCCCCCACTGAAACTTTCATAGAAACTACTCACATGAAAATAAAAATTTATAAACACTCTTTTACTGTGCAATTTTTATTAAGATTATGACTAATAATCCTACTTAGAGGTAAGCTTTCTTGAGAGCTCACTATGAGCCGAGCACTATGCTAAGTACTTTCTCTCTATTATGTCAATTCTGAGAATGACCCAATGAGATCTATGTTCTATGTTAAACCCATTTTAGAGAGAAGACACTGTGGTTTAGAGAATTAAAGTAAATTTCTCAGCTCATACAGCTCATATGTCCAAGCCAGGATTCAAACTCAGCTCTGACTAAAGCTATATCTCATATGATCCTGGCAATTAATGACAATATAAGAATTCTCCAGCATTAATACTAATTATTAAACCTATCCACCTATCCACCTATCATATCTATCCCATAAATATTATATTTACCTCTTTGTACCGTTAAGAGTAACTGATGATCATAGAGGATACAAGATACCGAGAAATAGACACACGTCACGTGTGAAGAGATCCTCACTTTAATCTCCTCATGATAAACTGTATGTTTATAAGTGCGATGCCTTAAATTTGAGAAATAATTGGCTAGATACAAAATGGCATTCCTGCTATTAAAAAAGAACCAAAATGAACTCAAATTTAAATGTATAATTTGTCCTATGTTTAGTAGCAATACATCTCTCATTAAGAAATATGATAATCTCTTAAAAACTTCTAGCTGGCTTCCGTATACATTGTTTCAATAGAAGCCTTCTTTCACCCTGGCTACCTAGAAAAGCTTTACTTTCAAAGTCCTTCGTTGACCTCCTTTTGAAGGATATTAGTTCAGGAAAAAGAGCTGCTTGCAAGGTCTCTTATGCAAGAGGATGGCTGTCTGACTCCGGTGTTTCAAGGGTAACACCAAAGGAGGCTCTCCCCTGCCACACAGCTTGCTTCTATGGATGGCAGCCCAAGTGACACTTTTGTACTTTTCCCAAACTGTGACGCCACTTGCAGGAAAAATAAGATCAAGCATGGCGTGTGCATTACTCCTTGTCACTTTGGATCAAGGATGCCAGGTCACAGAGTGGTGAGCTAAACTCACATAACTCAATGGACCATAACTGCCATTTACTCCAAATACGAATATACACAGCTGTAATTTGTACACATCCCAAGGGTTTCCAAGGAGAGCACTGGTTGCACACACATCTATATACCTGTTGTGTGAGTTACTGAGCCAGCAGGATCGTGCATGAAAAAAAATTAGAGGAAAATATAATATGAAATAAAAGAATGGCTTTCTTTAAATCAGTTATGCAAAACAGCATATAAATGTGGTATATTTTGCAGATTAACTTTTTATCCTCAGATAATTTTTAAAAATCTATACCGAGATTAACTTTGTAAACAGATAGCAAGTGGTTCTTCATATAGAATTATTTTTCTATAATTGTTGTTTATTTCTAGGCACGACTGGGATCCTCCAGATAGAAAAGTGGACACAAGGAAATTTCGTTCTGAGCCAAGGAGTATTTTTGAATATGAACCTGGGAAGTCATCCATTCTCCAGCATGAAAGACCAGTAAGCACTTGTCACTAAACAGAATGCCAGGTCTCTAGGCTTCTGGGTTCCCAAGCAGACCTGAAGTTTGTATCATTTAGCAATGTTTGTCCCAAAGGTAATTTATAGATTTGGCAGTGTTTAGAAATCAAGTTGATTTGGTATCGTGATTCGTGCCTCTTGTCTGAGAATTGAAGATATGCTCTCTGTTATATTGTCCCTACCAACCAAACAGGGGACCCATTTGCATGGAACTATAGCTGTGCCTTATCATGGCCCTGAGCTTAATTTTTTTTAATTCATAAATGCAATACTTAATTGCTAGTCTACATTGCTAATGAGAAAAATCATTCATTAGTCTGTCTGATACAAATGGGCCCACACAGTCCCATCCCTTCCACATCAGTTGCTTAATGCTTCTTTGAATTAAGGGGAAATTTCCCAAATGCCTTTCTTTTAAAAAACAAGTTGTTTTAATTGATTCTTATTAAATCTCTCTCAGGTTACCAAGCCTCAAGCTTCCTGATTGTCCATCTAATGGATCAAGATTATATTTAACTTGGCAGAGTTTTTTCCTAGTTATTTCATATATGCAAACAAAAAGATACATAAACTTGAAAATAACCACTAGCCTCTTCTAAGTGCAATTTAACAAATAGGTTATTCCTTGGCCCTCTTGGTTTTTATTTTCCCAGTCTCCCTTTCTGAATCCTCTGCTTTCCCTCCTAGATCAGTGCCCTCAGGATCTCTTTGAAACTATAATTCCTATGCATCTCTCTATCAAAACCTGCTTCTGGAGATCCATTTATAATTTATACTCCTCGTTGTCTTAAAAGAATTTTGGGTGCTGTCAATGAAGAGGGAAAAGAGTTTTCTTTGTTCACTCCTTTAAGAGTATCCAAGAAAGCATATTATTATATATAATGCAAGGCCAGCCCTGAAATTTGATTGGAAACCTTTGCCTTACGACACCCAACATGAGTGCCCTTGATTTAGTTTTTGAAACCCTGTATTTATGGTTATGTTCTTGAGAAACATGTTCGAAAACCTTATAATCACATAATTCACACATAATATTTATGTAAGGTTTCTTTGCTTTTCTTCAAATAACTCTTATCTTTTGGAGTAACAGAATTTCACCAGAAAAACTGAAAGGAAAAAAAAAAAGGAACATCACTAGTTTGAAGGCTTAGTGCAAACTTTGAACTTGTTCACTAGCTTGTACGATTGAAAATCATGATACTTTGAAATTTCTAGCCTGAGAATTGAGTGAACCACAATGTTACCATTGCATAAAACTGAAAGTAGCAAAATAATGAGCTACTCATTATTATGAGTAGCTCATTATTATGCAAAATAATGAGCCTCAGATTTAAATGTAAATAACAAAATGATCATTGGTGATCTTCCTAACCATTTATAAGAACATTGTGATTGTACTGAACGCTTTAGTAGCTGTGGTCTCAGGAAACAGGATTGATTTTAGAAGCTCCCTCACCAGGATATTTCTATTATTTACTCATTCAATAACATTTATTGAGCACCAACTATGTGCCTGACATTGTATTAGGTGCTGTGACACAGTAATGAACAAGACACAGTCTCTACCCTTGAGGAACTCTGAGTCTTTCATTTGATGAGTATGCAAAGCTAGACTTGTATTCTAAGAAGAAGAGAAACTTCTGGGAGCATCTGCATTGCTGGAGATTTGGGTACGGACAGGGCTCTGCAGCCACAGGGAAAAAGAAGTGGAAGGAACCCAGAAACTTGGAAAGAAATGAGAATGGGTATCATATGGAGAAATGGAAAGAACCAACAATTTTATTCCTCCTAAACAATTTTGCGGGGGGCCAGCGCTATGCAGTAGGGTCTGGGCTAGCCATCTCTGTCATTTTGGCCAGGCTTTTTTATTCTAGGACCAGACTATCATCTTTTTTCTTTTTTTTTTTTTTTTGTCATCCTGAATTCATTCTCATTGCCTCCCTAAATCAGAAAAAAAGACAAAAGGCTAACTGCACGGTGATATCGCAGAAACTCCTGTAGTTTCCATAGGATTCGGGAGCATCTTTAACCCACAAGATGTAGGGGATGAAGAGCAGATTTGCTAAACGATAGTGATATAATAGCAAATGAACGAAACTTATGGATTTCAATGGAATGTGCTCTCCTGTCTTTTTACTCCCAGATGGTTTGTGAGCATTCTTTTGCTCTTTTCCCATTTAGTTTTTGTAAATAATACACAACCTCTCGGTCATTTCCTGTTGCTCTTTTGAATTCCTAGATGAGCCCATCAAGTGTCACCCTGGATGCCCCTCTCTCCCAAAGTTCTCCAGGTCCTCCCCCTGCCACTCCTCTCTTCTGGCCCACGGTGTGTCCATTGCCTGCATGACAGGGACAGCGACCCAGTTGTTCTCCCTAATGCTCCTCAAGTATCCTAAGAGCAAAACCCAAATTTCTTCATGTAATTTCCAAAAAACCTTGTGATCTGGTCCCCGCTGACCTCTCCAGCTTCATGTCTCTTCCTGCCCTTCGTGCCAACTCACCGCACTCCAGCTAGACAGACCGCCCTCTATGTCTGCCTTCTGGACTTTTGTACAGGCTGTTCCTCTGCCAGGAAAGCTCTCTCTCCATCCCATCTCACCTGTGGCCTTGTCTCTTTTCCCCCAGGGCATCATGGCTGACACCTGGGGGCGGGGGGTGGGAGGGTGGGGGGAGTAAAGCTCCCTGCTGTGTGCCTATAGCACGGGCATTTCCTCCTTACACACTGAATTCGAATGGCCTGTTTACTTGTCTGTGTCCCTCACTAGATCTTCAGCACCTTGAAGGCAGGGACCATGTCTAGCGCACCCATCAGATCCCCAGCTCCCAGCACGATGCCTGGCACATGGTAGGTGTTCAGTGAATAGCCACTGAACTAGTAACTGAAGGAATGAATATAGGTTTTACCCTTGCAGTTAGTGCGTAAAATTGGTGAGGCTGAATTCTTATTCTGTGGCTCATCTGTGAAGTCTATACTCTCCTAGTGACGAAGGGCACCGTGGGTCTCCATCAAAGCACACACAGTGGATTTGACACCTGGCTATTAGTAACTGTGGTTCACCAATTCCCTGACTCCCTGGAGTACACAGTGGGCAGAGGGGGCCATACTGCTTGCATAAACGTCCTCCCCCAGGCTCTGGCCAAAGGGATCCCCTTCTTCCTTAGGAATCAATGGAATAAGCATTTATGGTTTTAGCAGGAAAGTAAAGGTCAATGCAATTTTTTGAAGCCTGTAGATGTTCATTTGACTATAAACTTGAAAACGTTGATTAAAGGGGCCCAACGTTTGATCTACGAAAGTACTTTGCAATTACTAGGAATTTATCTTTAATGGACTTGAACCACATGTAGTCCATGAGGCAATCACACAAACTCTCTGCTGAGATTATGTGAATAAAAACTTTACATCCCATCTGGACTGGATATATTTATAGGTGAGCCAAAATTAAATTACATTAAATTAAGCACTTATTCAGTATCTCTCTACACATGATAAAATGAAAACAATAGGAAGACATTACATTTCTCTGCAATAACTAAGCCAGCATATAATGATAAAAGCAGAAAGAAATAATCATCAAAAACACGGTGCAGAGTTGAAATGCAATTTAAACCCACGGTGAACTTACACTTCCTTATCAATGAAGATGGTCAAAGCTTAACGTATAAAAATTTGGGGAGGTTCATCTGGTGGTTTGAATCCAGCTGACAATACATATATTATTTACTGTGGAACCAGAATAAATATAAAACATAGTGGTGAATACCATTAAAGCTTTAAAATCTAATGAGCGTAAATTTTAAAGAACTAAGTTATTTAGCACTTCTTTTTGTTTGGAGCCACATATAGAAATTTACACCTGCAATGAGAATATTGAGAATAGTAGAATTTCAAATGCTTTGAAATGGTAGAAAACATAAAAACTTTAAAATGGCTCACCCTTGGTTGCCTTTAAAAAAGAATCCTGTCCGATTTATAGTTTTAGATTTTCTTAAACACTTCCTCTTGCACTGAAACACATTTGTTTTCAGCAGATTTGCTAGGTTTTTCAAAGTAAGAAGAGAACAAAAAAGATTAGAAAAATGTGCAACAGTGTATCTGCTTTTTTTGTTGTTTTTATGAGCAATTAGAGTAACACATAATCATGCTTCTTAAGTGAGTTTCCAAGTGCTCATATTGGTGTCAAACAACTCAAAGGAACTTTCAAGTTTTGCATGGAAAGTGTTGATTTAGTGAGATTATGAGTGTGTGTATATGTCTGTTGGCTGACCATGTGTCTATCGACCACTGACTTTTGTGAGGTTTCTGTGTACCTTAGCAGGGATCTAGATTGCTACATAATGCATATCATTGTTGCTTAACTAAAGCGATTCAATAGATCAGCCACAGTGAAAAGAAAATTCTAGTTTTGCCGCTTGCATTTCTCTACCATAAAGGCTATACACAAATGTATGCCTTTCATTAAGTTCCAACGTTATAGATAATTACCAATGATTGTTGTTTGGGGCATTCTCTCCACTAATTTCTATTGGCATGGATTCTAGATGAGACTAGAATCTGAGACTATAAATTAAATTTTTAATCTACAAAATCATAATTACAAACTGTCATTCAAAGTTATGGTGCAGGATGGTAGATATTCTTCCTTTTCCACATTCTATCATAGAAATATACTTCTATACATCAGGATTTCGTATATCTGTTTGTTATATATTTTCTTAAGGTGGAAGTCAACGTGAAGTTCTAACCACTGGTAAATATACTTAATTTTTTTAGTAAATTTGCTGCCCTCTGCTGTTCAAAATATTTTTTAAACAAATTTGTTTCCTCTAAAAGAAATTTCTATCTCCCTTTAGCAAAACAAAATACTATATGTGAAAGCAGAATTATAAAATCAAGAATTGGTAATATTATTAAGTTCATAATATTAAAAACAATGAGATTTGAAAGAACCAAAGATTTGTTTTCTTGTGGAAGAAGTACTAGGCCTCTATAGACAGAACAAAAACTACTAGAAAATTCTCCCAAATGTCAGGGTGCTTGGGTGGCTCAGTTGGTTAAGTGGCTGCCTTTGGCTCGGGTCATGATCTCAGGGTCCTGGGATCGAGTCCCACGGCAGCAGGGAGTCTGCTCCCTCTGCTCCTCCCCCCGGCTTGTGTGCTCTCTCCCTCTCTCTCTCTAATAAGTAAATAAAAATCTTTAAAAAAATTTTAATAAGAAAAGAAAATTCCCTCTAATGTCAATTACCCTAAAAGTCAGCTCCAGTAGAACTACTCCATAAAATATTCATATCCTGCAGCCATTATCTGAATGATAACTGGAGGAAAACAATATTTTGATTAAGATCAAAATCTCAATTAGTACTTTTGCACTATTGAATCAATTGTAAATTGAATCAAGTTTTCTGCAACATTTACCATAGTAATTACAGGATGTTCTCCACAACATTATAAGAGTAAAGCAAAATAAGATTTTAAAAGAAGGAAAAGAACAACTCAATACCAGAATGCCATTGTGGGGTGTTGTTGTTGTTGTTGTTGTTGTATACGTGTGTGTTTTCTTCCTGTGCCCATCCAGACACAGGCTTCATGATATTATTGCAAATACTGTATAAGCACATGATCGAATTCGGCTTTCATCCCTCACCATTCCACCATAAACATCCCCAGAATTACTTACAAGGTCTTTATCATCATGATCACCACATATTTTGGATAACTTAGGCCCTTTCACTATTTTGTTATGATGCCTCAAATTTTCCTATTGCTGTCTGTAGCTACCATTATAATCTCCTATTATAAAATATTGAAATAAAAAACTCATCTCTAAAAATACTCTGGATATAATTGATTCTTACACACAGACTGTATGCTATTAACAAAATGATTGGGAATTCAAAAAGGCAATAAAACACTTGGACAAGCTAATGTCAAAATAATGGGTTTTGTTTGAATAGGGACTACTATCTCAAAACACTCGATATTACGAAGAATATGTCCTCTCCTGGCCAGGGTGAATGGCTTTTAGGGAACTGGGTTTGTTTGGTTTTTTTCTGACTTAAAATATCACTGTCCAACTGCACCATGTTTAATTAGGATCATGCAATAATGGTCAAAGAAGTAATAACCCATACGTAGTACTTTAAGCATCTTCATTTAATATTAAGTCAATAGCCTGAACAGTCTGGTCAGGCGTGTATTATGTAAAAGCATTCAGGATATTGTTGGATAAAGTAAATGTTCCATGTCTGGTTTTTCCATTACTAAAGCAATTGTATGTATTTTCTCAAACTGTTTATATTAACACTCCTAGTTTTCCTATCTTAAATACAATATTCAGAAACCACGGGAGGGGAGCAAGTCAACTATAAAAATTGAATTTTTCCCTTAGCCAGCTACAGTAGTGTGAAAACCCAGCCCCCTCCAGATCCATTTCTCCAGCTGTAGGGAGACAGGAGAAGGTGATTCTTGGGGTGGTAGCTCATAAAATGTGATCATTCCTCACTTTCTGGGAAGCTCCTTGTCTTCACATCTCTTCAGGGGTCCAGACCATTCCCTAAGTTATCTGGATCTCCCCAGGAACACCTTACTTTTCTGAAACGTTTCCTTCTGCTAACTGGTGTCCTCTTCGTTCCATGAAGAACCTTCATCTAATGAATCAGTGTTTCCTTCACCCCTCTTTCTTACAGCCCCCTCTCCCAACAACTCTGACACCTGTTCCAAGGGAACCTGGCCGGAAACCTCTTTCTGTTCCACCAGACGGAGAAGGAATGGGTAGCCCCTCCCCTCCGCCCAGGACTGGCCTCCCCATACCAAGCCCGTGCGCCCCGGCTCTTTCCCCCACTTGGGTGAGCTCCTTCCTTCATTACCTTTTCTAATGCCCTTCGGGAAACTCAGGGGTAGCCCTTGCTCTCCGGAGGCTAAGGGGACAATCAGGGCGTCGCTACTCACCACCACCCCCACCTTGCTGCCCCTTACTTTCTCAACCAGACCCCGGGCTCTTCATGCCAATCGACCCCTAACAGCCTGCCAGCACCTCTCACTCCTCCCCCCACCTCTCACTCCTCCCCCCACCTCTCTTCCCACCTTCTCCTGCCCCCTCTCCGCCAGGCTCTCCATATATCTGCGCCCAAGCCAACTGTCTGTGGAAGGCAGCCTTACATGCTGGGATCAATGAGGGCAGGGGCGGTGGAGTGACTCACCCAGATGAGCTCCTTGGTGACAAAGTTGAGTCTATTTTAACTTTAATCGGCTAACGTTCGCCTATTTCTGGGAGGCTATCCATGCTCCTCCTGGCCGTCACAGGGTTTTTCATAGTTTTTGCCTCAAAGCTAAGGAGCAAACTCAAAAGAGAAGACAGAGGTGGACAGAGGAAGTGACTAGGGGCCTGGGTGATGCCATCGAAGCTCATCTTCATATCCTAATTTTACTCATTTTACTTTACATCCTTTGTTCTCTCCTGCTGAGATTTGTTGGATGAGAGTTGGTGCATGTTTGCGTGCGAATGCGCGTGCGTGTTTTTCATACCACACGGCGTTTCCCTCACTCAGCTCAGTGTGCCTTTTCCTTCCCTTTTTCCTTCACATCTGCTCCAGACTGATCGCATAAATCCAGATGACATAGATTTAGAAAATGAGCCCTGGTATAAATTCTTTTCAGAACTGGAGTTTGGACGCCCGGTAAGTGAGGCTAGACTATTAATATAAGAAAATTAGGGGAATGTTGTTTGATTTATGAAACATACCATTATCAGAAGAGATAGGTGTCATTTACAAAACAAAAGGCGAATGTATTCTATTTAGACAAATTGGGTGCGGCTGAGCCCTCATCCACTTCTGTACCAAATGGTTAAACCTGCTTAGACCCTTCCTATGTGCTTTGTCTCTACCATGCCTCATGCATTAGGAAGAGCATATCTAAACAAATTCATAACGCTGAGATAGTTTCTGTCCTAGAATATTCAGGCAATTGTTAGAGGTTTATAGAAGATTTATATTTGTTTACAGTCCATTTTGGTCTAGTTCAATCAGAAGAAATATCGTGACATTTGTAATAATAATTACTGTTATTATAGTTTCCATTTGCTGAAGAGCTACCAAGCACTGGCGAGTGCTGGGTTCTGAACTCATCATCTCAGTGAGTTCTCTGGAGGCCCCTCCAATAGGAAGAAACTGAAGACCAGAGAGGTACCTTGCACAGGATAGTAAGTGGTAGAGTCAGAAGTTAAACCCAGGCCTACCGAACATACCAAAAATCTCTGGGCAATTCCCTCAAGAACATACTGTCAGTATATAAATACCTCTATAAAATACCTCATTTACTCTTAGGGATATAAGGAAAGAGAAAAATAAAGAAATCCTGTGGACCTTGATTTCTAGTTTTATGCTAGTGAAACATCTTGGCCCCAGACCCCCACCAAAGGTGGGCCTAACGAGAATTGCTTAGTCTGTTTGGGATAAAGAATCAACTCAAGCCCTAAATAACAATTTCCTTTATTAAAAGTTTCATTGGGGAACTCCATCTACCAATAGCTATACATTTGATATGCGCCAGTTATATGTTTTTTATACTCTTACTGATGTTTCTGAATTTAAATTCTTAAAGAGAACAATTCCACTGCACAGAACTTTACTGAAGATCAGAGAGTGTAATCTTTTTTTTTACCATATCAGATACTGATTTATATACTCATAAACTGACAGGATATTGGCTACTGGGTAGTTACAGTTGTCCTTGACATCCATTAAAATGCAAAGGACACTTGGTTAGATTCCTTATCTTATTAAACTGAATCAAAAGTGACTGTAAATGAATATAAACCAGAGAACTTTTCCTAGAATTTCTATACCTAATAGGAAAAGTGTTTTCTCTCATTTTTTCCCTAATTTGTACAAGTATTCATATAAATAAATTTTATTTTAGAGAAAAAATCCTCTAGCTTTATTTTATATGTGTTGATATTATTGATCATACTGTTTGTAGGGACTAAATCAATTTCTGTTCTGAACCTAAACTATCAGCATTTTTCTATAGTCATTTTCAGCCCCACATGGAAACTCACCAGCACGCTCTCCACCTGGTCCTTTAATGTTTCTTTAATATACCTTGCATTCCTTTGTGGCTAGAGACCATGAGTGCTCATTTTGATCTGATGAAATGAGTTTATAAATATACTAATCCCGTCACTAGTAATTTTGCCCAGTGCTTGAGAATATTTACGAACATTGCACTCTTCCTCCTAGGCCACCCCTATTTGGCTCCATTCATGCACTCTTTATGTGTGTCTGATGCTGTCAGCACTGTTTCTAACTGTTGTCACCTTTTCCACATGTCCATTCCTTGCTGCCATTGACTCTCCTCCATTCCATCTCTACACTTCTGCTTATGTGGTGCATCTACACCCAGCCTCCTAAAAAGGCTCTGGACTATGTTCGAGATCATTCTTCTGGTGTTTCCAATGAGGTAAAAACAAATTATTCTCTTTTTCAGATGTCTCTCTTAGGAGCTGTTACTGTGATTCTGAACCATCTGTGTTTTAACAACTCACCATAGTGTCTAAGCTGTTTCGGAAAATCTATCTTTGCATCATTGTGTTGTATCCAGCATCGTTGCTTAGACATTAATCGTTCCAAAGTTGTTGTTGGCTCTTTCTGAAACATAGGTGAAGAATCATTCCAGCCGTATTCAACACAGTCCTGGTGTCCAGGAGTGTGACAGCTAAAAAAATCAAAAGTGCACTCTTAGTGCTTGTATCAACCATCTGTTTTGATTAGAATGTCAAATACTGTGCAGAGCCATTTTGCCATCACGCTTGGAGGTGCAGAATGACAGTTAGGTTCTTAATTACATGTTTATGGCCCACATATCCTTAAAATTTATGTAAGTCTTTTCATTTTCCTGAAGACAATTTGTGGATTTTAGCACCAGCTAGAATCAAGAATAGAGCTGAAAAACAACTGGGACACATGTCATGATTTCCCAGCTCCACGTCCTTGACGGGCATTACTAATCCTTCTCGATGCTTCCATCCAGGCAGCCACTTTAATAGGTTAGAACTGGCAGATGAGATGAAATGCATTTGCCGTCTCTATTTTAGAATCCTCATGACAATCCGCAAAGTAAAAAAATGTACGCCAGGCAATGTCACATTTATTTGATTGAGTCAAAGAGAGTCTGAAAAAGGAAGAAACAATCCAGAGTCAAAGCTTTTTATCCTGATTTCTGCAAAGAAAAAAAAAATGAAATGATTTGGGAAGGCAGATTTAAGACTTACTGGTTGACCTAAGCAAAAGCGACAGTTTTGCTAAACATCAGCCTCCCTGTGGTAATTCTTAGAAGCAGCTAGAATGGGAGCCGAGTACATAAACTGGTTTTACACAGTAGTTTCTCTGTGGTCCTAAAGTATATATGAAGATACTTAATAAATAACTTATCATCATCAAAAAGTCTTAACTGGGTTAAATATGTGCAACTAGAAAATAAAAGTAGGAAGACACTAATGCCTTAGAAAGTACTCCTGACCCATGGTGGTTGTGGGCAGAGTCTCAGCAGGAAATCTCCAACCCCCTGAAGCTTCCATCTGCAATTCTGAATTAGGCATCAGAGTGCATGTTCACATAGAGAAGTAATCAAAATATTTATATATCCAATAAAAAGCAAAGTAATCAAGAATATTCTAGGTTGTAATCATGTCTAAAGGCTTAGAACCTAAAGGCCATCAAATATAACAAGCAATTCTATTTTGTATGTTATGCTACCTTCACATCTGAAGAAAGGGCATCATTACAACACACAAAGGGCCCAAGAATTTACTTTGAAATTCAATTTGGTCAGATATTTTTCTGATTTGTTGGTCAGACAGTTCTAGGATGTTTTTAAGGTGGTTCATTGAGAAAATTTATGACAGAAAATTTAGAGATCGCCATGTCCAGTTCACTCATTTTTAAGTCAAGTAGAGCCCGACGATTTTTTTAAACTATGTCCAAAATCACAAGGGCAGATGATGGAAAGTTAAAAATAAAACATGAATCTCGTAGCCTTCACTTTCATGCCGTTCCCTTTCTACCACACTTCTTAGCCGTCCAAGAGATGTATTTAGAATTCAAGTCTTTTAGAAACAAGTTATTTACTTAAACTATTCCTTGTTAACTATTTTTGTGAAAAAAGTTCCTATAATTAACATTACATGGTAACTCTTGGGCTAAAGATAGTAGAAACTTAAATCTTTGCATTCTATAAGGGATGGTATTGGCAAAAAAAAAAAAAAGTCACATAAAAAAGCACTTTGCTGGTGGTTAAACTAATTTGCCATTATCTCTTTGGAACTGAGAAGGAATATTGTATGATTCTGTAGCGTATTAGTTTCATGGTGTTTCAGGGTGTAAAAAATATTCTGATCAGGTGCTGGATTCTATTTTTAATATCCTTATGTAAACATTTCTGGTAAAATCTGTAATTGATTACACATTACCTTAACTACCATTTATCAAGTGCCTAACATATGCCATGAATAACATACTTTCTAATGCATAAAACTAAGAAACTGGCATTAATGAAGAACAATTAAGGACTTCTAAGCAAAGTTTAATCATATGATCACTTAGCAGAGTGAATCAGTGTCCATACTTTATTAAAATGAACTTCATTTAGGTATGTTAAAATATGGTAATATATAAACTCAGTAAATCGTAATAGGTAAAATAGGTTACCTCTTTTCTGGAGACAATTTCCATTTCAGAATGAGTATCATTCACATAATTATCATAAAGTTTCTCTCTTAGTCATCTATCTAGACCTTTTACTGTTTCCTTATAATTTAACATTGAACTTCTTCCTTTGACCTTACATAAAAATCACAAAATTGGTTTCACTTTATTTTGGCTTGTGGAAACCAGCACAAAGAGGAATCATTGTAGTTTCTTCGCTTAAATCTAAAACACAATTAATTTATCGTTGGAGAGCCTTCACTGCCTAGGCTGTGTTTTAGCCCACATTACAATTTTGGTTAGGCTCATTCCAAGCTTGCCATTCAACGTTTCTGATCACTCAAGGTGATTACTCTAAGGACGTTCAGCAATTGACACTTTTTGACAATTAGCTGCAGTTTGTGGTTGCATGGTCCACGAATTCTGTGATCCACACAAGCCGCAAGGCTCTGAGGCTATTTGGTGTTGCTCTTCCGCAAACACATAGAATTAATATTTTACATCAGAATATAATTGTCTGGGTTTATTTGTTTACTTGTTTGCTTTCCTTCTTATTTAGTATTCATTTTTTTTTACCTTTTCAGGGTCTGATTCAGAGTTCGGCAAGCTAAGTAAATTTATCAAATTAGTGCACTGAATTTTTTTCTTCTAATTTTATATTTGTTGAGAACCTAAGAATCTAAATGTTTTCTAAGAATTACAAATATTAGAATATGTTTTTTTCTGTCTAAAAGGAGGGAGGATGTTCTCTAGCAGAAAGGTGCTTTTGTTTGCTTCTGGGCAAGATTCCATTCTCACTCAGTAAGATGGAATTAAATGAAAATATTAATTAACAGAACCAATTTTAGAGTTATGCATAAAAGGGCTTGTCAGACTGATCTACATAAAGAATCTACATAAAGAATGCTAATATTTTAATTGGTTAATTGGTGCTAATTTAAAAGTAGAAAATAAAGTTATAGAAATAGTTTTTAAAGTGTGGTTTAATTTCCACCAAGTAGGTTTTTAATACTCTGGTAAAATATTTCTATGTGATAGGAACTTAAGGTAAAATCTGTCTAATCCTGCTTTTTTTGGCTGACATTTTTAAACTTTCATATGGAAGCACATTTTCAAGCTAGAATTTCAGTTCTTCATCAGACCAAAGTTTGTGATAAATAACTGATCATCAAATATGCCCAAACCAAGACCATATGTATATAGTATATATATAGTATTACACATATATACTTGTATATACATTTCCCTGTACATTCTAGACATCACACCACAACTACTTTCACTTATCTTGCATTGTCATTTCAAATACTCAAGAGTTCAATATAGATCCTCTCTTGCCTTAGATATTTCAGTATTTATTCTGGTAGATGGTTGTGGGAGTGAAAAAATCCTATCTAATATTTTTGCCTAATATCTATTTCACTGTACTGTTCATAATTGAGTATGAAAATGGTGTGTACAATAGGCATTTGGAATTATGTATCAATTTGTATTTTCTATTTTTCTTTATTCCTACAACCATGGACAACTGAGAGTTGATGTTCTCATGAAAATGTTAAAAATCCACTTTTTTTTAAAAAAAGGTTACATTTTGGTTTATTAATCATTTATTTTAAACCAACCCTGAACTTAACTATTTTGAAAGATGCCAGTCTGCACCTGATTTAAATACCAGGCAGTTTAGTTTAATTTCAAACCAAATTCTGTGGTATTATTAAAATGCCATGTCTGTGTTGACAGAGGAAAGACATCTCAAGTTCTGCTTGAATGTTATATTCTAAAGAGAATAACTGGCAACATGAAAAAAATTATAAAGAAGGTTTATGTTTTATAAGGACTGAGTGATGGTTACAAATTTTTTTTTAAACATTGAACCATTCCTTGATACAGAAAATTTCTATTTACACTCTATTTCCTATATGAAGGAGTGCTTAACGACTTTTCTTTTCTCCCCTAGGCAATGTTTGGGCTGTGGATAATTTGAGTTAGGCAAAGAAATACAGTGTGGTATATCAAAAGAGAAAGTAGATAGGAAGAAAGTAGAAATCAGGTTACATGTTTTCTCTTTGAAAGACATTTTATGATCAAAATAAATGGGATTTTTCATCTCAGTTTTTATAATATTCTTTTTAGGATACCTAGTTTAATGTCCATGGACAAATGAAATTTTGCCCTGGTAAATATTTTCATGGAACTATTTTTCTATCTTAACAGGCCTCCTTGTATCAATCCTCTATAGACAGAAGCCTGGAAAGACCCACTAGGTAAGAACGTCATTATGTCATGCAAATAGAATATTCTATACCAGTGGTCTCTTTTTTAATAGGAATACTACTCAGCAAAATAATAAAGAGGGTTATATTATCACTCATTATTATTTGGAGCACCATACTTTATGAGGTTGATTTATTTTGTTTTTGCATCATTTCATATTATATTCAAAAGTTTATAAAAATTAAGTGAAATAATTTTGGATTCCTTTACCAAGAAAGTCTTCCCTTCCCTGTCTCCTCTAAACTCAGTTTTCTTTTCTTTGAATAGAAATTATAAAATCTAATTTTCAATATTATTAGGTGATACTTGTGATAGTATATTTGAAAAATATATAAATTACTAGAAAATTTCTAAATTATGTCTATACATTACACGCTTATCACACAAATCAGAAACATTGTTGCTACCAATAAATGGGGTCTTACTATATAGTAGACATTCTAAGTACATAAACATATTTGATCTTTAAGACACAACAATGAGCTAAGTGCTATCCTCCCCACTTTATCTCTGAATAAACTAAACTTAGGCCCCATAACTTACCAAGTTCACACAGTTGGCAAAAAGCAGAGACAAACTAGAATTGAAACTTGGCACCACTAGTCCTAACTGTTCTAGAAGTCTGCCAAGATAAGTTATGGTTGGCTTTAAATATCACACTTGAATTATAGCATTGCAGAAATTCAGACACAGTTCAATAGCAATAGTGAATAACACAAACTCTCAGCCACATTGTACCATCAACAACAAGCCATAGGGAAACCGTGAGGTAAGAGAAATTTGTCTCACCAGATGTCTCCCTTTTCAGAGTCTTCTCCTCTCCTGTGGCATGCCTTCTCTGGGTATAGTCATGTCGCTGGAACTCTTCTTTGGAGAGAAAAGATACGTGACACAAATCACAACACTGAATTGTCAGTCACAACATATGACACTAAAAGGAAAATTTTTACTTCAAAACATGATTATATTCCGCGAAACAAAGCAGAGGATCATAGGGGAAGAGAGGAAAAAATGAAACAAGAGGAAACCAGAGAGGGAGACAAACCCTAAAAGACTCTTAATCTCAGGAAACAAACTGAAGGTTGCTGGAGGAGAGGGGTCAAAGGGATGGGGTGGCTGGATGATGGACTTTGGCAAGGGTATGTGTTGTGGTGAGCGCTGTGTATTTAGTGTAAGACTGATGAATCACAGACTTGTACCCCTGAAACAAATAATACATCATATGTTAATAATAAAAATATGCAAAAAAAATAAAATACTTAAGGTCAGTACCTTCAAAAAAATAAAAATAAAACATGATTATAAACTTATATCCACACACACACACGAAAAAAAAAAAACCCAGCACATGGATGTTTATAGCAGCTTTATTCATAACTGCCAAAACTTGAAGAGACCTGAATACCCTTCAGTAGGTGAATTGAGAAACAAACTGGTGCATCCATATGATGGAACAGTTTTCAGCAATAAACAGAAACGAGGTATCACGCCACCAAAAGGCACGGAGAAATCTTAAAATCAGGATCTTCAGTGGAAAACAGCCTTAATATAAACTATGGACTTTAATTATATTTAGTAATAATGAATCAAGATGGCTCATCAGCTGTCACAAATGCATCACAGTAAGAGAAAATATCACGATAGGAGAAAGTGTGTGCACAAGGAAAGGGAGCTTATGAGAACTCTCTGTACTTTCCAATCAATTTTTCTGTAAATCTAAAACTTCTCTAAAAAAAAACACAAAAAAACAAATACAGTCTATGAATTTTTTTAAAGAGAGGATTATAAAGAAATCATGTTTAGTAGCAAGGAATGCATTCTTAAAACTGCCGTTTGGGGGAAGAGAGGGAAGAGACGGGCTGTCGCCAGCACTTTCCATCAGGCCTTCTGAGTCACAGGTAAACCTCCTCCAACACCAGCCTAACGGAAGCTGATTCCTTCTTTTAGTTCTGCGAGCATGGCCAGTGACTTTAGGAAAAGGAGGAAGAGCGAGCCTGCGGTGGGGCAGCCCAGGGGCTTGGATCCAAGCTCGAGCAGGACCAGCCCGGGGCGAGCGGACCTCCCAGGATCAAGCGGCACCCTGACGAAGTCTTTCATTAGCTCTTCTCCTTCTTCCCCCTCAAGAGCAAAAGGTGAGCAATAATAGATTGACATGTAAGCAATTTACTAGCTTAATTTTAAATGAGGGTACTGTGCGAGAGCGGGATAACCATTCAGAGAGATTAACGTTTAAATACAGCGTCTTGAATACAATATGGTTTCAAAAATAATTTATCTTTTTTACACAGACTAGGTCGGGTTGGTGGGCCATTTGATGGCTCCATGGACTCTGTCATCTATCCTATTCATGCTTTCTTCCTCCAAATAATTCATTTGTGGGTTTTTCTTGAACAAATTCGAAGTATCTTATTGTCAGCCTATTAAAAGATTACATTTATAAATATTTGCATATTGTCAAAAATGTTCTAGTGTTACTACAGCTAGCAAAGTTAATCACATGTATAGAATAGGAATTAGAAGTAGCAAGAAAAACATTGTTGCCTTAAAACACTTTGATTTTGGTTCTTTTTTTTTTAATTACTTAGTTCTAGATAAAAATGTGTCTGACCTACTGAAGTTATTTCTTTAGTCATCTGTTCTGTATTTTGGTGAACATTCATATAGACAGTAGAATATCTGTGTTCTGGATGGAACATGGGGTTTGATTCAGAACATTCCACCAGGAAGAACTAACTGGTTTCAAGCCATACTTAGAAAACTGAGATAACACCAAGCCATTTTTCCGTATGGCCTGTCTCCTCCCTGGAAATTCGATGAGCGGTGTTGAGAGCGGGCAAGTCTCTCCTTCAGGTCTCTGAAAGACTGCTCAGTGCATTATTGCTGGGCTAACCAGAACATTCCCAAGATGGAGACTGAGGCTTGAACTGGCGTCTGCAGGTATCTGGGGCCATACCACATTTGGGGCCCCACAATCTCCCCCACTCTCCTAGGGTTGAAACAAAACACCAAAGGAATTTGAAGTGTGGGACAAACTTGAGCTCTAACAGAAGCTTCCATAATATAGCACAGATTCAGTGACACTTATCAAATGTAAGCGCTTAAAGTGTTGCCATGGGGTGATTAGAGCTAAGCAGTAGCTGGTCTGTGTGCAGAAGACAGGCAGGTTTGGATGACTGGACTCTGGGTAGGTGGAAGGCACTAGCCGTCTTCCATAGTAAAACTGTACACACTGCCCGGAACGTTCAGAAGGAGTGAGCCCCTCTTATGACACCTTTCATCAAATTCACTAAGATGCTTTGATCAGATTCTACTCATTTATGCAAATGAATGCCTTAAAAAAATAAATAAGTCATGAAATACCATCAATGCATTACACTTGGATAGCACCCAAAAGTTAAAAGGATCCTGATTAATTTAGATAATTGTTTTTATCCCAGAGAGTATTAAGTCAACTTCCTTTCCTAGATATTACGTATCTACTCAATGTGCTTATCTACTTTTGAAAATGTGGGTAAGATTGTAAGGCAGGAATCAATACAGATATTTTCCTCCATGAGGTTCCCTTCTAAGAAGGAAATTTCTCATTAGATGTACTTTGGCCTTTCATTTATTAGTGAACACAGGAGAGCAAAAGAAAAGAGTCTTTCCAAACATCTTCCAAATTGAGGTCAGTTTTAGCTCTTTACTATCAAATTGCAAGTTATTTTTTAAAAAAACAACCTCCCTGGAAAAAAGCAAGATGTGTTTACCTCTGATGGAAGTTTTATATTATATCCAGTTACCTTCCTCATAAGAGCTTGAAAGTGGAGCAGTTAAAGAGGTAAATTCATTTATTTAAAGAGGCTCCACTTCCATTTTTTTCTTGGAAAAATATTAGCAGCAACAGTGCACAGCATCTTGGTTTTGCAATTTAAAAAAAATACTTTGTATTACTCTTTTTGCATCTAATGCCCATGAAAAATTATTTGCTACAGTTATGGGACTGGCATTTAAATGCAAGTTTATAAATTACTCTTCCTCTCTGTCATTATGAATCAAACGAGACTCAAATCCTCACCCTATTAAGTTGATTAAATCGATAGCACTTTTGGTCTTAATTGTTCCACCTTGAAATGACTACCCGGTCATGCTATTGATTAGCTTTCGAGGTTCGCCATGTTTGCCGAAAGATGTGTGAACACCGTAAAAATAGGTAGATTCGCTACATTACCTTTTGTACATGGTTTTGTTGACTCTCATATCTGCAAAGCTATCTTCATTGAAAAAGTATTACCTTGCTTTAGAATCAGGCTTTTTTTCTCTGGCGTTGAAGCTGCATGTGTAACAATCGGTGTCTAGATCAAACCATGCTAACTTCTTTCTCTTTGCTGTGCTGTCTGTTGCTACGTGACACACTCTGCTCTTTGTGAACCTTTTAACTTCTCCAAATGTCTCTCTTCCACCACGCTGCCCTGGATTAAAAGGTGGGGATGATATATGTCCGTCCCTTTACAGTTACTCAGGGCTCAACGGCAACCCGTCCAGTGAGTTAGATTACTGTGACACGTACAGACAGCATTTGGATGTCCCTCGTGACTCACAGAGGGCCATGACTTTCAAGAACGGCTGGCAGATGGCCCGACAAAATGCAGAGGTCTGGAGCAGCACTGAGGAAACGGTTTCCCCCAAAATTAAATCCCGCAGTTGTGATGATCTCCTAAATGACGACTGCGAGAGCTTCCCCGACCCCAAAACCAAGTCAGAGAGTATGGGTTCTCTGTTATGCGAAGAGGATTCCAAGGACAGCTGCCCTATAACGTGGGCCTCCCCCTACATCCAGGAGGGTCGAAGTCATGGCAGGTCAAGGCTCCGGCACAGGTCAGCCCACGACGCTCCAGGGTTCCTAAAAATGTACAGGAAAATGCACCGCATTAACCGCAAGGATTTGATGGCCTCCGAGGTGATCTGCTCGGTAAAGTCAAGAATACTGCAGTACGAGAAGGAGCAGCAACACAAGGGCCTTCTGCACGGGTGGAGCCAGTCCTCCACGGAGGAGGTGCCCAGGGACATGGTCCCCACCCGCATTTCCGAATTCGAAAAACTGATTCAAAAGTCAAAGTCCATGCCCAACTTAGGAGATGAAATGTTATCTCCCATCACCCTAGAACCTCAACAAAACGGTTTATGTCCCAAGAGGCGATTTTCCATTGAGTCTTTGCTGGAGGAAGACAGTCAGAGCAGACACCCTTCTCATATCCCGCAGAGCTACACGCCTAAAACCCTGGTGCCGATTCACATCGAAGTCACCAGCGATGAGCCGCCCAGAGCGCACGTGGAGTTCTCCGACAGCGACCAAGACGGAGTCGTGTCGGACCACAGCGATTACATTCATGTCGAAGGATCGTCCTTTTGCAGCGAGAGCGACTTCGATCACTTTTCTTTCACATCCTCTGAAAGCTTCTACGGATCCAGCCACCACCACCACCACCACCACCACCACCACCATCACCGGCACCTGATCAGCTCCTGCAAAGGCAGATGCCCGGCCTCCTACACCCGATTTACCACAATGCTGAAACATGAAAGAGCCAAACACGAAAACGCCGAAGAGCCCAGAAGACAAGAAATGGACCCCGGCCTCTCTAAGCTTGCATTTCTGGTCAGTCCCGTGCCTTTCCGGAGGAAAAAAAATTCGACCCCCAAAAAACAGACGGAAAAGGCAAAATGTAAAGCGTCTGTATTTGAGGCTCTGGACTCTGCCCTTAAAGACATTTGTGATCAAATTAAAGCTGAAAAGAGAAGGGGAAGTCTGCCAGACAACAGTATCCTGCACCGTCTTATCAGTGAGCTTCTGCCAGATATCCCCGAGAGGAACTCATCGCTTAGAGCTCTGAGAAGGAGCCCCATGCACCAGCCTTTCCACCCACTGCCTCAAGATGGTGCTATTCATTGTCCACTGTACCAGAACGATTGTGGGAGAATGCCTCACAGTGCCTCTTTCCAAGACGTGGACACCACCAACTACCACCAAGACCCCGAGAGTGCACGGAGTCTCCAAGGTGGATGAACTTTTCTTTCTTTTTCCTTGTGGTTCAGACACCCACCATCCAGCTCTTTCACCTTCCATTCCTACATCTCATCATTCCTAAGCTGTGACACCACCTGGCATCGTTATGTGTTTCGAAGCAAATGCTTGTTGTGCAAACATGTCTTACTGGATAGTCTCACTTGCCCCTGGGATATTCGGGCTCTATGTGTGGCTTAAAGTGATCACCAATTCACAAAAATTTATATAATGTTAGGGCTGAAACCGCTTACATCAAAACATCAAATTAAACTTATTTTTACCAATTTAAGAGGATTCCAAGACAGAGACCATGACTGAGTATCAGTATCCTTAAGAGACTGACAACTCTTTTTTTGTGGTAAAGTGAAACAAAACCAGTAACTTAACAAATAGCTTTTTCCTTGATTTTTACATTAACTTTATAAAGTTATATTCACTCAATAAATAATTTGCTTACATCAGTATAAAGATACTACATCGAAACAGTCAGGAAGCAAAACTGAAGTATGTAATGTAGTACCTGATGGACAATGAAAAAAGAATAGGATTTATTTAATGACTTTATTTAAAGGACATAATGGGATAAAATTTTTGTGAATGTATCTTTAAGCTATATATACAGAAATCTCATCTCCATCACTCAGTGTATTTCATTTTCTCTGCCTTTCCATATCTTAATTTATTTGTTTTCTATTTCTGCTGAAAGAATCTTATATCGACATTTGAATTAGACCATGTAGGTTAAAAGTGACTCCCAAGTCCATTTTCATAGATGGATTATCACCTTGAAGTGGCAACACAAGGACAAATAACAATTCAAATGCAGAGGACTTTTTTGAGATTTTTTGGGGGTGTTTTGACATTTTCATACAATCTTTATACAATTCTTTTTGTTAATTCTTTTTTTTTCTTTTTGTTAATTCTTAAAGTACATCTGTTTACTATGTAAATTTTAAGAAGCTGGAAAGAACATCCCGTGCTGAAATTTGGATTATCAACAGTCTTCTATGCACGGGACACTGAAAAGTGCTTTACACACGTTATCCAATTAACACTGGCCTGAACCTAGGTGATAGGTGTCATTATAAGCATTGTTTTGCAGTTGAGATCCAAGGAAGACAAGAGATTTGACCAAAGTCATTTAGGGAGTAGGTAGAAGAAAAGAGATTCAAACTGCTAGTAATTCAGATTTTATAGTCTGGAATATAATCTCTATAGGCAAAAAAAAAAAAAAATTCAAATTTCATGTTAATGTAGTGTATGCAGCTCAATTGTTAACTGCCATTGCACACATTTGCTTATTTTATTAATGTTTCTCTTTGCTTTCATTTATACTATACAACATGCCTCAAAAGTTAAAATTTTTTAAATCAGGGGCGCCTGGGTGGCTCAGCTGGTTAAGCGTCTGCCTTCGGTTCAGGTCATGATCTCAGGGTCTTGGGATCGAGCCCCACATTGGGCTCTCTGCTCAGCAGGGAGCCTGCTTCCCCCTCTCTCTCTGTCTGCCTCTCTGCCCACTTGTGATCTCTCTCTCTCTCTCTGTCAAGTAAATAAATAAAATCTTTAAAAAAATTTTTTTAAAATCAATGCCTACAGTTTGAAATTTTTACTGATTGAGACATGTCATAGTTTAAGTTTTTAATTAATTAGCTACCTTTTCCCAATATTGGACAATTCCAGTTATTCAGTTAAGCAGATCAGTAATAATAATCCCCTGTAAATTTTATGCACAGATACATTATTGAAACATGATTTGAGGGTGCTTTGAAATGCATTTAATAAAATAAAATATTTACTTTCCAACTTTGTTTAGCCCAATTGAAAAATAGTTTATATTCCAAGGATTAGCAAAAGTAATTTACAATTTAATGATCAGTATGAGAGCCCTATGATCCTTAAAGTGTATGATTTAAAATGGAAAATAAGTGGCACATAATCCTCTCTCATTCTTGAAAATAACCGATTAAGTTTTACCTGAAATATGTATGGCCATGCTACCTTACTAAACCTAAAGACTTTGGAATTCACAACTGATAGAGAGTTAAGACCTTTATCCTTATGTCGTCACATAACTGATACCCCATCTGCTGTTAAGTAGACAATTCTTTCTTATAGTGAAAGCAGTCAAAATCTTTAAACGATGTTTTCCTTTTATGAATTGGAATTTTAAATTCCTTTATAGCTGTATTTATTTTATTTTTAGTGCTTCTTGTTAACCAATATAACTAAATTTATTAAAGGCTAAGAGAAAGAATTTACTAATTTTGACCCAGGTATACTGGTAGAATTCTGTAACAGAGATTACTACGATACTTTTAAAAGCCTCTAGTTACATTTCCACGTATAAATATGTGAAGTACGAGACCATTAAGAGATACTTGTAATCACAATTATGTAATTTAATTATACTTTGTTTTAAGGTGAACAGAAACAATTCAGTATTTCATAAGCAGTTTGGCAACCAATATGATACTATCCGTTTAGAGAATTTTTATCCCTTTGTTTCTTGAAATAAATATATACTTTCTGATAAGGTACTTGAGCAAAAGGGAAGGCAAAAAATAAAAGCTTTTTAACCCTTCAAATGACATCTTAAGACTCATTAAGTATTTAATGAAGGGGGCAGCAAGAAGGGGTGGAGGAAGGGACACATCCATAGTTCTGCCATCACCATACTTTCTTTTTTTTTCTTTTTCATTACTGCATTCTTAAATTGTTCCACAAAATGTTTTAGTTTTTGTAAACTGTTGCTATTTTCAAATTGTCCATCTTCTATAGGCCCCATAGAGTAATTATAAATTGGAGGCCAAAGGAATAGGAAGTATTAAATCTTTGAGATGAGAAATCCTCACGACTATGAATTGTCTGCACTGGGTGCTGCAGCATAAATACATCAACAACGTAACAATTATATTTGTGATTAGAACACTTCTGCCACCTCGAATATTCTTCCCTTTTGAAATGCGCTGGTTTTATGTCTTTTCTCGCAACTTTGTAATGATCTATGAGTTTTATACCCATGTCTTCCATTGTGGTGTCTCTCTAAATCTGAAGGATAAAATAGTTGCCGCCAGGGAAAATGGCAAAAAGGGTCAGCTTTTAATTAAGTGGATACTCACTCTGACGTCGTCCTCTCCCATAGACCACGAGTCCCCTAGAAGTTACGCATCCACCATGACAGACCTGGGAAGAAGTGCACCTCGGGAAAGAAGAGGAACTCCGGAAAAAGAGGTAGTATGTTTAGTGCTACTTGAGTCTTTTTTCTGCAGCGTATTTGGCAAAGCACTTGTCAGCTGAAGTGATGTCCCAAAGAACCCAGATAAAGAATATAAAAATGACAAGAGAGAAACTAAAAAGTTTCCCTGGAGCCCGAGCGAAGGACTCCAAGCAGGGTGCTCTCCGACCCTAGCTGTAGTTTCCCATTTCGGCAGCGAGGTTCTCTGAGTCTTGACCTGACACCCACGTATGAACAACGGTGCTCTGCGAGAGTCTTTAGCTGGGTTGCCCCACAGAGGAAGGAGATTTACCTGTATGAATTTCCCCACTAATGTAGGGGAGAGCCCTAGGTCATCTGTGTTGCAAATCCATACAAATTTGACATAAACGATTTTTGCTGGCCTGCTTTTATTGGAGAACGTCTCTGAAAAATCGCGGTTCCTAGGAACCACCTGCCAACTAGCTCTTTGTTCGTGGCCCTGGCTCAGGGCCGGAGCTCGGTGCGTGCTATCTTGGAGCTGTTTGATGGCAGCCTATTCCAGGAGAATCACTACACTGTGTGTCTCCCAGAGTCTAGCACCCGTGGGACCCACAGAGAAGTCAGGAACGTTCCAGGTTGCCTAAAGTTCACAGAATCATGAGGAAAGAGAGTGGGGAGAGGGGATTCCTGGGAAGTGGAGAAGGAAGATCTGGAGTGGCGAGCTGTGGGGAACAGGGTGATTGAAGGAGAGTGTGTATCACATCTTATTGTGACAAAAAGGCTGGTTTACTGTGTGCTAAAGGGTTTCTAAGCCCTCCGGGGATGCAAGATGACCCAGCCTATGCTTTGGGCCACTAACTAGCTTCCCAGTGATAACTGGGCTAAGATTTCTTTGCTACTGTGTTGATAATTGTGTAGTAAGAGGGATGATGGTTTCCTTCATGATTTTTCCCGGTCTTTTTATTATGATTCCAAAGGAGTTATGTCAATACATAGAACCTAGAGCGACTAACCCTCGGCAATTATCCTGGGAAAAGCCAGATTTATACCTGGGACAGAACCCTCGTCAGAACCTTATTCCAGCATTCATCTTTCTAAGATGAAATATAATAGTCAATGGTTATGAGGAAAAGTCATCTCCTATGTTTCTGTTATCGCTTATATACCTAAATGAAGGACTAATTGGTTGATTGATGAATTGTGTAGAGGATTTACATTATATATGTCATCATTCCTTGTGCTTTCATTTCCCTTGATTCACATGAAATTGCTTTTTTGAAAAAAAAAATCCAAATTGTAAGTTAGTGCTAATTGTTTACCTTCCCTTTCAGAAATTGCCTGCAAAAGCTGTTTATGATTTTAAAGCTCAGACATCTAAGTAAGTAAGATAAGTGTTCATTATATGACTTAGGGTGGCTTTAAATACTTCAGTAATATTTAAGAAGTAAATATTGCAATGAGATGTATTACAAATAAGATCTAAGTCCCAATTCAGCAGTCGGCTATAATTAGTGTTTTCCTTCACAATTAACTGGGATGGGGTTAATTTTATTTTCATTTGAAGTTTAGTTGAGAAACATTGAGTTGTGTTTTTTTTTTATAGATTTTATTTATTCATTTGTGAGAGAGAGAGAGAGAGAGAGTGAGAGCACAAGCCAGGGGAGGGGCAGAGAAGCAGACTCCCTGCTGAGCAGGGAGTCCAGTGTGGGACTCGATCCCAGGACCCCGGGATCATGACCTGAGCCAAAGGCAGACGCTTAACCAACTGAGCCACTCAGGCACCCGAGAAACATTGAGTTTTAAATGACACTAAACATGTTAGAGCACCACGAGTTCAAAAGGTTAGGAAAACAAAGTGATATTAAGAATCTTTGTTTCTAGAATTTTTGTGTCAAGAATGAAATAGAAGTAAAATGTTGATGAGTAATTAACACTAACTGAGAGAATTTGGTAACATTTATTTATCCAACTATATCCAGGATAGTTTGTGGGGTAAAAGAGTAGAACAGCGTACAAAGATTCCCATAGTCAAATCTCCATGTCTTAACACTTTAACATTGAGATTCTGAGCAAAATTCTCACCTCCGGTCTTTTGATGTTGGTGTTTTCATACTCCTATGTGGCAGTATTTTTTTTTTTTTTTTTTTTTTTTTTGCCTTTTGTACTTAGGAACTTATTCATCAGATGGGCATGTGTTAGTACTAAGCACATAAAGAATAGGAGGGAGTCTTTCAGATCTGTCATGGCCCATGTGTATAGACCTGATTTCAGAAACTTTGATCTCCATTAGAATTCAAGACATTGAAACCATTGTATATTGGCATTAAATTATCCTGTGTTATTTAGACTGAACATTTATAATAATAAAATATTTTATTCATAAAAATGTATATTATATTAATTAATATTATATTAATCAATTAATAGTTCTAGAAACTGTCTCTGCCACAAGACATACGAAAAATAAAATCACTCACAATTTGGTAATAGTGCTGAGATGGTGAATGAAGTAAATAGGAAAATGCTATCTATAAATTAAGATGGCTTAAATCTAGTGTTTAAAAAAATCCTGAAGAAAAGCTTACCCATCATTTTTTTTTTTTTTTTTTTTTTGATGAGATAAGTAACATCTGCTTTGTTTCTACTACACTCTAGTCCCTATGACTGCTCTTTGGATATGGTGTGACAATTTGTCTGATACATGCCGATTTTACAAAATAATGACATAGAACATGTAAATTTCATTTCTTCCTTGCGACAAGCAATCAGAAGCTTTTTTAAGTGTATGAAACCCTGAGGAATGATGGGGCATATAACAGAGGAAAGGTATCCGCCCAGGGCCCTCAGCTTTTTAAGAAAGCTTAATAAAAAAAAACGGGCTTTGGGAGAAAGATGCTGTACAGTGCTGAGGGATGTGTTTGGGGTGTTAATTGTGTCGCTGGATTTTGTTTGCTCCAAGTGCCAAACCTTACGCCATCCTCCAAGGCCGCGTCCTCATTGCAAAAGCTCTGAGTTAGCAAAAGTTCAAGGTTTGTAAATGGCACAGCCTTTCTGAACGGTTGTCTGCACCACCCCACCTTTCACGAAAATCTTCCGAGACCCACAAAATCTGATTGCATAAGCCTTCAGAGAAGTCGATCCAATAACCACCCATGGAAGCCATCCCACATTTTTTTTTTTAAAAAAAGAAACGGTCCCACATACCACATAAGTAAACTGGTCTGATTACTGCTTAATCATATTCCTCTTGTTCCGTTTTCAGGAAATGTAAAGAGCAGTCCCTAGTGTAGTTACCCTATTTGACACAAAAATCGAGGTTATGGACGACTCGCGCAGCTTTAAAAGGCTCGCATACCCAGAAGCACTGAATGTCCCAGAAGTGCTCTCAATTAATAGCTAGATGTGAGTGCTTTTCATGCTTAACATCTTATAAAGAGACAGATAGATGTATCTGTTTTAAGTAAATATCTGTTTTAAAAGCTATTTCTCTTTACCTAATGCAAAATGTTTAATTTACAAAAATACAGCTCTGTAACTCACCCGATGTAATATCTCAACTGTTAATAGGAAATAGGAAAAATAATATAGGAAAATAGGAAAAAGAAATAAAATGTCATTTCCAAAGGTTGTCAATGGCCACAATTCAATAGGTTTAGGGGAGGAAGGAAGCAAGCTTTACCATAATGGGACTCAGAAAATCTAGGTCTGAGATGAGAGGGACACAGTTTTGAAAACTGTTAAGTGAGATTTCTGTCCTTTATCTAGAAGCCTTCAAAATTTTAAATACTAGCCTTTAAAAATAGAAGAGATTTATTTTCATATGAAAAGGAAAAGTTAGTTTTCTCTAATTGACATTTAAAAACAAGAAGCTAAGCTTCCTACTCTCCTTTCCAGAAACAAAACACACCTGGTGCTAATAAAGCTGTTGGATGGTAAACATTAAATATTTTGCTTTTTGTTTCCTACACGAAGCACTTGCATAAAAGAGGGAAGTGCTGTATTTGAATGTGGGGCTCTGTGAGTCTCCTTTGTCTTTAGGGTTACTGAAAATTTAATGCACTTTCCATGTGAATATTTTAGCACTTCTGATTGCTCAACATTTTTAATATGCAACAGCTTTTTTCCAATTAATTCTATTAATCAATGAGAAATATTCTACATCTGATATCCATCTGTCTCTTCATTATCTATTCGGCACAAATAAACGATCCAACTCCAGATTCTGAACGAAACAATGCAGAAGATTCAGGAGTGGGAAGGCAGATGTCTAGGAAAGTGGGGCTCTTGGGAAAAGATAGGAAATGAACAACAAAACAAAACATAATTATGGAGGCAAAACAACAAACAGACACAATTCCCTGGATAACGAAGCCGTGAAAAACAGATGCAGTGATGATGAGCAGGTAGGCATGAATTCTTCAAAATAAGGAATGTCTTCAGAACTTAAAATTACATACCCACATTTACCTGCTTAGGAAAGAAGCAGGTAAATAAGCTTCTTCTTTGAAATAGCCCGGATGGAAAAGCAGAGTTAGTGTCTCGAAAATATTTTTATTTTTTAAAAACAAGGGGCACCTGGATGGCTCAGTTGGTTAAGTGTCTGCCTTGAGCTCAGGTCATGGTCCCCAGCGTCCTGGGATTGAGCCCCATGTCCAGCTCCTTGCTCAGCGGGGAAGCCTGCTTCTCCCTCTCCCTCTGCCTGCTACTCCCCCTGCTTGTGCTCTCTCTATCAAATAAATAAAATCTTTAAAAAAAAAAAGATCTAGGGGTGCCTGGGTGGCTCAGTCGGTTGATTATCTCAGGGCCCTGGGATTGAGCCCCACATCTAGGCTCTGCGCTCAGTGGGGAGTCTGCTTCTCTGCCTCTCTCCCCAACTCATGTGCACTCTCTCTCCAATAAATAATCTTTTTTAAAAAAGTACAAAGAAGGCAACAAGCAATTTGTGCATGTCTTTACACTCAAAACATGTTTATCTCTGTGCTCCGCTGAAGAATAAAAGATCTTTTTCTTTATACAAAATACATTCCTTATCAAAACATTCCACTTAAATGCCTGACAACCAGCTTCAAGGACCCATAAATAACAATTTTTCTGGTGATGGTCTTTCTGTGCTAAAGCTAAATATTTATTTTCCTTATTGGAAGCTTTAGCACATCAAAAGGAGACAGAAAGAGAAGTCAGGTATCTGGCTAACTAGCTAACCAGCTTCAGGACAAATAAAATCAGTGCCGAACTCATCTACCATTATACCAAACTTCACCACTCCTCTCCTATAAACTCATGATTACACAGCAGTCGCCTGCCCCTGCCTTTAAATTTCATAGGCATCTGCCTGTGATTTATATCAAATGTGATGTTTACACTTGTTCTCTTTTGAAATCACTTCTGATGTTATAATGTGATCAGTGAATTCTAAGAGTTTGCAAGGAAAATCCTTACGTAACTGGGCTTGACAGATGATTTAATAGGGATGGTGTATTTCTCAGCCAAATGCCGATGGAGTGAGAGTGTTGATCTTAAGAGTAATTGCTCTAGGGCCTGGGTGGCTCAGTTGGTTAAGCGACTGCCTTCAGCTCAGGTCATGATCCCCGAGTCCAGGGATGGAGCCCCACGTCGGGCTCCCAGCTCCCTGGGGAGTCTGCTTCGCCCTCTGACCTTCTCCCCTCTCATGCTCTCTCTGTCTCTCTCAAATAAATAAAATTAAAAAAAAAAAAAAGAGTAATTGCTCTACATCAGGGAAAAAACCCAGTGAAACCTGTCTCTTCCAGGGAGCTGTCATTTAAGAAAGGAGATACCGTCTACATCCTCAGGAAAATAGATCAAAATTGGTATGAGGGAGAGCACCACGGCAGAGTGGGCATTTTCCCAATCTCATACGTCGAGGTAAGTCCTTTCCTTTCCCTCTTCCATGATCGTTGCCTCCAGAGTCCCCACAGATCAAGACTAAAGAACTGTTTTCCTTCGTAGAAACTCATCCCTCCGGAAAAAGCGCAGCCTGCGAGACCGCCGCCCCCAGCGCAGCCGGGAGAAATCGGAGAAGCTATAGCCAAATATAATTTCAATGCCGACACAAACGTGGAGCTGTCGCTGAGAAAGGTACCCTGCCTGTGTTCTTCAGCAGCGCCCTTTGAAAGGCTGTATATTTTCAAAACTAAAATAGGTTACCTTTTTCTTAGACATTTTTGTGTTTCCCCCACGTGCAACAAGGCACTCTATAAGGCCGCCCCGCGGCGCTGTTACCCACCGCTCCGTGTCCTTCCAGATGAGGTCCCCTGCGGGACACAAAGCTTCTCGGAGCGACCTGCCCGCCCGGGCTCAGCATGGCAGGCTCCAGATCCTCTCCGAGGGGCGCCCCGGGCTGAATCTCCCCCAGCGCTCTCTGTGGAAACACCAAAAGGAAAAGAACACTTTCATGCACCTCGAAATATTGTTGCCCTGCTGCCTTATTATTCAAATTTTTTTCAGAAATAATGTTCCAACATTTAATTTTATCTTGGCATCAAGGAACGGCCCTCCGTAATGCAGGTACTTCTGGCTCCAGAGCCTTTTGGAGGAGACATTCGCGCAGTGCTCCTCCCTTGATCAGCCCCCTCTGGGCCTCATGACTGACCCGAATTCCGCTAGCAACCTATCCAGTTCTAGTAGCTCTTCTTGAGAATGTCAGAAAGAGCTCCTTTAGACTTGCAGCAACTTCGCAGAGCGAAGAAGGAGCAAATGAACAATTTTCGTTCTGTGTAGCTAAGCCGTCATGTTCCTTTGTCTGCAGAGGTCTGCACAGAGGACGGGCTGGAGAGTCACCCGCACGGTGGTTCCAGACCCTCATTGCCTCCCAGGGAAGTCCTTAGCCTGGAGCAAGGAAGGGAAGCCCCACTGTTCTTATCCTGGAGGAGCCTCATCCCCTTCTCCCCTCTTTGCCGGGTTCAACCGACTCTTGTCTCCCCCCCCCCCTCAAGCTGCAACACACTTCTCCTGAACCCAACCAGCTTCTGCTTCCTAGTAAAAGAGAAGCTTCTGCCGATGCGATTTATAGCTCCAGCAACAGCCTAGCCGCAGTGGGGTGTAACCGACAAAAATCAGTACACATTTTAAGAGCAGGGAGATTTGCTTTTCTTCAGTATGTTCTGCCTGGTGGCGGTGTGGGACCGGCTCTAGGAAGACTTGCGCCTTGAGCATCCCCTGAAGGAGTCCTCCCTATTGCACTGAAGCTTTGACTCTCCCCCTCCGGGGCCCCATCCTCGCCCCGACTTCGGACCACCTGCTGGACGGGGCTGCAGAGTTGCTGCCATTTAAGCACAATTTGCCTATTAATTTCGGGGCCGCATGTGGTTTCGAGTTGAAATTTAAGCTGGGTTTTATGGCATTGGCACGACTGCTGCCAGTAGCAGGAATGGTGACCGTAGAAAATTCTATTATTGCTAAAGCCGGGGGTTCTGTAAAAATGTCTAATGACCACTGTGGCGTGGCCGCCAACCAGTGAGAACGGACAGCGTTGCTACGCCGTCTTGATGCCGAGCAGGTGGAGGTCAGCCCTGGCCACAGCTCAGGATTATGGAGGGGCCTATCTTTGCCCCGTCCTGCTAGCCTTACTCTTTGCTGCTATTTACACCTGTAGATCGAGGAAGAAAGACTGTGCCGTTCAACTTCATCCCTTCCAGAGGTTGATTTCTGCAGCCCATTTCAGACACACTAGCAGAGCGCGCTGAGTTGCACTTTCCTAAAGCCCTTCTTGCAGAAGGAGGTCATTCCCTTGAATCCATCAGTAAATAACGCTACCGTCAGTGAGATTTTCCCTGTTAAACTATCCTGCTTTTTAAGGAAACGGAAGCGAGTCCTTTCACATAGTGCCAGTGTACGAACATGCGTAAGCCCATTCCCATTAACCAGGCATCCCTAGGGGAGATGCTAATGTCATGAATGAATGATGAAATTACCCATATGTGAATAATCTGTAATTTGGGTGTGAGCTCAGAGACTTTATCTTCTTCTGACAAAAACAAACAAACAAAAACAAACAACAATAACAACTAGCGGTATCAGACTTTTCCCAAGTGGAAAACTATTGTTTATTAGACAACATTGACAATTACACTTTTTTTGTTATCACATCTCTATTTATAACGCATTTTCCTAATATTCATTACAGGGAGATAGAGTTATTCTTCTTAAAAGAGTTGATCAAAACTGGTATGAAGGTAAAATTCCAGGAACCAGCAGACAAGGCATCTTTCCTGTTTCCTATGTAGAAGTTGTCAAGAGGAATGCAACCAAAGGTGCTGAGGATTACCCTGACCCTCCAATCCCCCACAGCTATTCTAGTGATAGAATCCACAGCTTAAGTTCCAATAAGGTAAGAAGACATTCTAGCATATTGGTATAATATTTGGGAGCCCCAAGTAAGACTGTCAATATGTGATGTTAGGCATTAGACTAGAACATCGAATCTATTGCAAAGCACAAAATGTATATGTTATGTTTCTAAGTGTGCGTGCCATGTCAAGTCAATATAATTTCTTTTCCTGAGGGGTGCTAGCACAAAGATTTAATGCTTGATTTTGATAATTTTATTTTCAAATTAAAATACTGAAGGAGAAAACATTAGTATCACAATATCTCATACGATAGATACCTGTGTACATACGTATATATCTGCTTTTTGAAAATTTTTCTGAAGCTTGATTTTTTTTCTAAAGCTTGATTTTATTTTTATAGATGCATCTTTTACATGGGTTATATGTAGGTATAAGTAGTATATATAAGTATATGTAGATAGATCCCAAAATGGTCTATTTCATCAATGCATAGTAATTAAGTTGACAAAATTATATAAAAGTCTGGGGTTTTTTTAATATAGAAAAAGAGAAAGGAAAAATTTTTAATTAAGGTGTATAAGTCAGTTTGCTTATTAGTTTGAATGAAAATGTCATTGGTTATTAGGTTTAGGGTGATTTTGTGCCCTACTGTCTCTCTTGAGCTGTTAGCTAAAGATCATTATCGCTCTCAATATGTAGTCTAAAAGGGACTTTGCTTCCTGAGCTGGTTAATTAGAAAAGGCTATTTTCCTACTTTCCCTACAGTGTGAAGTTTTCTTTAATTTTCTATTGACCTATAATATGTTGTGTTCTTTTCATGGATGGTATTTAGGGATTTCTTTCTCCTTCTCATAAACTTTCAAGTGTAAAACTTTATATTACCAAGGGATTTTTCCACTAAATTGGATTGTTCCAATAAAATTTTAAACACTTTATTTTGCATAATTTATTAAACATTTTGGCTGGGACATAGAAAATAAACCATTTAGAGCTAGCAAAATAACATCAACGTATCGAACATTATCCAAGTGTGAAGTCATTTCATGTCCCAATGCAAGAAAGCATCCCCAGTGACCCAAAGTACTCCTTGACAGTGAGTCTAGAAGGATTTTACATATGTAAATGATGGAAGAATCTACCCTCTCAAGAGAAGCATTTTCTTTTAAAAGGGCATTTCTTTTATTCTACTCCTCTTTGAAGACTGGGTTTCAGTTGCTGGTTAATTGCTCTCAATCCTTTATCACTGTATAATAGAACAGTTTGGTACCATCTGATTTTGTCTGACTGATTATAAAGTTTTTCAGAAGCTCCTTCAGTATGTTTATTTCACTACCAGAGCTTAGTTCTAGAGATCAACGTCCTTCCTTCAATAGTTCCTACTGATAAAAAGAAAAGATCAGAATCTTCATCCATATATTTGTCTTAATTACCATTCAGTCATCTCCAAAGAACTACCAGCTAAATTTCAAAGAGGCCGTACCTTCAAATAAGATTTTATAAGAAAGAATAAGCATGTATCTACAAAGCCTTATTTAACATGTAAGAAATTCTTCCATAATGTCCTAACACTGGCAATGTAATATTATAGATGGCAGCATTTTAATCTTGATTGCAAATATGATTTAAATGTATTTTCAGTTTCCTAAGTTTTTTTTCTTAGAACACCAGATTTTACATTTTTTAAATAGAGAAACTTCACTAATAACTAATTAGTGCTTTATTCTCACTGCTGGGAAGAAAATACGTTGAAAAGCTCATGTCTATAATTTGAAAAAATATACTTAATGGTTTCATCCCATCTGGTAATTTATGCTATGATATCACTGGCTTAATGAAGGAAACTTCTCAGGAGTGTTGAACTGAATCATTTTCAGAAAAGGAACTATAGTATTATATACCCCAGTTTCTAATAGAGAAGGGACTCAATGACTCTTGAATCACTCTTTGACACACTCAAATCACATTTCTCAACATACTATCTTTATTTTAGGGGAGATTCAAATGTCGATACTATTTCTGCTTTGAGTGTAGTGGAGTCCAACTCTAATGCTTTGGGGAGAAAAGATAATTACATGATTTTTGTATTATAGGTTTATTTATGTTATATAGGTAATGCAGATACTTCGTTTCACTGTTAGCAGAAGCAAGTCCATTCCGAGCTAAGCACTTTGAACCTGTTAGCCTACATACTGCCCACCATGGTGATAATAAGAGCAGGTAGTAACAGTGATAGTGGCAATCATGACAAGAGTGGGATTTAAAGGTCTTTCTTCCTCATCCACATAATAGTCCTGACCATGAGAAAAGGTGAAAGTGAAAAGTCATAATCTTGAATTTTTACATATTTCACAGATTTTCAAAATCTGTAATGGTGTTATATGACAAAAAGCATAAAATAGAACACTGGCCAGTAAGAGAACTTCTCTAGCCTATCAAAGGAGACTTAGGTAATTTGTCTTATTAAAAAATGAACACAGACAGGACTTGCTAGGAGCGGCTGTCTATCTAGTAACAGACCACAGTATGGCTCCACTTTCTATCAGGTGCTCGGCAGCCTTTAGTCCCGAACCTTCTGGTAGAATGCTCACATGAGCTTTGTGACTCTTTGCCTCATTTATCCCACCCCCTGGTGACAAAATGTCATATCTCCTTTTAAAAAAAATAGCTAAATAAATTCTATTAACGTCCCATTCCTATTATAGGACACAGAAGTCAAAAGTTAAGTGGCCCTAGGACCACGGTGCTGAGTACATGAGTAAAGTCTCATCCTAAACAACCAACTAGAAAATGCATCTCGAAAATCAATCTCCAAGAAAGATTTTTTTCTTTCCAAACCCAAACCATCTACCTGGAGAGAATGAAAGTAAAATCCCATCTACCAGACTCTCACAGCCTTCCTATGTCTAGCGTTCTTTCTAGTTTGGCAACAATAGATAAATGTCTGAGAATGTTTCTAGGCAGTGCTTCTAGAACTACTTTTAAGGAATTTCCACTAAAATTCTGTTTTGTTCAATATACCTGAAATATGGTGATAATCATAAGATACACAGAAGTATATTTTTGCTTCAGGAGATTAAGTTTCATAAATTATACTCCGCCGGTTTACGTAAAGGAATGGGAGTCCTAGCAGAAGTTTACTCCCATTAAAATCATATGTTCCCTTTCTATGTAAACATTTACTTTGGCTTTTTAAACTTTGAAGTAGAAGTTAACGTAAGTCAAGTTGTGCTCTGATCATGAGTTTCTGTTCTTGAAAAACATTTTCCAGAATTTATTTATTTGGAAATGTGTTCATGTATAATGATGTAAAAATATTTTATGCCCTATGTTATAATTACCTTGCAAGCATAAGTGAGAAAATTATGGAAGTTCCAAAGATTTGGCACCATTACAGGAAGAAAGAACACTAAACAAATTCAAGGGATAAAAGGTTTCATTACTGAAACCTTCACAGTAACATTGAAACCTTTCATTTTACAGTAACATTATTTCAGAGACACGTATACTGAGTCAGTATGTGAAGCCTCGTTTAAAAGAGCTCATCTATTAAATAAAATCACTTAAGGTTTCACCGTCTGACCTTGTCATCGCTATGATAGCTTTATCTTATCCGGACATCGAAGACCTCTTTCCAAACACTGGGAGAGTTTCAGTGATCACATAACCTTCTAGTTAACATGCTAATGATTTTATTTAAAGTCAGCAAAACCTCTTCGAGTCGAGACCATAGCATAAAATATTTTTATATGTATGGCCATACCTTTCCTGCATTTCTCTGTCTCTGTGTTTTGATGTATTATTATTATTATTTTCTTGGTTTCTTTTTAACTCCATAATCCCTGCTCATTTCTAAGTTGGCTTCCAGTGAACCAGCCCCTCCTCCCATGCACAAAGCTTCACCTGGCTCAGATAAAACAGCCCAGGGGTGGCTGTCCCTGACAGCCGCGTGTCCACCGGCAAATCCTTTGACCCCAACGCCACCTCCTCTTCTGGACAGCTTCTTGGATGACTTAGAGAAGCTTGGTGCTTTCACCGTATCAGCTGACCAAGCCAAACCAAGTATCCTAGAGGAGATCATCCTCGAAATTAAGGAGGAGCCCTCAGTACTCCTCCCGTTGCCTCCAGCTTCCGGACCTGCAAAGCCAGCTTCCTCTCTGCTACCTGTCCCCAGCTCAGGGGTGACCTTGGCTGCAGTCCGGCCTTATGAGGCCAAACCACTGCAGGATCCCAGAAAGACGACTCAGAACAAGTTTGCCGAGCTGACAAAAATGGGAAAGGGATTCGGAGGCCCCGAGAAAGTACCCGAAGTCCTAGGTGATAAGTTTGTGGCCTCTGCACACACGAACGTGGGTCCCTTATCCCAAAGTCTCCCTGTCATTGGAGAGGAAGATGAGGATATCTGTGAGGGGTTTATGTCAGGCATCCGAAGAGGGCCAGAATCTCAGGAACCAGATGCTCTGTGGTGTGCCCATGGTGGCCCAGAGGCCACACCAAGCCTGCACATTGAAGAGGAGGAAGAGGAGAGGAAACCCGTCTGCTTAAAATATCCCGTAGCCACCTCCACAGATCCCAGGACCCCTCAGGAAGACAGCAATGCAGCGAAGACCAGTAATGAGGTATTTTAATCTTGCCTAATTACTGAAGAACGGACCGCTCTTACTATATTTAGATAGTACAGTTAATCACATTAATAAACATCAATTTTAGCATTGCCCTAGAAGGCTTCCTCTTAAGAAACACAAGCACTACATAAATTGGGGGTGGAGGAATGGATAGAAACACACCAAATTTTAGTAAGATGATGTAAATATATGACATAATCCTAATATTTATTTATGACTATAAATTCTTATTTAAACAGTCTGTAATGTATAGTCTTCCTGATTTTTGTTATTAATCATGATAGCTACAGAGTTGAGCTCTTACTATCAAACACTGTTCTAAGAACTCTTTATCTTTACTTTTCAGAACTCAATGAGGTGGGTTATATCATTAGTCCCACTTTAGAGATGAGGAAATTGATACACAGAGATGAGTCCAATTCCAAAGGCAGTTTGCAAAAAAGGAGAGAGAGAGAGAGAAAGGAAACCAAAAAGTACTCCCATGCCCTTTTAACTCTCTGAAGAAATAATTTTTTCAAGTTGGTGGCTATGTAAGACTACTAATGCATTTTCATCTTACAAACGAAGAATCTTGGGCAATGATTTTAATTAGTAAAGAGGGAAAATACCCTAAATCTTTAGCCTGTACAATTTTCTCTTAAACCAAAAGCAAAAGCAAAACTTGATCTCTCAAATATGTCACCTGTAAATTAAAAAGAAAATATGATTACTGACAAAGACTGAAATTATGAAACAAAAAGAATGTTTTATATCGTGTTACTAGGCAAGTCACTTCCCCCCATGGATCCTCTATTTAAACATCTTAGAAAATGAAAATAATTTTCAAAATCCCATAGTTTTCTATGAAGACCTTACCAGTAACACATATAGAGGTACAAGTGACCTACACTACAGGGTGTCCTTGGGCTTAAATAATGATCGGTGCCCATGAGGACCGTCGACACCCACAAAACCCTGAGGCTTGGCTAAATTCCTCATCCAGGACAGAAAAGGTCACCTGAACAAAGAACCGAGCCACGCCTGCACTTGTATAAAATAAACACACTACTGAATACAAGAGAGCATTCATTACAGAAAGTCAAACATGTTTCTAGGTCAGTTATTTAAATAATTCCTTTTCCCTCCAAAGTAATCAATTGTAAGACGTGATCAGGTAGGTGGCTTTGTTCCCAGGAGCCTGCTGCAGGCAGGCAGGGGGAGTTTCACAGCGGTTCCCACCCCACACCCCCAGGCGCACGCCCCACAGGCACACGTCATCGCTCCCCACTCCCCGAGCTTTGCAACAAACTCTCTAGAAATCACGATCTACTTTACCAGCAAGTTATGAAGAGTCATTGCTTTTCATTGCTTTTCCTTCATGTTTAGAAAGAGCCATCCTGTAAATACAAACTTGTAGAATCTGGGGGTTCCTGTCTCCAGCTACCCACCTTAGAGAAATGATGCCGCCCACTGGGAATTCTGAATCAAATTCAATAGAAAAAGTTAGTGCTTTTCAAGCAATAACTTGTCATAAATGTCACTTGCCAGGGTATTTGGTAACGTTAACATTATCTGAGGTTGGGGGATAATCTCTAGAGACCAGGTAACCTTGTTCTGGACACAAGCCGTAATCACATCTTGTCTTTCCTCAATCTTTAAGCCGCCTTCACTTTCTCCGGGAGATGGAAAGTCTACACCTTTTCCCAGCTGTCTCCTTCCCTCCCTTCCTTTTCATTCTCCCTCCACCTCTGTCTCTGACCTAAACTCAACATTTTCTCAGACTCCCCAGCCCTACTCACCTCCCCTCCTCCCCAAATACCCCTACCAACAGGAGATAAATTCACCAAAATTAAAGGTAACTGCATCCTGAGTGTGGTTTATTGCATGTCTTTAAATGAATTTTGTTCACTAGATGTATTTAGATTTGTGTCATCTTACAAGTTCTAAAAAGCCATGGAAATACTGGTTGCTAACTTTTAACATCATTGGCATGGCCTCTGTCCAAACCCTTAAAAGACACACTTACACAGCAGCTATACCCAGATTGAGGCATAAAACAAACGAAAATGTATATATAAGAATAAAAAGTAATCACTAGATTTTTTTTTTTTGGAGAACCATCCCATTCAAAGACATCGACTCTGTGCCTGTCATCCTCTGTCCCCTCTCAGTGGGCTTGTTGCCTCTCATGTGTCCTGCCCATCAGCGGAGCGGGTTCGGCAGAGCCCGAGGGCAGGAAGATCTTTGGCACTGTCTTGAGCCTTCTTCTTCCACAAAACGGAAGTAAGTTAAGGAGGATCGCGGGAATGACACTTTCCTGTTAATAGTTCACAAATCACCCAAGTCTGAGTCTTGCAGGTGGGCAGCCCTGCTGGTTTTTAACTCCCTGTAAGGATATCGTGAAAACAGACGTCCAACAAAATTAATGGCTGGCCCTGGAAAGGGATTTAACCACGGCATGAAATGAACCCATCACAGGAGAGTTCTGCTTCTACAATCAGAATGATCCTGAAATCTCTTCCTTTAGACAAAAGGTGATAGACTTCAGATAATAACCCTCCCTCACCTTCAGTCTTTGGAAATTGAAATGGGAGCCTCTGCAGTTAAGTGAAAACACAGGCTGTGGTCGAGCCCAGTTTCTGTGCTAGGAAGCACCAACACCCAACTCCGGAGAAATGCCGTCTGCACGGTATTCCAAACTCCCATCCCTGACTCCAGCCACCCAAATGGTCCCGGAATGCGAATTCATCTTCCCTATGAAAGGAATTTTGGAAAAAATGGAATACTCTAAAGACTAACTGCTCTCTACCTTTCATGGTTTCATTTGGGCTGGTGTGAAATAATTAGGAAATTTTAATAATAATAATAATAATAATAATAATAACACTTTAGGTAATATCTCAGACTAAGAATTTGCCATTCCCCTACTCTTCCTGTGGTTTTCTTTTTAAGGCCAAAGTATTTATTCCTTGCCTTTCCCTTACTTGTTCTTTAGCCCTTAAGCTTAGTCAATACATGGGCACAGTATCTTTAGAATTGGACTTCTCTAATTTATTTTTTTTAAGATTTTATTTATTTATTTATTTGAGAGAGAGAGAGAGAGAGCGCACAAGCAGGCAAAGCAGCAGGCAGAGGGGGAGGGAGAAGCAGGCTCCCCTCTGAGCAGCGAGCCTGACTCTGGGCTCCATCCCAGGACCCTGGGATCATGACCTGAGTGGAAGGCAAGCACTTAACTGACAGAGCCACCCAGGAGCCCCATGAACTTCTCTAATTTAGAGAGATGAAGATCTCACCATTGTAGTCTCAAGGACAAAGGCAGGATTTACATGGGTTTATTCTGCAAGAACCAAGCTCAATCTCATACACACATTAGGTTTCAGTTGTTTGCAGAATGCTATGAGAGAATGGAGTTATTCACAATAATGATGTTTTCAAAGAATACTTTCATAACTACATCAAATAACTAACTCCAGAAAAATAGAGCATTTTTTCTCTATTTTATCTTACTCGAGAGAAAATGAGCACTATAAATCCCTCACTGAGCTTTTTGAAAACCTTATAAATCTATTTTTCTATTCATAGGAAGAATATAAGTCGACTGAAGTTATCTGTGCTTGTAAATATAGATGCAAATTGAATCAGCGGCAAAGTTTAGGCCATCATTATAGTTTAACCCCACGTCTGACACTGATAAACTGTGCTGGCTTGAGTCCTCTAAGAAGGCTGCCTATTTCTTCCATGTCAAGAATATTATGAGTTACGCTCATTACCAAGTAACCCTGCACTAAAAGCAAAGACAAAATCAAATTTTAAAAATGTTTTAGCAGGTATAGTATAGTATGCATGAAATCATTAAAATACTTTTATCAACCCCTATCAACCATTGTTTTGCTTAGTGCATGCTAATTTAATGCAATTTTATTCTTTTATTTTCTGAGACAATGTAAGTCTTTCACATACAATCCAAAATCTTTCATAAAAGTGAAATTCACTAACACTTTACAGATGACAGAAGACTGAAATGTACATATAAATTATGAGCGATATATAAATCAGAATCTGATATGAAAATCTAGTCTTTGAGCATCTTTTTTTTAAATAATGGTTTTTCATACTAAAAATTATCATAATTCTCTATTCCTCTATAAGTTGAACTTCCCCTTCCAGCTAAGAGACTTATGGTATGTGGACTCAAATTGCAATGTAAGCTCTTTATGAAGAGACAGAGAGACTCTTCTTTGGGTGTCTTCCAAGAAACATTGTTGGCCCCTAAGGAAGACTCTTTACTCTAAAACCATCCCATCAGAAAGTAATCCCCTTGAGCACAATTCCAACATGGAATTAAGCACTAATTCTTCCTAATATGTCCAAATGATCTTTCTGGATGTTTATCCACATCATCCCAACAGCTAAATGTTTTTTCTCTATGAGCCTTAATGTTCATAGAACCCCTATATTAGTTGAGACTGGGGCAGCTTCCGCACCAGAAAACTCAAAATAATTATAGCTTAAACAACGTACAAGTATATTTCCCTTATGCATGAAGGTAGGGCATGTAGGGCTGGTAGGTGGCTCCACAGTCATCAGGAAACCCAGGAAACTCCATTTTATTTTAGCACATCATCTTCCTCAACGAGAAGGTTCCACTGTATGGTCCAAAGTGGCTGCACCAGCTCCAGCAGTCTCTTCCTACTGCATATATCCCATCTGTCAGAACTTATCACATGAGCACATCTCGATGCAAGGAAGGTTGAGAAATAGACTTTATTCAGAATGTCCACGTGCCTATCAGGATTCTATTACAGAGGACGGACAAAGAAGAGAACGGATACTGGAGAACATCAAGCATTCTCTGCCATAACCCTTCAAGAAAAATACTTAATGCATTTCATACCTAGAGACTGCAGATGTGAGGTCAATCATTACTAATTATTATAAAAACATTCTTCAGTGAGAGTTAAGAAAACCACATGCTTTTCTTTGAAAGTCTTTTAGTCCTGCTGAATTTCCCGTAAGCAAATCAAATACTTGTCTAGCACTTTGGACAAGTAGTAGATCTTGTCCACTCCTGGAAAGAAAATAAAGCATACTCACACAAGAAATGTTAGTTGATTCACTGTCGTATTAAAAATCTTCCCTTGAAAGAATGCCAAGATAGAGTCAGGACAAGGTGGAGTCAGGACAATATTCAGTATTTAATGATATTTTACCATTTTTTTCCAGAAAAGCCATGTTTTCTCCTTATGTGTTTTGTTAGAAAATGATTGAGACTTTTGATGAAACTTAATGGGTCTTAAGAGAAATTTCCCTCTATCTTACCTTGCATCTAGTGGAATAAGCACAAAGAAAATAGGTCAGATCTAAGGCTGTCTTGAACCCCATTGTTAAACATTCTTGTATGTGTTCTTAGCCATCGACATTGCACTCAAACATCTTCTTGATGCCAGCTTCTCTCCGTAAGTCTCTCTCTGCTCTGCCTGTTGAGTTCCTTCTGAAAGCAGCACTTGCCGCCTGTGGTGTGAAAACTGCGGGCAGCCGGAAGAGCTGTCTGCAGGCTAACTGGTAAACCCACTCTGCTACCATTCAAGAGTTTGGCATGCTGCGTGTGCATGAAAAAACAAAACGGGAAACCTCCTCCTGAAGACCGTAGAATGAGGATAAGAACTAATTAACTTCTTCTGGATTTTCCAGGCTGACTTAAAAAGCGAGATACTTGTCTTGGGTAAGCCTCCACGTAGCCCAGTGATGTCTAGGAGATCCTGCGGCTCGCCTGTCAGAGGGCTCAGCAGTTCCCACAGGGTAGGGTCCGAACAACCCGCCTGGGGCCAGGCACCCACCCGTCCTCAGTAGGCTGGTTCCTCCTTAGTTGGCATTGCTGTGCTTTGCCCCTAAAGTAGAGCTAGAGGTACCCCTGAGATGAAGGGACCACTGATGATGAGCTGTGAAATCAGATCAACTCGAAAATCCCATCATGTCTTTGGCAGCATGTTTCCCTTTTATGTCTGTATGTGTCAGCTTTCCAAACGCCAAAAAGACAAGATGAGATTCTCGTTAGATGAATATGGGTGTAGTATATGTTGTCTTCTCCATCCGTCTCGTGCTTCCATGTTCTCTGTAAATTGCTGCTTTCCTTCCAGTCACCGTTTTTAGTGCAAAGAATAAGGCAGTTGCTAATCATAAACCGGACTCACACGCTTCCAGTAATGTCTGCTTCTGTGGCATTCAGTTTATTTTTATTTTCTTTTTCTTAAACCCATGATCCTTGTTGCAAAATATCTTGTTGCTCTGGTGATGTGTGCTGCATTCGCGCCACGATCCTTTTTAAGCCTAAACCAGAGATTCGAGGGTATTTCAGTACTCTGGACCACAAGTACTCCCAGTCTTTTGACAGCTCTGATCGAATTTAACGGCGAAATTACTTTCCCCTGTAACTCCTTAATTCTATAACATCGAAAACATTTTCATATGAATGGGTTCCAAATGGGACGATCAGTTCTGAGGAAGGCAGCCAAGGCATTTGGGGAGTTCTGTCTCTGCAAAAGTCAGTCTTTTCACCATTTTTATTTGATAAACGCTGGTTTAACCTTATCTGGTCTATCACATGACTATGGTTTGCAAATTGTTAAGGGCCCGATTGGTTGCAAAGAGGATTTCCTTTTCCACTTTCAAAAAATGTAGTTATCTCTTTGTGTTTCTGCCATCTTTGTGCCTTTTGCTTGCATAATGAGCCGTCACTTTGTTTCTGAGGCAGAGATTTGGGTTGCCATAGAGAAAGAGGAATGTTGAAGAGATTCTTAACGTCTCACGCACAGAAGGGCCTTCCAGAGCCAAAACAAAAAGGAAGATTTTTCCACAATTCTTATGGCCTAGGCATAAATTTCCCATGGGTCAGTGAGATGCTGTTTTAGGTCGCCTCAAGGTTTATTCTTTGCCAGATTTTTACATTATGTACTTATAAGTTCTTTTTATTCGTGGGGAACATAAATATTCTATATTCTTTAGATTCGTGCAAAGTTGTGTATCATAATTTGAGAAGGAAAAATAAGGCTACCAACATAAACATGGAGTTGTTATTAGGAGAATTCTATCGAATTCTGGTGGGCAAGTACTACCACTAACATTTTCTGGAAAAAAATTTGACTGAAGAGCTCTGGAAGTATCTTTCAAATACTTTAAGTACCACATTAGTACTTAAAGTAACAGTCAATTCTTACTTAAGAATTACCGAATACTAAATATAGCTAACCCCCAGAGATGCCTCTGCAGAAGTGCAGATAGATGGGTGGGTTCTGGACTCACTGCATCTCCCCATCTGAGCTAGGGAAGTATATGTTTTACTGTGATCAGAGATTCCAGGATATTCCAGACCGGTTCCCTTATGAGCAGTGGGTTGGTTCTGGCTTTGAATATTAGCATGTGTTTAAACTTGTCTCATTTGTATCCGCTTTTGATAACCTTAAAAAATAGCTGCACTAAAAGAGAGGGGGGGAAAAAGATTGCTACGTTGCCGAGGGAAAAAAGTTAAATATTTAGGATTCCGTGAAAACGACATGGTGCTTCACTGGGTTTTCTCATTTTTATTGTACTCTTCAGACACATTAAGTCTCTCTGAATGTCACAAATGTATATGCTATGTTGATCACAAAACTGCTAAGAAATTATGAGTAATGAGCAGATTTAAAATAGAAGTAAGCACAGACCCGAAATACTGGTGGCCAAAAAGTAATCCTTTCTCAAAAATTTAAAATGTGGGAAGGGAAGTACATAGTCAGAAAAACAGATGGGTATCTATTCGACAACACTCCGTGGTCTTTAAAATAACCTTTCAAAATGAATGCCGGCTGAAGGAACTTTGTAGAGCTGTCCCGAGGTATATTAGCATGTTGCCGCCACTTGGGGGCAATAGAGTGCAGATACGGGACAGATATTTTCCTCAAGGTTTGTGCCCTTGGAGTCCTAACACCAGAAGGGGTTGGAGCGAGGGGCAAAAGATAGTCTCCTAAGATAATTTCCTTGAGTATCCATACAGAACATAAACACTTGCCTAAGGGACAAAATGAGTGTGCTGATTTTAACCAACGTGGGCCATCTATTCCATCAGAGTAATTCAAGAGAGTACCAGTCAAAATTATAATCATTTCTTCTTCTTACTTATTTGGGATGTTAAGAAATGATCTTTGAGTTTGGGCTTCCTGATCTGAAAAATGAAGCTGAGTGGTGACTAGGATTGTTTTCACATGGCTGGGACACTTGCGAATTAACCGATCAGTGCGAGCTGTCTCCGGGCTCTGACAAGGGAGGGGTACGGTTGATGATGGCACCTAGACGTAACGGAAGAAATGTATCTGTGGAAATGTGGTTTCCTCCACGCATTCCCTGAGGGGGACAAGATTTTAATCTCCGTCTTGTCCAACTCCTTGATTTTAGTGATAATGAAGCCAAGGTGCATATCCAAAGTTACATTGTCAACGCCAACACCAGAAAGACACAAATGTGCCCTCGTGAACAGCTATGAATGCTACGTATTCATCTATTGACCAAATACGTTTAAAATAAATTAATTCAAATACTGTAACTGGTCATCTTTCCCCAAAACTGGTTCCTAACTATTCAGATTCACATGAAAATGAGTCCTGTTAAGATAACCCGAGAAAAATTCTAGAAGTCACCATCATGCTAGTAAAGGCTGTGGTATATCTTGGCCTGAGTATGTGAACAGTATGGAGACCCGGTAAGTCAGAGAAGGGGGTGAGGAGTGTGGTTCTCTTAAAGGCTGTAGAGGAAAAGAAAAGACATTGGGAAGGGTTGATTAAAACAAGGACATTGCTGGCTGGCACACCCAGGAACACGACTCCTTGAGATGTAGACACCTGTGGCATTAATGGAGCCACATACTTCTGGCAACAGCCCAATGTTCATTATTGTCAAAGGGGCGATTCACTTAAATTACTTATGATATGAGTCAAATTAAAGGACTTAAGGTAGTAGAATTATGAAAATGACAATGAAAAGGTTCTATATGGACTTTCAAAGTAGATTGTTTTGTATCAAGGAACAATCTGATTTTTAAACTCGTATTCACATTTTAACATAAGAGATCAATGAAATTAGACCAACCAGTTGTACCAACCCCTAGATGCCATGATGGAAAAGTCAAACTTTGACTCAACTTAAACATATTAGAATGATTTAAACATGTAGAAAGAGCACAAGGAAATATATTTCACAAAACGTTTTTCTCTGAAGATAAGAACAGGTAATCAGATAATATTTGCTTATTTATAACTGTGCTCTGCACTGTAAGGGGTGCTATGATGTTCTGTGAAACAAAAGCAGCTGTTCTGGTATGTGCTTTGAAATATAGCACTTTCCATTTTTTTAAATTACATTTTTATAATTTTTTAAGTGACTAATAGGAGCATTTTCACTATCATGTGGCTTGAACATATAATCTTTGGCCAGAAATTTTACTCCTGGAAACGCGTGCTAAAGAATGGTCCAAAACAAGGAAATAACTCTTTGTATAAAAATATTTATTGCGCTGTTGCTCATGTTAGTGAAAAAGGGCTAGACCAACCTCCACTTCAAAAGCAAAAAAGAGGAATGGTTAAGAAAGCTAAAAAATACATCTACACATATGTGAAGGAATATTATTCTGCAGTGATTTAAAATGCAAAAGAAAACCGAGAAAAGAAAACTGGAAAATTATTATAAAATATTAATAGCAGTCGATATACACGTATCTTATTCCTGCATAAAAGTTACTTATGCATGATTGGACAAGAATTTTAAAAATTTAATAGCGTATAGGCTTATGGATGACTTATATTTATTTTACATATATTTATTTTTAGTCATCTATTATTTATATATAATAGTTATAGAATTATTCAATATATTTACATTGACTGAAATGGACTTAACATGGCTAGAAATAGCTTAGTCTTCATAATTCTTAAAATAGTATATCTTATCATTTTAATAATAGATACATTGTTAGTAACTTTTTATTGACTTAAAGAAGTATCGTACACTTAAGTCATGCATGTGTCCAATAATTTTTATCCACTCTTTTGTCTTTTATATATTTATATATTCCATGCACAGACTGTTGAGTAAAGTTTCTAAGAATAGTGTGAGTAAACTTCCAACTAACAGATTGAAGATTTCAAGTTTTAGTAACATAAGTACTTAGTCTTATGCTAGAGAGACAGCTTGGATGGGAAGGGAGTGAATAAAGAATTTAGGAAGGAGAGCAGATTATAGACTCAGACTGAAAGAAACCCCATATTTCCTCATGCATTTTTGGACCAGGGGAATTTCTAGGGACAATTTGCAGAGGAAAATTCCCAGCCTGTCAGTAATCCATTCAGAACTCTGGCACCCAGGAATTGGCCCTGATGTCTAAGGACATGGACTTACTAATTCAATGGTCATCAAGAAGAGGATGCTTCTGAAATGTGTTGTGAACGAATTGTGATGTTTTTCTTTTCCTGAAATAGTAACATTTAGGTAGTCGGTATAAATGATGTCGAGTTTACATATTCAACAAACATGTTAACTTTCATTCATTGCAATATTTATGTGGATATATGGGATGCTAAGGTTTGTCATTTCCAATATTATAAGTATCTATTACAGATACTGGTCTTGATGCTTAGTTTAAAAAGAAAGGAAACTCTTTTGAGAGTTCAGTGCACTGGGAATTTCTACCAATATTTCTCTTCTAAGGTAAAATGTTACATGTTACCTGGATATTGTTTGTTACATTCTATTCAAAGTTCTCTGTTTTCTCTTTTTAAAAATGCATGTGTTTTCTCCACATTGAGAACAGAGAGTGTTAATTCCAATGTAGCATGGGATGTCTGCTTATCTATATTTTCATCCATACTGCACGTGAAAATGTTGTCTGTGAAGGAAAAGTAGAATGAATGTGGCTACTTTGCTGTTAGACTAAATGTGGCCTATTTTCTGCTTGTTTGAGAAAACGCTGAAGAATAAGGTTGTATGAAGGTGTCCAGACTTCCCATTCTGGTGGTTTGGTGTCTATGTTCTTGCCATATTCCTGGCCTTTGAAAAATCAATGGGACTAAACCCTGACTTTTCCTTAATGCTTGAGCAGACTAGATTGTAGATATATTCAAAACATTTGAACCTTGGTTATTTTGATTTAATGCAAAGCATCCTTCAAAATATTTGAATTATTAATCCTGCAGAACCCCTTTATTTGGTTTTTTTCCTTCCTCTTGGTTTTTTACAACAGGAAATATTAAATGTCAAGAAAAGTACCATGCCATTATCCAAATTATCTTTTACTTACTACCAGTTTAAACACTGATTACATTGAAAATCATTTCATTTCAGCCACAGCGTCCTGTGTTTACTCATGAAAACATTCAAGGTGGGGGGGAACCGTAAGTATTCTTCTTATCTTCTAAGTTCGAGATTACCTTGACTCACAAAATAGACAATCAATGTACCAAAACAGAGGCCTGTACAACTTTGCAAGTGAGAGAGAACAAAGTCCCTAACATGAGGCTCTTCGATGAAGAGAAATTACAATGCTCTTCATCTTTCATAATGGAGAGCAGAAGTTCATTTTAAAAAGAAACCCTTGACTTTGCATAGAAGACTGATTTACACACCAGAAAAACCTTCCAGTATTCCAGCGATGCCCAACGTTTATGAATCTGCCTCCCTCTCTGTTCTACTCACCATGCAAATTCTAGTAACCACAGCTTGAAAGACACAGAAATGTCCTAACATTGTCTGTACACGTATTTGAAGACTCGAAGAACGTCAGAGTAGACCAGAAGTGATAAGTTGGTAACATAATTCGAGTTACATTCTTACAAGGGTCTTCAGAAATGGCAGTGTATTAAGACCTTCACTGTCATTCAGTTCAATGCCTTTCCACGCTTTCAAACTCCCTCTCCTTTCTGACCTACAAGTCAATTTAAATTGAAGGTGTCACACATTGTCTTTAAGATTCTCTTTCTGTGTGTGTCTCTTCCCGCTCCGTTTTGCCCATCCCAGATCTTCAGAGGGTATCTAGTTCTTACTGCCCACTACCTAGTCTGTAAGTCAGGAGTTAGACCCCTGGGAAAGAGCAAGGAGGGAACTAAACCTTGTCAGGCAGACCCGAGCACCAGCAGAACCTCCCTCCGGCCCGCTGCCCAAGTTCTGCTCATCTGGGGCGCAACTAGTCATGGAGGCCTGCTGTAGGGCCTGGTGCCTTCCTCATCACCGACTCCCTCCTCACTTCTCGGAGGCTGGGCCCTGAGCTAACAGCATGCTCTTCCAAAAGCATCACTCACCTCTTACCCAATATAGCCAGAAAGCTCTTCCCCTTAGGGAAAAGCTTATGCAAAGAACAGGTTGGAAGTAAGAATCACTTGAAGTTTCATTTAATTGGGGGAAAAAAAATCAAGTAAGATTTGTAATTTAAAGTTTAGATTTGTTTTCTTATTCGAGCAGATGATAGGAACACATCACAAAAAAATAAATTCCAAGCCTGTTCAGTTCTGCTGCATTGCCAACACATTGTATTAAGCAGCTTTTAAGGAGCTTAGGAATTGATAGATACATTATGTTACACAGTTTTATGTCCTATAAAGTTAATACTTTCATGTGTGGTCATTTGGGTATTTATGAAACCACAGAGCTCATAGGTGGGAAAAGGCACGTTTTCAAGGCCCTGCTATGGACATTAGAAAACATTCTGTACTAATTTTCTATCTGATTACAGCCCCAATGAGTGCATTATGAGGTATCACTAAATCTCTTTCATGTAAATACTAGATCGGAGTGCAAATAGGAACATCGTGTTATAATGTTGCTGCAATTCAGAATTCTCATAAAATATGTTCTAGGAAAAGTTGCAGGTTTATAGAGAGAGCTTCGAGCTTGGCTGAGCATTTCTTATTTAAAAGACAAATTTCTTTTTGAAGCATCTTGATCCCACCACCATCATTCATCTCACCAACACATCCTTCAAAACAGCATTTTAACTGTAATTTAGTTGCATTTCCTGTCGTGCAACACTGATTTGGAAAGCCAACAGAGGCAGGGGGGTTTCCGGAAGGTTTGTTTATGTTTCCATGAAACTCCCAATTTTTTTTTGTGTGTGTGTGTGGCCTAATTAAACCCGAATGGTAAGTAAATTTTGACAAGTACACTGGCTTTTGTCAAAGTGAAGTAGGAGTTTGTGCCAACTTTGGGTTTTTTTTTTTTAGCTCTGGGGACCTTGAGATTCCTCAAGCATCTGGGGTTTGGTGGCCTTAAGGAGGCCTTTCTCCACATGAGGTTGGACAAATGCTGAGGGAGGGAAGGCCAAAGCCTGTAAAGCTCAATCAGAGAATCAGTGTTTCCCAAAGTGAGAGCTTCAATGTATATCCATTGAATTAGCAGCCGAGGAATGACTGTCTCCCTCAGATGTGACATTGGAAAAGGGACCAGGTTGAAATCAACTTTCCCCATATGAATATACAAAAGATACCCTCCCTTCACCTAAGCAGCCTCAAAATCAAATCCTTAAAGCAAACAACAAAATAATTTGTCTACTCCAACCCGGGCTGGTTCCATGCGACCATCCAAATTAAGCAGTGTTGGTATTCAACCCCTCCCTGTCTTTTTTTTTTTCTTTAACTACTGCTCTGGGACTCTGGCTACCCTTCTCTGTCCTTCTCCACAATCAGAATCCTTTCTCAACAGAAGACATCAGATGCCCAATTTCAAAAGAGTACAAATGGCAGAAAAGATTTTCTAGGAGGATGAGCTATTAACAGGGAAAGAAATCTCTAATGTTGTGATTTCAGAATTTGGTGCCAGCCGGGGTAGATAATATATTCTAGGAGATGATGTTCTCTCCCAGACAACTACCCCTACACCCAACCCCTGCCAGAAGCCAACTTTATCTGGGTCCCCCAATCTGAAAAAGTTCATGGACAGAGAGGGAAGCCAATGGAGCCATATCCTAGATTTATGACATGTTTGCGTTCAATTAACAGGAAAGTTTTGTTCCACCAAAATGTGATTTTCTGACTGAATGAAGTAATTAGAAATAAGTCATTCTTGTCCCAGCAGTATTCAACATTATCTACTTTCTAAAGTTGACTTTAAAAAATACAGAGTGCCCTGAAATGTGGTTCTTATTATCGTATATTGGCAAAATTACATAACTGTTTGAAGAAACAGCAAAAGCAAATTCACTGATTTTTTTTAAATCCCTCTTATGATACTGGTAATATTTTAGTGGCAATATGAAGTTTTCATGTTACCTGCCTGTCAAATGCTTCCTGAGTTGCGCAGCTGCTGGAATTTGTGTTTTCGCTTTCCAAAATGCCAGTCCCCGTTAATATGCATTAAAATACATATTATTTTATTACCACAAATTCCATTTTACTGATCAATGTCCCCAAAATAAAGGCTCTCAACGAATTCAGGCAGAGAAAAGAAAGTGGTAGCATTCTATCAGTAATTCTTTTTGATATAAAATTATTTCAAGGGAGAGTATCAACATCCAACACAATTTCTCCAGGACCCATTTTAAAAAGAAACTTATATCCATAATCTACTATTTGACATTGACTCAGTGATCACTGAGCATAGAATTCATCTGCTTGACTTCATAGACGAATTACATCAGATTTTCAAATTCTAAATCCTCACAAAACACTGATTCAAACTATGGAACTAAACTGCTTTAAGGAATTCCTGTTGGTGAAAAAAATAACCTTTTCTTTTACAGTAATTCCCACATAGCGATTTAGAAGATGTGTCTGAGATAGTTTGTACATCTCCACTTAGAACCATTGAAAATTCAACTTGGAAGTTGCAATTATTTGCTTTTGATTATGGCCAACTAAAACAATAATCCCTTCTCGTTACGTCCCTGAATAATGTACACAGCACTTCTTTTATATTCTGTACTATTATTTAATGTCCTCATGGTATCTATCACTAGACAACTGGAATACAGATCTGATTTATAAGTGTCAGAATGTTTTAATCCAACTTGTGGATGTTACAAATTTCCACAAATATTCCTCCTTGTAGTTTTGAAATACTATCAGAGTGGTCTAAATCCCACGAGAGCCCAAATATTTCTATTTATGTTACATGCTTACCGAAGACTTACACTATCTAATTTCACATATTAATAAGGATAGAAATGTTAAAAGTAAAAGGACTATGTATAATCTTCTATAGTTTCACAAAGGTATAAAGATTTGTCTTTAAACAATCCATTTGTCCTGTTTAAGGTTTCAGGCTCTGTATAACTATACTCCTAGGAATGAAGATGAGCTGGAGCTCAGAGAAAGTGATGTCATTGATGTGATGGAGAAGTGTGACGATGGATGGTTTGTGGGTATGTGGACACTTCCTTTCAGATGCCTTTGGCCATTTTATAATTTGCTTGTATTTGCTGATCTGTGATAGTCAAGCTTCCTTTGATTTCATGATGCCTGATCTTTCACGAATTACATATGCACTGTGTAATCCCAAGGCAACATTGCATTGTATTTTTTAAAGTAGGTTCCACACCCAGCATGGAGCCCAATGCGAGGCTTGAACTCACAACCCCGAGATCAAGACCTGAGCTGAAGTCAAGAATCGGACGCTTAACCGATTCTCCTGCATTGCATTTTTAATATGGTTTACTATTTACTGTTTTAGGTGTATGTGATTTTCTGCTAGTTTTACTTTCAATTCAACTGAGAGAAGAAAATTACTCTGAATAGCACCAACCAGGAAATCTAAGAACCATAACAACAGTGTTTCCTAGATGAGAAATATTAACACCCTGTTCGGTGGGCAATGTAAGGTGTCAGCAGTGAAGGTCTAATTGGAGAAAACAAGATGAAGTCAGTAATTCATCTACTTACTAGGTCTGATGTTAAATACCCTGAAAGTTCAATCATTCACCTTCATTTTAATTTTTGGTAGAAGTCGAGAGAAGTTCCATTCTTACCACTTAAAAGACAATCCCACTCTTACCTTCCTAAAAGAAGATAGGAGGTACCTGGGTGGCTCAGTTGATTGAGTGGCTGACTTGATTTCGCCTCAGATCATGATCTCCGGGTCATAAGATCAAGACCCACATCAGGCTCCCTGCTCAGTGGAAGTCTGCTTGAGGAGTCTCTCTCCCTCTCCCTCGGCCCCTCCTCCCATTTATGCACACACACTCTCTCTCTCAAAATAAATAAATAAAGCTTAAAAAAAAAGATCAGAGCTCTTCTGAGAAAGCATTTGTAGATAAGATCATATAATGGGACACACGGGAAAGAGGTAACAAAGAAATAAAGGCACAGGAGGATAAGAGAAGACAAGATGAAGGAATGAGGGCTTTCTAGACAGGCCATCGGTGGGGAAAATAATGAAAGAACAGAGGTCACATCTGCAGCCACAAGCCTCTGCTTCTGTTCGTATAGAATTCCCCCATTCTGCGTGATCTCCCATGACATAATAAAACTGGATAGTGACAGTGTCCCCCATAATGCCATTAACATGACAGCCTGTTGAAGAGGGTGACAGACCCCTTGCTCACTGAACAGAGCCTGCTGTTGGCCCATCCTACCACACTGCCAGCCTCGACCGTATTTAGATTGTACTCGAGAACGTCCCCTCCCGAGAGCTTTTCCACTCCTCACTCTTGTCTGCCATCCTTGGCGATGGAGCATCGTCCCACTTAATATCATGACATTAAAAACCTGCCTCCTCAGCAGCACGGTCTTTCCCTTCCGGCTGAGAGGCTGAGCGTCTCCGTTTAACCTGGTTTTGTGTGGGAGGGCAGTCTTGGAGCTGGAGAAACAATGAAGGCAGTTCCGATAAAACTGCTCCCTTTGTCTTCCTACCGTCTTAAAGTGAGTGCTTTCTTGTCCAAAGCCCGCAAGGCTTGCTTGCTTCGTGAAGGCTTGTAAGTGAAGAGTGTTCAAGCCCACATACATAAACTGATATTTCATCCTTGTTCATTCCATTTATTGCTTCTATTTTCAGGAACCTCAAGAAGAACCAAATTCTTTGGTACTTTTCCCGGAAACTATGTCAAGAGGCTGTGAATTGCTCTCCCTCCTTTTCAAGCCGCATTTCAGCAGCACATCTGCAGACCCTTGCCCCAAAGAGCCCCTCAGGCCTCCCGCTGTCCTGCCTTCCGGTCTCCTGTAGAAGTCACCCAGCCCTCCCCACCTCTACCTGCTGCCAAACCACCAGCAAAGGGACTGCTGCTGCCCCGCCCTGGGGAGGCTGGAGGCTAGCTTCTGCGTGAACGTGCATAGTCCTGATTTCTGCTCTAAACTTGGAAAAGTCGCTATGCGAGATCAGAAAGATCATTATAATTAGAAAGGGATAAGTATTTGAGGCAAAAAAAAAAAAGAAAAAGAAAATGTCTCAAGAATCTCTCTAGTCCACTTTGAAAGACGTTCTCCCCTCAGGCAACCAGAAATTGTTTATTCCTAAATGCTGTGGTTTGCATTTTCACATTCTTAGCTTGGCAGTGTATTTTCCTTTCACGAGTTTGCCTAGTGTCCTGGTTTACACGACATGAAAAACTTTACTTCGGCTATTGTTTGCCTGCACTTATATATTGTAATACGCACAGTGATTACAAAATCTAAAGCAAGCATAGGAAAGTTAATTCGGATGAGTGTGATTTTGTTGATTGAATGTGAGTTTTCAAATAGGAGTCTTTTCCTGCAGTTTTTTTCTGTACTTTTTAGAAGTGCAAACCGTAAGTGAATAAGAGCCTTTGGTAATAATCACGAGAATATAAGAGGTTTAGCTAGACTACAAAAAAAAAAAAAAAAAGACAACAAAAAACAAAAACCTATTGTGTTGTAAAGTTGCATTGCTATTTTATATTAAAATGTAATAATCGCATCATGAACAATGAGCTCTTAGTGTTTTATTTATCTGGTAAAATTTTAATAAAAGCAGTGTTAGTGAGAGGTGCAAAGAATTATTCTAACGTAGACACTTGAAAGTATCTGTAAGCAATATTCATAGGTAAGTTTTCACTGTGTGCACACATATACATTTGAGATTGTATGAGAAAAACAATCCATATGGTATGTTGTACATTTTATGGGAATGTAAAGGAATCCCACACGTTATTTTATAGAAATAGAGTACTTCAGAAGCATCACAAGTATTATGGCTGGTTTTAGCAAGGGTTATGATCAATACAATTATTTTTACTACGATAGTTATTTTTCTTCTATGGAACTCAGAATCCTGGCAACATTTGAGGACAGGAATATGTTGAGCCTGATTTTCCTGGTGTGTGTAAAATATTTCCTCGGAATCCATGAGGCACTTTTAGAAGTAATGTTAAATCATTCAGGTTATATTTTCTGCCCTGAAGTAGAAATTTACAAAATGGCTTTGGGACCTGAAAGATTTAATGTGGGTAACAGTGCCTGAGTTACATATACCTTGAGAACTAGCTTTGTATTTCTTATGACTTTGCATAAGAACTATTCATATTTGGATCTTGAGCACCTTATAGATAAAACTTTTTATGGCATTTCTTCTGTGGACAGTGATTGACCTTTTCACAATGTATGTAGACTCTAGAATTTTGTACATATGTTTGCTCTTTTTTTTGTACAGACTATTTAGTTGAGAAAAATGGGAATTTCCTAATTTGGTCTTATCTTTCACTTTAAGCTAAAACACTTTCCACCAGATTATCCTTTACATATCCCACAGATCACAAGCACGCCTTGATTGTGCAATTCTGTAAGATAGAATTTATGCAAAAGTTTATGAACTTAAAAGATCTTAGCAGCCAAACTGAAATGTACTGATTACGGAGGAGTTTCATTAGTAAGAAGGTAAAGAAACATCTTTGAGTAGCCTACCTTGATAACTGTCAAGTTCACAAACAGCTTTATATCTTAAAGGCTTTGGGTTTGAAATTAAGTCAACTGCATGCAGCTTTGCTGATAAATGAGTAATTATCTTTGATGCCATTTATGAGAAAAGATTTCAATATCTGTTGCCTGTCATATTTAAGAAAAATTACTGTTTCTACTCTCTGTACCTGATTTTAAAAGAAAAAAAGATGTTCATACCTGGTTTTCAGATAATTGACTTTGAATTCTTACAAGCGAAGGTCATTGTGTTTTTCTTGAATAGATACCTAATAAATTTTGCTTGGAAGTATACTTCAGTTTTTCTTTTTGACATTTATCCTTAAGAAAATTGTGTAGTTTACCTCAATTTCTTTGACAAACCAAGAGAAAATGCATTTGTTCTATGTTGTCTTGATACACAAATGGAGAAAAGATGTATATGCATCATCTCAGAGAAGAAATGGTCTTTAAACCTGCCACTAAAGCTCGTTTGCTAAATACTCTCAGGCTGAAAATTACTACTCAGCTAAAAAAACACATTTAAAAATATTTATGCCTCAAAAACAGCTATTTTTCCAAGAAGAAGTTAATTAAGAAGTTGTAAACACTGTCTCAATTTAATCACCTTAAATTTTTAAAAATTCTTGCCCTAAAAAGCTTTATCTCCACCAGTTTGGCAGTCTCTGATAATACCCACAAGCTTTCAGTGAATTTCAAATTATGTGCTTTTCTGTCACACAAATAGTAAATAGTTAGCTTTCCTACTTGGATCCTTTCTTCTTTTTTTTTTTTCTTTTTAAAAAATTTTTTTATTTAAATTCAATTTAGTTAACATATAGTATATAATTAGTTTCAGGTGTAGAATTTAGTTATTCATCATTTGCATATAACACCCAGTGCTCATTACATCACATGCCCTCCTTGATGCCCGTCACCCAGGTACCCCATCCCTCCACCTCCCCTCCCCTCCATCAACCTGTTTGTTTCCTAGAGTTAAGAGTCTCATACGGTTTGCCTCCCTCTCTGTTTTTGTCTTATTTTATTTTTCCTTCCCGTCCCCTATGTTCATCTGTTTTGTTTCTTAAACTCCACATATGAGTGAAAACATATGGTATATGTCTTTCTGTGGCTGACTTTTATCACTTAGCTTAATACCCTCTAGTTCCATCCGCGTTATTGCAAGTGGCTAGATTTCATTCCTTTTGATGGCCGAGTAATATTCCATTACATATTTTTTATTCCATTATATATATATTTATACAAATATATTCCATTCCATTATATATAATTCCATTATATAGTTCTATAAATATATATAATTTATATATATAAATATATATGATTTGTGTATATACACACATGCACACACACACACCCCCCACATCTTTAATACTTAGATCCTTTCTATTTTTTTTTTTTTAATTTTATTTATTTATTTGACAGACAGAGATCACAAGTAGGCAGAGAGAGAGGAGGAAGCAGGCTCCCCGCCGAGCAGAGAGCCCGATGCGGGGCTTGATCCCAGGACCCTGAGATCATGACCCGAGCCGAAGGCAGAGGCTTTAACCCACTGAGCCACCCAGGTGCCCCACTTAGATCCTTTCTAATAGACCTTGGACCCTTGTGGCTTTACATATTTTGCCCCTCTCCCACATCTATGTCTCACATATTCAGAAACCCGTACATTTCTCTGTTGGCAATTCAGTTCTCAGAGGTGTTTTGTCATGTTGCTTCACCTTAATGCCCACCTTGATCTCTTCTATTTCATTGGATAATTTCCACTGTATATTAGCTTTTCACTAAAATGTGTTCCCTTTGTATGAAGAATATGCTCCAGAATATTCTTTTGCATGTATTTCCATCAGAGCATTTGTGGGTCATTTAACTAGGTAAATCGGAATCAGATAAGATCAGGAGGCTTGTCTGTGTACTCAGGTCACTCCCCGTTGCTCTCCTCCAGTGAATCTCTTGCCAAACGATCAGCATTCTAAACATATAAATCTGGGATTTCAAAGGCACATGCATCAAAATCTAGATTTCCTCTTTCTACTTAAGAATTAATACTTTGTGCTTCTCTATAAAATCTGCTGAGATGCCACAGCAGTTTTATCAAAGCCCTGAGCACAGAAACCCCTCTACACCTTTGCAGTTTGCCCAGATTTCTGTCACAGCCATCCAGGTACTGCTGTGAGGTCCGGAGCAGCAGCAGCCACTGTGTGACCCTCCTGCCAGGCTTTCTCATTGTGGATGTCAGCATTCTGGATGGAATATTAAACTATTTTTTTGCTTTAGAATCGTTTGATCCTTAGTAACGTATCTTACTTGATTGTATGCCAATGCACACTCATCAACATACACCACAAATTACTTCTGGCATCTAGTTTAGGCTACTGAAGGGCCCCCCCCCCCAGGAGGTGGAGCAGGATCCATTGTTGCGAACCCCACATGGCCAGGCCATGGAAAGCATTGTCTGCTTCTCTGCCTCTATCTGCTGTGGACTCACATCTGAGCATCAACTGGCCCAGGTCAGTGGAAGAGTAGCAGCAAGGGACCCTCCCATATTTGATAGGCCACATTTTAATCCTTCCTGTAGCTGTGCTCTCGCTAAAAGCTGGCATATGTCCATTTCTTATTTGACAGAAAGCAAAAAGAACCTGTTTGAGTAACTGTTTCCATGAACTTTCTCTGCTTGATCTCTCTGTGTAGGTGGTCAGTTTGTGTGGCCTGATCATTTCTTCCTACTGTTTTCCAGATTTCGGCCACAAAAAGAGATATTCTTTAAAGAACCATTCAATCAAAAAGACTTAAGTACTCTGTCAGCTTCCAAAACCCTGTTTATTTAAAGATTTAATCATTTCATCCTCCTTTCCGGATTGTAGCCTTCTAATGGTTGTTTATGTATCAGTTATGATTTCAAATTATTTCCTCATCATGAATGACTGGGTCAGAGTACAAGTAGAGACTGGCATTATTAATGAATGGTCTAAACAAGGGATTGGCAACCTCAGGCCTGTGGACCAAATTCAGCTTGCTATCTCTTTTTTTATGGCTTGCAAATTAGGAATAACCATAGTTATTCCCACTGTTTGTACAGATACACATTGGCTATCAATGTGGTGATAGGGAACACTAATTTTGAACCCCAATTAAGCGAAATATTGTCTCCCCAGAAAAAGAATCCTTTTCTTTTCACTGGTAGATCTATAAAAACTTTATCCTGATATTGTTATATTTTGAATTTCATCAATTAATTGGTAGAAATTTGTTTTTTCTTTGTTATGTAAGTATGTACATAATATCTTTAGTTTTGCCTCGTGGCCCACAAAACCTAAAATATTTACTATGTCTCTACAGAAAAAGCCTGTGAACCCCTGGTCTATGCCAATTGCCAGCAACAAATGTGAAAACTGACTAGAGGGAAAGGAATGTTGAACATCAGCTGTATTACCAAGCAGTAACTTACATGCGTTCCACTTATCCTAAAACAAATCTAAAAGGACATCTGCTTTGTGCCCATTTTATAGGTGAGGAAGCTGAGGCTCCAAAAAGTTGATACAAAATATGGGATGGAAATTAAATTCAGAATCTGTTTTATCTATCTCCCAAGCCTGTGCTCTTTCTTCTAGATCATCCAAGCATGGTGCTAAATACACTGTTGATCAAACCGTGCACCCAGAGTTAAACAGCTACGTCCACTGACCTTCTTCCTCCCCACCATTCTCACAAACTCTGCCATCATGAGTGGCCAGCGACCCATAACAGCCCCTCGTGGTGCACAGGATGACAAGGGAGAGGTATGAGCTCGGTCCAGCATAATAGTGTCGCCCTGAGGAAAGCTAACTTTGGTTTCTAAAAGCACTCAGTGATCAGTGAGGATGTAACTTTGATTATTGACATGCTTTAATTGAGCATAAGCCTGTCCATGCCTTGTGATTCATTATGGCCCTAGAGGCGACTGCTTGGAAGCCAGCTGCATGGTGGGTGGAGTTCTGGGAAGGGCTTGGTATTGTTGAGCCGCTTGGAGACAGACAAGCCCGGCATGCTCTAGGAACACGGTGTGCTTACTGGACGTCTTTTCAACAGCCTAAGTCCCAGCATACACTAGCCATTCTCCACTGGATGACTTGCTAAGCCTTAGCTCACTGCTAAATTCAGCCACTCGGCTCAGGAAAATTCCATCTGAGCTCATGCACATACATATATCTTGACCCAAAAAACTTTCAGTACAAGACAGAAATCCGCCTAGCAAATCTTCACCTGTTCTTTTGGGGTTTCTTGTTTCATCCTTTCCCCTAAAATACGATGGGTGACTCAGTAGGAGTCCCAGTGTCTTCTAAAAATAAGTGCCATTTCAAACAAAACTCCTGCTGCCATGAACACCACTAGTAGACAAGTGTCAAATCTTGCACTGATTCTACAGGAAGCCTGAGAATGACTTCTTAAAGCACTATTTCCTTTAGGCAACAGACACTTACCACGGAAAAAAATTAGAAAATATAAATAAGCAAAAAGAAGAAACAAAGAATTACTAACAGGCCCATTTAGGGTAAAGATTACACTTTGGGGAGCTCAGTCAGTTAAGCGTCTGCCTTTGGCTCAGGTCATGATCCCAGGGCTCTGGGATCGAGCCCCACGTCAGGGTCCCGGCTCAGTGGGGAGTCTGCTTCTCCCTCTTCCCCTCCTCCTGCTCATGCTTTCTCTCTCTCTCAAATAAATAAATAAAAATCTTTAAAAAAAATTTTTTTTAGGGGAGCCTAGGTGGCTCAGTTGTTAAGTGTCTGCCTTCGGCTCAGGTCATGATCCCAGAGTCCTGGGATCGAGCCCCACATCGGGCTCCCTGCTGGGCGAGAATCCTGCTTTCTCCCTCTCCCACTCCCCCACTTGTGTTCCCTCTCTCGCCGCGTCTCTCTCTGTCAAATAAATAAAATCTTTAAAAAAAAATGTTTTTTTGAAGATTACACTTTGGAATATATCCCTCCAGGGTGTTTTCTGCACATGCAAATTAGTATATGTGTAGTACATATTATGTAGGCAAAAGTGGGAGCATATTGAACATACCATTTTATAACCTGCACTTAATATTAAGCAGGACTCTGAAAAAAAAAAAGAAATCAGATTTTCATGTCAATTTGACATGACCAAGGTTTATAAAAAGAGTGAGGAAAAGTCAAAGTCAATCCCCAGGATTTATGAATATGTAATTAATTCAAAGCCAAGAAGCAAGAATTACAGAATTACCACTGAGCCAGAAAATCTGTCGCAATCTGAGGAATTACTACAGGAAGGAAAGAAAAGATGAAGAGGGAAAAGAAAATAATATTTATTATCTCCCTACCATAAGCCATCACATGCATTATGCATTTTTATAGCTAAGGAGTGGCTAAAGGAAGAGAGAGATTAAATTCAGATATACGTGAACTTCAGATCGCTGGGATACAACATCCAAACCATCCTGGGGGTTAGCAAAGTGCACGGGTATTTGAATTGTCTCTATATTCTCCCTACATCTGACAATACCAGATCCTTTGGCAGAAAGCAGTCCCTCCTCCCAAATTCTGGAGATAAGAACAAAATATAGATGAAAGTACATATGGAGTAAGATAATAGGTGAGATTTGAGGAAGTGCAAATCAAACAAGGGCTGAGAGAGAAACATTCATCAGTGAGAGCATTCGGTCTGCTGCTCAAGTCCATCGAGAGCAGAGGACGTCCTCTCCTACAGGGGATCCCACAGATAGTGTAGTTTTGTCAAGAGGTGAGATGAGTTCAGTTATTAATAAGCTGTTCATAGGTCTCCTGGTTGGGGAAGAGAGCCTCCACCTCCTTCCAGAAGACGTGCAGACCACAGGGAGCTCATGACAAGGCTAGCCTGGGCTCTGAGTGGGAACCTGGACAACGCCATCTCTGGAGGCTTAACTTGGGGCACCCAGTTGTGCCCCTCTAATCATTCACACCATCTGCAGTGAGAGTCCCATCTATGTTCCTAGTAAATAAAAGAGTGGGAATAGTCTCATCTCTAGTCAGGATCTACAGTAATGGGGACTGTTTAAATACAAAACCAGGAGCTCAGTCTTTGGTATGGCTGCATTATGTTCCCCAATTCATACGCTGAAGCTCTAACCGCCAGGACATCAGAACGTGACTGTATTTAGAGGTAGGACCTTTAAAGAGGTAATTAAGGTTAAATGAGATCATGTGGGTGGTCTCTAATCCAGTATGACTGGTGTTCTTACATTAAGGGGAGATTCAGACACAAACGCGCACAGAAAGTAGACCATGTTAAGACCCATAGAGAAAACAGCTACCTACAAGCCAAGGAGAGAGGCTTCTCGAAGACTCTAAACCTACTGACACCTTGATCTTGGACCTGTAGGCCCCAAAAGTGTGAGAAAATACATGTCTGTTGTTTAAGTAAACGTGATCTGTGGTATCCTATTATGACAGCGCTACAAAAATAATCCAGGCCTTCTCTCAGGGCCTCTCCTTCTGTGCTCCTCGGGTCTCAGTGGGCGATAAACACCGAACACATATCTCACTCCAGAGGTGATGACTGCAACTCCCCCTTCTCCTAACCCTGTCCTCAATTTGGAATTTGCATATAAAAACAAGATATAACAAAGGATAACTATTGAGTAGCTCTGGCTTAGGCCTTCACAGAAAGAAGAGACCCCCTTCCTCTGGCGAGCACGCATGTGCACACGCACACATACACACAGAGCCACCTTAACAAAAAATAGCCAGTGGTATATCCAGTAATGCAGGAAGAAAATACTAGGTCCCCAGGAGGTAAAACTCTAGCAAGATCTTCTTACTCGTTGTTAATTACACATAAACTTGCACTGACAAGAAAACCCACCATCAACTCACCCTACAGCGGAGGGCTCTACTTGAGTCAGTGGCAGTATCAGGGAAAGGGATCCTTGTCTCTGATATGAACTTTCTGCATTGTCTTTTACATGTCTGCACATCAATCAGAGCTTGAGTACCTCCAGGGAGTTTGGAAGGTTCAGTGGTAACATACTTTATGAAGTCATAGGTCATCGAACAGCATTTTGCTGAATCTTGAGAATGTAAGACCAGGTACTGAAGCACCATCTCATTTCAACAAACTTGCTGAACTCATCTTGTTGGCTAAAGCTGTCCACATAGGGTCTATTGAGAAGCTACCCAAAGTCTTTTATGTCTCCGCAAGCTCCAGGGATTTCTGGATTATTCTCTTGTTAACCTTTCAGAACTCTGGGTCCCCAAGTTTTGCAAGGGTGTTGCCATGATGGCCACCCCCTCAGTGGGGCACACCGCATTTCTAATGATAACTGGACAACTTGGAAAGGGTGAGCTGATGAGACAAAAAACAAAAAAACAATAAATGGGTGCCTGGATCATTTCAGATGATACCTCAAGCCCTCAGACTCTTTTGAGGTTTCTGGCTTGCAGTTAATTCCACAAAACCAGACTATTTGACTTATTTTGTGTCACCAGATATTCTTGATATGATGCTTCAAGAAGTCATCTTAAATACGTACTCAGAAGAGCCTTCAAAGGAAGTGTCAGCAGTCTGCTAGTCTACCCTCCACAAGGAATGGAGGATGGCATTGAAATATTTCAACTATTTGCCAGTGAGTATATAAAATACATATATGAATATGTAAACATTCCTAAATGTGTAAATACATATATTTTTAAATATATATGTATATATATTTATGGACAGGGTTAAAATACGAAAAGATAGGAACTGACAGCTATTAATATCAGAAGTTATTAATTGGATAATCATGAAATATCAATGTTCTTTCTTAGGGTACAAGTATTAAGGCCATGATGAGTTATAAGCTCAAGAATTTGTAGATAATATTTATCCCAGAAAAATTCCCTTGGACGAAATGGCAAGGAATCTGTATGCCTTTTCTAATGACTTAATCATATCAAGTAAAATTGGTCTCAAAATTACATTGCCATAAATATTGATGTTATTGGGTCCGTAATATAATACCAACCAGTAGCACATTTTTATTGTCATTGCTCAAAAACATTAGACTATATTTGAGCCAATGCCACTGTTTTTTTTCTGCAGATGAGCTTTGATACAAGGAATAGGATTTCAAGACCAAAATTCCACACAAAGTTGGCACTCAAGGCATTCCAGCATGAAGATTCCTGACTGAATGCCACCAACATCTCAACTAAGGGCCCTGGGGGGGTTGACACTCAAAGCTGTTGACACTGCAAGTCATGACTCTTTCAGATAATTCCAGTGCACTCTTCTTGGTGACTCAATGTCAATAAAGTATGTTTGATTCAAAACAGAAGAAAGTAAACACACAGACATCAAGATATTCACAACCTGTGTATGTCATCATGGATCAGACCAGAAACCTAAGATTTGTTTACCTACAGAGTTGCTGATAGCATAGGCTTCTCCCTAGAATTATTGGCATTTTCCCCCACTAAGACTTAGCAAAGAAACATAGCTACTGGCAGACAGATATGAGTTAGAACTAGCAAGTTTATCTTTGATCTACTCCCTAGGAAAAACACTGATACTATTTGTTCGAAGTATTTACAACAAGGCCTCTAAAATAATACCTCTACCTCTCCTTCCTCTCTTTTTCTTCTTCTGTCTCCTACTGGAGGAATCTTAAAATGCTCATGAACTCTAAGTTAGTGCTGTCTAGACCTCCCACCCATCCAATATCCCTCAACACACACAGTTATGCCTTTGGTCAGCTGTCAGATGATATGAAAACAAACTCAGCAGACATCTGCGCATGGATTAATGGGCATAGTATTTCTTTCAGTATCAAAGATAAATTGCTAGACAGCTGTATTGAAAACCACAACATACTTCTCAACACTGATGATGCACAGATGGGATGACCTATTTCCTAAATGGGGTCATGAATAATCTTCCTACCTCAGGAGACATTTTTCCCTGTAAGTAAAGTTTTAAAGCAACAATGAGGGCTACAGTGTAAACTTCCAATCCAAATGTGTCTAAGCTTTCTTCTTGACTGTGTGTGGGTGCTGATAATGACATGTTACTTGAGGATCATTCTGGAATTCAGTTTACAAAAAGAATAAGTATAAAAGAGTGAATGCCTTGCTTTGCTATCACCAGTCCGATAAAACAGAAAAGCATATATTTTTTAAAGATTTTATTTATTTGACAGAGAGAGAGATCACAAGTAGGCAGAGAGGCAGGCAGAGAGAGAGGGGGAAGCAGGCTCCCTGCTGAGCACAGTAAGAGAGACCACAAGTAGGGAGAGGGGCAGGCAGAGAGTGGGGGAAGCAGGCTACCTGCTGAGCAGAGAGCCCGATGCGGAGCTTGATCCCAGGACCCTGAGATCATGACGTGAGCCGAAGGCAGAGGCTTTAACCCACTGAGCCACCCTGGCACCCCAAGAAAGCATATTTTTTTAATGCAGACTCCCTTGGGTTTCTAAGGAAGGGGCCCTGAACTGGTGATAACTTCATTTAGCTTGTAAAATGGGTACAATTTTTTAAAATCACATAGCATTTATCTGAGAAGTAAATGAGATAAAATATAAAAGCAGAATCTAGCACATAGCTGGCACTAAATAAAGGCTAGTTCCATGACCTTTTCTCCTTTTGAGGTTACCATTTTGGCTGGTGTTAATTAGCATTAGACATTAGGATTTACTGTTCGATACTCCTCTTGGCTACACTGCCAAGTTGTAGAGGTGGAGTGTTTGAAGAGGACAATCAGAATATAGCACTTAAAAATACATTTTTAAAAAGATTTATTCATTTGAGAGAGAGAAAGAGAGAGCAGGGGGAGGCGTAGATGGAGAGAAAATCCCAAGAAGCCTCCCTGCTGAGTGCAGAGCCCAACTCAGGGCTCCATCTCATGACCCCGAGCCAAGATCATGACCTGAACCAAAATCAAAAGTCAGACGCTTAAACAACTGAGCCACACAGGTGCCCCTAAAAATACATTTGAAGCCAATAAGATTTTCAAAGAAAATATTGTATTGTATAAAACAGGTATTGTAATTTTTCATTGTAAGCTAATCAGTTCTAAGGAAGGAAGTGACAAAAATGGAGTTAAAAACTAGAAATAGAGAGGGAACAGAGCAGAAAAATTAGATAAAGTGCTACCAGCCATTCATTCTTTTGATGGTTCCAACACAGAGATCTAGTCTATGGTAGAGTCAGCAGAAGCCCTGGTAGGACTGAGGGGTGATAAGATATGCAACCAGGCCAGAAGACTGGAGCCTTGGCATTATGGAGCTCTGAATTCTGTCCTCATATGATCTGTGATATGAAGAAGTTACTGGAATGGCAAAAATGTCAATATTTTCATTGGTGACATGGAGAAAATCAACTGAATCATCAAGATTGTTTCATTTCTACACTACCCATGAAATCTTTATGGAAAATATGTTAGAAAAAAGACCAGAAGACTCAGTGGCAACTGGATATGGACCTCAAAGGAGTGGAAATTCATTAACACTGGTTCTGAGGCTAGCAATCCTGCTATAGAGTGGGAGTGGGAACTGGGGACTAGAGGTCAGACTGTGATCTCAGTCTCTCCCCACGTAGGTTTAGTGAAGAGTACAGCACAAAACAAAGGGCATGAAGAGACTGTTTTTTTAACAGATAAAGACAAAAAAAATGAAAGTACTAAACATATGAATAATTAAACAACCCTAGAAATAAAAAATAAAATAGGTAAAATAAATAAATAAAATAAAATATGACCATTTTTCACCTAGCAAATTGGCAACTATGCAAAAGTTTATCTCCATATAGTGTTTGTGGGAATGAATATTCAACAACATTTTGGATGACAATTTGACAATTCATAACAAAAACTTCAAAATACTATAAATCTATTGCCAGCAATGTCATTTCTGTATATTTATTCTATATATTTAAATATACATTTATATGTTATTTTTTTCCCCCAAATACTTTTATTTTTTTCAGTGTTACAAAATTCATTGTTCATGTACCACACCCAGTGCTCCATGCAATACGTGCCCTCATCAGTACCCACCACCAGGCATATTCCATATATATATATATGTATTTGCCAGAAATAATCATGAATGTGTTCAAACATTCAGCTGCAAGTATGCATTGTGATGTTATTTCTTGACATCAATTAATTTTTAAAAACTTAAATTTCTAACAATAAGAATTGTTAAATAAATTGTGGCACTTCTTACTATGAAATACCATGTAATCACTTTAAAACAGCTCATGGAACAATATTTAATGATCTATAAACATGTTCACAATACATTGTTAAGCGAAAAAAAGTTACAAAACAATATGATCCTGTTTTTGTAAGAAGAATATATATTTTTACATATGTGCACATGCACCTAGAAAATAGAAGGGTGTATGTGTGTGTGTATCTAGAATAAATCCATTAAGTTGACCCTACGAAATTGCCAATTTTTTAAGTAAAAAATAGTCAAACAACCATCACTTCATAGGGTTCAACCTAATACACGAATACACAGATACTGAAATGAGACTAGACAAATATTCACAAAAATGTTGACTATGACCATATCTTAGTGATTATGGTTATCTTTATTTTTCAAAGTCTTTAAAATGTAGTTCTTTTGATAAATGAGAAAGTTATAATGAGGTCAAATATTTAATTACATACAAGTTAAATAAGCCTAAAATATGTCATTTCTTAGCTTCCAAATCCCCATCTTCCGGTTAACAGAAACACATATTATAGATAATTTATGTAATATTTACTTATATTTATGCATTATGTAGATATATGTAATTAACAAAATATATTATATATAATTATACAATGTATATATAATTAACCCAATGTGTAATCCTGTTTCAGTGTAATCCATTCCAAGGATTTAAGCCTCATATTAGGAAAGAATCACTCATCAGGATAAAAATACTTGATCTTTCAGAATAGCCTCCTCACCCATGCTTCCTTCCCAAGATAGTTCCCAAGTGAACGGGAAGAAGGAGAACTTAACATCCTCACAGTGGTGGGAAAGATCTGGGGGATTTGGCACAATATCCTCTACTTCTTCTGGTCTCCAGAGCTGTGTCCCTTATCCACTCGGTGTCTCCTGGACTTCGGGGCTGAAATCTGAGGATGGTGTAACTGGTGATCTGATCTCCCTTGGTTTGGTCAGGAATGATCATTTCCTGGCTGACTCAGCCTCATGTTAGCCCCTGCAGGCTGCAGACTCCTGAACCTCTGCCATGCCCTTCCTCCAGCCTCTGGCCTGGCAAGCACACACACCCAACCTCTGCTGGGGGGTCACCTCACCTTACCATTGTGTGCACCATTATAGAATCTTCATTTCTCAATTCTACCTACTCTCTTTACCCTATGAGGTAAAGAATGAAGGCAGTCTGGAAAAGCTAAATCCCAGAGCCCCCTTTCTGACTGACCCTACTGCTTTGTCCAGCTAAATAAGCTACATCAGTCCACATTGCTCTTGAAGTTAATTCACCTTAAAGCAGAGGCCTCCAGAGAGGAAATCAAGAGACATCCCAATCTCTCCTTCTCCATCTTTCCATCATTTCCCATACAGAATATAGCCCGGCTTTTCTTTTACTTCTACGATACCCCCACGTCCTCCTACCCCTACTCCAGCTAAGTATTCAGGGGTCTCTTCTCTGCATTATGAAAAACACTCTGAATGGTGCCCTCAATGCTCAGTTATGATTTTGATAAAGGGAAGGAGGAAGCCTTTCTCAAGAAATAGCTTGCAAGGTAACAGTTTACATCATTCTCGTTTTGAATTACATAATATTAATACTGAATATTATCTTAGTCTTTATCCCGGCACATCTATGAAAATTTACACTTAAATAAATACCTAGGGCAGAAGAAGCAAAGGTTGTTGACTTAATAAAGCAAAAAAGAAAATATTTTATAACTTTATCTCCATTATAAAGTTATTTAAAAAAAGAGTCTGCCTAAAATATACCTCGATAAAAGAGGGAGACACCAGGAAAAGGAGAAAAAGGGTTAAACAGACACTTGGAAGCTAAAATATAAGGAAGGAAATTCAGAAAAACCAATGCAAAATACAGAGAAGGTTTGGAAGATAAAAATGAAAATGTCCTGTATATTTTTATTTGTAATATTTACTGTTTCTCTACACATTCGAGTTGCCTCAAGGAGAACTAGTTATGGAACACACAATCTTCCTGCCATGGGCATTAAACTTTCAGGAGAGCAAGATAAATAATCAAGACACCAAGTCCGTAGTTATTTCTCTACTGTCTTGTTTCAGAAAGGATTTCAGGCAACTAACAGGGATAACTCTCAACACTACAGGAAAAATGATTAGGGAGCTTCAAAAAAAGAATGATTCTTCTTTAAAAAGGCACTTAAAGATGTAAACTTTCTCCTTCACACAGACAAAACAGAATTTGAAGAGAAAGAAATGTTGGAAATGATATAGCTTAGTGAGGAAGATAAACCGGGGTGTGGAAGGAAATGATGGCTCAAAGGAGCCATGGTGAGAGTGTGGGGGGGGGGAAGAGACCTGGGTGGCTTGAAGCTTTAGGAAGATGACTCTGGGGCCTTTAGGAGAAAGATGGAATCCGAGAAGCCAGCAGCCATCCTGATCCAGGTTATATACATGAGAGAAGGATTACAAAAATACAGTAAGAAAACTTGGCTGCTGATTGGATGTAGGGATTGAAGAAGATGGTCGGAGTCCATGATGACTATGAGGCTTGAAGACAAGTCAACCAGAGGAATGATAAAAACATTACAAGAAGTGGCCCACTTTCAGCCTTGCTCTTAAAACAGAATGACAGCAATTTATTTTCCGCATATGTGTTTTCTGTTGTAGCAATATAAGTAGACCAAAAAGTAAAGAAGGAAAATTTTAAAAATTCAAAAATTTGTGCTGAATAAGTATATTTAATGGCAGTAAGAAGTCCAAAGTATATGTTTTCAACAAGTATTCTGATTTAGAACATACGTCTATCTTATCTTCAAAGGGTGAACAAAAACAAAAAACAAAACACTTAACCAAAAGTATCTGAATTTACACATGTCATCTCAATTGAATTCATATATGTTGTGGATCACTTTATTTTTGCCTTTTTATATAAGAAGTACTTTTTGCTTCAGTGGTAGTTGAGTTGCATTCTGACCCCCAGTTAAGTTTTTTATGAAGTTTCTTATTTTGGCAAAACAATATAAAGCTCTATATAAATTACTATCCAACATGGTATCAGATTAAGACATTTGGAAAATCAATGTTTGATTAACAGTTCTCATATGGAACTGTTAATCAGTTAATCTCATATGGAACTTTAATCTCATATGGAACTGTTAATCTCATGTGGAACTTTACTCATACCACTGCTCAGACATGTGAAAAAAACTCACAGCTTCTTTATTTTCTTTATCCAACCTAATCTTTTCCATCTATTTTTTGTTGAGATATAATTCACATACCATATCCCTTTAAAGTGTACAACTGAGTGCTTTTTAGTATATTCACAGAGTTGTACAACCATCACCACTAATTCCTGAACATTATTGTCACTCCAGAAAGAAATGTCACACCCCTTAGCAGTCGCCTCCCACTCTCCATTCCCCTCAGGCCCCGGCAAACGCTAATCCACTTTCTGTCTCTCTGCATACGCCTATTTTAGATATTTCATTCCAACTGAATCATATAGTGTTTAATCAACCAAACCGCCCCTATGAATTCCAATCCCAATGAGTGGCAGTAAAAATTTACTTTAGCTCAAATTTCGCAATCAATAGTATCTCAGATGTCTCTAGTTTAAGACAATTTAATTTTGGTAAAGACTGAGGAAGCTTCCGGTACACTGGCTAACAGATTTTTTTCCTCCCCTTCCTTTCTCCCTCCTTCCCAAGTTGATCTGGGCACAGGGAAACTTGATGAGTCCTCCTAGCAATGGTGGGAGGGTGGGCTGCCCTCCTGGGCTGGCCTCTACAGGGCCGTGGCCTGACAATGCTGGGCTCTGGATCAGTGCCCCTCAGGACAACTGGTCCCAACAGGACTTTTGGCAGATGATGGCTTCTCTTGCTGCTGACACCTGAGTCCTACACCGCCTCTTGCCAATCCAGACCACTGCCCATGACAGCCTCCTCTTGCCAAACTCCGGGCTTCTGCCAGCTCACAGTCCTCTCAGCACCTCTGCGTCCACTCTGAGGGTGAACCTGGGCCTTTTTCCCCCCACTGTACACCCTGCACCTGTCATAGAATGCTAGCATATAGTCAACATTCAACAATACTTTTCGAATGGGTGAATAAATCCTTCAAAATTCAGCCAAAATATCTCCTCTGTAAACCCTTCCTCAGTACACCAACCTTTCCCCACCCCCAACCGATTGCTCTATGCTCTCATAACAAGTGAATCTTGCTGCCAGTCGAGCATTTATAAGCTACATTATAACCCACTGTACACATGTCATCTCTCATACGTGGTAAATCCCAGCTCTCCCTCACTGTCCAGGTGAGGAGCTTCTCAAGGCCTCCCTCAGACCCCCACCACGTGAACAATATTACTCATCAATCAATTGGTAAATATTAATTAATCAGCATTAATCAGCATGCATTCACTAACTAGTAAACATTAGAAGTCATTTAAGCTTTGTTATTTCTAATTAGCTATATTTCTTTTTTAAAATAATAACATGTAAATTTTACCAATAATGTAACACAAGTGAGTATAAAAAGGAAGCAAAGTCTCCATTTCCCCCCACTTTTAAGTAGGCTCCTGTTTATAGAAATTTAGCTATTTTGAGCATTTTGCTCTTCAAATTTGTTTCATTTTTTAATTTTTTTCCTCAAGTTTGTCTTTATTTTTATTTTTTATTTGTTTTTTTGAGAGAGAAAGAGCGCATGCGCGCACATGCAAGCGCATGCATAAGAAGGGGGGAGAAAGGAGAGAGAGAGAGAGAGAATCTTAAGCAGGCTCTGCATTCAACATGGAGCCCAACTCGGGGCTTGATCTCACAACCATGAGATCATGACCCGAGCAAAAATCGAATTGGTGGCTTGACCCACTGAGCCACCCAGGCACCCCTCAAGTTTGTTTTTAAATAAGTGGGTATCGTGCGATCACCTGAGTTAGTAAAAGAGAAAATCTACACTAGAAGTTTCTAGTAAATGGCAGAGCTGTGGTCTGACTCCAGGCAACTTGGTTCATTCAGAACCAGTGCTTACAACCTTCTGCAGAAGGAATTAAAGGCAGAGAGAATCACGTTTGTAGAATCACCTGTAGAAAGATGGATAGATGGCTAAAGGCTTGTGGGCAGGCAGTCTGAATTTCACCCTGAAAGCAAGGACAAGCCCTGCTTCCTCAGTTTTCCGGGAATATATAGGTATCTCAGCTCTTCAATGGGATTGAAATCTCTCCAACAGGAACTTAAATTTTTCTCCACTGATGACAGGTTGATGCCCTGACGCCATGAACTTATGGATTGTTTCTGACACAGTTTGGACACCAGATTAAATAAATCCAAGCACTTTTGAGTTAAAACAGAAAATGTGGAGTAGTGGTACTCAACTGAAAAGTTCAGATTTTATACTGTGTATTGAAAAGAAAAAAAAAAATTAACCTTAAACCTTTGCCATTCTTTTCACATTGAAGTTCCACGTGTTTCTTTCAAAGTCATTTCCGGATTCTACACATATAATGCTCCCTTAGGGGAAGTGGAGCGGAAAGGAAGGGAGGCAAGCCAGGCATTCTCCCTACTAAGTCAGTGAGAAAGCTTTCTCAGGGCAGTCTCCCCAGAGCCAGGAGAGCTGCCGATCAGCTGTTGAGAGATGGGGAACGAAGTCCGAGACTTTGAGAACCACTGGCATCCCGATAGAGACAATATCATGCAGCGATTGTGAGCACTGGTTCTGAACCGAGCTTTCTGGATTCTGACCCAAGTTCCACCACTTACAGCATATTTTGGACAAGGTATTTATGCCCTCTTTCCTTATAAGTTGAGATTGTAATAGTACCTCCCTGCGGGGGGTGTGCCGAGGACGAAATGAGTTGATCCAGTGTAGAGAACATTAGAAGAGTGCCCCGTCATCCTCGGCATCAGCCATTGCTAACTCTAACCTCTCAATGTTATCCCTGAGTAAAGACTAAATGCCCATCCTATTTTCACTAGACCTCCTTTCCAATAAGCATTTGTCACGGCCCTCTATTTCATCTCGGGCAACTGTTTCTTTTATGCTGGAACTATGAAATTAAGGACTCCAATACCCACTTTTATATTAGTGTTAGACAGAAAGACGCCTTTGTCTTCGCTTTGCATAATTCTTTTCTAATTTCCAGCACAACCAACATCATCCTGCTCTAGGGCAACACCACCAGAATGGAGTAAATCCCCCCCCCCAAAGAGTCAAGAAAGGTGAACATGAATCCAGGTACTCCTGGCTTCCCATTGTTGGTTTGTGATATGTCCAGCCTCTGACCCAAAGCTAAAAGAATCCTGTTCTGAAAATGGATACAAGTCCTACTGAGATTTGGCTCCTGCTAAGCAAAACCTTCTTTGAGAAAGAAAAGACTATGTCATTTTATAATCTTCTCAAGTTATACAACGCTGATTTCTGGAAATGAGTTTGTCATTGAAAGCGTGAAGCAAACACCTTTTTAAATTATTTTAAGCAATCTGTGGATGCATGATGCCAGCCAACCCTCTCAAAGACATCATTGTGAGGGCTTGTGCTCAGAGGCTGCTAATTGCTGGCCTCCTTCCATCCTCTTCCTGCAAACACACCATATTTGTCTCTCAGCTGTCACTATTTGTCAGGAGCCTATAAACAGAGAAGATTCTTTCTTAGCAACCACTGTGAACAAGTAGAACCCTGCCTGCCCCTCCTCCCTCAGAAAAACCAGCCTGAAATGAAGGAAGAAAGCAAAATGAACCTTCCAAAGTGACTCGTGAAAGTCAGAATGACAAACCAACATGGATAGTTTCCAAACTGCTGGCTGTCTTTGGCTTGGGGGAGAAAAAAGAACTATGGAGAAGCTTTCAGAAGCCAGCAGCCAGCAGATTAAAAGGCGACTAGAAATGATCTCACCACCATTTGCAGACGTCTGGTCACACGGATATCTGCAAGATAACCAAGAATAATCCAGTTACGTTGCTCGATTTTATTTCCTCAGAGAATGCTGTGGGCTTCAACTTGCTATTTTTAGTCTTTGGTGTCAGACGCCATGGGAAGCCATCACCAAGGCAGCTCAAGCATGACATGTTCATCCAGAACAGGTAAAAGTTCTGGAAACTAACATCAACAACCACAAAAATCAGCTGGAGATCAAAGCATTCGAGAGAGTCTGGAAAGGAGGGGCAGTGGGAAGCTGTGGGACAGTGGGACAGCTGCAGCAGCCTCTGATGGCTGTTTGGGTTCGGACAACTACAGAAAATCGTATTGTTAAAGAAAGCATGAACCTTGACCTTAAAAACGAATACTGCAGAGAATCTGTGGGAGCACCCTGGCCATTTAAGCTTTCAGGAAGTTTAAAATGTTTCTGGAGTTAAATCAGTTCACTCTCGCTAGCCTGAGAACAGCCAGTTTGGAAAACAGGACTTGTAGGCATGGAAACAGCAGGCATCTTGGTAATGAAACTCATTTCAGGGTTTACTGGAGAAAAACTGTGGAGGATCCTCAAGAGGGAAGGACAGATTTGGTCCAGTTCTGTGAGGCTGGATAGTATGAAATCTACACAGAGGATAACTAAAATAAGCTTCAGTAATTAAGTGGAAAGAATTAAACTTTTGTAAGCCAT
>CM052899.1:12972486-13004759 GCA_028534135.1 Potos flavus | reverse complement strand
CCCCAAACTTTTCCGGTCACTAAAAAACAAAAATTCTCCAGGATTATTTGTAATACACATAATTGTACACATATGCAACTACTAATTTACATGAAGTTACGCTTTAAGAAAATGCATATATACTGACAATGCCAAATGTTGAAAGGACATGGAGCAACTAGAACTTTCATACACTTCTGGTAGAAATGCAAAATAGTACAACCGCTTGGAAAAAACCATTTGACAGTCTCTTAAAAGGTTAAATATACACCTTCCATAGGATCCAGTCAATCTAAACCTAGGTATTCACCTAAAAAGAGTGAAAATGTAAGTTCACACAAAGAGTTATACAGAAATGTTCACAGCAGTTTGGTTTATAATAACCTAAAACTGTAATAACCCAAATATTCATCAACAGATATGGATAAACAATCTGTGGAATATCCATAAGATCGACTACTGCTTAGCATGAAAAATAAAAAGTTAGGCGGGGAGTTTGAGTAGACAACTGTTGGTGACTCCATCACAGTGTATGTGCTAAAAGGCAAACAGCGCTACATGGTAATGGAAAGAGATGTGTCACCAAGAAGTATAGGTTTGGGACCCAGGAGTTTTGTTATGGGATGTTCTTGGCTGAACATGAGCATAAGGGACCCCCAGGAGTAGAAAGTCCATTCATTGCCCTTGGTGACCCACAATGAGGCAGAGATGCTGGTGACCAGGGAGACCTGAAGGCGCGAAGCCAGGCTTACAGGGTCAGAAGTGCTCACATCTGACTCTGAGGCTCCATCTTCCCAGAAACCCTATGGGCCTACCTGATGTGCCAATATGTACCCTAAGTACCACTATCCCACAGGAGGAAAACAGAAGCAGATGTGCTCTCATCATGCATATCTGGACTGCCTGGGCTGAAAGGAAGAGACCACGAAAGAGCAAATTGGGCAGATTGGTCCTATTGTGTTGAGAGTCAGTGTCTGAGGGAAAGACCCAAACCCATTGCAACATCAATAACACTGGAAAACTTGGAGTCTATCCTGCTCCACATTCGCCCAAATGCCAGAGGGCTGCTGGCATTTCCATCTAGTTGACTCCTTCCTGCAGCACACTAATGGCAACAGGGAAGAAGGGTCCCAAGGAGACCCGAACCAGGGAACAGAGCCACAGTCATTTCCATGCTTAGCATCACTACTGACTTCCCAAGGAATCTTATCTAAGTGAAAAGTCACATATATCAATTAATTTTTAATATTGCATACTTGGGAGTTTATCACTTTATTCTTGACTTAATCACAAGTACAGTCTGTGCTTAGCTGGCCAACTAGGGGAAAAAAGGAATGTATGTACTTTCCAGTTTGGAAAGGAATGTGTACTTCGTGCACTTTAGTCTTATTTATCATGTTTGCTCAGTTTTAAGCTTTTTGAACCATAAGAGGGTTTAAATAAAGTAAAAAGGAAATTGGATTCCATCATTCAATACACTAAAACACAACCAAAATTAGATGTCATAAGGTTATAGCATTTCATCACTTGTAAGTAGTATTGTCTGTGTGGGCCTCTTCTGAGAAAATATGTATATAATGCTTAATTTCCTACAAAGAAACTCATCTTCTGGCTTCCCACAAATTGAAAAATTACATAGTGAGTGAGGACAAAGAGAAAACTATTGTACTCTCATTAACTAATGCTAAGGTGAAATTTATTATAGAAAAATATTCTTCCATCTAATACTAGTCAGAAAATTAACTGATTTTGAAACTTTCTCTTTTTCTTAAAGAAAGAAGTCTGACTTTAGAGTAACTATAGTTTTTAGGCCATGTAATCACACTTTTACTCAAATCGAAATTCAATACTAATATACTTATACTTATCAGGAATAACTAAAAGAAAATGTCTGAAGAATATTTTTTTTCTTTTTCACTAGAAATTCTTCATTTCTCAGATCAGAAAAGATAGTTTTTCTCATGTTTTCCTCTTAATGTGTGCTAAATAGAGTTTTTTGATTCATTCAAGGAATTACAGCATTTAGCAATGAGGGAGATAGGAATTGGGCAAAGAGGCCGGGAAGCTAGAATAGAGCTCAAGAACTGGAAGATTCAGGTGCCTGGGTGTGTCAGGCAGAAATCTAAGATGGTTCCCAAGATTAACACCACTGGTGTACGCACCCTGTATAACCCCTCTCCTTGAATGTGGAGAGACTGTGAGTATGGTAGGGTAGTCCCTCCTTGATTACATTGCTCTAGAAGACACCACAGTAGAAAAGTGGAATGAAATCCTCTCTGTTGGCCTTGAGCAGAGGACCAAGTTAAGCCATGCCTAGACTTCTGACCACATAAATTGTGAAATAATAAATTTGTTTGTCTTAAGCCACTAAGTTTGTGGTCATTGTTATTCAGCAATAGAAAAGTAATATACACTGGGTTACCTTCTTGCCCCTCAGGGAAAAAAGGTGACAATTCCCACCATTCTGGTAATAAACAGCCCACATCTTTCCTTCTCTGCCTTTTGGCTCCTCATGGCTCCCTCATGGTATCTTCAGGAGTCTCCCACTTCATGTCTATGTGTTGCTTCTATTTATGTTCCCACCAATAGGCGAATGCCTCTTTCTGTCTCATAGAAGCTCGGCAGACAAATAGATGTCCTTATAAGCAACTTAACTTAGTGAAGTACCATCATAATGTCAACAAATCCTCACAACAAGGATGAGTGCCATTATTATTCTTAGTTTTGTAATAAATCGAGGAGTTAGGTGACTTGAATGGGGAAGCCAACCTCAAACCTAAGACATCCTGCATTATGTCTTTTGCTTTTTCTCTTCTTCACTGCTGCTAGCTTGAAACAACAGGAGGTTCTTGTGAATGCCACACAGGTAGTGAAAACTCTACCCTGGAGAGCATTGATAAAATACATTCGATTCTTTCCTCTTGAGACAAACCAAGGACAAACCACTCTGAAGCCATCACCAGCTTCTCTAATTATGTTGCTCTTGTTTCCTCCAAGTAAAACCTGAATCTGAAAGGCCTGAGTGCAAACATGCTGGCTCTATGACCTTGGGCAGATTAGTTACCTCTACGAGCTTCAGTTTTCAGCTACAAAATGGAGCTATAGCAGTAAGCTATAACTTACTCCTAGGGTTGCCAGATAGAAGCTCACAAAATGGTACTTGTGGTGGTGGTGGCAGTAGTTATTCACCAAGGGGCAACTACCATGTCTTATAACTCTATAGCTTGACATTTGAACAACCGCTAAGTAGGACTCAGACGAATATGCTACTTAATTACCTCACAGACTAATTTGAATGGATGTCCATACTAGTGGAGGAGTCTGCACACAAAAAAGAATTGGCTCTTTTTTCTTACAGGAACTAATTTCTGAAGAATTTAAAAGCATTCAGCAGTCTCTGCAGGAGTATACTAGGAATGGATTTATTCAAGACATATGGCAATCCTGCTTTTTGGAGCTCTCTGAATGGGCCAGATCATATTGCCAGAAGATTCCACATCATATGTAAACTACATAGACTCAACCTGTAGAAAAAAGGTTAGGACAAGAGCATGGACTGCGGGGTTCATATACTCAGGGCTTCCCTGAGTTAGAATTTACCTTATTGTGTCCTGGTCTCCTCATAAGTAAAACGAGGATATTAATGATGTTTTGTGGTGTTATGGAGAGTACTAAATGAGTTCATATACATCCATAGTGCTTAGAACAGTGTCTGGAATGTGATATGCACTCAGTAAATTCTGAAGTCTGTATATTCAACCACAGTTATTGAGTTCCTACTATATACCAGGCACTATGCTGAGCATTGTGAATATGAATGATGAGAATGGAGGAAGAAAAAGATGAATGTTTATTGAGTCTTTATGAACAAATCACTCTGACAGATGTTTTATATATGTTATCTTAGTTTTTTTAACTAGTAACCTTATTAGGTAGATATTATTTGCCCTATTTTATAAATGAAGAACATGGGTAAAGAGAGATTAACCATCTTTCTAAAGGTTCACAGAGCTACTAAGTGGTAAAGCAGGGATTCAAAGCCAAGACTAGGCTCAATCTTGCTTTTGCTATAAATAAGACACAATCTCTGTCCTTAAGGAATGAACAACTTATAGAGGAAATCGGCATGTAAATGACGAAATATGTAAGTATCAAAGTTGAGTTATGTACAAAGCGGAGGTATTTACCTACAAGAGTAATTCCTCAGAGTACAAGAGAAGTAACATGTGAAGGATGAATAAGATTTCTCCAGGAGAATAAGGGCATCCAGGGGGTGGAAGAGGATGGGAGGGAAATAGTCATAGATTCAGAAGCACAAAAAAATGCCTGAGGTATTACCGGACCAGCAAAGAAAGTGACCAAGAATATTGTCCCATGAAAGGGAACTTGGGTGGGAGTCCAGCCATCTTCCCACATAGCGTGGTGCTCCTTACAAGGACTCCAACGTCAGCAAGCAGCTCTCGTGGTAAGCACCAAGCTGCTCTGCATCACTGCCTTTTTTCCAGCAGCCCAAACCTAGGTCTACTGCACACCCAAGCTTCGTTCCATCTTTAAAGTACTTCTGCTTCCCTCCTTTTTCCTTGGTGTCCATTGCAGTATTTGTTACTGCACTGACGCTCTTCTCATTGTGTCTGGATTGTTCCACAAGAGCTTCTTACAGCCTGCTCCATCAGTTTCATCTGCTTCAGATTTTTTCCATCAGTTCCACCTGCTTAAGAACATACATTTTCCCAAGGTTTTTTTTAGCCTTGCCTCCATTCCAGGCAAAATGAATCCTTCTGCTTTGTTACCAGGCTACTTTCTACACACTTCTTTAGAACCATTATGTTGTATGGCTGTTCATGTGCTTCTTTTCCCTAATGTGAATTCCTTTAGGCATCAGTCTTGTCCAATATCTAGCCCAGTGCCAAACACATAAACGTTTGATAAATAAATGAATAAGCAAATGAGGGAATGACAACCCGAAGGCCCTTGCTAGATGTTTAAGAGCCTCCATCAGATGGATCCATCCAACCTAGCCAATGTTTCCTTCCAACAACATTAACAAAAACACTTAAGGCCGATCTTATCTTTACTCAGTCTTTCCTCTACTACTACAACCATTATCCAAGATTCTCACTGCCTCTTCCTTTACCTGCAATCCATACAAGATCCTTTTTTCTACCTACATAGTTTTGCTAATGTTTACCAGCCAACAAAGCTAAATCCTCTCTTCTCTGCCAACTAAGATGAAACATTTCCTTCATTTTGTGCAGAACATTCAAGTATCCTTCCCTGACTATTTCTCATCCTTGCAATTTTTTTTTCAGAATTATCTTTAACTTTTGAAACTGCTAACCCTCATTTTACCTGTGTATTCCCCACAGGTTATTTTATACAAGCACATCTTGTCTTCTCAAGGTCAGGGAATGTCATTTCTTGTTTCATTTTTATCTGCCATTATGCAATGCTAGACACACAGAAGTTTATTAAACAAATAAGCAAGAAGCTGGTAGATTCATAATGGCTACTTAAGGGCTAATCCAATACAACATTATCCAGAATGTTTTAGTAGTTACACTAAATTACTATTTCTACGACACAGGGACAGGGAATTTTATGAGGGACCAGGCTAATATATCCTCTGGTAAGAGAACTGAGACATAACTGACCTTTACCAGGTATAAGGATTTTCAGGGGATATGATGCGACATACCTAGATCCAAAGCTGTGCAATTGTTCCATGATTGGATTTTGCTGGCTTGAGAGCTCCAAGTTTGATCCTCTGGCACACAGGCTCCGAGTCTATAGGTTTCATCTGCACTCCTGGGCCCAGGTCACAAGGTACACGTATGGCAGCCTTTATTCTAATCCCTGCACTTTGGCAAATAGCCACACCGCTTCTATCTAAACTTTCTCATCTGGAGTGAGTAGATCCATCTTTGCCAGAACAGGCTTTAGCCCTAAACCAAATAGGGCAGCTGTTTGCCAAACTCGGAGATGATGTTTGATTGTAATGATCAACATGGAGCTGAGCCACTGAGGAGTAAATGACGGGATGGAAAATAATGATGCTCAATTTCCAGAGTCACCAGCCATCGTGGATTTTTAAAGGATCTATCCATTGGCTCCGGCCTGTAGGACTTCAATAAAACTCATCCTCGTTTACATTCTTTTTACATTTGTGGGAAGAATGTAAACGGAATGGTGACTTTTACAAAAGCTTTTCTTAATGCAAAATTAAGCTGGAAATCTTAAAATTAAGGGAATTAAAAAAAAATTTTAACATGACGAGAAGAAAGATGGAAAGAAAACAGAAAAGAAAGGAGTGCTTTATAATTCTCCTTTCTTGGTTATTCATTGGTTTCCTCTAAACAATTAACATTTCAACACATCAAAATTTAAGCAGAATATCTGGCCCAGACTAATGAAATCTCATTCCCAGGTCGCTCTAAACTGGGATAAAAAGAAGGTCACAATTAAAGGCTGAAGTCGACAATACTGACTCTGCCCTGACAATTCTATAGGCCCTCCAGCTTCCCTTGAATTCCCCAATTCTCCTCTACCACCCCAGGAGTATCTCACATGTGCTCCACCGTGCTTTCTTGCACAGTCCAGCTCCAACAACTGTTTACACCAAAAGTGGCAGCGTATGCCAATGAAACATGATGCAGTCAATCACCAGCACTCAGAGAAGCTGCCATTGCTTCTGCCTATGCCCACTGAAGTCACTGATCCCAAGAGAACAGTTCCCAAGGGAGTGGGCAATGGGACTACACCAGTATGCTCCCTCCCAGAGGCAATGTTATTGCTGCTAATGTCTACAATCTCCAGCAGCTAGCCATGCCAGCATTGAGGGTGCTACTGAGTAAGGAAGTGGCCCTCTTAAAATACCAGTTGCTGGCCCTAGGGTAACTAGCAGTATGTGTGCTTTAATCACATAGATATTTTCATGAAATCACTCCTCGCTTTAGGGCTTAGAAATACATTGATATGGCCAATCTGGAATGATAACTACTGGATATACTCCTCCACTTTTAAAGCAGTCCATGGACTCTTCCCTTAGGATCAATTTCTTCAAAAGGGGTTACTTCTGATTTAAATATCCAGTTAGTACCTGGTAGTCTCACAAGTCCTTCACTCGTGCCCACATAATCTTGAATTCCAAGGCATGCCTGCTGCAAATATGTGCTTTCTTTTATTGAGAGTATTTACTTCAAACACAGTGAGAACTGGTCTTATCTTTATTCGTGCCAAGTGGTAAAGAAACCTAGAAATTCAATACTTGAATGCAAAAAGCATAGGCTATCCACTCTATTTGAGTGACTTGATTGCTTTCTTTTTCTTTGTTTTCTTTGTTTGTGTCCCTAGAAGTAACCCCATGATCTTCTTTAAATAAATTAAAACCTCTGTCCTAATCCTAAGAGACAGCCCATTAAAAACATAATAGAAGATGGTAAGAAACCTAACATCAATAAAAGAAGTTCCCCTGTTCCTGATAATTCATTTAAAACTGCAGTAATCAAATAAACTTGAATTTCCTAATTTATGTTATTTATAACAACATAAATATCTTAAGACTCTCTAGACACTTCTGTAATAAAGACAGCTTTTCTAATTTGAGGGCCTCAGCAAAAGACTCATAAGAAGACCTACCACTGAGGACTCTAAATGTCCTGGTAGACACTTCTCTGGCCAATACATCACAGCTGGATGACCAGGCAATATTAAAGCTCCTAGAAGGACTAATTCTGTGTCTTCTATTTTAAATTGCTTTTGTAAAATAAAATTGGACATGCTTGCAATTCTAGGAATGCCTGCTAGGCCTCCTACCAACCTCTTGAGTCAATCACCATCTCATCCACCTTCAAAAAATATTTAGCTGAAAAGATATCTTCCTTCCAGGGAGGCCCTGTGTTATTCAAAGGACATTGTAAGTTGGGCAGGGGGCTAAATTTAACCCATGAGTGAAAGAGACAATAGAGCATTTTCCTAAGATAAAGGAGCATATCTCCACTAAATAGATTCACACATGGCACATGAATGGCAGGCAGTCTTTATAGTCATTTCTCTGTGACACCCATAGATACAAATTTTTCTTTTTAATCTTGGCTTCTTTTAAATATCATGCTGCCAGATAAATGTACAATTTATTATTTATGTTTTACTTGCCAATTAGCATAGCGTTCAAACTATTTTGCTTATATTTTTAGGCAGCACACTATCTTAAGAAATACGTAACTAACATTTTTCAAGATATCTGAGACATCTCAAAATAGGTTTTAAATCATTTCACAGTTTAATTTTCAGGAAGTTTGTAATCTGTAGCAGGTCAATTTTCCACCTGAAGAATGGAAATTTTAAAAATGCAAATCAAAGAATTCAACTGCCATATTAAGAAGCAGGCTTCAACTCATTTCATGCCCTCAGACCACAGCAATGAAACGAGCCAAACACCAAAAGGATGCAGGTCCCTAGTTATAGGGAAACTAGATGAGAACACACAACAGCAAAACCTATAACCATTGGTAGATAACTGCCCAAAGTCCATAACTTCTTCTTTTTTTTTTTTTAAAGATTTTATTTATTTATTTGACAGAGAGAGATCACAAGTAGGCAGAGAGGCAGGCAGAGAGAGAGGGGAAAGCAGGCTCCCCGCCGAGCAGAGAGCCCGATGTGGGGCTCGATCCCAGGACCCTGAGATCATGACCTGAGCCGAAGGCAGAGGCTTTAACCCACTGAGCCACCCAGGCGCCCCCAAAGTCCATAACTTCTTGACAGGCATTCATTTTTGCATCTAAAGAAATGTATAATTTATATCTACCTTTTCCAATTTTCTGCAAAGAGAGATAACCTCAAGAACATTGCTACCTTTCACTATCCCAAGAATTGAAAACACACACCACCTTCCTGTCCCCAGATGATTTTCAGGCAATCAGCGCCAAGAAGATATCATTCCATGACTGTAGGAATTCAGAAAACCTTCAGAGAAGAGTACAAATTCCAACTGAGTATCACAGTCATGAGTTTATCAAAACATGAAAGAACTCTAGTTGCCTCACTGGACATATTCTGTATGTTGAATAGTTATATGTGAATTATGGATCCAATCTCTTCCATGATTTAAGCTAACTTTTTTTCATTATGGTAAGAACACTTAATAGGAGACCAACCCTCTTCACAAAATTTTAAGCCTACATCAATGTTAAATTAAATGTTGAATAGCAGATCCCTAGAACTTATTCATCTTGTAAAACTAAAATTTTATATCCATTGAAGAACAGTACCTCATTTCCTCCTCCCCACAGCCCCTGGCAATGACCATTATACTCTGTTTCTATAGTTTGATTATTTTCAATACCTCATATAAATGGAATTATGCAGTATTTGTCCTTCCATGACTGGTTTAGTTCACTTAGCATCTTGTCCTCCAGGTTCATCCAAGTTGTCACATATGGCAGGATTTCCTTCTTTTTAAAGGCTGAATAATGTTTTGTTGCTGGAAATATACCACATTTTCTTTAGCCATTCAGCTGTCAATGGATATTTAGATTGTTTCCATAACGAGGCTATTGCAAATAACATTGCAGTGAACATGGAAGTGCATGTACCTCTTTGAGATCCTGATTTCAATTATTTTAGACATATATTCAGAAGGCAGATTGTTGGATCATATAGTAGTTCTATTTTTAATTTTTGGAAGAACTACCATACTACTTTCCATAGAGGCTGCACCATCTTACCTTCTCACCAATAGTTCACAACAGTTACAGTTTCTCCAAATTTTTTTCAACATTCATCTTTTTTTTATGATGTCAACTATTTGATAGTGAGTCAACTTTTGATAGCAAGGAAGATTTGGAGACTTTCTTATATTCTCTGACTCTCTTATAAAGAAAGGTGAAGTAGGAACATTAACTTTTCTGCTAAAGCCGTGTATTCAACAAACATTTATTAGCACCTACTATGGGTCAAACATTGTATCAGACATGGGAAATGGAAAGCAATTAAGATGAGCCTCACCTTTAAGAAGCTTAATGTCTTTAGAAACCCTACATTGCAATAGTATGAAATACAATGTGTATTTGGAATGCAGTGGCATTGTCTCTCCCAGAAAGGACACTCCATAAGTGATTGCACTAATGCCATGAACTGAACTGTGGTCCACCCCCCCCCGCCCCGCCCCATATTTATATATTGAAGTGCTAACCCCTAATGTGACTGTATTTGAGATAAGGAAGTAATTAAGGTTAAATGAGGTCATAAAGGTGGGTCCCTGATCTGATAGGATTAGTGTCCTTATAAGTGAATACATCAGAAAGCCCATTCACTCTCCAAGGCAACTGAGGAAAGGCCACTTGAGCACATGGAAGGAAGGCAGCTATCTGCAACCCAAGGGGATAGCACCAGACATTGACCCTGCTGCAACACTGATTTTAGATTTCCCAGTCTCCAGGATTGTGAGAAAATAAATTTCTGTTGTTTAAGAACACCTACTCTGTGGTATTATGTTATCTAAAATCATTCTGTTATGGTAGCCCAAACTAATACACATGGCATAACACTTTAACCATTTTCAAGTATACGATTCAGTGGCATTGAGTGCATTTACCATGTTGTACAACAATTACCACTGTCTAGTTTCAGGATCTTTTCATGACCCCAAAAGGAAATCTCATTAAATAGTCTCTCCCCATTTCCCATACCCTAAGCCCCTAGCAACAACTAATCTGCTTGCTGTCTCTGTGGATTTGCCTATTCTGGACTTTCATACAATAGTCATACAATATGTGACCTTTTGTAGTCTGGCTTTCTTTACTCAACATATTTTCAAGGTTCGTCTATATTGTAGCATTTATCAGTACTGTCTTCCTTTTTAATACTGAACAATATTCCATTGTATGGATATACCATATTTTGTTTATTCATGCATTAGTTGGTGGACATCTGGGTTGTTTTTATCTTTTGGCTATTTAAATAGTGCTGCTATGAATATTCATGTACAAGTTTTTGTTTGAACACCAATTTTCAGTTATTTGGGGTATATTTAGGAGTGAAATTGCTGGATCATATGGTAACTCTGTGGAGTAACTTACTGAGGAACTATCAAGCTGTTTTCCATGGTGGCTGCACCATTTTATGTTCCCACCAGCAGTGTATGAGGTTTCCAATTTTTCTACATCGAGCCAACACTTGTTATTTTAGAATAATCTTTTTAAAATATGAACCTGATCATATCACTCCTCTGTTTAAAATAAAAACTAGGGGTGCCTGGGTGGCTCAGATGGTTAAGTGTCTGCCTTCGGCTCAGGTCATGATCTCCAGGTCCTGGGATCAAGGCCTGCATCAGGTTCCCAGCTCAGTGGGGAGTCTGCTTCTCCCTCTGCCTCTGCCTGTCCCTCTGCTTGTGCTCTCTCTCCTCCCTCAAATGACTAAATAAAAATTTTTTTAAAAATTTTTAAATAAATTAAATAAAATAAAAACTAGACTCTCCATCATGGCCTACAAGGTCCAACACTGTTTTGTGTCTGCCTGCCCCTTCACCCTCATGTCTTACAACTCTCTCCCTCAACCTCTGAACTATAGCGACATTGGGCTTCTTACTATCCCTTGAAAATGCCCAGGGCATTCTCAACTCGGGGCCTTTACACATGCTGTCCCCAGACCTGACGACTGTTCCTGCCCAGCAGAGATCTTTTTTCAAATAGCCCTCCTCAGGAGAGCATTCCCAGAGAACCCCATATAAAGAAGTCCCACACATTCATATATACCTTCTAGTACTTCCTATTTCATTACTTTGATTCATTGCCTTCATAACCTCCAAACCCATCTGCATATCATTGTTTGCTTTACACTGTCTTCTCCAAGGAGAATGTGAGTTTCATTAGAGCAGGATCTTTGTCTGTCATGTTCATGTTCACTCCTGTGTCCCCAGTAAGTGTCATGGTGTCTGGTACAGAATAAATACTAAACAAACACTTGTTGAATAAATTATTTAGTACATGAATGAAGAGATGAATTCTAGGCCAAAGAAGCATCACTGTCAAAGACTGATCAACACTAAGCAGTTCAGTGAGTTCTGTTAGCCACAAGAAGCGCTACTTGGCTGGAGAAATGGTGTCTGGTCGGGAGTGTGAAAGTTGAGGCCAGATATCTGGTTTGAGGCAGAGTAGCTAGGCCCTGTGGGCTACGCTAAGGAGTTGATATTTATTCTGGAAGCTACTGGAGAGTCCTTGAAGAATTTTAAACAGCTAAATAAGGGACATGATTACTCTTAGATTTTAGAAAAGATCACTTCAGCAGCAGTCTGCAGAGTGAATTGGAGGTCATGAGGAGAGTTTGCTAGTCATTCCAGGAAGAATGTGAGGTGCCTGAACTAAAGGAACAGACCTAGGGACAAGGGTTTTGATACAAGAGCTAGTAATGTATTGAAGCGATCCGTGAGACTGGTTAGCAGTCATATATTAGGGGTGGTAGCTGAGAGCAGGAGTGGAAGACAATGCTCAGATTTGAGCTTCAAATAACTATCCGGTGATGGTGCTGCTCTTCATCAGAACAGAGGAGAGAGGAAGGGAAAGGAGCAAAAGATTTGAATTTTGGACAGATTGAGTTTGAGTTTCTCTGAGAGAAAGAGTTGAATAGACCCTTCAATAACTAGATCTCACGTCCAGAAGAAAAAAATAGTAGTAATCAGATATAAATTTGATTGAGGGAGGTAGGCCTTAATTTTAAGCAGAGAAAGCTATAGGTTTTAATGAAAATACTTATTGAGATTCCAAAACATTGCATGAGCCTAGGAACCACTGACATTTAAGAGGCAGTTATAAAAGGGGCCTTTTGAAAGAACTAAGGAGCATCCAGTGATACATGACAGAGAAAATCCAGAACATTGTGGTATGACAGGATCCAAGGGATGAATGATTTTAACAAAAATCTAGGCCCAGAAATTTCACTGAGTTTGATTTTAATTTGTACCATGAACATCCAAGTGTATGTCTTAAACTTAGTGATTTCATTATTCTAGGGGAACAGCAAGTTTATTATCCTCACAGATGGCTTTCCTGTAGATGGCTTTCCCTCCATTATCACCATTATCACTTGGGTCAGGACTTAGAACCTATAATATTCATTTCCTTCCTGGTGTCACCAGAAAACTGGGGAAAATAGGACAGAAGTACTAATTTTCCTCCACTCTACAATGTGTCTCCCACATAAAGGAGACTGAGCCCATTATTTTAGATCAGGATAATATTTTCCACATAATTTAAATATGCACTATCTAAATTATTCATTTGTTATTTATCCCCATTTTTCATCATAAGTGAAAGAATTAAAAAAAAAAACAGACACCATTAAGATGACTATTTACGAGACCCAGTTCTCTCTTGACTTAATTGATATGTCGAGTACAGAACACACACGTTTTATTTGTTAGCAGACCAGCCATGACTCCCAGTGGTGAAACAGGTGGAAATGCTCAAGGAGATAGCTAAGGCGCCTGTGATAGATTACATTCTAGCATTAATGCTTCACTTCAAACCTCCTGAGTGACTAAACCCAGGCCAGGCATTCAGCCATCCCAATCTAGAGCTCCCAGTACAATCCCCAGGGTTTCCACTGACTCCATTCTCATCTGAAATGTTTTTATAGTGATGATAAACTGACTCCAAGTAGAAAAGCCCCAAAACACATGTTCTCTGTTACTCAAGAATGGGCTCAGATGTGTTTTTATTGTAACTATGCATCCTGGCCCTTCTGATTGCTCTCTAGTATCATTAAACATGTGAAGGTACATCTACAGAGAAACTGAGGGCAGTTAACCCTATCAAGTAAAATACCATTCAACTGAAAATGAGGACTTTGATTTCCTGAGACACATTTAAGCAGGAATTTCTAGGATCCTAAAAGCAGCACTAACAGGCAGCAGTGAGTGAGACTGACTTCAGCTTTCTGGGGAGTCCATTTCCGCCATGTTTTGTGATGCTACCTAAGTCCCCATGGAAAACAAAATTTCAGTGTGAACAGAGCTCCTGGCCTCTCAATGACCTCAGACAGTCTACAGAGGTTGTCAGAAGCACTCTGGGGTCAATAAACCTTAGCAAATGTGCCTTAAAAGGCAACATGGAATAGCAGAAGAATCAGGAAGAGGCAGAAAAAGGTTGGAATCTCTAAGTTGGATTTAAGTTGGAATCTAGTTCTGCCACTTACTGGATGTACGATCTCAGGCAGATTTCTTATCCTTTCACAGAGTCGACAGCCTAGGATAATAATATCTATTTTGCAGGGTTGTTTTAAGAATTAGAAATAATTAGCATGTTAAATGTTCAGCACAGCACCTGACACATCATGGTAGCTCTTCTGATCAAGTTTACTTTCCCAGAATCAGAAACAGGTAATTAGTGCACGAAGAAAGATGCATCTTACTCAACCTGCCAGTGGCAGGAAGCAACATGCCCTCATTCAGCTTGAAGTCCACGCAGAAGGCAGTACAGTACGGATGAAAATGCCAACGTTAAGCTACTTCAATGGGAAAACATGTTAAGATCTCCCCTACTCTAACCAACACACTCTCTCTGTCTCCATATGTCTCCATGACTCTGCAGTTTGTAAATGCACTAGCACAAAAATGGCGGCCACCAGCAGTAACAGGGGTGGGTGCCCAGAAGAGGCCTTTATTTGATGCTCAGCCCACACTGCCTCGGTTCATGTTTCCAGAATACTAATGATTCCCTTGATTGTTATTAGTTAATTCAGTGCAAACAGTGGGAAAGCTCAGTGACATTTCAGAGGGGAATACCAAATGAACTTGAGCTGAACCATCACCTCGTCCCGAGGATGTGACGATGTGGGAATGAAACAATATAGCCTCCTGCCAACACTGAAGGCAGACACAAAGCATGGAATTCAGTGTGGTTAATTCTCCAGAAGAGATTTCACAAGGGCCTGAATCCTCCAAAGCATGAAAATCACACAGATTCCTACCAAAGAGGAAAATAGACAAGGCATGGAAGGGCTTGGGAGCACTGGCTGACTGCCCAGGCCCTTGGACGCGTTGCTTTGCACAGCCAAACCAGCAAGTACGTGCAAATACAGCAACAGCAAGGTGAAGCTGAGGGAGAGGAACCTGGAAACAATGGACATTATATAATGGCAATTGTCAAGGAAGGTGCTTCTGGGAAGACTACTTGGAGGAAAGAATTTAGAAGGAAGAGCTAGGTTCCTCAAACAATAGATCTCAAGACCAAAACCTGTTTCTACCTACCAATAACTACTGGTCACCTCCTCAGTGCCCAGCACTGGACGGCAGTTGCAGTAGATTCTAAATAAATATAGCCTGTGTCCTAGAGGAGCCTATTGTCTGGTTGGCAATGCAAAAATAGCTCCATGAGAACATCATCCTTGTGAGATTATGTGCTTCTCAAAGTTTAGATCCATGCCCTGTTGCTTTGTGTAATCCCAGCACCCACCACACTGCCAGGTGTTCAGTTAAATGGGAGAAGACCTGAGTTTAAAATTGTGATATATTGACTAGAAAGAAGAATTAAATAAAAACAAACTTTGATGTAGAGGCAGGTGGTCAAGCATGTCTTCCCAGAAAATGTGAAAAGGGAATGGGATGTGATAGAGAAAAGAGAACTTTCCAGAAAGGAAAAACAGCACATATAAAGATACAGTATTTAATTACTTTTTCTAAATGTGTGGTCCATAGACCACCAACAATGGATTTGACCCCAGAAACTGAATTCAAATATCTTGTTAGTGGAGCCCAGAATTTGCATTTCTAATAAGCACCTAGGCTCTTTTAATGCTCATCAAAATGCAGAACCACTGGCTAAGGTCATCTCAGATGTAAACAAAGACGTACTCTTCCCTTAAAGACAGGCAGAAAGGAAGAGAGGTAGGGAAGGAAGAGAGGAGAGAAGAAAGGAAGGAAGAAAAAGAAAGGAAAAACATTGAAATGTAGGAATCAAGATGGGAAGGGGAGTCAGAGTCCACTTGGCCAGGCTCTGCAGTGACAGCTGTGTGATGAGGAAACCAAATCTGAATACAACCACACACACACATCATAGGACAAAAGGCCCTCCAAGCCCTTCATTAGCAGAATTGGCCTCTACGCTAGGGATAAGAAAGTGCTGTTGTAGGTTCCCAACCAAGAAAGTGACAGTATTTCTTTTTTTTTTAGTATATATCTTACATGTTTGTTTTTACTTACGTGATTTAAATTCATAACATCCTTTATTTGTTACATTTTAACCCAGTTTCTCTTTTTATTGGTCCCATGTATAAAGGTGTTTCTCTCATTGTGGTTTTATTTTTTTTATTATGTTATGTTAGCCACCATACACTACAGTATTTCAATCTGGCAGTAGTTTGTGAAGAAGAGAGAATGGGAGAGATTTTTGGCAAGGAGGCAATCTCAGAACACTTACCACCATCAAGAGGTGAAGGTACTGAGTGCCTGAAACACTCAGGCAGCATTTAAATTGAAGACAACTAGATAATCGATTGGACTGCTCACACACCTCAGGTTATGAGAACGCCATCTACTCTCAGAAGAAAAGTGGTCTGCCCTCTTCAAGACTTAGACCTCCACCTCTTGTGTCAATCCCCCCAGTGGTGCTTCACCCGCATCCCTCTCCCTCAGTTCTTGCAAATCTTCCTCTGACTTCAGCAAACATCAATAAGCTTCCCACTTAAAAAAATAATAACAATAAAGTTCTTTCTCTTGGCCTGCATTCCCTCCACTGACACCCTAGCTCTCCCCTTTCCTTCCATCTACCAATTCCTTGAAAAGATAGTCTATGTTCATACCCTCCTCCTATTATTCTTCAAACCACACAGTCTAGTGCTCGCTTTGGCAGCACATATACAAACCACACAGTCTGCCTCTGTCTCACCATTTCTGACCCTCCTCTGAGACCCAGAAAGTCACAATTACCAGATCTAACAGCACTCACCATAGCTCCACCCTCCACTACCCTGTGATTGATATTTGCCTTCTCTCCTCGAATTTTTCTCATTTGTCTTCCGTGTCACCTTTAGATGGTTTCTTTAAATGTTTTATAAGAGGAAAACCATCTTCTTCTACTCCTGCCCTTGAACTGTTGCTGTTTCTGCTGTATCTCTAAGTTTAATCATTAATCATCTTAGTGTTGCTTCACGCACCTAATTTCCTTGGGTGATATCATCCCATATCAGCTAGTATTGCTGTGTAACAAATTATCCTAAAGTTTAGAGGCTTAAAACAACCATTGTATTATGGTGATCATAGAATCTGTGGTCAACAATTTGGAAAGTATACAAGTGAGGATGACTCCTCTGTGCTCCACAATGTCTATAGCCTGGGCTGGGAGGACTTGGAGGCTGGGTGACATAAAGCCTGGGGACTAGAAGGAGGAATCTTTTTTTAAAATCTTCTTTTAATTTGAGTATAGTTGACACACAATCTTACATTAGTTTCAGATGTACAACATAGTGTTTCAGCTTCTTTATACATTATGGTAGGCTCTCTACAAGTATAGCTACCATCTGTCCTAATTCATCATTTACAAAATCATTGACTATATTCCTCATGCCATGCCTTTTATTCCCCTGGCTTATTCATTCCATAACTAGAAGCTTGTATTTACCGCTTCCCTTCACCTATTTTGTCCTTCCTCCCTCCCTCTTGCCTTCCCTCCCTCCCTTCTGGAGGTCATCACTTTATTTTCTATATGCATAGGTCTGATTCTACTTTTTATTTGTTCATCTATTCATTTGGTTCTTTTAGATTCCACATAGGGAAATCATACAGTGTTTGTCTTACACAGTCTGACTTACTTCACTTAGCATGATATCTTTTATCCATTTATTTGTGACATCCATGTCACAAATGGCATGATCTCATTCTTTTTATGGCTGCATAATACTCCATTGCGTGCATATGCCTGTGTGGTATATGTGTATACATATATATCCACACACACAGTTTTTTTCTTATGCATTTGTCTATCAGTGGACACTTTGGTGACTTCTATATCTTGGCTATTGTAAATAACACGATAAACATAGGGGTGCATATATCTCTTCAAATCAGTGTTTTTGTTTTCTTTGGATAAATACCTAGTAGTGAAATTATTGGACTATATGATATATCTATTTTTTGTTTTTTGAGGAGCCTCCATAGTGTTTTCCACAGTGGCTGTACCAGTTTATGTTCCCAACAACAGGACACGAGGGTTCCTTTTTCTCTGCATCCTCGCCAGCACTTTATTTTCTTGTCTTTTTTTATTTTAGCCACTCTGACAGGTATAATGTGATATCTCGTTTTGGTTTTGATTTGAATTTCCCTAATGATTAGTCATGTTGAGCATCCTTTCATATGTCTGTTGGCCATCTGCTGTCTACTTTGGAAAAATGTCCATTCAGGTCTTCTGCTCATTTTTTAATCAAATTATTTGGGGGGGAGTTTCGTGTGTGTGTGTGTGTGTGTGTGTGTGTGTGTGCGTGTGTGTATTGAGTCGCATGTGCTATTTATATATTTGGGTTATTAACCCCTTATCAGATATATCATTTGCAAATATCTTCTCCTATTCAGTAGGTTGCCTTTTTGTTTTGTTGATGGTTTCCTTTGCTGTGCAGAAGCTTTTTGGCTTGATGTAGTCCCAATAGCTTATTTTGACTTTTTCTTCCTTTGGCTTAGGAGACATATCTAGAAAAATGTTGCTATGGCCAATGTCAGAGAAATGACTTCCTGTGTTCTCTTCTGGGATTTTTATGGTTTCAGATCTCACCATATTTAGGTCTTTATTCCATTTTTAGTTTGTTTTTGTGTATGGTGTTAGAAAGTGATCCAATTTCATTCTTCCACAAGTAGCTGTCCAGTTTTCCCAGCCCCATTTATTGAAAAGACTGTTTTTCTCTCATTGTATATTCTTGCCTCCTTTGTCATAGATCAACTGACCATTTAAATGTGGGTTTATTTCTGGGCTCTCTACTCTGTTCCATTGACCTATGTGTCTGTTTTTGTGTCAGTACCATACCGTTTTGATTACTACAGCTTTGTATTATATCTGGAAATCTTGAATTGCAATACCTCCAGTTGTTTTTTTTTTCTCAAGATTGGTATGGCTATTTAGGGTCTTCAGGGGCTCCATACAAATTTTAGTATTATTTGTTATAGTTCTATGAAAAATTCTGTTGGTGTTTTGATAGGGATTTTATTGAATCCATAGCTTGTTTTGGGTACTATGACATTTCGACAATATGAATTCTTCCAGCCCATAAGCATGGAATATCTTTCCATTTGTTTGTGTCATCTTCAGTTTCTTCCATCAATGTTGTATGGTTTTCAGAGTACAGGTCTTTTCACCTGTACTTTTGATGTACTTTAAATGGAACTGTTTTCTTAATTTCTTTTTCTGCTACTTTGTTATTAGTGTATAGAAATACCACCAATTTCTCTGTATTAATTTCATGTCCTGCAAATTTACTGAATTCACCTATTAGCTCCAACAGGTTTTTGATGAAGTCTTTAAGTTTTCTATGTATAGTATCATGGTCATCTGCAAATAGTGACAGTTTAGCTTCTTCTTTACCATTGTAGATGTCTCTTATTTCTTTTGTTTGTCTGATTGCTGTGGCTAGGACTTCCAGTACTATATTGAATAGAGTGGGGAGAGTGGACATCCTTGTCTTGTTCCTGACCTTAGGAGAAAAGCTCAGTTATTCCCTGTTAAGGATGATGTTAGCTGTGGGTGTTTCTTGATGGCCTTCATTATGTTGATGTATGTTCCCACTAAGACCACTTTGTTGAGTTTTTTTTTTTTATCATGAATGGATGTTGAATTTTGTCAAATGCTTTTTCTGAATCTATTGAGATGATTAAAGGAATTTTAGCCTTTGCTTTTATGTGGTATATCATGTTGATTGGCTTGTGAATATTGAACCATCCTTGCATCCCCAGAATAAATCCCACTTGATGGTGGTGAATGATCCTTTTCGTTTATTGTTGCACGCAGTTTGCTAATATTTTTTTGAGGATTTTCGCATCTCAACTGGCCTATAGCTTTCTTTTTTTCTGGTATCTTTGTCTGGTTTTGGTATCAGGGTAATGTTGGCCTTGTAGAATGTATTTGGAAGCTTACTTCCTCTTCTATTTTTTAGAATAGTTTGAGGAGAATGGATATTAGCTTTGTGAGTACATCTGGTCCTAGATTTTTATTTTTATTTTTTTAGTTTTTGATTACTGATTCAATTTCATTACTAGTAATTAGTTTTTTCAGATGTTCTATTTCTTCCTGGTTCCGTTTTGGAAGATTGTGTGTTTCTAGGAATCCATTTTGAAGAAGGAATCTTTACTCACATATCTGGTGTCTAATCTGGGGCTACGAATAGTAGTACCAACATGTAACCTTTCCGTGTAGCTTGGCCTTTCTCACAGCATGGCACCTCAGAGACTTCACATGGCAGCTGAAGACTTCTGTCCCAAATGTTAAAATCAATAAGACAGCAATTACATCACCTTTCCTGACCTAGAGTCAGAGGGCACACAATATTTCTTCTACCATATTTTATTGGAAATATTAGAGTCACACAACTGCACAAGTTCAAGAGGATGGGATACAAACTCAACCTCTCAAAATGAAGAATGTCAAAAAAAATGTCTGGCGCTCACAGCAACAGATTCTGCTATTGCTCGAAAATATTCATCTCAAGCCCAGCTCTCTAGACTTTTATATCCAACTGCTCTATATTTATATATCAAATTGCTTACTGTACTATTATCACTACTAATAATAGCAAATAAAGAAGTAAAGCTGTCATTATTTGCAGATGATATGATATTACATATAGAAAACCCTAAAAACTCCATCAAAAAACTGTTAGAACTAATAAGCAAATTAAATAAAGTTACAGGATACAAAATCAATACACAAAAATCTGTATTTCTTTATGTTAATAAGGAACTATCAGGAAGAGAAAGTAAAAAAAAATAATCCCATTTACAATTGCATAAAAAATACCTGGGAATAAATTTAACCAACGAAGTAAGAGAACTCTATTATTGAAAACCATAAGACAATAATGACAGAAAAGGAAGAAGACACAAATAAATGGAAAGATAGTCCATGCTCATTGATTAGAATAATTAATACTATTAAAATGTCCATACTACCCAAAACAATCTATAGATTCAATGAAATGCCCGACACAATTCCAATGGTATTTTTCCCAGAAATAGAACAATCTTTAAATTTGTATGGACCTACAGAAGACCCTGAATAGCCAAATCAGTCTTTAGAAAGGAGAACAAAGCAGGAGGCATCATACTCCTTGATTTCAAACTGTATTACAAAGCTATAGTAATTAAAACAATATGGTGTTGGCATAAAAACAGACACAGATCATTGGAGCAGAATAGAGAGTCCAGAAATAAACCCACATATATGTGGCCAATTAATTTATGACATAGGAGCCAAGAATATACAATGAGGAAAGGACACTCTCTTCAATAAACAGTGCTGAGAAAAGCAGATAGTGACACATAAAAGAAAACTGGACCACTACCTTATACCATACATAAAAATTAACTCAAAATGGATTAAAGACTTGAACATAAGACCTGAAACCATAAAACTCCTGGAAGAAAATATAGGCAGTAAGCTCTTGACATAGATATTGGCAATGATTTTTAACCTGACACCAAAAGCCAAAGCAACAAAAGTAAAAATAAACAAATGGGACCACAGCAAACCAAAAAGCTTCTGCACAGCAAAGGAAACCATCCACAAAATGAAAAGGCAACCTACTGAATGGGAGAAAATAACCGCAAATTATGTATCTGATAAGATGCTAATATCCAAAATATATAAGGAATTCATACAACTCAATAGCAGAAACAAACAAACAAAACTCACAAGTATTCCAATTAAAAGTGGGCAGAAAATCTAAAAAGACATTTTTTCAAAGAAGACATACAGACAGATGGTCAACAGTTCCATGAAAAAGATGCTCAATATCAATAATCATCAGGGAAATGTAAATCAAAGCCAGCGTGAAATATCACCTCACACCATTCAGAATGGGTAGTATCAAAATGGCAAGAAATAAGTGTTGGTGAGAATGTGGAGAAAGGAAAGTTTTGTGCACTGTTGGTGGAATGTAAATTGATACAAGTAATCAGTATGGAGGTGCCTCAAAAAGTTGAAAATAAAACTACCATTTGATCCAGAAATTCCACTTCTGGTATTTATCTGAAGAAAATAAAAACACTGATTTGAAAAGATATCTGCCCCCGCCCCTCATGTTCAGTGCAGCATTATTTACAATCACCAACTTTGGAAACAACCTAAGTGTCCATCAGGGGATGAATAAAAAAAGAAATTATGATACGTGTGTGTGCATATATACATATGTGGAATATTATTGAGCTATAAAAAATAATGAAATCTTATCATTTGTGACAACATGGATGGACCTTAAGAGCATTATGCTAAGGAAGTAAGTCAGACAGAGAAAGACAAATACCATATGATCTCTCTTATATTTAGAGTTAAAAACAAAACAAAGCAAAACAAAACAAAAAGAAAAAGAAAACCAAGCTCAAATGAGTGATCGCCAGAGGCAGGGAGTAGGGAGATAAGGGAGAACAGATGAGCCGGTTTTTTTTTTTTTTTTTAAGTTTAAAAATAATTAAATAAAACAAAAACAAGTGTTAGAGACTGATATGCGCCTAAACTTCCCAACAATCAGGACAAACAAATTAAAGAGATAAAAGGATAAATGTACAAATCTTTTCACCCTGGGCTCCATATAGTGAGGCTGGGGATTTAGGTGAGCAGGGGATCCTGTGGATGTCTTAATTACCATCAGAGAAGGGCTACTACACATAGCTACATCTGTGACATGATGCACATCATACTTCTATGACATTAGAGTCAGTTCTCATTATTCACATTAGTTATGGTCTATAAAGCTGCCACAAACACCAAATTAGCAAATACTGAACCATCGCTCCTGGGGGAAATACAAGGTTAAGTTCCTATGAGCTTCTGGTCACATTTTCATCAACCCATCAACTCATAACCTTGTAAAGACCTAATAACAGCAAATTCTAAGTATTTCATACTTGTTAACTCATATGAACGTCATAATAATTCCAGGGGGCAAGTACTATGGTAATCATCATTTTAATAAATATGTTAAATAATCTGCCCAAGATCATGCAGCAAGGATATCATTCAGGCAGTCTGGCTCCAAATTTTAGACATTTAACCAGTATACTGTAGAGCAGATACTCCACAGTTATTTCAACCAACATTACCAAAACTGTGCTTTAATCTGCCACACCCTCATTAAATAAAAATATCTTGCTGTACTTACATATTTCCTCCTTGTCAATAATGCCAACATTCACATAATACCCAAATGAAGAATTCTGGGAGCCATCCAAATGTCCTAACCTCACTAATTCCCCATGTGAGATCTGTCCTTAGATTGTGTCAGTTAACCTTCTTAATGATTCCCATATCAGCCCATTCATCTCCAGCCTCACTGCCCAAATCGACATCTTCCTCTCTAAGTTTCAACTGGACTCCTTGATTCCTATCTTTTGCAACTGTGATTCATCCTCTAAATGTTCAAAATGATGCTTGTAAAATGCAAATCTGATTATTATACATGTTGCTTAAAACTCTTCAAAGGCTCCCAGTAGGATAAAATCAAAGTGCCAGTGTAACAGATGACATCCCTCTGATATGGTCCCTGACAACTATGACCCTTGTCTCCTATCCCTACCCAGAATGCTAAGATCTATACATACCAATTTACTTGCCATTTCTTAATTTTCCATCTGTTTCTTTCCTCCCTGCCACTGCACATCCTATACAATTTTTTTCTACCTTGAACATCCTCCTTCCTTTTCCTCTGTCAATTCCCAGTCACCTGGAAAATTCTTACTAACCCTTCAAAATCCAGCTCTGACATTCATTCTTCTGGAAACACTGCTTGACACCTTCCCCAAGAAACATAGATTACTTCACTCCTCATCAGTGTATAGAACCCTGTCCCAGCACTTATCCCATAATGTGGTCATGTTTTACATCTCCATCTCCCTTATTTTGTCCCTGGCTCCTGGAGGACAGGAAGTGGGCCTTATTCATCATTGCATTCCCAGTGCCTGACATGTCAGAGATGTCCAGTGAATGCTTGTTGAATGAACGAACAAATGAATGAATAAACCACAATACATAGTGGTATTTGACATATAGAAAATAAACAAGAGGCAAAATTTACAGTATCTATCCTACAAACCTGAAACAGTAGTAGAAAAAATGAACAGAAATGAGGAAATTAAAAGGCACGGAGACCAGGAAATTAGCTTGAGGTGAGTAAAGAAAATGATGGGTTTTGGTTTGAACAGGTTGGGTTATAAATATATCAGTAGGTGGTTAGGAAAAACAAGATCAGAAAATTGATGAGAGTTTCAGGTTAAAATTGTAGGTTTGAGAATTAAACCAAGAGAGATTTTTTTTTACCATGAGAAAAGTTTTCCAGTTATATAAGAGTAGAATGAACAATTTTTACTGACCCTCCTCTAAAAAGAAAATGTTCAAGAACTTTCTAACCATGGTTTAAAACAATAATCACAAAAGTCATATTTAACAGAATCATAATTGTTTATCGTAATCCCTTCTTTTTTCAGTTGGTCCTTCTGTTTTTATCTCTACTATCATAATTCTTTAGAAGGGGAGATATGAAGAGAAAATATATGGACGGGTCATCCAAAAAGTACTGCTTCCTAGAATACAACCCAAACCAAAGGCAGAAACCTCTGAGAGTGATTAGGGTCCGGCCACTGCTTCTTCCTTAGAATTCTCCCTCACAGCTATCCCCACCCCTGCTCTGACAGTCAACTCTGAACACTTTCCTGCTGACCTCAGGGAACAGTAGGATATAGAAAAACTGCCCATTTCATGTCCCTGATTTCCATTCTCTCTGCAAGGCCCGAAGAACACATCAGGTATTATATTGATGTTGTATAGATGTTGCTTATATCTAAATGGCACCAAAAAGACATGTAAAAAGGCAGAAAACAAAAGGCACATAATCAGCTGGTTATATAAGTCAACTCACGAGGTGAGGTACAAAAGATTGATTATTGCAATTACACTATGCCAAATATCTTGTCTGATGTTTTCTTTCTGAATTGACCTCTGGCTGTGTGTGTGTGTGTGTGTGTGTGTGTGTGTGTGAACTACACAGACACGGCCAGTGACCAACAGAGGAAATGTGATTTGCAATAACATAGCCAGCCCAAACAGGCAAAATCAACAAGAATATATGATGCCTATTTCCTGTTAACCCAACGTAGGTGGGGCACTGGAAAATGTTTGAGATCAGAAAATACCTAACCCTGGGACTTTTACATAATTCACCACAGTGGGCAGAGTAGTACCAATCCTGGCTTTACACTAGTGATTTACACTAGTGATTTACACTACTCCAGGCTAACACTTTGCTTATAGCTTCCTGAATCTCTTTTCTTTATCAGCCTCAAAACCACTTCCAAAGAGACCACTCTATTAAAAGTGTGTTACAGCTCTGCTCTCCCGGACGGAGATGGCCCAATCATGTTGGACCTCAAGTCCAAGACCCTCATTCTCGTGTTTTTAAAGCATTTTGTACTTCTCTACCCTCCTCTCTCTCCGCTGCCTGGTGAATCAAACATCCTGGGGTATATTGCCAGAAACACTTGATTCCACACTGAGGCATGGGACTATGACAGGACCCTCCCCAGACTCTTCTGACCTTTATACCTACACCAGGCAGACAGTGGTGTCAGGCGAATGTGAGTTTGTGATCTCACACAAATTACTCAACTTCTAAGAAATTATTTCCTATCTGAGGGGAAAAAATAGGAATAATAGCATTCTAGTGGCCTGGTCACGAGGCTGAGGTCAGGGGACGCCAGCACAACAATTACTATAGCTCCTGGACCCCAGAGATGCTCAGAGAATGCCTGTCTCTCTGTTTCCTCTAGGCACTTTTCTCTGGTCTGGGGGTCCTCTTGGACCACCTTACTCCACTCAGCACCTTCCCTCTGGCTGGAGCGCCCACACAGGACACTCTCACCTCCTAGGTTTCTGTTACACTCACCTCCCATGTGTCAAAAACTAACTTTAGAGACTGAATTTGAGGGAAGTGACAATTGCTCCAATCAAAATTAAACTATATTTTGAATATAGCGATGAACCATCTTCTCATGTGTACTTTTAGATGGTTCATTGGATTGAGCATGTTTGTATGGCATTTTCACTTTTACATGGCTTTGTTTTTAAAAAATAAATTTTGAATATATTCATATATGTATTAATGTATATCATATACACCCATAAATATATGCGACCATGGGTACTTAATTGCAGAAACGCTTAACAATTATTGCTGCTGTGCCAGGCACTGCGCCAAAGTAGTTCATGGAATTCTCAAGGTCACCCTACCAGAGAAGTACAATTAGGACTCCTGTTTTACAGATGAAGAAACTGAGACTTAAGGACATCAGGTAACTTCACCAAGGTCACACAGCTAATAAGTACATAACAGCGCACTCAAAATTGCTAAGTAACTAACTGCATTTACGAAGCTTTTGTTTTATTTAATTAGAAGCATAGAAGCTGTGGTTTCACTGCTTTTAACTTTGAATGGAGCGTGCTGCTGAGCTCCAAGTAGAAGATAAACAGGAGGACAGGTGTCACTTTAAGAGACTCCTGGAGGTTGTAACCCGAAGCCTCCTCCAGCGCCCGCCTAAAGGTCTGGGAGGCTGCACCCAGCCGGTGCTGGTCTGTAAACTCCCGCGGGTCTGGCGCTTCTCTTTCTTCCAAAGTTGGAGCTCTCCTTGGTGGGAGGGGGTGGGGAGGAGGGTAGGCCAGTGACGTCACTCGGGAGCGGGGATAAAGCTCCCCGGCCGCAATCTGGGCGAGGGCACTTTCTGGGCAGTGGAGTGGCTGTGCCGCTCGGAGACACTTGCAGTGGGCAGAGCCGCCCCTAGCTGCTCCGAGTCCCTCCCCAGGAACCCAGGAGCCAAGGCGCTCCGGCTCGAGGCCGCGCCGAGAGCACCATGCCCCAGAACGTGGTCCTCCCGGGCCCTGCGCCCTGGGGCTTCAGACTCTCAGGGGGCATAGACTTCAACCAGCCTTTGGTCATCACCAGGGTAGGTGTTTTCCGTTCTTTCGCTGCAGATGGAGGGCTGGGGTGCGGCGGGTCTCCCTGGATTGGAGAGTGGCTAGTGAGCCCCGGGTGCGCTGGGACGGGTTGGGGGGGTCCTCCCCTTCGGGCTCACAGTTCGAGGGGCGGCAGCAACTTGCGAACTGAAGCTGGGAGGATGCAGAGCAACTTAGAGAATTTACAAAGTCAGCTCCAATGGTCTCTGGCTGCATCCTCTAGGTCCCCAGCAACTTTCCAGGAGAGGTGAACTGACAGCGTGATTCGCCTGGGCTCAGAGAAGGCTAGGCTGCGAGGGCTGGCGGGGGGGGCCTTCTGCTTTCCAGCCCCCCGCCCCCTTTCCTTTCAGGAACAAAAGAAACGAAGTCCCAGGAAGAAGGGACGAATGACTGACATTGGCGGTTGCTCCTTGGAGCTAGAAAAGCGCACACCTGAGCGCTTTTCTCCTATGGATGAGAACTTCAGCACAGTGCTGATCCCAGGGCACAACCTGGGTCGGCCAAGTTGGAACCGCTCATATCAGCCCAGACAGGGGAAAATATTACTAATGTGTTTTCCAAGGTTTCCAGGCATTTTGAAAAAATATTTTCCAAAGCTGGGAATTTGGCTTAGGAATCATCACCTATAACTCAAACTACAAAGAAAATGTGCCAGATAGTTTAGGTTACCTGATGGAAAGTCACCAGTCCGCCTAATAACTCTGAAAAATAATACTTTACTATCAGAGTCAAGTTTTCCTTACTTAATATTCCCTAGAGTATTGTCTAATTAGAAAAAAAAGAAAAGAAGAAAAAGGGAATTTGGGGATTTCTGTCCTGTCAGTAAATTTCTAGTCGGTCTAGTTGATTTTTTTTTTCTAAAACAAGTGTTTGTCTTAATAGAAAATTATTATTTCAGTTATCAATAAAACATAATCTAAAAGCATAAACTTGCAGAATATTATACTTTTCTTAGGTTTTCTTTTTTTCCTTACTGCTTATATTGTATTTTATAAACGTATGCTTTATAATCTGATTTACTCATACAGATTTTTGAACAAGGTAATACCTTTTTAAATTCTGTTCTACTCATATATCTAGGAGATTTGGGAACCAATGTCTTTTTAAAATATCTCAAAACATGTACCATACATACACATACCGTGGAACATTTCAAGCTTTGTTTTACATTTTTCAAAAACATATAAACACATCTGACATGTGTTTTTGTATGAGACATGAAAATCTAACATACCCCCAAAATGTTCCCAAGTAAATTAAGCAGAAAATGGTTCAGTGATCTGGGCCAAGCAACGAATGCCTTTTATGGATTTACCAACCAAAACAGTTTCCATTATCTCTACTAAGAAATATTTTTAAAGTTTCTGAAGTATAGTTTTCATTTGTTTAGATTAAAGGAAAATAAGCTTTTGAATCCTAACAAAGGATAAATCATATTTATAGTAAATTCTAAAAAAAAAAAATTTTGTCACCAAAACCTTTTAAGTGATTTATAAAAGGAATATCTTGCTATTAATATGTAACATCTCAATATGATTAATCCTATGTTTGAAATGTTGAGTTGTTGACATTATAAACAATGTTTATTTTAAAGCAGTACTTACACATTGCAGTTGGACCGCAGGAGCTATTGGCAAATGTATTTGATATGACAATTATTATTTGGGAAGCCAATTCTTATTTGAATTTCTTATTCATTACTAATTTATATCCCTCATTTTTACATGGTTCAATAGAAATGCATGACCATGAGTGCTGATTTCATTTGACTATGCCTTTTCTCTTCAATTAATTTAACTCAAGAATAGCAGGTAAAATTCAACTATTTTGTATTCCAAGTGTCCCCCAAACCACGTACATAACAGAGTCATGTTAAATGAATGAAAGCATATTCCCCTGAACTTTTTTGCCTAAGTGAACTCCTAATTGAGAATGTCTCCACTGAAATTGTAAGAACAGTAAAAATCACTTATAAAAAGTCTAACTAAAAGACCTTACACAAAGCTAATTATCAATGTTATAATTAAATAGTAAAATTCTATTACTTGTATAATTATTGTATTATATTAAAAGGTAGTGAATAAGATTGTATGTATATTATTGTACTCCTTTGCTTGCCATGAACGTCTCTTAGAACCTTTATATGCACTAACTCACTTAAACCTCACACTAATTCTATAAGAGTAGCAGTAGTAATACCTCTTTTTGTGGATGAGAGAATGAAGCTTCAATAATTTCACTAACCTGCTGATGGTCATAAGTGGTGGGACAGAACTTGACATTAGTTCTACCTGCCTCCAAAGCCTGCATTCTGAAGTCCACATGTGTAAAACAAACAAACAAAACCTCTTTATTGTACAGATCTTTCCAAATACATGTTTTGAGCCATCCACTTCATCATCATCTGGTCCTACTGATTCTATGTCTTTAGGATCTACCACTTCTCTTTTTTCCTACCACTGTCTCTATTCAAGCTTCCATGACTTCGCACCTAGCTCTGTCTCCCCTCTCCAATTCACTCTGCATATTCCTTACCAGCCATCTTTGGGAAATGCTAGGTTGCTTTTATCCTCCCCATTCTCAAAAATCCTTCAACAGCAACACCAATTAAAGAGAATAAAATGTGTGATCTCTGAGCACATTCATGGCCTTCATCCTCTTCCCAACTCACGTTTCCAACTTTATTTCCTCCCTCTCTCTTCTTTTTCTCTCCCTTTCCTCCTCTCACCGTGTAGATAGGCAGTCGTGTCACTATCCCAGCCGATTTGCGATTTCCCTATCTATCTACACCCACTACCGTTTTTCTCCAGATTTCTCCTCCCCACCCTACCTCACTGTCCTCTGCCTAGGAAACCCAATCAAATACCACTCCCCAGCCTTCTTGTCATAATAAGCATTTCATCCATTCAATTACCATAGCTTTGCCCTATAGCCTCTCCTTACATCATGCCTTGTACCACAGATGTTTGAGCACATCTGTATCCCACAAATTGCATGCTCCCTGAAGGCAGGAACTTTTAAATTTAGGGGATACTCAGTGCTGAGCATCATCTATGTGACAGAAATATGGACACAATATGAATGAATGTAAAAATTAAAAATTGTTCACTTTTTATATAACTATTATTATCATAATAGGTACAGATTATATCCTCAAAGATATCCACAATAAAAAAGAGAATTGCTTTATTGTTCATTGATCTGATTTAGTTAAGTTCTTAAGTATGCAAAGAATTAAGAAACGAATGCCTGAACTTAATGCCAGAAAAATTCCTATAAATGAGATACATTCTTCAAGCTAAATCAATTTTGCCTTCCTGCAAGCTATCACTTTCCCTCCCTGCCTCACACTTTGCAAATGCAAATGCTCCTAGACGGTGAGCCTCTACTCCACCACAGTTGGGTGAGGGGTTTACAAATGTAACTCTCTCCAGCAACTGAAATTACAGTTCACAAAATTAGGACAAAGGATCCCCACCGCAGAAATAATTTACAATCCAATTAATCAACCAGGTGAATCTGTATCATAAGAGACACCAGAAGTAAGGTAAACCAAACACCAGACATTCTCAAAAAAATTCAGCAATGGGTTGTGATACACACTTTTGTAGAAAAACAGTTTTCTAGGCAATAGGTATGTGACACATTGTGCAATATAAATTTGAGTTGTGGATGTGGAAGGGTTGTTCCTGCAAACACCATATATAACTGGTCTCCGCATTTCACAGAATAAATCTGAGGTTCACATCGCCAAGTGAGCAGCTTTTCTTTTTCTGCCCCAAAGACTCTAAGGAGTCTCTTTCTTTTTTAAGTGTTTGGACCACCCAGAAGGTAGATCTACCATCACAGCCAAGTTACAGATGGTTTGTTTTCACAAATGGTCCAATTTGGAATAAAGTACAAGTTCCTTTTGTGTATATGATGTAAGATTATTCTATACATCTGATGCTGGTATGTCCTTTCCCACTCAATGCCTCTTCTCCCCCTCTTCCTCCCTCCTTCCTATTCAGAGCACACTCAAGGCCAAGATCACTGTAACTGGAAACGCTATGGACTTGGGTACCAATGTAGAAAATGTTACTGTATTCTTAAGTTTTGCAGGCTTGAACATAAAAAAGTATATGACTTTAATATAAGTTATATTTGAAATTCAGGCTTTTAGAAAGAAGTGTTTACATTGAATGCAATCCTTCACCAAGATTCAAGTGTAGTAAGAAAGTTGATGGGAAAACCTCTTTAATTTTATTCTCCCAAAGACATGTCTGCATGCATATGCTGGTTCATATGTTCGTAACAGTCCTGCATCCCACAAATATCTATTAAGTGCAGAATGTACTGTATTCGGAAGGCACTGTGGGAGATACAATTATAACTTAATAGGTTTCTACTCCCTGAGATGCTCAAATATGAGAAGAGAAGGGACATACTTGTACATAAACTACAAATACACAACCTGTTCAAGACTCCATGAGAAAAGTGTGGCCAAAGAGATAGGAAGAGTCAGGGCAGAGATTCCCCGCAGGAGTGGCATGTAGGATAGTGGAAGATCTTGAGCTGCAGAGTTAGCCCTATAAGGAATTGCAGATTTTTACTGGATGTGAACCCTAAGCAAGTTTTTTACACACTGAGAGCATCCATTTTCTCATCTTAAAAGAGTGTCTTGAGAATTCCGTGAGATGATAGTTCTCAGGAATACAGTGCCAATAATAATAATACCACAATGGTTCTCAACACTGGCTGCACATTAGATTCACCTAGAAAACATATGAAACTATCCATGCCCAGGTGCTAGTTGCAGAGATTCTGAAGTAACCGATATGAGGAATGGCCCTAGAAATGCAGATTACAGCCAGGCACTAGAGGGCTTTAGATGCCAGGTGGGGCGTTGGAGTGTATTTGTAGACAACAGAGGCCAACTGAACAATGGGCTTTCTCACTATTTCAATCCATGCCCCACAGCACAGCCCCTCAGTGTATACTTGTCTTGTCCATAAATATTTCATTTTCATTCTTAACATAAAAGTCTCACCAGTCCTCCTCTCTCTCCGCCTGCCTCTCTGCCTCCTTGTGATCTCTCTCTCGCTGTGTCAAATAAATAAATAAATAAATAAA
>CM052899.1:12913015-12971986 GCA_028534135.1 Potos flavus | reverse complement strand
TGTTAGCTGAGAGTTCATAATTTTAGCTGAATTCTTTATGACCAAAATGGTGCCCCCATCTTCCTCTGTGCTCTGATACAAGTGATACAAGTTGCTTACATTTGACTTTCCTTGGAGGCACCTGTCTTTCTTTAGATTCCAGGTTTAGTTGATTGCCCTGCAGCTTCAGCTTTCTGAGTAATTCAAGAAAAGTTATAATTTTGTATATTATATGGCTTCTTCTAATACTGCAAGAGTGATTCTCTTTCCAGTTTTCTACATCCTAGATGCCCCTTCATGTGAATTTTAAAGATCATTACTTATAAGGATGCAACAGTAGCTTCAATTCAAATATAAAAGCTCCCTAATTGTGGTGAAGTTGTATTCCCAAATAGGGAGTTATGGATGAAAAAAACCCTAAAGACTAAATTATTTTGTTTAAAACAAAGAAAATATGATTCAAACAAGGTGTTAAGGAAGATGCTTTAGAAGAGAATTAAGAGATGTCATGATAAATGAAGTGTGGTTAGTAAGAAACAAAATTATTTAGCATGGTGGAAAAATAGAGCTAACACAATTGATCATTTAAGAGTTATCTTAAGTTAGATTTAAAATTCCCTGCCCAGCGAAACATTTAAAATGTTACCAAGCTGAAATATAAATGTCAGGCATAAAACTCAAGATACTGCACAATGTTGGTTTTTAAATGACGCCATGATTTCTTTCAGATTACTCCAGGAAGCAAGGCGGCAGCTGCCAACCTGTGTCCTGGAGATGTCATCCTGGCTATTGATGGCTTTGGTACAGAGTCCATGACTCATGCTGATGCACAGGACAGGATTAAAGCAGCAGCACACCAGCTATGTCTCAAAATTGACAGGTGCTCTTTAATTAATGGTGTTAAAATGTGATCTGTTTTGCAGGAGAACCTGAACCAGAACTAAAAATGATTTCATCCTCCCAGTAAGAAAGAGTTTCATAGGACCTAGAGTTTTGAATTTTGACTGGCTTTTTTTTTTTTTTCTTTTTAGTATATCAACCACTGTGGTCTATTCTTCACTGATGTCAGTCAACCTAGTCGCTGTTAAAAAACTATTTCTGAAAAGAATTCTCTGGAATGTTAGGATAAGGAAAGAGGCTAAAAGAATTCTTTTTCCTGTTGACTATGAAAATAGAACCACTGAAGGTACTGGCCACAGAAACACCGCACAGCACAGCTACTTGTACTGCTGTTCTGAGTGTGGTAGAGAATGAAATGGAATTTAAAGATCCTCCTAAAAGAATCTCTTGACTTGCCCAAATGTGAGCATATTGAAAACTGGTTGCTAATACCCTGTATGCCATTGGCTGTTTTGTACAGAATTCAGCCCAGAAGAATCTGGCAAGGTGTAAGTGTGCACATGCAGTGAGAATGTTAGAAATGAGACATTTCTAACAAAAAAAATTAAGAAATTGAACCTGATCTTTTGCCATCATAGGCCTGACCTGAAGCTGAATTGTGAAAATAATGTTTTGTTATACAAGGCCTGATCTGAAGTTGAATTGTGAAAATAATGTTTAGTTATAGTGGTTGTTAGTGTGTGTTTACCCTGTTGCTATTTTATTCCCAACTTTCCTGCTGTGGTTCAGAAGGCCCAATCAATCAGCCAATCTGCCATTTCAGGGGTGAAATTGACTCTTTCCCTATTTATGCATAACTAGTGTTCTTGCCAAGTACACAGTCCCTTAGGAGCACATGGTCCCAAACAGATACATGAAGAAGGACATGAGTTTGGATAAAGCTCATTTCCTTGATGCCAGCAGCAAATCCCCCAGGCATACCATTCACTGTCTCCTGTGGTAGGATGGGAGGGAATTAGAGAAAACCTAGGGAGTTTGCCCTGTGGTTATCCGCCTCCCGAATCTTCCTCTCCTGTACTGTTTCCTGCAGGTACGGCAGACCTACTCTCTCTAGAAACTGTACAATGTCTTTGCCTTAGTCAGTTTGGGCTCCTACAACAAAAATACCATAGACTGTGTGGCTTAAACAAAAATTTATTTCTCACAGTTCTGGAGGGTGGAAGTCTGAGATCAGGATGCAGCATAATCAGGTTCCTGATTATTTCCTCACATGGCCTTTCCTGGTGTGTGGACACAGAGACCAGGATCTTGTGTCTCTTCCTCTTTATATAAGGACATTAATCCTATCATGACAGCTCTACCCTCATGACCTAATCTAATCCTAATTACCTCCCAGAGACCTCACCTCCAAATACCATCACATTGGGGGGTAGGGTTGCAACATAGGAACTTGGGGGGGGGACACAAACTTTAGTCTATAGTAGCCCTCCGTGCAATTCTTATTCATTCCAGTTTTCCCAAAAGTATCCAAAAAACTAATTAGATGGGAGAATACAGAATAATGAGCAAAGAGTATTGCTTTTGCTTAAATTATCAAGGCTCGATAGTATTTTCAAACACATTATGGGAGACTAAAGTATGCTAAAACCGGAAGTACTGTAGAATTTGGAGTTTACAAAATTTCTTTTATTCACAGGGCAGACACTCGCTTATGGTCTCCACAGGTATCTGAAGATGGGAAGGCTCATCCTTTCAAAATCAACTTAGAATCAGAACCACAGGTATGAATTTTAGAGTAAATGATGTTCACATTATATTTCCTTTTAAATGATGCAGATGCCTTCCAAGAGGAAGAAATGACAAATATAAAAAATTGGAATAAGTCACATGATGGAACAATTGTCTGTCTTTATCCTGTGAGATTAATTTATATTATCCATGTCTTTGTATATCAAGAGAAAAGAGAAGTATCCCCAGGCAAGTGCCTTGTTAAAAGACAAATATGTTCTCAGGACAAATTTGGCTCTATCTACGTACAATCCACTTATTTTTTCATTCTTTATGATGGACTTCCGCCAAATGACCATGATCTAATCCAAGAAGTTTAACATGTTAAAACAAAGCAAAACGAAATTAGTGTCTACCATTTGAAACAGGTGTCTCCAATCTAATAACTATTGTGAACTTCAATTCTTCGAGGACTTCGTCCAGATCTTATTTTACATCCTTTTTTAATTCTCAGTTCTGGTGTTCTATAATTAAGTTTACTCTACAAAAAGGGTTTTGCATTATGTAATCATGGTGATATTCTGTCCATGCATTAAAATTACAAAAGATAGACGATTTTCTCTTGAGGCAATTCTAATGAGCTAAATTAATCTAATAATCTGATGCTTATCTGATGATGTCTACGTTCAAAAGCTCCAAAAAAAAAAATCAAACCCTGAAATTAAAGTAACCCCCAGTTGTGCTGTGTGGGAAAATATAATTAAGACAAGGATTTTAGAACCTCTCCTTCGCCAGAAGTTTCCCAAGTTTAGAGAGAGAGATAAATAAATTAGGCATCCCTTTTTAAACAAGTATTCATACTAAGTGGATTAAATATTCCCAAACTGTAGTTTTCCTATATATCTATGGAAAATGCATTGAAAACATATTTGCAACTTATGCTTCAGCAGCATTTCCCTTTCCAGGATCACCAACTCCCAAATTTGTGCTTCCAGTTTTCCACTTTCTCCATAAATTTACCTCCACTTTCTCCTTGATAAAATACACTTGGAGCACCACGTACCTGTATCTCATAGGGATTCTCAAAGATTTAAATAAAATACCATAGAAAAAGAACTTGGTACATTAAATTATGTGTAGAGATATTCAATTTAGTGGGAGCCCTTGGTAATACTGGTATGGTACCTACTCCCTCCACCAGGCTGTGATGCGCAGGCCTCTGGCCTTTCCTGACAGTGAGATGGGAGGCTGCCCATGTGATAGGACTTTCTGGAGACTAAGAATGCTTTCCACATTACTATTACAAGGGTCATTAAAAATTGCTTTGGATTAAAACTTTATTTTCAGTTCAGATACAATCCCCCCAGGAGAAGAAACATCCTGAATAGCTTAACCTTTAGACAGCATGAGTTTATTAGATCCTTGTCCTAGACTTTTGACTGGAGGAAAGGAAGAGCCTGAGCCTAAAATCACTAAGACCAAAGGAAGAGAAAACAGACCCCAAAGCGAGTGAGCAGGATATGGAATATCCATGAAGTCGGGAACTGCTGTGTCTGTTCTCTTTACTCGGGAGTCTCTCAGCGTGGCACACAGCAAGCGCTCAATAAATAACTGATGAATGAAAAGAATGGAGGCTCTACCGATAAACTGCATTTTCTAACGCTGCCCAGGACCACACCTGGGAACCAGTTCTCAGAATGGTGTTCAGCTGCCACTAGCCCCCGCTGCTGCATGGTAAGAACGGTTGTGCAGGTTGAGTGGGATTTAGGTCAGGTAAGAGCTCAGCTCTTCAGGAAGAGTGAGCAAAAGATGAAATAGACAAGACAGGTAATAAATGTGGTGAAAGGGGTCTGAATGCTGATGGTGGCTTACCCCCTGGCATCTGAGGTGGATTGGTGAATAATGATAATACCTTCCAGTGTTATTATTATTAATAATAATACCTCCAAATTAATAATACCTCCAATCAACATTTGATAGAAGAAAAAATTGGAAGAAGAAAAAGCAAAGCTCTCCAGGCAGAGCTGTCACTTGGAGACTGTCCTTTGCAGTAATGCCCAAGCCCACCGCTTCCTCCCACCTTCACTGACTCATCACTTAGAGGCACCACATGAGAAAAAGAGATCATGTGGTGTTTTAAAAATAATGGAAAGAAGTGAAAGTTTAAGGCTCGTACATATACGTTTATTGACCACCCAATCTCTTATCACTGGGACAAAATGGATAAAATTCTGAATTTCCTTTCCATATATAGTACACATCCAAAATTGTACTGCACCCTTTTGCAAATTATTCATTCATTCATTCAAAATTTCTCCTAATTTTTAAAATCCAGTTTCACCAATATGAGATGCTAAGACATGGGGTCAATGAGATAGATCTGACCAAAGTACCAGATCCCCAGGAATCTCTGGCCATTTTGCAGTGTCTGGCATGTGGATGACTCAGCAAGTATTTACTAAGCACAGGCTGAGCTTAGGCCAAGATGAGAGCCTGTGTTTTGCCAACATCTCTCCAGAATTGGAGTTTAAGGGCAATTGTTTGAGTTACGTTCTAGAAGAAGCCCTTTTTATAAATCTACAAGTACTAACTTATGACCATGATTATCCCAAGAACTGGATTTTTAAAAATAGCCCCAATTTTAAGTACTCTGGCCTCTCATCAGTCATGTATTAGTCCACATGCCCTACATTTTGGGGTAGGGCAATATGGACATGTATGATAGTACAAATGGGGAAAAGACAGAGGATGAGATAGGTTTGGGGAAAAAAAAAAGGTGAAGATTGTGTTAAAGGCTCCAGAAGCCAGTCAGATGGAGCCTTTGAACATTCCTTTAGTTTGAGTCATGACTAATTCTTACTAGCACCTCCTCCAAGAGACCGGTGTTTGAAGGTCTCAGAGATAAGAACCATTTCAATTTTTCCCCTAATGGGCCAAAGGATTCCCGTCCTTAGGATCCTCGGGCCAGATTTCTGCATGATGAGTTCACGTAACTTGGCACTTCAGAACAGACATTCCCTACAAGCATAGCTAAACCCTTGCTATCAGAAACACCAAGCATAAACTTAACAAAATGCAGTGATTTAAAAAAAAAAAATACAAGCAGTGAATTTAACTTGTAGCATGAGAGCGGAAAAAAGCTAAACTGACGTTATGTTTGTCTTCTTATTTTATCTTTTTAGTTAACACAAGTCATTCAAAAAGAAGTCTTGTATAGAGAGGACTTCCCCCACCCCCGCCCCACCCCCAAAATGGGAACTCTTCAAATAAAGGAACTTTCTGGACAACAAAGATGTGTCCATCTGAGAAACACATGCCATTACTATATCAAGCTTTCAAATCCTACTGTAGATGAAGAGAAAAGGCCATTGAGCAATACACTATTTGAGTTCTTGTTTCTCAACCTGAGTGAAACTTTAACTGCAAGTTTTGTGACCTTTGCTATTAGAATATAATACTCTTTCATTTTAAAAATAATATATATCCTTTGGGGAAAAAACCCATTATATACTACCATCCAGCCCCAGCCACAAATAACAAAATGTTAGTGTATTTCTTTCCAATCTTTTACCTATGCATAGATTTAGGCTTTGGAGACTTTTTCTTACACAGTTATAGTAATAATTTACATGAAACTTTAATACCTAGGTTTTTTTTTATTTGCCCATGTTTTTATTAAATAGTTAAATTTTGTTTTTATCAGTTTAGACTTGAATCTTCAGCTTAAATAGAAGCTTAGAAGTTATTCCTAGCCTTTGAATAAATGTTACTTATTTGTTTATAAGAAGCTATATATTTATATATAAAAAGTTATTCCCAGCCATTGAATAAATGCCTTCTATACAATCCTGAACATGGCCTATGAGCAGACATATGCATTTTCCTATTATGTTTTTAGAGTTCAGTGTCCTTCTCCAAGTCTGGCATTCTCAAATAAAACATTACCCTCCTCTTTGTTTAATGTTAGTTGAGCAATTCAAAATTATAATGTAGATATCCCATACAGGAAAGATGCTTTTCAGAAACAAAAATCATTCTTTTCTAAAAGAGAAGATAGCTGTGTCTATTTCCACAAAAAGACTTCATCCTTGCCATAGAAGATTTGATGATAAAGATGTATAGAAACAACACACAAAATCAAGTGAGATACGGATTAAAGTTATTTATCTTTTCAAAAGATACCTTTATCCTACAATTTGTCGATAACTGGAAAGTGGACTACACAAAACAAGGTTTCTTAAACCCCAGTCCCTCCAAACTCTTCCCCTATTATATACGGGAAATACTTGAAACATATTGCTGGGGGGGGGGCATTATAAGGGTGACTTTGTTTTTCATTTGAGGTAGGGGTGGTGATTGTTCATAAAATCCAAACTGATATGATACCGTCACTCAGTGTGGTTTGGTCAAGTATATGATCACTTGATATAGTTTGTTTACCTTATTTCCCCACCACTGGTTTTTATAAATAAATAAATAAATATATGCACATTATCAAACATGCTGTTTCTGTTGGAGCTGGTAATTGCCTCAGTTCTTGGACTGAATCTCTATCTCTGGACAACTTCTTCCAGTAAGAAGTTGAAAGGTGGATGTGTCTTTGAATGCTGTCATTGCTGAGGTCATTCTAAGGGCTTGGGAGATGGTTGTCAAGACTTGCATTCTCCCTGATATCAGCAAATCTCTATCCAGTTACCTAGGTTTGACTCTGGCAGCTCAAGCATTTTATGAATTCAAAATATTATTCCTTAATATAAGGAATATAATTTAAGGAATAACATTTAAAAATACTACTGAAAATGCATTAATTAAGTGTAGTGAGTACTTACTGAATTCCTAAGAAATGAGAGTTATTTGGATGCTATTCTCTGGGAAAAATAAACACAAGAGCTGGACTACATTGACTGGTATATAATTTTTTTTACTGGTATTTTCTGATACTACTAATTTTCCTGAAAAAGTAAAAAGGAATTAAAGTGGAATAGCAAACTTCTCATTGGTTTTGTCTCTTGATTCTGTTTGACCATCAACAATGATGTAAGATTTGGAGAGAATGTTGCCTCTCCATGCCATACTTAAATGTTTACCTTTGATGTATACACTTCATTGTGCTTTTTTTGGAATGACTCTAGCAGCCCATAAACTAATGCTTTGCAAAGCCTAAATAAAAATGTTTGAAGGCTCTCTTAGAAATATTTCCTTTTATGATCCTTTTATGATTATATGCAGAAAATAGAAGGGCTTTTTTTTATTTTGACAAATTACACATTTGCAACTTTTGCAATATATAACCAAAACAAAATAGCGAAGAAAAAGCTTGGAGCTCATTAACTCATATGCTGCTTTTCGGAAGTACTACTAGAGATTATTAGTGCATAAATATTTCCAGAGAAGTTGCCTCATTTATAGGACAGTCACCATCCATGTTTATTTATCATTTTAAGACTAAGAAGTAATGAGGGCAGAGACATTTTCCCCATAAAACCATCATATGACATTAACTAATTTTTACAAATTTAATTCTATTCACAGAGATCTTTAAGGTATACTTACAATAAAAGAAAACAATTTTAATTCCACAAAGCCTGAGTCCTTGAATCAGTTCTGCCTGATTCACTCATTTAATGAGCCTGAGAATTTTAAAATACACCAAAACTAAATGAGGCAATTAACCTTCTGTCTTCTTTCATATCAAAAAAGAGTAACAAAGGCTTGAATCATGGCCACTGTCATTACTTACAATTATTTCCAGTTCACTTTTTTTCATGCTATATTAATGGCTAATCAGAATGATTAATCATAAAAAGCCAATCAAAATTCATTATTAAATCAGCCAAAACAATCAGATGGTACCACTATATCAATGTTTGACTACACAATTTTTCACATGTTGTGAGATTCAGCATTTTTCTAAAGCCACATTTGGTTGTTTCGGTCGTTCTGCTACCTAATAGCAGCAGCCATATTGCCACCCAACCAACTCGTAGGCAGTGAGCCACTCTTCTGGAGGTAAAAATAATAAATCAGTAAGATATTAGTCAATCCGACCACACTATAGGATCACAGGCCGTTGTATTCAACTCAGACCTTTTCAAGGTCAAGAGGCTGCTGTACTACGCTGTCCAAGGGTGATGAGAGAAAAGCTGCTCTCTACCACCTCACAGATTTTCAGGTACCATGAGATTTCAGGCAACTGGAGTCAAAAAACTCCACTGGTATTTGAAGCTGCACCTCACTTGCCTGTTATAACTGTTTTTTAAGTGAACTCTGCCAATAGACCTGGATGGGGGGAACAGGGACTATCTGTGATGACTGCCTGCTCAGAACCAGAACTAAGCATTTTGGAGCATGGGTCCCTCCAGGAAGTTGTTGGTGTTCTCATGCATAAGAGTCTCCTTGAAAACTCTGGTTCCACCCCCTAAGAAAGGAAGACAGTCTCTTTTTCAAACAGAAAAGGACCATCTCGCCATTTATTCATTGGTAATGACAAGGCGAGAAACAAACTGATATGAGCAAGAATATCACAAGACCTTTTTATTTTTTAATAAAAACAGCCTCTTTTCAGTAACATTTCAAAGACACATAAATGTTTGTACTAGTTGAAATCTGTGTGAAAAACTGGTGGCACATTCACAAAAGTAAATGAAGTCGATGTGAGTGTGTGAGTGAAAATATTGGACAGATTATTCTTACTCATCCTGCCAAATGAAAAGATTTGGAAGGAGAGTCAGCTTGTGTGTATTTTAGCCTTTGCTTTTGGTTTTCCTTTGCTGCTTAGAAGAAAAACATATTTAATGATTTTACAAAATTATAAGTCTGTGTTAAAATTGGAAAACCTGCTCTCATAGGGAAAAATAGTCTTCTAATTCTTATTATTTGTTCTAAATTTAAGGTTAGACCTTAATGCAAATTAGGAATTTTGTTTTTTACTAATGATGTACTATATGTTGGCTAATTGAATTTAAATTGTTTTAAAAAAAGAAAAAAAGAATTTTGTTTTTTGTGGTAGGTATTAAGAAAAAACAAAACTTTTACTTGGATTAGTTAAAGTGATTCAGTATAGTTATTCACAAATGCTCCCTCTCTTTCTGATTGTTTCGCTCCTCCATTTCCTAAAATGGAGGAAGTTTCATCAAGATAGTAATAGAAGAGAAAGTAAATGTAAGTTCCACTTGAGGAAATGTGAATAATAATTATTCTAAGTCCCGAATCTCATTTCTGACACAGAATTTCTGTCTTCAAATGAGTCGTATGAGAATTTCTTAAAAGCTATAGATGTAAAAAGTCAGTAGTGCCAGACGAAAGGTATAATGTTCGAATTATTTTATAATAATAGTTCGAATTCTAATATTTAAGTAAGATCAATTCCTTTGCACTGTGTAGTGGCTGAGTACAGCACATGTGAAGTTCACGGAAAATGTAGAAAGGTTTATATTCACCTCCTCTTTGAACGTTGTCATGAATCTTGCTGTAGGGTAAAGAAGCCTTGATTAACAATGGCGATGCTGTTGGTTTGCTCATTAACGGCTTTCTTGTGCATTCTGTGGCTCTGTGTATTTTGTCTGCCATTGTACAGGAGTTCAAACCTATTGGTACCGCGCACAACAGAAGGGCCCAGCCTTTTGTTGCAGCAGCAAACATTGATGACAAAAGACAGGTAGTGAGCGCTTCCTATAACTCACCAATTGGGCTCTATTCAACTAGCAATATACAAGATGCGCTTCACGGACAGCTGCGAGGTCTCATTCCTAGTTCACCTCAAAAGTAAGTATCCGACTCAGTTTCTGGCCACCATGCTCTTAACAGTGATAGTATGGTTTCTTTTCCTTTCAAAAGTCCAGCTCTTGCTGTTTTATTTTTACTTTCCTGAAGGCACAGCCAGATTTTTAGTTTAAAGACAAGCATCTAGAACATGGTTCTAATGTTCTGGAGTCCAATCTGCCAGTTCCTGAACATTTCTAGTGAACAGATGCTTAAAACGAAGAAATCGCTCTGGTTCCATTGTCATCCTTCTTAGTCATGTCAGTATTTGGTGGTAAATAATCCTCTCTACAATTATCATTCATTTACTTTTATCTTAAAAAAAAAGAAAAAAAGAAAAAAACTATCTTCCACTAAGGAACTTTTTAACCCTTTGTTTTTACAGGATGTGAACTACTTTGAACACAAGCACAATATTCGGCCCAAACCTTTCATTATCCCAGGCCGAAGCAGGTCATAAGCTCTGAGATTTTGATGTCTGGAGTGCATGTTTCTTTAATAAATCCTTACTAATCACTAAGAAGAGTAACACACAGGTGTTTGGAGTGACTCTGCTCATCTTGAAGTTTATTTCAAAAGCAAGAAAAACAAACTCAGTTCGCAGAGCATAGGAAGCCACTAACCTCCATTTCTCAAAGTAAATACTGACAGGATTATAGGGCTGTGAAAAGTTAGGCAATCACCACGTATATTTATAACTAATACCCCTGCTGTTCCGAGGATCCCTTCCAGAACACAGTGACCTTTGAGCAGGCAGATATACCCCATTCCCAGGTCAGGAAGGCCCAGCCAACAGAGGCGAACCTGGAAACCAGCCCCTGGTCAGGAGTAGGGAAGCAGATGGGGCCCAGCAGGAGGGCTGGTGCAGCTCTCTACACTAGACATTCTCCGAGCAGCCCACCTCAACACCTGCTTCTCACCGGTCCACCAGCCCGCTGGGTAATCCCACTCGTTCTGGCTCTTACATAAAAATAACTCGCATTCTTATGGATACTTGGAAAGAAAGAGAAGCCACTTGAAAAGGAGCTTTGCCACATGGGGGAAAATAAGTAGAAGGAAAGAGTTGGGAGAGAGGGATATATGTTGGTTACCCTCGTGGATAACTGTGTACACACTGCAATAAGAATGAGCAAGCTCTTCATGGCTGTCAATCAGAGAGAAAGATCACCTTCAGATGATCCTTTTCAAATAAATATCTTCTCTAGAAATTGTACTCCAACCTAAGGGGGAGAAATTAATGCCCTGTGTTCGCACATTGGGAAAGAGTGACTTTGGGAAACCTCAAACCCATTTTTCTGACCTCAGCTCCATTAGTCAGCCCCGAGGAAGGAAGTTGGTGGTTAGGACTGTTGACTAATGATCTCTATCCAGTGTCCCAAACTCATGGCCCATCCAATTTATAGACAGTGTTTTACATAATCCTCCTGTTTTAAAAAAAAATGAACTTAAGTAAATGCCTTAAGATGGAACATCTACACTCCATCCTGTCAAAATGCCCATCATTCCTGATACCGGGCCCATTTTCATACATGTGTAACCTTGCTGGCCCTGGGGGTATTCAAGTTCATGATTCCTGCTCTGGATGGTCAGTCATCAATTGATACATGATCTCCTTATGCAGACCTTTCCATTAGCTGGAGTCAGGGCCAGAGGATTATCTCAAAATAAGCTGGACAATTTTGTGATATCAGACTCAGACAGGAGCAATAGAGTGGAAGAGCAGATGAGGCTAAAAAGGCAGTGACTACCAAGTACATCTTCCCCTACTAGAATGGAGCACCTTCTATCTTCCCAGCACCTAGAAACAAGGCTGGGATAGACTAAATGCTCCATCAATGTTCATTAGATGAAGGAACAAAATCCTAAGAGTACCTGATAATATTTTCTGATGGCAAGAAGAAACAAGAGTTATCACTCCTCTCTTACACATGCAACTCTGCACAAGCCTTTTTTACTTCTCTTTTTTGTTTCCTGGTTTCCATTCAATTTTCCTCTGAATCTTCTCCCTATTTCTCCACATTCAATAGCTTCCCAGCCCTATCCCCGATATCATAACACTAGATTAAGAGTAAAAATGCTATGTTACTATTGAATAAATATATATACAACTTTCTAAAGGAGCATCGTAAAATTAATACACTTGCATTCTTTTGAGGTTGGTTTAACTATAAACTCACTAATCTTAACTACAGGACTTCAGGAGGCATTAGAGTGACACAGATCTTGCTTCTAAAGACCAGTAAGACATTTAATTTCATAAAAATTCAGGGAAAGTCAGAGAGATTTAGGTAGCTAATGGCCTTCTTTTATATTTTCATTTTAATTCAAAATGGTATTAGTGACAAGCTGTTCATACTTTTGTCATTGTAAGGTACCTTTCAATATAGCTGAATTTGGGAGAGGAGATATGAGGAACAGGGATGAAAAGGTTTACTTTAAAGACAGGAACCAGCATTTAATCTTAAAGAAATGTAAAAATGCCTCTACTACCTTTCCTTTTTTCCTGTGTCCTCTCACTATTTACTCTAGCTTCTGAATTTCTTGTTCTTACCAAATGATTCTTTGTCAAGGTGGAATTTTAGGTGGCTACACACCAAGCTACACCTACACCATCAATGAACAACTTTTTAATCAGAAGTAAGTGGGAGATGCTAAATTGTTAATACATTAATCTCTCTAGGGCCTTACTGATAGTTATGTTTCTTTTAATTATTTCATAATTGAATCATATTAAAAAGTCAGTATCTTCATATGCAAATATGTTAATTTAATTTATTTTATAGATCCAAATGATAAAACAGAATCTTGTGAGTGGTTTTTGGACAGGTCACTTCAAGAAGCTCATCCCCAAAAGTCTGTATACAGGCCAGGGAAATTAGTTCTCAGTCTAATGATCTATGGAGGCAAGAAGTAATTGAGTGTATCATCAAGCTGACAACTGGTCTTGCCAAGTCACTAAGTCAAAATCAAGAAATCTCATTAGTACCTATCTTTTCAGGTCACAGGAATAGGTCATGGTGACCCATGATACTACCCACAGTGACTGGAGTCCATGAAAACTATTCATTTAAATCATCAGTTTAAGAGAGCTTGTGAAACTGTCCCAGAAATTTATAAAAGATCATTCTTGTTTGCTTAGGGTTTACTTCCTATCTCTTCAATAACTACGGGCCCCTAAATAGAACGATAAAGAAGTCAGGCAACAGAAGACACAATCCTTGCTGAAATAAAATCATATATACACACATGCTATACACATGATTACTAATTACAACTACAAAATAAGGTCTATCTGTAAGTTCTGACTGCTCATAGTTAATCTATCTACTCTATGTCTAGCTCTACGCCTGGCACACAGTAGGGTCAAAGTAGCTAAATGCTTGCTGACAAGGTTCACAATTTTAAGCCCAACTCTCCCAAGATTTAACTCAGTGTTTCAAATCCCGAAATTACAATTTAATATACTTCATTGCACTCAGGTCAAATCAATATAATCCTGAGTAAACTGCACTATAATTGAAAATTTACTTTTTTTTTTAATCAACTGAGGTCGATTTTAGGAGCTAGTACAGTGTTGAGCCTACAAAAATGGTAACTAAGCCACTGGGCATTTTGTATGTGATTAACCAACTTAGAGACTGGGTTTTAATTAACCAACTTAGAGATTGGGTTTTAAATAGGCTCTCAACGGCCAGGAAGTGAAGGAGCACATCCATATATACTCGCCTCATTTAGGTCATGCAGGTGGTTGACCTGGATAACGCAAGACAAAAAAAATTAAAAATCCATTTTGTGGCATGGGTTGTCCAGACTAAGCAGGCTACCACATTGATGAAGTCAACAAAATCGTTGTCCAATATCCTTTTGGTTTTTGCTGTCTATATGGGGCCAAGGTTAGCATTAGCAGCTCTAAAGAGTAAATGCAAGGGCCGTACTTGAGCCCTAGGAGAAAACGGACTTTGAGATAAACACAACATATAAATTGTTCTCTGTCTGGAATTTATAGCAACACTAACCTGCAAGCATGATAAAAGTTTACTTTTATCTTACTAACATTTCTTTTTGGCTTAGTCTTATATGACTGTGCTTAAAACAAAATCTCAGTATATTCCATTTTCTTGTAAAATGCATTTCTCATGCTACCCTTAAAATGCATGTAGAAAAATTAGTTTAGTCATTGGCGTGTCAACTGTGACTAGCCTCCTATCCAGGTTCATAGAGAATATGAAATCTCCCTAGTTATTCTTGAAATTGCATGACTGGCCTTTCTCATATTTTAATAATAAATATAATAAGGCCCCTCAGTTGGTCTTTAAAAGGAAATGAGAAATATGCATGGAAATACATGTGTGCCTCCAAAATTGTTACAGGAAATAGCTATGTATGAAAGAAATATAGGTTAGCCCTAGGTAGGATCCAAAGAGTCTAAGACCACCTTATTTGCCCTCTAATCAATTAATTTCAAGGTGACAAGCATTTATTGGCTTTTTCTAGAGCCTGTGTTAAATCACTGAACAGTTTATTAACATGTATTTTTCACAAAATTAAAGAATAAAAGTGGAAAAAGTTAAAATCATAACTATAAGGCATTTACAAAACAGCTTTAAAACATAATCTTTATCACAGAACCTTCAAGTTGCCAGTTACTCTTCAATGAAAGGGTAACTGCATTTCTGAAACATACTTCTTATTTCGAAATGTTTAGCCTAAATATTTGATTGGATCTTCATGCTGCATAGTCCCTTACTGTTTGTGAAGGATAACTCAGTAATATTTTGATTTTAAATACCATAGCACATAGATGTAAAAGGACATCCAGCCAATGTCGTTTCCCCGCATCATTGGTTTGTGATGTAGGCAAGTTTTAAAATTATTTGGCCTATTTTTAAAAAGTAAAGATAGTTGCATCTTTTCTACATCACATACAACTCTGTGGGTAACCTTCAACATATTGCCTGGTAGAACAGAGCCAAAAAATGCAATATCACCTGTAATTTTTCATTTTCTTGCACTTTTTTCAATCGTGAATCTTGAAATGCCTTCCCTTTGTAAAATACATTCTAGCCATTTGGTTTTTCATTTGAATTTGATTTAATTCACTTCTTCCTTTCTGTCTTCAATTCATTTTAACCTCTCTGTACTTGTTCTCTGTGTTCTGTCTGAATTTTCTGATTCCTGTGTCACCTCTGTGTCACGTGGTCATTAACACAGTGGATGCAGTACTCCGTCCGGTATTGACGGTGGCAGTGGACGTAGCACCCCTTCTTCTGTCAGTACTCTTAGTACTATTTGCCCAGGTGACTTGAAAGTTGCTGCTAAGATGGCCCCTAACATTCCTTTGGAAATGGAACTTCCTGGTGTGAAGATTGTACATGCTCAGTTTAATACACCTATGCAGTTGTACTCAGATGACAATATTATGGAAACACTTCAGGGTCAGGTTTCAACAGCTCTAGGGGAAGCACCCTCAATGAGGTAATGCGAGTCTTTTTGAACCATGGGCATATTAACTAAACACATGGGCAATGTGAACTTTACCTGTGTCTTTTAACATTGTCGTAATTGAAAGAAAGCTATGTGGAAAACTTTAAAGAAAAAAATACTAGGGGTGTATGCAAATATCTAGACCTAAAGATAAAAGTGATTTCAAGAATTAACTAAGTAGAGCTTTATGCGACAGAGCGCAAAAAAATGAAATCAGGGAAGGAACAAATGTCTATCTCTTTTAGAAATCTATAATGTTAACAAATGTCTGGTACAATACTTCTCAAAAGTGACTTATAATCTAGTATACTCCATGCTTCTTCTTTGGGGGTCAAAAATTGAGAAAAGAATGTGAGGTTGAGAGGAATTTTAAGAGATGACACCTCTTGTCTTTTTTAATAGTAACTTGTGGAGGGGTAATCATTTTTCCATTTAGAATTTTTACCATGAATAAGGTTTTATAAGCTCCAAGCTATTAATGTAAATACTTAATTTCCATTGGTCCCTATTTTGACTAATTTCTTCTTTATTATGAATATTTGCTCAAAGTACTTTTGCCATCAAGTTTTTTCAAATAAAAAGACTTACTTTAAGATAAAATCTTATTATTTGTTTCAATATTATATAACCACTTTTTATAAGTTAAAGTTTTATAATGTTTTAGAGTACTATGTAACTATATCCCCAAATATCTCTTGGGATGAATACAATAAGATAATAATCGTGTAATGTATCTCAAAGCCTTTTTTGCAAAGAATTTCAGATATATAAGATGATGTTTTTAAAATATGATATAGGTAGTAAAAATATGCACAGATAGCAACTACCTTTTATAGATAATGTAATTAAATGACAAAATAATAAAGCATTTAGTGTCTGACATATAGTATTACTGAGGCACTTTCTTAATGTTCATCATGAATTATATTTGTAGAATATTAAAGTAAGGCTGCTATCATTGCTATCATAAGTGAATTATAATATGGCTATTAAAAAACATAATGTAATCAATATAACTGACATATATATGAGAGTGTCTACATTATGGACTTTCACATACAAGCTGAATTTCTTCAGTTTATAAGCAAAACGATATCTTTGTTGTTTGGGGAGTTAACAAATTAACCTCAAAAACAAAATTAAACCATACCTTTCAGTTTAGTATCAGAAATGAATCTGAATTTTATTGACAATTTTATGACTGAGAATAATCAAACTGGGCTCACTCCTGCACTTCTTACCATGTGTATGCTATCTCGTTTCCGAGAAAAGTTCGGAAAACTTTTTATTTTGTTCACATTATAAGTATATATCCATCAGACACCAGAGTATTATTTTTTTTTAAATCACTATTCCCTAACGATCACATTGTACTTGCGCTCTAAAGTATTCTGCCAGATGGAGAAGTGCTGATGTGACTCCCAGGTTAATGAATGACGTCATGAAGGTGACCCATGTGAATTCATATCATATTTTTAACTGTATAGAGAATAACTGAATCTTTGCTCAGGAGTTACTGCAAATATAGTGATTATTGCTTATTCATGTCTTGTGGTTTCTTGCACATGCCATGCCTCACACGGCTCCTGACGCTGCTTCACATGCCATCCTTTGTTTCAGTGAACCCACAGCCTCAGTACCCCCCCAGTCCGATGTGTACCGGATGCTCCATGACAATCGGAATGAGCCTACTCAGCCTCGCCAGTCGGGCTCCTTCAGAGTGCTCCAGGAATTAGTGAATGATGGCCCTGGTAAGCAGCCATGAATGTCTGCTGGAACAGTATTAATGGAGGGGAGGATAGCAGACATACTGGGGATGAAAGACTAAAGATTGATTTAGTTCAGTGATCCAATCAATCTTTCCTCAGAAAGATTTGGATGGTGCTTGGTTTAGAAAAGGAGCTTCCGAATGTATCCAAGTAGCCACGAACCCAGTGATAAAAGGACACCAAAGACAAATTCCATCCATAGTAGTCAAGGGGCTAGTTTGGCTCAAAAATCATAAGTTGGAATTTTAAATGGATATTGCTAAATTTCTCAGCCTCCCTCCACTCGAGAGTGTCAGCATCATCAAAATTTTAAAATAACACTGAAATGAACCCTTACTATGTTCCAAACCCTTTGCTAAGTATTTTGCATACTTGATCACTTAATCCTCCCAATAACCTGTGAGATAGGAACTATTATTTTTCCCTTTTAACAAATGAGAAACGGACACACAGAGAGTGGATTTGTACAAAGAGACACAGCCAGTAAGAAACAAGGCTGAATCTCTAGCCCACTCCTGCTATCTTCAGGGCTCATAATCTTATCAGTGTTTTTCTACCCCAAAAAGATATACACAGTCCTTTAAAAGTTGCACAAAAATGCAAAATGCCCTACTAAATTGGCTATTAAAAAAAAAAGAGAGAAATTTATAAGTGTTGGTGAGCATGTGGAATAACTGGAACCCTTGTTCATGGTTGAGGGAATGCAAAATGGTGCAGCCACTGCGAAAACCAGTATCCTCAAATAGTTAAACACAGAAATTACCGTATCACCCAACAATTGCACTCCTGGGTATATACCCAAATAATTGAAAGCAGGGACTCAAATAGATACTTATATACCAATATCATAGCAGCTTTATCCACAATAGACAGAAAGTGGAAACAACACATATGGCTATCAAGTGATCAATGGATAAACAAAATGTGGTCTATACATCCAACAAAACATTATTCAGTCTCAAAAATGAATGAAATTCTGATACATGCTGCAACATGGGTGAACCCTGAAAACATGCTGAGGGAAATAGGCCAGACGCAGAAAGATAAATATTGCACGCGTCCACTCCTATGAGGTACCCAGAATAGGCAAATCCTAAAGACAGAAAGTAGAATAGAGGTTACCAGGATCTGGGAGGAAGGGGAGTGGGAAGTTTCTGTTTAATGGGTACAGAGTTTTTGTGTGGGAGGATGAAAGAGTTCTGGAAAGAACTGTTGGTGATGGGTGCACAACCTTGTCTATGTACATACTGCTATTGAATTACACATTGAAAAGCGGTCAGGATGGTCCATTAGATGCTCTGTATATTTTACCGCGAGAAGAAAAAGAAAAAAAATGCCAAATGTTCTCCCCTCCTTTCGGCATTTTATAACAGCTCCCTCCAACAACGACAACAACAAATCCTAATGACTTCTTTTTGGAAGGGCCCTCCTTCAGAACAAGTGATGCTTGAACCTGTCCTCCTCCTTTTGAAGTGAGAGTGCTGGCGCAACGGGAGAATTCCTTAGGTTAAAGTGCACACCTTAAAATAGAAGCGAAGTACAAACCGTAGACAGCTGTTCCCTTGCCATAAATGGAAACACTGTTTTTCAGACGACCGTCCTGCTGGAACCCGGAGTGTGAGAGCTCCTGTTACTAAAGCCCACGGCGGCGCTGGCAGCGCACAGAAGATGCCGCTCTGTGACAAATGCGGGAGCGGCATTGTGTAAGTTTCATTTTTAACGCAGGCATTCACTATAAATCTTGGTACCCGCTCTCGGTTTCTAGTCAGTGACCTGAACTATGTCCACAACATTTAGCACATTTTGACCAGAATTCCTTCAACGTACCCTAAAACTGGCATATTATGTGAGTCAGCAACCTGGACTTATAATTTCAGATATATTCCCATTAAAAAACAAAAACAAAAACTGTCCTCAAAGCCTATTTTAAAAATTGCTTCCGAGAAGCATAGCTTCACTTCAAAAAGCCCTCCCTTGGTTAATGCATAGTCTTTCAATACTTCCTCTTTCATATAAACTGAGGAAACCAAATATGAGGGTCATCACGTGGTTCATGAAAACACATTATCTTTACTCAGTTTTTTAAGTTGCACAAATACTGAAGTCTAACTTTTAAAAATACAGTCAGCTTCCATTTCAAGAGCCCTTGTGTTTGCATAGCCACACTTGCTAGTTCAGATCTCCAAGTGACCCAGATCATTTCGATCTCTCCCCTGCAGACACCCCACGTGGTCACTTCTCCCACCCCTTTACTCTGCCTCTGCTATTAGCTCATACGCTGCGGTACCATCTGTCCAGTGATCCAGGGTTCATCCCAGGAGGGCAGTGGGAGAGAAACCTGGTTAGATTAAGGAGGGGAGCAAAGAGGATCTCCTAAAACACAATAGTTTAGGATGGTACCAAAAGCAATTACTGTTCCTAAGTCGGAGTAAACTGTTTTGACAGTAGACATGAGTCTACAGAGATGGAAATTCCATCTCTGCCCTTTGCTCTGTTTTTCTCTGTGCTCCATAGACTCGAGGCTGCAGCGCCAAGATAGGAAGTAATCAGAGCTTGTAGGCAAGCTCAGTCAAAATCAGAATCCTTTGCAGAGGTATTTATCTTATCTAGATCATATTCTCCTCTTTCAAAGAAAGAATCAGCATAGATCACGAAGGAAGATCCTATAACTTGTACAGAAACAACTTGTTTGAAAAATCGGGAAAATATTCACACGTCGACATCCGAGAGAACCCCGTGGTGTGTTACTATGGTTGTCTTGGATCTCCCCGACCATGACCTCACTCTCACAGCTGTGCTGGCTTTCCAGCTGGAGGCTGTGGCCCGCATGTGAAACAGACCACACCTGTCCTATCCACGGCATTGTCTCCCTCTGGGTCAGGTTTTCGGGTTGTGTTTTTCACTTCGCCTCCTTTTCCTCAACAGTGGTGCTGTGGTGAAGGCACGGGATAAGTACCGGCATCCAGAGTGTTTCGTGTGCGCTGACTGTAACCTCAACCTCAAACAGAAGGGCTACTTCTTCGTGGAGGGGGAGCTGTACTGCGAAACTCACGCCAGGGCTCGCACGAGGCCCCCAGAGGGCTACGACACAGTTACTCTCTATCCCAAAGCTTAATCACGTCTCACACAGACCGGAGCACGCACACACTCATGCGCACTTACACAGGAAGACATCCATGACTTTGGGCAGAAGTATAGCAAACGGTTCGCTCCAAACCTAAAACCAAGGCTTTTAGATGTTTCTCTTATTGTTACTGAAGAAAAAGGAATGGGAGACAAATGCCTGCTGTAAATGGACGTGGAAACATACACTTAGCTACGTTTTGCAGCTCCTTTTCCCTCTCAGGCTAGCAATAATTTAATCACATTTAAGGCAGTAAGTTTTTTGTATGTCATACTCCACAATTTATAAGAGATTTGGGGGAGTCTGATTATCTTTCCTTAACAGCTGATTTCTCAACTGTAGTAAATACCAAATGACAATCTTGTATTCTAACACAACCTGCAATTGTCTGTTACCTATTTTAACTATTATAGTGCATGTCAGAAAGAAATTCCCTAGATTTCTCTAGTTTCATATGCAAACAATTATACCACCAGATGCAACATACATAATAAATACATAAAATATTTTTAAAATACCTAATGAAGTGGCATTCAATGAATTCAAATAAAATCAACATTCCAACAAGAGGATCCAATCATATCTTGACATGTACACTAACGACTCAGGTATTTTAAGAAAAACGTGACTGCTTTAGTTTTTATAACTACTTTACTCTTTCTTATGTGCCCACAAATTTCTGCTGATAGGAGGGGTATTTAAATTTGCTAAAGGTAATTCAGTCCCTTTCCCATAAAAACAATTTCCTGTGCTTTGAAATGGTCTTTCATTTTATAAATGTTTCTTTCAAACGAAATATTCAGTGACTTCAAGGCTCAGATCTCCCTCAAGTCTGTTTCTTTATGCTCAAAATTTCATCGCTGCTGCCTCCTCCTTCCCAAAATGGCATCTCCAAGAGGAGACAGCCTCAGGGCCCTTCTGAGTAAGGTGATCCTATTTTATCCACTGCTAAAATCCACGGTCTCACTTGTGGTCTGTTTTCTCCACATGGTTGGGAGCAGGCAATAAACCCACCTCCAGCATCATCTCCAGAAGTCTCAGCTCAGCCTTCCCCAGAGTCATGAGTCCTTTGCATCTCAGAGAACTCCATCTGGCCCCTGGCTCTGTCTTGTCACCTTGCCTCTCACTATGGCGGCCACATAGCAACACCCCTAACTTGGATGTCTTACTTCCTATGCTCCTCACTGGGGATACATGGAAAACTTCTGAAAATGTCCCCTCCACATAAAACCATGGGAAACTGGCAGGATGTGGAGCAGGGGAAGTAGGGACTGTCTTGCGTCCTTTGTCTCACCCCCTGGTCACAAATTCATCTCTACCCTATTATCCTACCCTCTACATCTATACCCTACCCTATGGGTCTGGAGCAGGTAATCTCCTATTGTCCCAAATGGAAAACAGGGCACACATTGTATTGCCCTTGAATCCCCCAAGACTTAACTAGTTATTTCTGACCCTGACCTGTCTAAGGTTTGGATCCAGTGAGAGGAACCACAACACCTACCTGGCCCCTTAGGCATTTGAGATTGCAACTGGAGCAACAGAGACATTAAAATAAATAAGAAACATAGAGATCAAAGAAATGAATGTATCCAAAATAGACTATATTTTTTGTTCAGATGTCATTTTAAAATATTTTGTTCTGGGAAAGATTTAAACTTAAAAACTTGGAAGCTAGGGAAATAAATGGTAACTGACTTAGAAAACTCAAGAAAGCTGAAATCCAAAGCAGCAGTGGAGAACACTGAAAACCAACCCAATACACCCTCTCCAGAGCCTGGCAAAGGTGTGGAAATTAATAGCACCAGTATTTCTGGACTAGGGGATGAAGGTGGAGTGACTATCAGGAGGAGCAAGTAGAATCTTGTTTGAGAAATATTCAATCCCAGAGCTGTTCCCTCTCTTACACCTCATGGCCTTTTCCGGTGGAATTCTGCTAGGTATTATCTGTAGAGGATTAAGCAAAATCTCAACTGGAGTCAAGAAGCACAGCTGAGGATATGTGTACTGTACTAAAAAGAAGTTAAATTAAGAATGAAAGATTCATGATAAAAGTGTACATTAGACATTATATTGCACATTAATGTGCATCGTATATTAATATATGGTAGAATAATAATGAATGGCTTAAGTACACATGTTTAATAATGAATTTTAAAAAAAGGTAGTGCAGGGGTGCCTGAGTGGCTCAGTCAGTTAAGGGTCTGCCTATGGCTCAGGTCATGAACTGGGGGTTCTGGGATGGAGCCCCGCATTGAGCTCCCTGCTCAGCAGGGCATCTGCTTTTCTCTCTGCCCCTCCCCGCCGCTCATGCTCTCTCTCTCTCAAATAAATAAAATAAAATAAAATAAAATAAAATAAAATAAAGGTAGTGTAGCTTTTAAAAAAAATTGTATAGTTCTAATCTGAAATTCAAGAGAAATATGGCTTAAATCTGGTAATTCAGACTAAGCGACCAAGGCTTGTGAAGCATGCCCTGAAGTTGCATGTTCATTATATTTAATACAAATTATTCTTTCAACAATTAAGTCTAGAAATTTCAACATGTAGAGGATTAATAAATAGGAATGAATGCAATAATATATGTATAGAAAACCCTAAAGACTCCACCAAAAAACTGCTAGAACTAATAAATGAATGCAGTGAAGTCAGAGGATACAAAATCAATACACATAAATCTGTTACATTTCTATACACCAATAATGAAGCAGCAGAAAGAGAAATTCAGGAATCAATCCCATTTACAACTGCACCAAAAATAATAAGATACCGAGGAATAAACCTAACCAAAGAGGTGAAAGATCTGTACTCTGAAAACTATAAAATGCTGATGAAACAAACTGAAGATGACACAAAGAAATGGAAAGATCTTCATTCCATGCTCATGGATGGGAAAAACAAATATTGTTAAAATGTCTATACTACCCAAGGCAATCTATATATCTAAAGCAATCCCTACCAAAATACCAATAGCATTTTTCACAGAGCTGGGCCAAACAATCCTAAAATTTGTATGGAACCACAAAGGACCCCAAATAGCCAAAGCAATCTTGAAAAAGAAAAGCAAAGCTGGAGGCATCACAATTCCAGACTTCAAGTTATATTACAAAGTTGTAATAATCAAAACAGTGTGGTACTGGCACATAGAACAATAGAGCAGAATAGAAAACTGAGAAATAAACCCACAATTATATGGTCAATTAATCTTTGACCAAACATGAAAAAAAATCAAGTGGGAAAAGGACAGTCTCTTTAACAAATGGTGTTGGGAAACCTGGACAGCAATATGCAAAAGAATGAAACTAAACCACTTTCTTACACCATACAAAATAATAAACTCAAATTGGATGAAAGACCTGAATGCAAGACCTGAAACAATCAAAATCCTAGAGAACAAGGCAGTAACTTCTTTGACATTGTCCATAGCAACTTCTTACTAGATAGTTCTCCTGAAGAAAGGGAAACGAAAGCAAAAATAAACTATAGGGACCACATCAAGATATAAATAAATGGCAACCTACAGAATGGGACAAGATATTTACAAAAGACATATCTGATAAAGAGCTAGTATCCAAGATATATAGAGAACTTCTAAAACTCAGCACCCCCAAAAACAAATAATACAGTTAAGAAATGGGCAGAAGACATGAATAGACATTTTTTCAAAGAAGACATACAGAGGGTTAACAGACACATGAAAAATGCTCAACATCACTCATCATCAAGGAAATACAAATCAAAACTACAATGAGATATCACCTCATACCAGTCAGAATGGCTAAAATAAACAACAGATGTTGGCGAGGATGCAGAGGAAGGGGAACCCACTTACACTGCCGGTGGGAATGCAAACTGGTGCAGCCATTGTGGAAAACACTATGGAAGTTCCTCAAAAAGTTAAAAATATAATTGTATTTCCCTGAGGCCGATGTTAATTTAAAAAAAAAAGTTAAAAATAGAACAACCCTAGGGGCACCTGGGTGGCTCAGTGGGTTAAAGCCTCTGCCTTCGGCTCAGGTCATGATCTCAGGGTCTTGGGATCGAGCCCCGTATCGGGCTCTCTGTTCAGCGGGGAGCCTGCTTCCCCCTCTCTCTCTGCCTACTTGTGGTCTCTCTCTCTCTGTCAAATAAATAAATAAAATCTTAAAAAAAAAAAAGTCTTAAAATAAAAAAAAAAAACAACAACAACCCTACAACTCAACAATTACCTTTGTATAAATAGGTACTTATCCAAAGGATAAAAAAATACTGATTTGAAGAGATACATGCCCTCCAAGGTTTATAGCAGCATTATCAACAATAGCCAAATTATGGAAAGAACCCAAATGTCCATAGACTGATGAATGCATAAAGAAGATGCATATGTGTGTGTGTGTGTGTGTGTGTGTGTGTGTGTGCGTGTGAGAGAGAGAGAGAGAGAGAGAGAGAATGGAATACTATTCAGCCATAAAAAATAATGAAATCTTGCCATTTGCAATGACATGGATGGAACTAGAGAGTATAATGCCAGGCAAAATGAATCAGTCAGAGAAAGACAAATACCATATGATTTCACACATATGTGGAACTTAAGAAACAAAACAAACAAGCAAAGGGAAAAAACAGAGACAGAGAGAAAGTAAGAAACAGACTCTTAATTATAGAGAACAATCTGAGGGGAGGGAGTGGGTGATGGATTAAATAGGCGATGGGAATTAAGGAGGGCACTTGCTGTGATGAGCACTGTTTAATTTAACTGAAATTAAATAAAATTAAAATAAAAACCTAAATAAATAAACTTTATTTATTTAAACTAAAAATATAAACTTTATTTTATTAAAATAAAAGCCTAAATAAAAAAGAAATGAATGCAATATGAAAATTGTTTTAATATATAAAGTACAAAATAAAAATAGCAGTTAAAATGAAAAGGAATTAAAACTTAAAAAAAATGAGAACACATTATGTCCCCCTATACTAGTATTTTGTCTCTCAATAAGTTCACACCAGATCCTACATAGGAATTCATGCCATGAACAAAGAATGCCAACCAGTTTTGATTTAGCTCACAGAACAACATATTTTCTTAGTAAAGAGATTAGTCACTGTGTTTACTTTTATAAGCTTATTAAAGCTAACAACGATCAATGAAACCATCCATTAAGATTAAGAACTGGGCTTCTATGAACTTTGGACTCATGATTAACTAAATTACAGGTTTTTTTCAGAGTAAACACAGAATAGAGTTGTTACGCTCTCCACCAATAGGATGAATGATTGAATAAAAACAGTTCTAGTTAGTTATCACAGGTGCTTGCACCTGTGTAAGCAGAGTAAAAACATAATTGTTAATGTGACACACAGACAGTTTATGCATCTCTCCGTAAGATAATCTCCAGTTTGTCCAACATGGAAACACCCCAAGATAAACAGAATGCAACTCTCAGTCTCTTCTATTAACAACTTGAGTTGCAAAAGTTTGTCAAGTCAACCTTTGAACAGATTTTATTTCCACCCTAGAAAAATGCTACTTAATAACCATTACTCTTTATTATCATGTCATCAGAACCTGATGTTCTTTTACTATTTATGCTGTGCCATCTGAATCATAAGCATAAAAAAAGGTGATCCAAAAAAATGAGATGTTTAGGTAATTCAAGTAAATAAACCATTTATCTCCTCTAAATGATCATTTCAAGACAACCCTCTCAAGTCTATTCATTTTGGAGAGCACTCAATAAATATTTATTTGAAAACCTACCAAGTAAGAGATGTTAAATATGAGGCATAACAATATGGACTTTTGAATACTTTGTGTACATTTACAAATGGACATTTGTAAGCTAATCAGAATGCTTCATTGGGCTTAATTTTAAAACAAAGCACCTTTATAGAAAGTGGTTGCTTATAAATATTTCCTTTTAAATGTTCTAATAATACTATCAAACATTCATTTCAGAAGAACATAAAATCAGGTATGAACATTACCTTTTTAATTACCTGAAAACTTTGTCTAAATGTGCAGAGAATGTCCAACAGCATGTTTTTCTTTCTCTAGGAATAAAGCTTCTCAGCATGTTTTAATTTATGAAAACCCAAAGCTCAATTCCATTGTCCATTTACCAAAGACTAATACAATATCTGCTCTTAACTCCTAATTGCTATCATAATTATCATAAGTACCAAGCATAAATGGATTTTAAATTAAGATTATATGAAAAGCCAAATATTGGGGGATGAAAATTATTCCATTTGTTTATTTATTCAGTTTTTCACCTGGTGAAGGAGTATACGCAAGTTATTATTTCTGCACCAAAAGCAAAACTATGTTGTGAGTTTGAGAACTACTTCCCATGAGGCCAAATTCCCATTGTCTCCTTGTCTGAAGTATGGGGGTTGAAAAACACAGGTATGTGGATTAGCCATCACAGGCATATGTGCCCGGGGGTGCTCATATCTCTGGTTCATAAAAGCACCGAGGTTAGGCAACCAACGTCACATGGATGAAGAGCCTGCTTTAGGCTCAATCACGACCATAGGTACACGCATTGCTCAGCCTGCCCTTTCACGCATCTGGGCTCCAGCTGCTGCTATCTGAGCTCCCAAAGCTCCCAACCATGACCCTTTCAGAACATTACTTCATGCTACAAAGCTTTTCATTCCTCAAAGTACGTGACCCCCTTCTTCCTGATGCTAAACTGCTTTCTGGTTTTTGGACACTAAAGGAGCTGCATTGGCTAGGACCACTTGGTCACGCTTTAAAAATAGCATGTTTCCTTTGGTATATGAAGATACCATTAATGTGTACTTCCAACAGAGCAAATGGATTTGCAATAAGAAACCCATATTCCTTGCTTGACTTCAGCTATGAGTTGTGACATGAGTCAGAGGTGGTGTCCATGACCATTGGAACAGAACGAAACTTCTAAATTGAACCAAGAACCAAGCCACATTGATAGCATGCCCTCACTGAACGGAACAGCCAGCCGGTTAACACCGATAAAGACAATGTCAAGTGCAGGCCTGGACTGTTTGGGCTGGTAGAAGTCTCAGAGATCATCCAGTCTACCTCCCTAGTTCTGAAGATTAAGGAGTTAAAACCCAGGGGCAGAGCTACAGTTAGAATTCAGATCCTTCTTCAGAGCTCTTTCCATGACAACCTCCTTACTTACTCATTACTTAATAAAAATCATTACTTAATATTTTTATTATTCCATACTACTTTTCCTAGCACTTATGGAAGAGATGATTTTTATTATAAAGAGAACATGGACTACAAGTTAATATTGATATAAATAAACGAAACTACAGAGAGAAAGAATATAATAGTGTTTAGAATTCATAGGTTTAAATATTTCCAAAACATACTACTTATTACTAGGAAATATTGATGAGTTTAAATGCAATTTTTTTCTAATTGTGTAGCCTTGTACAAAAATTAAGCTCTCTGATACTTTTCCTCATCTGTAAAATGTTTATTTGGCTAAGTCATAAGGATTAGAAATAATGTATAAATGTAACTGGTATTATGTCATGAATTTTATAAACATTCAGTTAAAAATCTATACGCTCAAAAAAAAATACATATTTGGGGGGGGAATTTAAGAGGAAGCTTAGTCCTCTTTATAGCTACAAGATTATAACCTACAGTTTTAGTTGTTGTCATTCTTTGCATTTGCTGGAGCAATCAGAACTTTTACTTGGGGTCAACTTTAATTCCATTAGTCTACTAAATCCTTAGAGTATATAAGAACTGCTTTGAACTCACCATTGGGTATAGCAGAATATTTCCAGTGAGTCTTCAGTGAAGTCTGTTTGCATGAACTCAAGCTTTTAAAATTACCTTTCTCAAATGAAGAGAAGTTCCAGTGAACTTCATGAATATGATCTGTCTCAGTCTGAAATGTCAACTCTCCTGGGATCATTGGGAATAGTTATCTAGTTCTTGAATCTTCTGGCTTGATATAGTTGTGCTCATTTAATTGGGTCTTGATTTTTGACACCAAAGAATAATTACAAGGCATAGAAACACCATTTTGAATTTGGGATTAAATAGTGAAAAGCATACATAATAAGAGTTTTTAGGTGTTTACACATTACTTACTAGGAAATGTGTCAGATATTTTTATATGAATTATCTTAATTTAATCCTTACGACAACCCTGTAAAGTAGGGATTATCATCCTAATTTTATGGTTGGTGAAACTGAGGTCTGGAGAGATTTCATGATTTCTCTATAGCTTACATCTAGAAGATAGTAGAGCTAATTTTGGTTCAGCTTTGCCAGTGTTCAGAGCTCATTTTTGTAACCACCATGTTCTAATACCTGGAGTCAGTTATATTGAAATGGAATCTTGGAGACAATTTTTACAAAGCTTACTGAGGGCTTTGTTGTCCCATGAAAGCTTTATAATCATTCTAAACTACAAGCTATTAAATCTCTTGTGCAGAAATAATATGAAGAGAATGGATTCTAAAACCAGACTACCCACGTTCAAATTCTATCTCCACCACTCACTATAGGAAAAATTTAGCCTAATCTCTTGGTGTTTCAGTTTCCTCATCTGTAAAATGGGAAGAAAAACAATGCCCACCTCGCAGGGCTGCTGTGAAGACTGAATGAGTTCATACACGTAAAACACTTGGAACATAGCAAGAGCCAATGCAAGTGCTGGCTACTGCTATTATTTTAACATTGATAAAGCATTTTCCAGAAAAGGAATTTGTGAATCATCTAAATAAGGAGGAACATTTCTACCCATGATGGTTTTTGTTTTTTGTTTTTTTAAGAGAGGGAGGGGGGAAGGGCAGAGGGAAAGGGAGGGAGAAGAATCTTAAACAGGCCAAAACCCAGCACGAGCCCTACACAGGGCTCAATCTCACGACCCTGAGATCACGACCCTGCGATCACGACCTGAACGGAAACCAAGAGTCAGATGCTTAACCCACTGAGCCACCCAGGCACCCCCACCTACCCATGTTATTTCTTTTGGTCCTAACCATTTCTAATCTTAAGAATCTATTTAACAGATTAATGACAAATACATACTTATATTAAGAGTGTTCTTTTAAAAATAATAGCTTTGTTGAAATATAATTAACATACCACATAATTCACCCCTTTGAAGTTTCTTAGTATACTCAGTGGTTCTTAGTACATTCACAGTTGTCTGAGCTGAACTAGACTCCTCAATCTAACAGAGGATACGGACACCACTATCTCTAAATTTACCCAACCCAATAAATACCTACTCACCCTCAGTAAGCTTCACAAACAGAGCACTTCTCTGCCCTAAGTGCCTTGTTCTAGAGAAAGAGCATTCACTCCCTACTGCTGGCCTCTGTCAGAAGGAGGAAAGCTCTATAACATCTTCACAAAATGGCCAAACCTTCACATGGTCAAAGAGATTGTTGGTCCTCTGTCTTCTTCTTGGTCCAAATCATGCCCATTACTTTAGTCCTCAAGTTCTCTTCCCAATTTATTTTTCCCATTCTGTCTCTCTCTGTCACTGACTCTTTCCAGCCTGCAAGTGTGCTCAAGTATCATACACCGTCCTTAAAATACCTCTTTCCCTAACAACGACTCCTTCTCAAGCTACCTTGATAGTGACCTCCATCTATCCCTTTAGCACACAAAAGTCTCAGAGTTAGACCCACCCTGCTTTCTCAGTATCCCCACCTTACCACTATTAGTAAGTCCTCTTAAAATGGCAAACAACTTCCTAAGAACCAAAACTATTGGCCATCCTTAGTGAATTGTGGGATTTATTCTACACAGATGAAATTAGGTTAAAATCAGTGCTAAAGGAAACTTAGAGAAGGCAGAGTGGAAATGTTTGCATTTGGAGCAAGCCTTTGAGCTGTCAAAGGCCCGCTGCGCACGGTGGACTTCCAAAGTCACCAGCACATAGGTCCGCCTCTCTGGCCAAAGCACTTGCCTTAGGGAAATTACCCAAATTTATTATATCCTAGGAGAAGTTTGATCACTTTTTCACAGTACTGTAGATCTCAGCTATGACTGATAGCCTTGTGATCTCAGGCTTAAAAAAAAAGATCTTCCGAGGCTAAAAAAAACCAAGAAATATTTTAGTCTGGTAATAGATTACTAAGAAAAGACCTGGCTAGCTTGTGTTTGTGCTGTGCTCTTGAATTGTTCCAGATTCTTGAATCCGCAGCTGTTAGTCAACAGGTGAAAGTGGATTCTCTAGGAGGAGCTACCATTTGAAGATTTTGAGATACTGTGACTCACAGATTTTTTTTCTTTGTCAGCACAGATTCTAATTCTGTCCATTAGCAATGAATTTCGCAATCAAAAAAAAAAAAAATCAGACATTTTCAGGGAAGTTGTTGAATCAACTGACATGTGTGACCAGAGAAAGCATATCTCCTGACAGAACACACTCCACTGTCTGCCTAATAGAAGGCCGAATGAAACAGAAACGGTCTCACCGCACTGAGAAAGTGCAGGTAAACTGTGATACCATAGCAGGAAATAGGAACTTTTAGCTCTAACATTAATTATCTTATACTTCCCTTATACTTTTGTAAAATTTAGATGATATGTTGTCCCATCTCATAAAACTATAATTTTTTATAGGGAGAAGAAAACATTAAAATAAGCTGATTTGGGCAAACCAGTGTGTCAGAATCAGGAAGTCTGTCACTGACCAGTTACAGAGTTTTTAAAAAGTTCCTGAACCTTCCCATGTTTCAGTTTTCCCCTATATCCATCTAGAAAATAAGTTTCTTCATAAAATTCCACAATTCTCCATGCTATTAAGTATAAGTAAGAATATTTCACCAAAAGCTTAATTATTGGAGAAATAATTACATTAGGTAGGGAGGAAATTTAACATTCCTCAGTAAGTGTTCTGATTATAAACTTTGTTTACCAATTTCAGATGGGATAATGAGCCATTCAGTGTCACAGGAGCAAGAACAGGGACAAGTAGGCTCTGGCAAGCATAATGCATAATTTGCCAGATTTTTCCGTACATCGTGACCCTTCATTTCTATGTATTGAAAGTCTGAGTGTTGTAGAAGACACTGAGTACTTAACAGCAGCCAAGAGCCTGCAAGAATCTCAGAGGACCAGGCCGTCCTGGTCTCACTCAGGAGAATGAGGTTTTCCCCATTTTGGAAGTCTAAAGGAAATTTCATTATACTCTCCCTTTTATCTAATTCTAATCTATGTTCTGGGCAAGCAAATAATCATCTTACTTGACTTTAGCAACTTGGCAATGAGGAACTTTAGGGTCAAGATGGTAGAGTGAGAGTACATATAAGAAAAATACATTTTTTAAAAATTTTTTTAAAGATTTTATTTATTTGACAGAGAGAGACACAGCGAGAGAGGGGACACAAGCAGGGAGAGTGGGAGAGGGAGAAGCAGGCTTCCCGCTGAGCAAGGAGCCCAATGCGGGGCTCGATCCTCATGACCTGAGCCGAAAGCAGACTCGACAACTGAGCCACCCAGGCGCCCCAAGAAAAATACATTTTAAAACATATTAAAGTATATAGCTTTTGTGGGGAATTATGTTCTTTACCATTTATTGTACATTTTTTAAATGGATATTGACACCTACCTCGCACTCTATATAAAGATTAATTCCAGATGAATTAGCAAATATAATACAAAAGGTAAAACGACCCAGCTTTAAAAAACAAACAAACATGAATGAATCATTTCACAACCTTGCAAAAGAAGACACTGGGTGTCCATTCCCAAAGAGGGACAGGGGAGCACCCATGTGTGGGAGAGCACTGACAGCAGTAAGCAGTCAGAGCCTAAGCTGGGTAAGGAGGGTGGTTCTGCATGGGACTGGCTGGTGGATGGTATCAAAGTTCAAGGGGATGTGGAAGCTTTCTACACAGACAGGAGGCCCAGCATAGGGTGCACCGAGCCCAAGAACGGTAAGAGGGTATCTAAGTGGAGAATAGACCCAATACAGGGTTCAGAGTCAAAGGCAAAGTAGGAGGGAAGAGGCAGTGCAGGGTATGGGAACCTACGTGGATGACAAGGGCATCCCCATGGGGACCTGGTGAGAGACTGGCATTGAGAGAACGGATATTTACAAAGGTATTGCTCATATAAATAAATATATAAAAGATAATGAGAGTCAACTTTCTCACTGTGGGTAAGGGAAATTATAATATGGAAAGAGAGAAAACTAGAAGGAGCACTGTGACACTGGACTGAATTGGAGATATCATGAACTCACAGTTCTCAATATATAGAGATAGATATAGAACTAAATATGGAGGTGGGTATTGAGGAGGGCACGTATTGCATGGAGCACTGGGTGTGGTGCATGAACAATGAATCTTGGAACACCGAAAAAATTAAATTAAATTTAAAAAAAGAACTAAATATGGATGTGAATATCCATGTGTCTGTATGTATATATGGGTATAGATGTCTATATCTATGTGCATATGTATATCTAGACATTTCCCAGCTCTATCCACTAAGATGGCCTGGGAGCAGCTATACCCAGATAGCAACACTCACACCTAACACTTACATCCTGGTTTCTAAATACAATACCATTCTCTTCTAAAACAAACCAAGGCTCCTCGAGGAAAGGGCTGATTTCAAGACTAGGGCAGGAAAAGTATGGGATGAGACTGGAACATCCAGTTGTCCAGGCAAAAAAATGAAGAAATGTTCCAGTAATAAAGGAGACATGTCAAAAGTAGACAGAAGCCAGCTAAAGAAACTCTCACTGACCCCTCTAGGAAAATTTAAGCAACAATATCGATCATGTTAGCAACAGAAGATAACCCATTGTAACCCACTGAATAAAATGGGAAACTCTGAGTCCACGAGACTCTGATAAAAGACACACGTCATGACCACTACATGCAGTGTGAGAGTTTGAACTGGACCGTTTTGTCTAAAGGACAATATTGGGAGAATCAGTGAAACTTGCTTAGGTAGTAGTAATGTACCAGTGCTAATTTCTGGATTTTGATAGCTGTATTGTGCTCTTAATGAAGAATGTCCTCACAAGATACATATCAAAGCATTCAGGAGTGATGGGACACCATGTCAGCAACTCCCTCTTAATGGTTCAAGAAAATGAAACATGTAGCTCCAACTTTATTATAAGTTGGTGATAATTTCAAAAATTAAAAAAAAAAAAAAATGGAGACCGGGGCACCTGGGTGGCTCAGTCAGTTAAGCATCTGCCTTTGGCTTAGGTCATGATCCTGGGGTCCTGGGATCAAGCCCCTGGGATCAAGCTCAAAGGAGCAGGGCCTGCTTCTCCCTCTGCCTCTCCCCACCCTCTCATTCTCTCTCTTTCTCACTCTCTTTCTCTCTTTCTTCTCTCAAAAATAAAAAAAAATATTTTTTTAAAAATCTAAATAAATAAATAAATAGGAAATGAAAAAGTCAAAAACACCAACAGAACTAAAAGATATTTCAAGCCCATTTTCACAACCCAATTACAGACCTATTTTGTTAATACAGAGAGACCAAAAAAACACATAATTTCGAGTAAAAAGAACAAGCTGCAGAACAAAACAAAATTATGATATCATTTATGAAAAATTTTAAAACAAACAAGAGCAAACATCTATATTACTCATCGATACACATGTAATTACTATAAAAATATAAGAATGGACTGTAAGGCTATACCCTAAATTCATTATAGTGGTTTCTGGTGGGAGGAACATGAGGAAGGACGAACAGGATAGGAGATGGTAGAGAGTTCACTTCTATGTAATGTTTTAATATTTCTAAATAAATATAAGCCAAATATGTTAATAGAGTTATAACTTAATTCTGGGAGATGGAAGCAAAGGGTTAGTTACATCATTCTTTGCGCTTTCCATTATTATTAAATTTATCAAAAAATAATTTAATAAATAAAACATAATGAGGACTTCACATTTTACAGGCCATCTAAATGCACATTTACTTAGAAGCTTGTAAAATTTTTAGAGGTTTGGCAAATTCATCAACAAAGTTGATACACGATACAAATTAGACAACACCCTTCCCTGCTTTTTAAAATACAATTTTTTCTGATATTTGAGCTAGAATCATTGAATTTTTTTTTTTTTAAAGATTTTATTTATTTATTTATTTGACACAGAGAGAGAGATCACAAGTAGGCAGAGAGGCAGGCAGAGAGAGAGGGGGAAGCAGGCTCCCTGCCAAGCAGAGAGCCCGATGCGGGGCTCGATCCCAGGACCCTGAGATCACGACCTGAGCCGAGGGCAGAGGCTTTAACCCACTGAGCCACCCAGGCGCCCCTGAATTTTTTTAAATAAGGAAAAGATATCAACACTGTTTATGAAATCTCACCTTAGACTCTGAGGTCTAGAGCTGCTGTTCATGGTCAGCCTCCTATGTAGCTACCGTACCTGCTGTAGTGGGACCCGTCACACAGGGTCCCAGTAATCCTCAGAACAATCTTGTTGGTTCCCAAGTTGTACAGTTAAGTAAACTCATGCTCACATAGGGGAAGTCACTGAATCACTGCTAAATTCAGAATGGAGTTTCAAGTATTGGCTGTGATAGATGACAATGGTTTCAAGTGATCCTGAGTATTCGGATAAGATTTCCTCAACATACATTCACAAATGCAGTGAAGGCCCCCGAAGAAATATGTCCACTATCCACCCTCATTTTTTAGGGACGTGTTCTCTTATTACAACTTTCAGGTTCTCTCTCACCAGAGAAGAGGGTCTCCATGTGTAATTGTTGGTGGGAGGCCCTACGCAAGGGGCCTCTTCTGAGGGGATGCCACTTACATCATAGATATCTTCATTATTTAAAAGATTTTTTTTAAGATTTTATTTATTTATTTGACGGCGAGAGAGAGAGGGAGCACAAGCACAAGCAGGGAGAGCGGCAGGCAGAGGGAGAAGCAGACACCCCACTGAGCTGGGAGCCTGATGTGGGACTCGATCCCAGGACCCTGGGATCATGACCTGAGCGGAAGGCAGACGCTTAACTGACTGAGCCACCCAGGCGTCCCAAGATTTTTCTTAATGTATTAATTTTTATAACTTTGTAGGCTCCAAAGATGGGCTTTTTTATGTTAATTACAAGAAGTTTTTGACAAATTATTTTTTTCTTCTGAGAATATAGATATGATTTAGTTTACAAAAGAAAAGTGTTTGAAATCCAAAGGACTCATTGACCTAACTTCTCAAATAAACTGTCCTAAGTAAAAAACTGCCTTTCTGACTGGGAAGTATCTTAAAGTTTTAGATTAGGGCACTGGCTAAATTGGAGTTTCGCATCGCAACTTGCCATCTTCTTTTCATATTCTTTACTAAATAGTGTAGCAAAATCCTCCCATTTAAATCCCCAAGAAATTTCTGTATAATAACAAATATTCACTTGCCATCATAATCTACATATATCACATAGACAAATTAGAGTTATTAGAGAACGTTACATTATATTAACATATTATTGGTATTGATAGTTACATGAAATATAGTATTTGCTATGGAAATTTTATTAGTATAGAAATTAACTTATTAAATTGTAGTGGTGTTTTATCTACATCCTCACTTCAAAATACTGTAAATTATTTAGAGTAGTAATTTAACAGACACATTGCTGAAAACTTTTGTAGCTGGGGGGGGTTAATTTTGTCACTATATGTCATCAACGCAGAACATAAATTCTTAAAAACACAATTTACTGAAATTGTCTACAATGCCACAAGAAAGACTATCAAATCTTCTAGACACCATTTCTATAGTTAACAAGAAAGTACAGCAAGTAAACACTGAAACTACCGTAATGAGTTTCATCTCCATGAATGCAAAACATATATAATAAATTATTGTATCGACTTCAAATTCCTTATTGCGACTTAAGTTTTGAAATTCCAATTATTTTATATTCTATCTGTAATGGTTGCTATTGCAAAATAAGTACTATATATTCATTAAAACTTTTACTTAAAGAGCGCCATTTTCTGTTCTACACAAAGTATTGCCTGCAGCTACGCCAGTCCTTAGTCGAACGAGTCCTTAGTTGAACGAGTTCCAGATTCCAACACAACATCCATCTTTTGAAGCGGTTTGCCCAGGTGCACAGGAAATTAGCGTGCTTTGACATAAGGAGATCAGTGGAGACAGATTTAATGTGTACATTTTCATACATTTCATTATTATTTTAAGGTCATTATTGGAAATGGGGGTCTTCTTGTAACCACAGCAAACAAAAGTCCTTTCACAATATTGACTTTGGACTGTTCAAATCCCCAAATGCTGAAACTACTCTGGCGGATAGGTTGAAAAACGAGGAATGAAGCAAAATAAACAAACAATGAAATAAAAAACGGAGAAAGTTCCTAGGTGTTTGCCTGTTTCCAAGCATTGGAGCCTTTGTCCACACAGCTCTGGTCCAACAGGTGCTGTCTTAAGTGTCCAGTTACGATCAAGATCTAATTCTGGTCACGAAGACGGCGGGAGACCAGCCCCTGGTTTGGGAGCGCACAGCGAACCACAGCTGTCCCAGGCGCGGCGCTGACACGACGAGGGTCGCGGCTCCAGGACCCGGACCCCAGCGAGCCCCTCCGCTTCCCACCAACCGGACCCAGGTGCGAGCCCGGAAGCGGTTCGAGGGGGCCGGCCACCCGGTTACCAGGCAACGGGCTGCCCCTGCGCGGAGCTACTGGGCGGAATGCGTGGGGGAGGCAGTTGGAAGGAGACCTTGAGCAGCAGAAATGAGCCCGGGTGAGAGCGCCAGCCTGGGGAGATGTCTCTTGAGGGGGAGTCCTGGGACGTGGACAGGGAGGGGAGGGCGCCGTCCTTTCACCACCAAGGCGGGTCCCTTGTGGAGTGCCGATCTTCCCGACTAGCCACACACCCTGCTCCCCCCGGGGGGAGAAAAAAGCCGCCTGCATCCTCACGCCCAGCCTTTGCTTCCAGCCCCCAGGCACCTGTCCCGCCGCGCTGTGTGGCCCCAGCGCGCCCTCCCGTGGCCGCTTCGGGCGCCCGCGTCCCGAATCGCACGCTTCGCACCCTTCTCCCAACCAAGCTAAAAGCCATCTATGGTTCTGTTACAGAGAAGCATCATGAGGAGGAGGATGAAGTTGACTGCGTTCTCCTTTCCGCGTCCAAAATCCTAAATTCCTCTGACGGGGTAAAGGAAAGTGGTGGCAGTGAAACAGGTAAAATCTCCATGGCAGTGATCTCTCTGCCTCTTAACTATAGACAAGGGGTCCCCTGCCTAAATCCACGGGCCCGACAGGTGCACTTCTAGTCCACTGGTACTTCGGGTAACTATTATTATGGTACTAAAAATAGCTAACACAGCACACTTCTTTGGTGCCAGATGCTGTTCCAAGCACTTAAGTGTATCAATTCATTTAATCCTCTCAACAACCCTATCAAGTAGGTACTACCATCGTCCACATTTTATGAGGCAACTGAGGCACAGAGTGATTAACTAACTCCCCAGGTACACAGGTGGCAAATGACAAAGCCAGTATTCGGCAGGCGGTTCCAGAGTCCGGCCTTACCTACCGTGCTATACTATACTGCTTCTCTGAACACCAAATAAGAATGATATTTTAGGCAGATGTTAAAAAGTTATACACTTTTCCCAAAAGAAACTTTTTACAGTAAATATTTGTGGACTATAGGATATTGTATAGGGAGGCTATTTGAAATACTGAAGAACTACAATTCCAAGCTCCACATGAACCATGAATAAGATATGTGTAAATACCCAGTTAGGGGTATCATACTGAGAATCCTGGACTCTCACTTCCTTGAGAGAAGCTCAAGGAGGTTAGACACCTTTTGGAAGAGCCTGGTGGTCAGTGTGACATGTCAGGGAAAGAACAGAGCACTCTGAGTAGAAGGCGGTATCTAGAGTGATGTGCTAAGTTAGGACCCCCATTTGCCCAAAACCAACACGTGGCAAATGGGGAATCCAGACACAGAGGCACTGAGGGAAGTGACCCGAAATTAGGACGGGATTTCTGTACCTTCCTAAATCCGGGACCTTCACAAATGCCTTGTCAAGGGCCCTGAAAGAAGAGCTAGAGCAGCCACATCTCAGTAGACCAAAGACAGCTGGATGCCCAGGGGCCATCAGTATAAGCAGCATCTCAGTGGAGACCAGCAGGACAGTGCAGTGACCTGCCAGACTCTTCTGCGCCCCACCATCCTCGAGGATATGCGCAACAGGAAACCTGAACAGAGTCTTCACAGAGATATAGAGGCTGTGACAGCTCGATATTTACCTCAAAGAGAGCTTTTAAGGTGAGAAGAAATTGAGGTACTTTAATTTAGCAAGATCATGTGTTCTCTAACATGAGTGAGATATAGGGCTCTGGGGAAAGATGCCAGCATCACAGAAAATGAAGTTACATGCAAAATAGCACATACACTTATTTAAGAGCCACAGTCCATCTGGCTAAAGCAGATGGGTTACAAGTGCAGGGTTTAGCAAGGGCAGGTTTTTAGTAGCATAGATTCGAACTCAAGTGCTGCCTTGGATGGCAAAATTAGGAGGTATGACTTTGTTCCATCCCCTTTTTCTGTTCTGTCTATACATCATTGTCACCATGTGATCCATTCCCTGAGTACCAACCAACAGAATATTAACCCCATTTGCATAAATAATGCTAAGTTATAAGAAACTCTATAGTATTTCTGAGGTCTCTTTAATTTTAAAAGAGTAAGAGTAAGCCTATGTAATCCTTGATTGATTGGAATGGAGATGTGAAGGATGCTTTGAAACTTCAAGATATACCGTGTGCTATTTTTAGCACCCCTGTTCTACCCAAGTCTTCATTCACCCATCCGTCCATCCATCCATCCATCCATTCATCTAACAAATATTTCTGAGCGAGTACTGTCCTAGGCGCTGGGGATCTAACAGTGAACAAAATATGCAAAATCCCTGCTCCCCTGAAGCTTACCTTCTACTGGAAAGAACAAAGGAGATTGTGTGTAAGATGGGATTTGTAAAGAGAAAAGTAAGGCACAGAGGGAGTGGGGGAGTAAACGGACTGTCAGAGGTGGATGAGGAGTGTGCGATTTTATTTTAAATAGGGTGGTAGGAGACCTTACTGGGCAGATCACATCTGAGCAAAGACCTGAAGGAGTAATCAAGGCAGATTTCTACGGAAGGAGCATTCAGGCAGAGAGAGCAGCAACTATGAGGGTCCTAAGGTAGGAGAATGCCTGGCACATTTGAGGAACAGTTGGTGTGAATGGGAGCAGAATGGGAAGGGGAAGGAAGGGGATCGGAAAGGAAATCAGTGAGGGGGGCACTATAGTTCCTCATAAGGATCTGGGAGGTTATTCTGCACAAAATGGGAAGACATTGAAGAGTTTCAAGAAGCCATCCCTCCCCTCCATTGCAATTGGAAATTTGAAATTTACGGACTCATCATCATATCGATAATACTCTGCAGTAGTGATTATATTTAATCACTACTCTGCAGTAGTGATTAGAATAAATATTTCTTGAGCATTTAGTTTGTGCCATGCATTCTGCGAAGGGCTTTACCTTCAAACTAACTACTTGGGTTGTCCCTCATAGGAAGTGTATGGCAAAGCCAGGATTCAAGCCCAGGCAGCCTGACTCTGTAGCTTGCATGACAAAGCCTCATGGAGACAGTGCCATACCTCATTAGGCTTTGTAAAACAGTTCCTTCTAGGAATGAATTTATATTGTCATAGCAAAACTCTGCATCTGAACCTGAGAATGACACAGCTTTGACTACAGAGTATCTAACATCCTATACTGAATCATTACTATGTTGCACTTTAAAAACTCATTTGTTCTCCTTCGTCTATTAGCTACAGGTATGCACTTAATACAGGAATATCTCAGAGACATTGTGGGTTTGGTTCCAGACCATTGCAATAAAGAGAATGTCACAATAAAGAGAGTCAAATGAATGTTTTGGTTTCCCAGTGCATATAAAAGTTATGTTTAAATTACTGTAGTCTACTAAGCGTGCAATAGCATTATGTCTATTTAAAAAAAGTACATACTCTAATTAAAAAATACTTTTTGCTAGAAAATGTTAACCATCATCTAAGCTTTCAGCAAGCTATTTTTTTTTAAGATTTTATTTATTTATTTCATAGAGAGAGAGATCACAAGTAGGCAGAGAGGCAAGCGGGGGGGGGGCGGGGGAAGCAGGCTCCCCGCCGAGCGGAGAGCCCGATGCGGGGTTCGATCCCAGGACCCTGAGATCATGACCTGAGCTGAAGGCAGAGACTTTAACCCACTGAGCCACCCAGGTGCCCCAGCTTTCAGCAAGTTATTGTCACTGATTACAGATCACCATAACAAATATAATAGTGAAAAATTTTGAAATACTATGAGAATTACCAAAATGTGACAAGAGACACAAAGTAAGCAGATGCTGTTGGAAAAATGGCACCAATAGACTTGGCAACAGGGTTGCCACAAACTTCCAATTTGTAAAAAATCACAATATTTGCAAAACACAATAAAACGAGGTGTGCCTGTACATTGACTAAGACATAATCCTCTGCAGGTTTCAGAATAAATTCCCCATATCTTTAATTACTTTGAAAGCCATCCCACTGATAACTATCTTGTTTTTCACTCCTCACATTTAAATATGAGACAGCTAGACAATGTAATTGAATATAATATGAATACTCTTTCTTGCATTCCCAGTAGAGTATCAGCTTCTCCAGGGCTGGGACCATATCTTCCACTTTGTCTACACACCGCTCAATATTGCATGTTTAGCAAAGACTTAATAAATGATGACCTGTGATTGGGTTCCCCCTCCTGTGCCTCTTTGGTAATTTCCCTTCCAATTCTAGAATCACATAATTCTATGTGGTTAATTAAGTATTGCTGAATTTAAGATTAGCTTTCCTTTGGGAATAAGTAATAGCCAATGTCTCCGAAACCCATAAAAAAACAAGAAGTGTTTCTAATAGCCTTTAAAAAGCAATAAATCCAACTTTCTGCCTATTCTATATCCTCACTGAATCCTCTGAACATTGCAGGAGAAAGCCACTCACTTCTGAGTCATAACATGGATCTCAGGGCTGCTTGGAACACTTCATTCCCCAGCAAATGCTTTTCCAAAACTTCTCCAAAGTAACTATTTCACTCTTATTGTATCCTCAATCTGTAAAGCCCTTCATCACTACCTCTAAACTCATTAACATAATCTCACAGTGTATGAAAAAAAAAGAAGCAATCAGACCCAAACTCCCTGACCCTCAAACTTAAAATCTGCTGACCTACTTGCCTGTGTACTCATATTATCTGCTGTCTCCCATTTCTTGTCAAGTTTTTATTTAAATTCCAGTTAGTTACCATACAGTGTAAATATTAGTTTCAGGCGTACAATACAGTGATTCAACACTTCCATACTTCACCCGGTGCTGGTCACACAAGCGCCCTCCTTAATTCCCATCACCTATTTCACCCATCCCCCTCCTCCCTCCCCTCTGGTAACCATCCGTTTGTTCTCTAGAGTTCAGAGTCTGCTTCTTGGTTTGCCTCTCTTTTTTCCCTTTTTGCTCCTTTGTTTTGTTTCTTAAATTCCACATGAGCAAAATCATATGGTATCTGTCTTTCTCTGACTTCTTTCACTTAGCATAATCCTATCTCCGCCATGTCATTGCAAATAGCAAGATTTCATTCTTTTGTATAGCTGAATAGTATTCCATATATATGTATAAACACTACTTCTTTATCTATTTATCAGTCGATGGACCACCTGGGCTATTTCCATAATTCGGCTATTGTAGATAATGCTACTATAAATACCAGGGTGCATGTATTCCTTTGAATTAATATCTTTTTTTATTCTTTAGGTAAATACCTAGCAGTATAATTGCTGGATCATAGGGTAGATCTATTTTTAACCTTTTGTGGAACCTCCGTACTGTTTTCCACAGTGGCTGCACCAGTTTGCATTCCCACTAACTGTGCAAGAAGGTTCCCCTTTCTCCACATCCTCACCAACACCTGTTTCTTGTTGTTTCTTGTGTTGTCTCTTGTGTTGTTGATTTTAGCCATTCTGACAGGTGTGAGGCGATGTCTCATTGTAGTTTTGGCTTGCATTTCTCTAATGATAAGTGATGTTGAGCATCTTTTCATGTGTCTGTTGGCCATCAGTACGTTTTCTTTGGAAAAATGTCTATTCATGTTAACTGACCATTTTTAAATTAGATTATTTATTTTGGGGGGGGTTAAGTTTTACAAGTTTTTTATATATATATTTTAGATACTAGCTCTTTATCAGATATGTCATTTGCAAATATCTTCTCCCATTCTGTAGGTTGCCTTTTAGTTTTACTAATGGTTTCCTTTGCTGCGCAGAAGCTTTTTATTTTGACGTAGTCTTAATAGTTTATTTTTGCTTTTATTTTTCTTGCCTCAGGAGACATACCTAAAAAGAATTTTCTATGGCCAATGTCAAAAAGTTACTGCCTGTGTTCTCTTCTAGGATTTTTATGGCTTCAGGTCTCACATTTAGGCCTTTAATCCATTTTGAATTTGTTTTTGTTATAATATAAGAAAGTGGCCCAGTTTCATTCATTTGCATGTAGCTGTCCAGTTTTCCCAACACCATTTGTTAAAGAGACTGTCCTTTTCCCATAGGATATTCTTTCCTGGTTTATTGAAGATTAACTGACCATATAATTGCGAGTTTATTTCTCAGTTTTCTATTCTGTTCCATTGATCTATGTGTGTTTTTGTGCCAATACCATAATGTTTTGATGATTACAGCTTTGTAATATAACTTGAAATCTGGAATTGTGAGGTCTCCAGGTTTGCTCTTCTAGTTCAAGATTGCTTTGGCTATTCGGGGTTCTTTGTGGTTCCATACAAATTTTAGGATTGTTTGTTCCAGTTCTGTGAAAAATGCTGTTGGTATTTTGATAGGGATTGCATTAAATGTGGAGATTGCTTTGGGTAGTATAGACATTTAATAATATTTGTTCTTTCAGTTCATGAGCATGGAATATCCTTCCATTCCTTTGTGTCACCTTTGGTTTCTTTCATCGGTGTTTTATAGTTTTTAGAATACAGGTCTTTCACCACTTTGGTTCAGTTTATTCTTAGGTATCTCATTGTTTGGGGTGCAGTTGTAAATGGGATTGATTCCTGAATTTCTCTTTCTGCTGCTTCATTATTGATGTATAGAAATGCAACAGATTTCTGTGCATTGATTTTGTATCCTGCAAATTTGCTGAGTTGGTTTATCAGTTCTAACAGTTTTTTGGTGGATTTGTTAGGGCTTTCTACATAGAATATCGTGTCATCTACAAATGGTGAAAGTTTCATTTCTTCCTTGCCCATCCGGATGCCTTTTATTTATTTTTGTTGTCTGATTGCTATGGCTAGGACTTCAATACTGTGTTGAATAAAAGTGGTTCGAGTGGACATCCTTGTCTTGTTCCTGATCATAGAGGAAAAGCTCTCAGTTTTTCCCCATTTAGCTTGATATTAGCAGTGGGTTTTTCATATATGAACTTTATTATGTTGAGGTATGTTCCCTCTAAACCTACTTTGTTGATGGTTTTTACCATGAATGGATGTTGTACTTTGTCAGATGCTCTCTCTGCACCTATTGAAATCATCACATGGTTCTTATCCTTCCTTTTATGAATGTGATGTATCATGTTGATTGATTTGAAAATATTGAACTGCTTTTGCAACCCAGGAAGAAATTCCACTTGATCTTGGTGAATGATTGGATTTGGTTCGTTAGTATTTGAGAATTTTTGTAACTATGCTCATCAGAGATATTGGCCTGTACTCTTTTTAGTGTTGTCTTTATCTTGTTTTGGTATTAGAGTAATGCTGGCCTCATAGAACGAATTTGGAATTTTCCTTCCTTTTCTATTTTTTGGAATAGTTTGAGAAGAATAGGTGTTAAGGACTACTTTTGTCTTGCTGTTTTTAAGATTTTTTCTTTATCGTTACATGTTGCAAATTTAATTACAATATGTCTTGGTGTTTGCCTGCTTTTGTTGATTTTGATGGGAGTTCTCTGTGCCTCCTGGATCTTGATGTTGTTTCCTTCCCCAGATTAGGCAAATTTTCAGCTATTATTTCAAATAAATTTTCTGTCCCCTTTTCTCTCTCTTCTTCTTCTGGGACTCCCATAATATGAATATTATTACATTTGACGGAGTCACTGAGTTTCCTAAATCTATTCTCAATTTGTACAATTCTTTTTTCTCCTTTGTTCAACTTGATTACTTTCCATTACTCTATTCTAGGTCATTAATTCATTCCTCTGCTTCTTCCAGCCTGCTGTTCATTGCATGAAGGGTGTTTCTATTTTTATTTGTTGCACTCTTCATTTCTGATTCTTTTTTAAACTCTTTTATCTCTGTGGTAAGGGTCTCACTGATGTCTTCTTCTTCTCTCAAGACCAGTGAGTATACTTATGATCATTGCTTTAAATTCTCCATCAGGCATGTTACTTACATCTGTTTTGCTTAGACCTCTGGCCTTAGCCTTCTCTTGTTCTTTCATTTGGAATAAATTCCTCTGTCTTCACATTTTATCTAAGTGTCTGCCTTCTTTCTGTGTTAGAAAAATCAGTTACGTCTTCTGCTCCTGAAAGTGATAGGCTTATAAAGAAGAGGTCATGTAGTGCCCAGGGCCTGGCACTTCAGAGAGTGTCTCTGGTGTGTGCTGCATGCACTCTGCTGTTGTGTTTTGGCTGCTCAATCCTTCAAGCCAGTCATCTGTAGAGTCATTCCTTGCATGCTGTAGGCAGTATTTGGTCCCTGGCCTGAATGTGGTGAATTTTAGCTAGGTGTGCTCTGGACTGCTTGTGAAATGAGACCTGTCACCATCTCCACTGGAACGGAGGCCCTGCAAAACTCTGTGGTCAGGAGACATGGTGTGGGCAGGGGTTTGTGCTGGTCTTCTGGGGGAGGGACCTGCTGTGCTGGGACTGAGGCAAGCATGTTTGGGAAGGGCAGTTCCACTGGAGCACAGGGCAGTGGGGCTTGGTGTAAGCAAATTAAGCAGCCAGTGTCTGTGCTGCACTGTTTCCCACAAGTGGCTCTGTGTTTATGCTAAGGGGCCGGGGAGGGAAATGACACTGGCCAGCACCTTTGTTCCCTCAGAGTTGTCTCTGTGAATGCTGCCTCTCGGGGACCTGCTCTGAGAGGAGCAGATAATCTCCTCACTGTGTGCCCCAGGTGCTCTTCAGATAGTTGTTTCCATACTGTCTGCCCCCTGGTTGTTTGCCTGCCTTCTCTCTAGGAGTAGCACAGTACTCTCTGGGATCTTTCCCAGCCAAGCCTGCTGATGTTTAAAACTCCAGGCTTTAAGCCCCACTAATTGCAAAAAACTCAATGGATTCAGCCCCTCTCATTTTCTTAGCCAATGGCTTTGGAGAAACATTTTCCTTATGCATTCCCCTGTGTCCTCCTTTTTCTCTCTCTTTTCTTGCTTTAGTTGTGCAGTTTTTCTGTCAGTCTTCAGCCTCTTTTCTTGCTTTAGTTGTGGAGTTTTTCTGTCAGTCTTCAGGTTGATTTCTGGGGTATTTAGGATTATTTTATAGTTATCTAGTTGTGTTCATGGGACAAAGTGAGCCTAGGATCCTCCTACTCCACCACCATCTTCCTGCTCCTGTTCCCGCTGTCCCCAGTTTCAATGGAAGAATTGTCCCTGCTCAATCAAAGCTCATTTGCTCTTTATCTTAGCTCTCCTGGAATTCTCAAGTACTCAGCTTCTGCAATTAACCTCCCTCATTCTCCAGAACTAATCTCCTTTTCTGTTACATGATTCCAGCAGGAAGCAGGCATGTTAGAATCTCTCATGGTTAAAAATTCTTCCTGACCTTCACATCTCTTCACATCTCTTCTAACATGCACCCTGTTCCACTAGGCACTCTATTTCTTTCCACGGTAAAACTCAAAAGAGTTGCCTGTACTCAGTGCCCACAAATCTTCACATTCCATTCTCTCTAGCCACTTCATTTGGGCTTTTGTGCCCGTCACTGTACAGAAACTGCCCTTGTCTAGGCCAGCAGTGACATCTGTATTTTCCAATTTAGGGGTTCACATCTATTCCCCTGAACAAGAGATGGGAATATCCACTGCCTTTTGATGTCCACTTTGACAACTAACAGAAAACCTGACTTTAACATATCTAAAAGTTTTCCCTAAAACATCTTCCTACTCCACATTCTTTTCCATTTTAGTAAATAACATCAGCATTCATCACCCATCTGCTTTCACCGAAAAAACAGAAGTCATCCTTCCTTCATCTCTCCTGGCCACATTTAATCCCCTACCAATGTTTTATCTTCAAAACCTATTTTAAATCCACCTACATTTCTGCATCTTCCCCTCTGCCATTCTAGTCCAAGATACCTTTGTCTCTCACTTGGATTACGGAAGTACCCCTGCCATTGCCACCTTATAACCTATTATCAAGCTGTAGAGTGACCTAGAAATGTTTCTTTTCAGATCAAATCATTCTCACGTTTGAAACACTCTAAAGCTTCCCATTTCACTTAAATTAAAAGCCAAACCCCTCAGATTGGCCCACAAGGTCCTACATAATCTAGCCCTGTCTCCCCCTCTGACCTCTAATCATAATGGGCTTCCATCTGCTCATTAAGCCACAGCCATATTGACTTCCCTTCCTGCAAACACAGATAAGCATGTTATGCTTCAGGACCCCGCCATGTCCTCTGCTCCAAATCTCTTCCTACAGATGTTCACATGGCTGGCCTCTTCTTATCATATGGTAATCTTGGCTGAAGCCAGTGGAACTGCCTTTCTCAAACATGTTTGCCTCAGCCCCAGCATGGCAGGTCCCTCCCCTAGAATATCAGTGCAAACCCCTGCCCACACCATGTCTGCTGACCAGAGAGTTTTTCTGGGCATCAGTTCCAGTGGAGGTGATGACAGGTCTCATTTCACAAGTAGTCCAGAGCATACTTAGCTAAAACTCACCATATTCAGGCCAGGGACCAGGCCAGATAGGCCTCTGCCAACCACTCTCTCCAGTGCTGTCCCCATCCTCCCTGTCACATTAGCCTATCCTCTTCATAGTATTTATCACTATTTGAAAGTATCTTGTTTATTTCTATTTGCTTTTCATTTTCTGTTCATTCTCCAGAAAGTAGGTACCACAGGAGCCTTGGTTGTCTTATTCATTGCTGTGTCTCTAGTACCTACAATTGGGCATACCACATACTAGACACTCAATATTTGAATGAATGATGTTGAAGGAATGAATCACTAAATGTGAAACAAACAAAAACTAAATCATTAATTTTTAAAACTTATTCTAGACTTTCAGATAGAGATTTTAGAGCCAAAGAAGACCCCAGACCTCCCTCCTCCAGCACCAAATGAAATGAACAAAAGAAAAATTAGAAAACCAGAAAAAACTTCACCAACAGCACCTGAAGGACATAAAATTGGAAAATAGAGGCCAAAGATAAAAGCAGAAGATTCTGACAAGGCAAACTACAGACTGGCTTCTGAGTTTCAGAAGCAATAAAACAAGTCAAAATCCTGAAAATACTCATTTATGACCCTCCCACTGTGAATACAAAATGTGAATACAAAAAGAGGAAATACCTGTGTCTTCCTTTCTGCTGAGTGGGCTTTAGGTTGCATAGAGAGGGGCAGCTAGGAGAATAGATAGGTAAACCTGGACACTGATCAACAGGGGCTTACTTTGCTCTGCTGAAAGAAGTTCTGAGTAGGGCTGCCACTAGCTCATGGGGTGCCTCTGCATGGCTTAGAGAAAAGTATATCCAACTCTGGGTATATGCAAACCCACATAGGGTACTAGTTAGCTGAGTGTAGTAGAGCATAGGACACATCTCAGCTCACATGTATCTTTTGGCCAGGAGCCCCTGTGTAGTGAACAACCTTTACAGTCTTATGTGGCAGTCCTAGTTCCAAGACTCCATCCTGAATTGAGGGAATGATCCCAATCAGAAGAATATCTCCCTGGGGTGATAAGATATATCTCCTCTAGATTTCTAACCAGTCTCAGGGAACAACAACAACAAACTGGCAGAGATCACATCCTCCAACAGAGACTTTACACAACTCCAAATGATGTCTCTTCCCCCAGACCCCTTCACCTAATTTTTAGGCTATAGAAAATGGATAGGAAAACATATTGGCCCTGAAACTGTATCTCAGAGGGACAGACCGATGGACTCCAAGAAGAACGTCTAGAGAAAACATCTACAGTATGTCAAAGAAAATAGAAATTCTGAGCAGAGTTGCTCAGGTTGCACTGAGCCACATGAAAAGAAGCATCATGGTAACTGCAATCATATTACGGTCAAAAAAGAAGGACGAGATGGAGGGAGGGAAATATATGTAGTAGCAGTATGTAAATCCCATGTTCTTTCTTTTAAAATTTGTATTTGCTATCTCCCTTTACCAAGTCTTTAAACTTCTTTTGACCCCATATTTCGTACTCAGTTTTAGCAAGAAATACTGTGTTTAGCCTTCAACTTGCAAGTCCTCCTAAGAAGACAAAGGAAACCTGTGTGGAAAAGGGAAACGGGCACTGTAGATGCAGAAAGGAGATGGAATTTTGAACAGTAAATCCATTAAGAATAAAGTTGAAGGCTGAAAATATTTACAATAATAATGTCCTATCTTTGTGTTTAAATAGCTTCGTGGAAATTATGGTCACATAACAAAATGTAAAACATCATAAAACAGCACAATGTGAAAATAATATAATAAGCAAATATCATGAAATGTGGGAAGTAAATGTGAGAGCAAGTATAATTATAGCTAATTTTCTCATCATTTACTCTCCTTCTTGGCAGGGACTAAATCAACACTGAATACAACGGAAGTGCATGTTATTAAAAAAACATAAAAATTCCAATCTGTTAGTCCTTCTCATGATATATTTTCATTAGCTTAAAGGGATCTTATAGGAAATAATCTTTCACGTACTGAAAAAAATCTGAATAATAACGATAACTTCAACTAATTGGAGTTTTCTTTGTTCTATTAAAAAGAAACATAAATTTAAAAAAAAGAAACATAAATTTAATACTTGTCAAAAGTAACATGCATAATATGATCCCACTGTTCTAAAATAATTTCTTTTTTTCTGCATATATGCATGGAGAGCTGACTGAGAGTACCTAAAATTCATAATGGTTAATTCTGGGTGGTAGGGTTCTAGGTAATATACTGGTTTTGATTTGCAATTTGAGTTCATTTAGAAGTTGTCTTAGAGTCTGAAAACTTTGGGATGCCTTGTTGCATCCATCCAGATCTCACTTGAGTTTTGTTTTTGTTTTTTTTTAATCTCTCTAAGATGAACATTTCAGACTACTGTTTTATTCCTAGTAAGATACAAAGCTGAGCAACATCCAAACAGACTCACTGTCCCTCCCTGCCCTCTGACGAAGGTGGGATTCTTCAGTTGATCAAATGGCTCCAGGCTCTGAACCAGAGTTGCTCTCTCAGTGATGAGGGCCAGATGGCAGATGGGGGTGGGGGGTGCCTATATTTTGCAACCAGCTCCTATAACATCTGGCAGACTGTCATTCCAAAGGAGAGATGTGCTGACCTCTTTTAAAAACTTCTCTCAGGGCAGAAATTGTCAGCCTAGGGGAACATTCCATCATAACTCTCATTTCATTTGGGACACTGAATGTTTTTTAAATTATTTAATAGAAATTTACAAAGCAAGCAAAAAACCTATTTGGACAAAGAGGGATATATGTCGGGAAATTTGCAAACAGTTTATAGTCTCTCCCCTGTTACAGATCTATAATCTATTTTCTAGGAAGGAACACATGGATCTTTACAGTACTTTGCTTAAGAGTATGATAAAAATTATGCTCTGTAAATCCAATTTGTTTTCCATGATGAGGAAAAACATCACATGGCCATTTCATAGACACTGAGACCTACACAGTACTTTATCAAAGGTCTCCCATAACAGCATTATTAGCTTTGTTGTTTTTTTTTTTAAATGCAGTTTATATTGCAGAAACAAAGATAATTGAGGTGAGAGTTCCAAGTTTGGCATTACAAGTTAATGGTTTATTATAAAAGTAAAACATTATTACAATCTCATGTAGGTATTTTAAGCCAAGTGAAAATTATTTCTTGACCTTATTATGTGACTAGCATTGGGTTCTTCCTAATGTGAACATCAAAATTCTCATTATCTCTCTCTCACTATCCAAGAAAGTTAGGAGACTATATTACTGTTGTTTAAAAATGAAACTTAAGAATTAGATCATATGGTTTTTCAATTTTGCTTTTTAGAATATGGCTGCATATCAGAATCAGAAAATCAAATACAACCACAATCAGCACTGAAAGTAAGTTCCTTTTCATTTCCTTTTTTTCCCAAATACCTATGTAAAGACTGATTTCTTTCAGAATAAATACTTCCAAAATGCACGTGGATTTTTCACAAAAATCTTCATGAAAATACATTGAAGAATTAGCAAGAATGACTAAGAATGTGAGTCCTTTGACCCTCATGTGATCATTTCTGACAATAGGCAACTTTGGGGAATATATATAATAAGAAACAATAGCAATTTCAAAATGGTTCAATTTCATACCATGTTTAATTTTATTATAGGCCCTTCAGCATCAACTGGAATCATTTCAGGCTCTCCGAATACAGACTTTGCAGAATGTTAGCATGGTATGTTTCTTTTAATCTCTATATGGGAAATATCCAAACTTAAGATATCACCCCACATTTCTGAGCTAATGATCACTAGCCAACTGATTAGTTCATGTAGAATGTAATAAAATAAGGCCACAACATATTCCAGGCTCAAATTTGTTTGAGGGAAACTACATTCTATTATAGTTGAATTTGGATATGAGCCAAAATAATAATAATACTCACTGATTTTTTTTAAATGTATGTTTAAAGTGCTACCTGTATAGCCTACAAATGGGAACTCTCATTATAAGTGATATGAAATCTAACTCAAATTGACCCAGGGGAAAAGTATATTTTGTTAGCACAGGTAACTGAAAATCCTAGGGACAGTTCACTTGGCAATGGCTTAATCCATATGATCAGGACTTTGGTCATCAGGAACCCATCTCACTCCTTATTTTGGTTCTGCTTTCCACTGTACTGGATTCTCAGATTCTATGTGGTAGCAAAAGGGCTGCTAGAAGCTCTAGGCCTTTATCCTTCCAGATTCCAGTCAACAAAGAGACCATGTTTTTTTCTCCCTTAACAGTTTATACTGAACTTCTTGGCCTGATTCTGACTGCCTGAGATTGGGTCATATGCAATACTTGAACAAATCACTACTGAAAGGAAGGCAGTGTTCTGACTGGTTAGCTCTCAGTCACATGCAGCTGAAAGTGGGATCACCAAAGGCACATGGACTTTATCCAGAACAAGGGATAGTACTAACAGAAGGACAGGGTATGGATATTGGTGGTGCATAACATAACACATACTCACTAAAGACCCAATATAAACTTCATCGTAATATTCTTACACTAAAAGCAGCTGCAGGGAAGTAGCAAGAGAAGACAAACTCCTCTGGAGGGTGACGGAATAGATTCGATTCTGATGACAGAGATCAAAAGTCTCTGCTTTATTCAACAATATAAAAATCAAAATCCAAAATTACTTGAATATAGTTCATAAAATTTTATTGTTTTACTAAAGTAAGTTTTTCTGATTTTACAATCATATAAAGACATAATTTTCTTTAAAAATTCCTTTAATGGTAGAGATTATTATAAATTAAATACATTTATTTTATATTCTATATGATGGGAAAGAATTTTTATGTCCAGGAAATTCAAAGGTATCTTTCAATTATAGTATCTATTATTCCTATACATTATAAGTTTATAAATCTGAAATCAAATTCTAACATTATCAATTTATCTTTCAAAGGTACAGTCTGAAATCAGTGAAATCTTGAACAAAAGTATTATTGAAGTAGAAAACCCACAATATAGCTCAGAAAAAAATCTAGTATTCGGCACACGCATTGAAAAAGCTTTGGTATGTTATTCTGTACAAAACCATTTCTATATTTAGTCACTTCAAAAATGTTACTACAACCAGTTCGTCTTCACCTTTACATTCTTAACCTTCTTCATGGGTCAAATGGACTGTCAGAGGAATACTTAAAAGATTCCCAAGTAAATTGAAATATAAGGCAGGTTTTTTTAGCCTGTCTATCCACTTAGGAATTTTTCTACTTTTAGGATTGACCAAAACCTGAGGTGAATTCTCTAGAAACAGGTTGGAACCAGAGTCACTCTGTCTACACTGATTAGAACTCGCATTTCTAGAATAGTCACAGCCCTAGAATCATCTGAAATAGGAATGCAAGCTAAGGTTGACAAATAGCCCAGAAGTAGAAATATTCCTTTCCCTTAAACTTCCTATTGCATTTGACCTATTGCTTCTATCTTCCCCATCTATCTACGATGGTCTCTTAAGGGGTTCTAAATTTCTATTTCTGATATTGAAGGGTTGGCTTATGGATGTCGCCCTCTGAGGAAATAAGTATAATTTCTAAGCAAATTGTGAAGACCAGAGTTACAGATCTCAAAATAACTGTTGTTAGATTCTTCTGGAGAAAATGAGTCATATTCGTTAGGCTTCTTTGCCTGTAGAAATGGATAAAATGTTCATTTGGGTTGTAAAAATAAATCCTCCACAAAATATTTTCTTGATTTGCTTGTCATGTGGCAAATGATAGTACATTTATAGTATGCTTTTTATTGTCACTAGCCTATAGAGAATCAAGAAGAAATCCTTTCTATGGAGAAAATTCATCATTTTGAGGAGTCCAATACTATTCATTCAACAGAAGAAAACTTCAGCAGTAATATTGTTAACAGTCTCTGTCAAGGTATAGATATTCCATCCCAGATACATTTCAAGGACCTATTAACTCGGAGAACTTCAACAGATAATTCAGCTTCAAACATAATTATGAACCCTTCAGAAAATTCTGACATATTGAAGAATTATAATAACCTTTATAGTTTTCTACCTCATGCACCTCAAAATGTGATGTCTCAAGCTGATACAGTAATTCTGGATAAATCCAAAATTACTGAGCCTTTCCTTAAGCATGGATTTTGTGAAAATTTAGATGATATCTGCCATTCTATCAAACAAATGAAGGAAGAACTACAGAAGTCACATGATAGAGAACTGGCACTTACAAATGAACTTCAGATTTTAAAAACTGATACAAATGTTCCAAGAAATGGTAAATATGACCAGTCCCACAGTCACAAGGAAAAAGTTAACTTTATTAAGGAAGAAAACATAGAAAGTAACTTAAATGAAGATATAAAATCAAAGAGAATTTCGGAATTAGAGGCATTAGTAAACAAATTACTCCCATTCAGGGAAACAGTGTCAAAATTCCATGTGAATTTTTGCAGGAAATGTAAAAGGTTATCCAAGAGTGAAATGCACAGGGGAAAGAGAAATGAGAAAAACAGTAAAGAAATTCCTATCACTGGCAAGAATATTACAGATTTAAAATTCCATTCCAGAGTTCCAAGACATACACTGTCATTCTTTGACCCAATAAAATATGAAATGAAAGACAAAGAGACACAACCACTATCAAAACAAGGACCAATAACGTTTGAAAATGAAAAAACATCCAAAGTCAATTCTGTTACTGAGCAGTGTGTTGCAAAAATTCAGTACTTACAGAATTACCTAAAAGAATCTATGCAGATACAGAAAAAAGTAACAGAACTGGAGAATAAAAACCTAACCCTTAAGACCAAAATAAAACCTCTTGTCTTTACTACACAATCTCTGATACAGAAAATTGAAACATATGAAAAGCAACTTAAGAATTTGGTTGAAGAAAAGAATGCTATTCAGTCCAAGTTAATTAAAACAGAAGAAGATGGTAAAGAATGTCTTAAAGAATTGAAAAAAATAATAAGTAAATATAATGTTCTTGTAGGACAAAATAAAACTCTAGAGGAAAAAAATAGTCAACTTTCTTTGGAGAAGCAACAAATGATAGAAACACTAGATCAACTAAAAAGTAAGGAACACAAAACTCAAAATGATATGGCCATTATCAATAATGAAAATAATCGAATGAGTATAGAAATGGAATCAATGAAAACAAATATTCTATTGATACAAGATGAAAAGGAAATGCTAGAGAAAAAAACATACCAGCTTCTAAAGGAAAGAAGCTCAGCTGAAAATGAACTGAAGGAAAATCAACTAGAGATAATGCAGCTAAAAGAGAAAGAAAGGTTGGCAAAAACTGAACAAGAGACCCTTCTTCAAATAATAGAAACAGTTAAAAATGAAAAACTTAATCTCGAAACAACATTAGAAGAATCTATTGCTGCTAGACAAATGATGGAAAGAGAAATTAAGAATATTCAAACATACCAATCTACTGCAGAGGAGAATTTCCTGAAAGAAATAAAAAATGCAAAATCAGAAGCAAGTATTTATAAGAATAGTTTGTCAGAAATGGGCACTGAATGTGAAATGTTGTCAAAAATGGTAATGGAAATTAAAACAGATAATCAGATTCTAAAAGAAGAACTAAAAAAACATAGTAAAGAAAATATAAAATTTGAAAACAGCATCAGCAGGCTTGCAGAAGATAAAATACTTTTAGAAAACTATGTAAGAAGTATAGAAAATGAAAGAGATACCTTAGAATTTGAGATGCGGAATCTTCAAAGAGATTATTTAAATCTAAGTGAAAAAATCTGTAGTCCACAGAAGGATCTATCAAAAAAGGGTTATATTTCAAGAAGAGAGAAATTCCATTTTGACAACTGTGATACTTATGAAGACACCTCCGGTCCTAGGAGTAGGCCTTTGGCTCCTGATTTGAAAGGTATGTAATATTGTGGTGGATTAGTAGAGATGTGTTTAAGAATTTTTTCACCTATTGGGCACTAGCCAGAGTACAGTAATAAGAAGGAAACTTTTAAGATGAATACGATTTATTCTTATAAGATTCATATCCAACTTATTACATATTGGAATTATTTAGGACCTTTGCTCTTTGGGGGCGCCTGAGTGGTTTGGTTGGTTAAGTGTCTGTCTCTTGATCTCAGCTCAGGTCTTGATTTCAGGGTCATGAGTTCAAGTCCTGCACTGGGCTCCATGCTGGGCATGGAGCCTACTTCAAAAAAAAAAAAAAAAGAATTTTGCTCTTTTGGTAAAACTCATGTTGTCATTTATATTACTTCTATACTTCTATATTACTTCTATACATTGTATAGAAGCAACTTTGGCAGAGAGCACGGATTTTGTTTCTGTTTTATCAAGTATACTTGGCACTCCCACATTAAAAAATTCTTTTTTTTCCAGGAATTCCAAGTCAACTATATCAATTGCTTCCATCCAAGATATGTAAATAAATTTCTAAAATCAATCTTTCAAAATCCTTTGTCCAGTACTTTTTTCTCCACAAAATTATTTTTTTAATTTATTTATTTGAGAGAGAGAGAACACTTGGGGGGCGTGGGGAGGAGGGATAGAGGAAGATGGAGAGAGAGAATCTCAAGCAGTTTAAAAGAGCAACTAGCGTATAAAAGAGACAGTTCTAGAACTCTGCCAAACCATGGAGGAGCTGGGGGAATGCTTTCCAATTCATAGGGATGGAAGAATGACAGGTTTACATTCCCTCTCCACCTTAAAAGCACAGATGAGAGCAGAGTCTGGCTGCCATAACTGACTGGCTGCCTCAGTAAGCCCTGGGACCACAAGCACACACCAGCCCCAGCTGTGATGGGACATAGGAAAAAGCTATAGCTTAAAGGGGAAAGGAGGGGTGCCTGGGTGGCTCAGTCAGTTGAGCAGCCGGCTCTTGATTTCGGCTCAGGTCATATCATCAGGGCCCTGGACTGGAGCCCCATGTGGAGCTCCCTGCTCAGTGGGGAGTCTGCTTGAGATTCTCTCTCTCCCCCTTTGCCCCTCCCCCCATGCTCATACTGGGGCACGTACACGGGCTTTCTCTCCCTCTCTAAGATAAATAAATCTTTAAAATAAAAATAAAAAAATAAAAGGGCAAAGGAACTGCAGGAACACTCCCTGGATCCAAGGGACTGGCTCAACACCTCAGCAAGCCCTGGAACTGCAAGCCCACACTAACCCCAGTTGCACCTGGGCATGGGGGGGAAAATTAAATTAAAAAAAAAAAAAAAAACAGCAACGCTTTTTTATATTTGTTTTTGCCTTTTATTTCTATTGTTTCTTTCTTTTTTCTTTTCCCTCCTTTTTCCCTTTTTTTTTTCCTTTAAAAAGATGAAGTTTAAAATTGCATCTGGTGGGGCACCTGGGTGGCTCAGTGGGTTAAAGCCTCTGCCTTCGGCTCAGGTCATGATCTCAGGGTCCTGGGATCAAGCCCCGCATCAGGCTCTCTGCTCAGCAGGGAGCCTGCTTCCCTCTCTCTCTGCTTGCCTCTCTGCTTACTTGTGATCTCTCTCTCTCCATCAAATAAATAAAATCTTTATTAAATAAATAAATAAATAAAATTGCATCTGGCATATATAAGAGACAGCGCTAGAACTCCACCAGATGGCTAGGGGAGCTGCTGGAACACTCTCTGGGTGGGAGGGTCTGGTGGATATGGTTTACGCTCCCCCTTGAAAGCATGGACCAGTGCATGGTCCGGGTACCCTCGCTGACCTGCCATCTCAGTGAGCCCTGGACCTGTAGCCCACATAAGCCCCAGCATCCTACCAAGGCTGCCAAAGGACAGTGCACGCCAGGACACCTCTGGTTAGCGTTCACTACACCAAGGTGACACAGGTGCAAAGTACCCTAGAACACAAGACGCCCTCACCACGTTGCCTTCAGACAGCTTATTAGGGCACCCTAGGTGCTAAGTGCTCCAGAAACTTTAAGTTGGTGTCTGCCTCAGACCCAGCTGTCTGGCAGGGTGCCCCCTGCACATGGCACCCTAGAAACCCCGGCTGGTGTTGCATTGGTTTTAGCCACCCCACAGGGCACCCCCTATGCAAGGCACCCCAGAACACACCTGCCTGTACCAGACTCAGTTCCAGTTGCCTGGACAGAGGACCCTCTGCACTGAGAACATTCGTGCACCCTGGCTTGCACCCAGTTCGGCTTTAACTGTCCTGCGAAGGCACCCCCTACGCACAGCATCCTAGGACCTCCTGGCCTGTCCCCCATTTCAGATCCAACTGTCCCTTCAGTATACTCTCTTTACAGATAGTCCTAGAACACCCATTTATATCTACATCAGCTTCACTATCCTGCCAAGGTGTCCTCTGCACATAGAGACCGAACCCTCCCTGCCCGCCCCCCCCACGTGCATCCACTTCAGCTCAGCTGTCCTGCCAGGGCATCCTCTATGCGGGGAGCTCAGGGGCCTCCTGGCCTGCAGACTCCTAGGCTCCAGCTTCCCCCTGCTCTGGGCACCTTGCTCAGAGCATCCTAGGGCACCCCAGCTTATACCCACATCAGCTTCAGCTGTCCTGGCAGGGTGCCATCAACACAGAGAATCTTGGGACACCTTGGCTTGTGTCCACTTGAGCTTCAGCTGCCCTGCCAGGCCTAAAGACACACACAAACTGAAAGTGAAGGGATGGAAAAACAGTTACCATGCAAATGGACATGAGGGGGGGAAAAAGCCAGAGTAGCAATCTTTATGTCACACAAAATAGACTTTAAAACGAAGACTGTAACAAGAGACAAAGAAGGGCATTACATAATGATAAAGGGATCAAACCAACAAGAAGATATAACAATTGTAAATGTCTACACACGAAACACAGGAGCACTTAAACATAAAGCAAATACTAACAAAAAGAAAAACTGACAGTAATGTAATAACAGTAAGGGATTTTAACACCCCACTTACATCAGCGGATAGATCATCCAGGCAGAAAATCCATAAGGAAACAGTTTCTTGTAATGACACATTAGGCCAGATAGATATAACATACACAGAACATTCCATCCAGAAACAACAGAATACACATTCTTTTCAAATGCACATGGGACATTCTCCAGAATAGATCACATATTAGGCCACCAAACAAGCCTCAATAAATTTCAGAAGATTGGATTCATACCATGCATCTTTTCTGACCACAATGATATGAAACTAGAACTAAATCACTAGAAAAAATTGTAAGAAACACAAACCTGTGAAGGCTAAACAACATGATACTGGATAACCAGTGGGCCAATGGAGCAAAGAATAAATAAAAAAGTACACAGAAACAAATGAAAACATGATGGTTCAAAATCTTTGGGACCCAGCAAAATGAGTTCTAAGACTATATAATGATACAGGCTTACCTCAAGAAACAAGAAAAAAAAAAAAAAAAAAA
>CM052899.1:12877500-12912515 GCA_028534135.1 Potos flavus | reverse complement strand
TTTAGAGGAAATATACCTGAATATAAGAAAAGTCATTTTTTAAAAATCCACAGTGAACATCTTACTCAATGGACAAAAACAGAGCTTTTCTTCTAAGATCAGGAAGAAGACAAAAATGTCCACTCTTGCCACTTTTACTCAACATAGTACTGGAAGTCCTAGTCATAGCAATCAGATAAGAAATAATAAGCATCCATATTGGTAAAGAAGTTAAACCATCACTATTTACAGATGACATGATACTATACATAGAACACCCTAAAGATTTCACCAAAAAAAAAAAAAAATGCTAGAAGTAATAAATGAACTCAGTATATTTGCAGGATACAAAATACCCAGAAATTGGCAGCATTTCTATACACTAATAATGAAGTAGCATAAAGAGAAATTAAGAAAATAATTCCACTTACAATTGTACCAAAAAGAATAAAATATCTAGGATATTATTTACCTACCAAAACAGGTAAAAGACCTACACACTGAGAACTATAAAACACTGATGAAAGAAGTTGAAGATGACACAAACAAATGAGCTTGGCTTAAAAGAATATTGTCAAAATGTCCATATAACCCAAAGCAACCTACAGATTGAATGCAATGCCTATCAAAACCAACAACATTTTTCACAAAACTAGAACAAAAATTACTCAGATTTGCATGGAATCACAGAAGACCCTGAATAGTCAAAGTAATCTTGAGAAAGGGCAGGGGGGAAGGGAAAAATGGGTGAAGGAGAGTGGGAAATGGAGGCTTTCAGTTATGGAATGAACAAGTTACTGGAATAAAAGGCACAACATAAGAAATAGAGTCAATGATATTGTAACAGCATTGTGTAGTGACAGATGGTAGCTACACTTGTGGTGAGCACAGCATAATGTTTAAACTTGTCAAATCACTATGTTGTAAACCTGAAACTAATATTACATTGTGTGTCAACTACATTCAAATAAAAATTAATTTAAAAAGTATTGATGCTCACAAATGTGAAAAACTATGGTCTCACATTTTCCTTTATTATGAAATTATATAAATGGGGGGAAAAAGAATGAATTTGAGTATTGAAAAAAGAAGTAAAGGTGAACATTGTATCAATTTAAATACAGAACTAAGATTAAAGAACTGTGAGACTTACGGTTACAAAATAGAATATTTGTGTTGAAACCACTGCCAATATAAAACAACTAAACTAAAAAACTAAGTAGATCCTTCTACTTTTAACCTATGTGTTTACATTGAAAGTGGGTTTATTTTAGAAAGCATATAAATGGGTCTTTCTTTTTTCCAAGTCTGACAATCTATGCCTTCAAAAAGCAGTGTTTAGCTATATACATTTAATGTAATATGTTTAATATAATTGATTTTTATGTATTTGATTTCTATTTGTCCCATCTATTTTGTTCCTTTTATCTTTTCCTTCCTTCTTTTGGATTAATTAAGTATTTAGGATTACATTTTCTCTCCAATTTGTCTTATCAGAAATCTCTGTTTACTTTTTAAAGGCTGTTTTAGAGTTACATATTTTTAGCTTACTACTGATTCTCTTCAAATAATGTTATAGCAATTCGTATACAATGGAAGACTTTATAATAACATATCTCTGTTTCCTCCTCCCATTCTTTGTGCTACTTTTATTTAGAATTTACTTTTGTATACGTTATAAACCTAACACATTTTTAATAGTTTTACTACAAATAATAAGTTATCTCTGACTCTTTAAAGAAATTAAACCAGGAGAAGAAAAAAACCTTTTTTTCTATTTATCATTTCTAGCATCCTTTTTAAAAAATTTTTTTAATTTTATTTATTTATTTTTTTAAGTAGGCTCCATGCCCAACATAGGGCTTGAACTCACAACCCTGAGATCAGGAGTCACATGCTCCAATGACCGAGCCAGCCAGGTGCCCCTCTAGCATCCTTTAAACCCATGTTTCCATCTGATCATTTTTATTCTACCTAAAAACTTCCCTTAACATTTCTTGTAATGCAGGTCCCACTTTTTCTCTTTCTGAGTCTTTATTTCACCTTAATTTTGGGGGGAAAAATGTTTCAGTGAATATAGAATTCCGAATTGACAGTTTCCTTGAACTCTTTGAAGATGTCATTCTTTTTCTGACTTGCATCATTTCTGATAAGAATTCTCATAGTCTTTTTTTCTCTGGCAGATGCTAAGATTTTTCTCTTTATCGCTGCTTTCCTATAATTTTATTATCATGTGTCTTGGTGTGCATTTTCTTCCTGTTTATCCTGCTTATTATTCCTTGGGCATTTTAGGATTAGGGTCTTTCTTCATATTTGGAAATTTTCAGCCACTATTTCTTTAAATCTTTTTCTCTCTGATACCTTCTAAGACTTGATAACACATATGATACTTGATACTGTTCTAGAGCTCACTGACATTCCTTTCATTTTCTTTTTAGTCTTTTTCGTCTGTGTGTTTCACTTTGGATGTTTTCTATTTTTATATCTTCAAGCTCACTAGTTTTGTTTTTTTCTTTTGCAATGCCTAATTTGCTATTATCCCCCATTTACTGAAAATTTTCATTTCAGAGATTTTCTTTTTCATCTCTAGATTTTCCACTTGGTCTTGTTTATGCCTTTAATTTCCCTCTTCATTGTGCTCATATTTTCCTTTAAATACATTAACATAGTTATAATAGCTATTCTAATGTGCTTGCTGCTAATTCCATCTTCTCTGCCATTTGGGGGCTTGTTTCTGATGACTGATTTTTTTTTTCTGGTTATGGGTCACATTTTCCTGCTTCTTGGCATGTCTAGTAGTGTTTTATTGGAAGGCAAACACCATATTTCATATTGTTAGTTGTCCAGATTTTTTGTTCTGTTTTCCTTTACAGAAAAGGGGGTAGTTCTATTGAGATTAGGTACTTCTGTTTCATTTTGATCCTTATGAGACTTGTTTTTAAATTTTTGTTAGGGTGGGTCTAGTGCAACCTCTAACGTAGTCTAGATCCTCTGGGATCTGCACTGAATGCCCTAAGAGACTGACAAAGATCCTCCATGGGCTGGGTGGGAAATTCCCATCCTCAAATGATGCCTAGTGCTTTATAAGCTGTGGGAATGAGTTAACTGACAGGTCCCTAGCTGTCCTTTGCCTTCCTTCATGGAATTTAACCCTACGTGTGCCTTAGGTGTCAGCAGAATTAAGGGTACTCCAGTGCACAATTCTAAACTTTTTTCCTATGTAGCTCTTTCCTCTCTAGAACTCTACCCCATAAATTCCAGACACTTTAGACTCCCTGAGTTCCAATTTCTGTCTCATTTGAGCAAGGCTACCATACTTTGAGGTTCCCCTCCATCCTCTCCAGTCCAGAAAGTGCCTCCAAATAAAAAGCAATTGCAGTTTTTCCTTTTTCTCACAGTGTGGTACTGTGTCCAATGTCTAAGAAGAGGGATTGTGTATGTTTTGTACAGTTTTCAATTGTTTAAGTTAGGAGAATAAGTCCAGCCCCTCTTACTCTACCTTGGCCAGAAGCCGATTTGGGACAGTCAAGTTTGGGAAGTTTAGGAAGTCCTATGAATGGATGGAACATAGCAGTGATTTTTCTAGGTAGCTAGTATCTGTAGGAATGTTTTTCCACTGACTCTCCCCCATCTCTAGAAAAGGTGCCTGTGACTATGGGTATGTGTATACAGCTATTGACTAGCCATTCTTTACTTGAAGGTGTCTAAGTAGAGAGCCACACTTTAGGCTATGGAGGCCTCCAAAAAAACAACCAGGGTAAGTATTATTATGAGAATAATGCCAGAATAAGAACCTTACTCTTGTAGCCCTAATTTTCCTTAGGTAAATCTTCCAAATGTTTAGAGGCAAGATCTTTTATTTTTTATCTGGGGGTAAAATTCTGGGCTGGCCAAAGCACTAAGGATAGGAAAGAGGTGGGAGAAAAAAGAAATAGACTGAGAAAGTCTTTCCTAAACACACTTTAAGTTAAATGTTTCTAGCTCTATTTATTATTTATTTATTTATGGTCTATTGTATTTTTTTAAAACTCCCTATTCTCTGATGATCCCTTTACATTACACATTTTTCTATGCCCATTATTTTAATATTATATTTTTAGTGTCAGAGAAAGAATGCCAGCAAATAAATGTGTTCTGCCTGCCAGTTTTAATTGGAATGCCCTCCTCTACTTGCACATGTGTCCGCTCGCTGTAAATAAACAAGTAAAATCTTTAAAAAGAAAAAGAAAACAATCAATGGACATCATAACTAATTTATGCCCCTTAAATCAGGTGTGTGTGTGTTCCTCGATTATCATTTCAAATATCTTAGTTTTTCCACAGACTTCACTATTCCTGTAACTGGTTTCTCTGTTTGCTTTTCTGTAAATTTACACAATGCATTTATGTAAACTCTAAGTAAGCTCTGCCAATTGTCATACTGCTTCTTACACCCTCCAGTAAGGTATGAGATGAGCATTCCCATCTATGAATATTATATAAAGTGTGTATTGCTATTAGAGGCACATCAATAAAAATTAATTATAGCTAACAAAGGTAAAAGTGTAAATGAGCAATTATTTAATTTTAGTAAAATTTGAAAACATAAATCTCACCGCAAAAGAATGACTACATTTATAAGGCTTATTTAGTAACACTTATCAATATATATGACTTTTTTTTTTAAGATTTTATTTATTTATTTGTCAGAGAAAAATCACAAGTAGGCAGAGAGGCAGGGGGAAGCAGGCTCCCCGCCGAGCAAGGAGCCCGACGCGGTACTCGATCCCGGGACCCTGGGATCATGACCTGAGCTAAAGGCAGCTGCTTAACCAACTGAGCCACCCAGGCGTCCCAATATATATGACTTTTATTCAGTTATGTGCACCTGGTAAAATCATTCCTAAAGACAAATGTATTCCCTTTGGGTTACATTATATCTTTGATAATGTCTTTAAGATGTTCAATCCACAATGTCCTTTGCATAGGAAATAAAGATTTTAAATATTCTTTTAGAAAATAGTAAATAGTATGAGATATAAAAATAAATTAAATATAAAAAATAAAATGAGATATAAAAATAAATATATATAGAAGACATTCCCTGCCCCAAACTATGTATGTGTGTGTATACGTGTATGTGTGTGTGTGTAATACATATATATTACAATAGTAAAAATTTTCTGTACCATCTGTAATCTTTTTAAAAGCCAGATACATCTGAATTGACATAGTTCCCCCTCCCCATTGGAAAAAAAAAAAGCAGGTTGAAGAGTACTGCAGCCTCTATATATTCTGATTTCCACCTCTGAGAAGTCTAGAATGGCAAAGGGACAAGTACTAAGGGAATCACCATGGATCAAAAATAACTTCCCCAATATATTACACATTAATAGATATTGTAAATTTCCCTTTTTAAATACTACCACCACCACCTCCGATTGAATAAGGACTGTTAATAAAAATCTTACTATGAATTACAGTAATGTATGTAAATCATATCTTTTAAGAACAGGTATTTTTTAAAGTGGTAGGGCAAATGAAAAAGAGATAATCTGGGAACAAGAGAATAAGATCTAGAGGGGGATGTTCCAGGAGAGGCAGCTTTGGATAGCTACAAATGCGCATGACAGGACACCAAAGACAAACTTCATCCATCTTGTAACTTTGTATTTTTGTAAGAAACTCAACTAAAAGGGCATTCCTCATTCTCCCTTCCTCCAACGCATCCTGGGGCTGTCACTGGCTAATATTAAATTTTACACAGGCCATAAATAGAAGGCATGAGACCACATAAATGGTGACATTTGCCTCACTCTATAAAGTGCATACATAAATCTATGCAATAGGAGTGAATCCATATTTCTTTTTGATGTTAAGAATGCTTTAATGGGCTATGACACTTGGATAAGCTGTCAATCCAATTTTCAAATACCTCAAGAAGAAACACAAGGTAAGAACTTAATGTGCTCTTTCTATCCCTCCAGCCCAGCCCCCAGCCTTCACCCTGGCACTCCAAGCTGCAATTCTTCAACTTTAGGACTAAGCTTTCAAATGACAGACAGCACTTTGGGATTTAATGGAATGTCTAAACTTTATATTCTCCCCAGAACACAGATCTAAACAAAGATCAATAACCATATATTAAATTATTAACAAATACTGTTTATTCATTAAGTAATAGTACTAAAACGAGGAAGAATGTAAGAGTTGCAGGTTTAAATATCTTTTAAATGCTTGAGATATGTTCCACATCTTATGTTTTTTGCAAATAATTAGCACTCAATAATGAATTACTGGTAGTCACAACCTAGAAAGCTATTTGTCTTCCAGGTGCTAATAGGACTGTATGGAAGCAGTCTTGTAGTTCTTCGTATTTAGTGCCCTAAAATTGGAAAATAAATGCACATTTAATTTTTTAGGTACAGGTAATATATCTGTATATTCTTATAAAAAAGTTTGCAATAAAAAATTAATCATCCAAAGCCAAACTCTCTCACCAGATTTAAAAGTGTCGCTTAAAGTATAAATTAAGAAGAAAAAATTGGTTTGGAGGACCAATTTTAAATACCACCCAGAGAGAATGCATGTGTGTGAGCACGGGGAGCAGAGGGGCAGGCAGGGGAAGGGAGGGCAAAGGGAGAGGGAGAGAGAGAATCTCAATCAGACACCAGCCTACAAATAAATACTTAGGGTAAGGGGTGCTTGGGTGGTTCAGTTAGTTGAGCATCTGACTTGATTTTGGCTGGTCATATGATCTTGGGGTTGTGGGATGGAGGCCTGCATCAGGCTCTGCACATGGTGCAGTCTGCTTGGGATTCTCTCTCTCCCTCTCCCTCTGTCCTTCCCCCCACTTGCATGCGGTCTCTCTAAAATAAATAAATAATTACTTAATTAATTAATTAAATCTTTAAATAAATAAATATAAAAAATAAAATTGGGGTAAAAAAGCTAAAACTTGCTTTTGGATAATATTTACGGTAATATAGAAAGTTATCAATAAACTCAAAATTACTAAACAGAAGATAAACTTCTGATTGTCCAAAAGAACAATCAGTTATTCTTTTCTCTGCTACAAACATTTTTATCATAGAACTTTCTCAGGTCTGTTCTGTGGATAGAAAAGAACACTCAGAAAACCTGCAACTGCCCCCTCTCCCCCACCCCCACAAAAAATCCCATCTATTTGAGGGTAAGTGTGGTGAAGAAAATTCTAATTTTACTCTCTGTTCTATATTACATAGATAGAGTTGGGCAGAGTACTGATAGATAAGAGGCTTGCCAAAGGATGAAGATCAAAGGACGTGAAAAAAAAGACTCCATATATTCCCATTTCTACCAACTAGTCCCCTTAGAATATTATGCCTTTAGACAACGGATTACTTAAATGATGATAAGCAGTCTTACTTTGGGGATAGGATAGTAAGATTTATATTATAAACACTGTTCACAAGTGATACAGATGTACTGAGATGTTTTAATAAAAGAAAAGAATGTGAATTTGGTGTCCTTTACCTAATCTAGTGTATGATTACACTGAAGTTAGAAATATGTAAATTAGCTTAATTTGTAATAAAACTTTTTCAATGAATAGATAGATTAATCAAATCAATTCTTCCACTTTTTCATGATCTTGGACACAAAGAAGGAATGATGGATTGTCCTTTTCTAATTTACATTCTGAACTCCTGAGAACTTTTTTTCAGTTTTGAGAGTGCTCAAACCTTGGGTAAAATAGAACTTTTAAGATATTTTAATAATAATACCTTTCTTTAAAGTATTATAAAGTGATGTTGATAGCTTTTTTAACTAACCAAAATATTTCCTAGAAGATTTCTTAAAAGATTATTTCAAACTTAAGGAGAGAAGTCTTAAGTGTCATTAGAATTCCTCATAATTACTGAGAGCCTGGAGCCCACATAATGATAATAATTTAACGAAGACCAAAAACACCCCTTGAAAAACAATGTTAACCTGTACTGCTAACTGAACTATAAATATCTAAACAGTCTCAAACAACTCATAATAAGATACTATAGATTTGCTCTAAAAATTATGAACAGAATCGTTTATACAGATAAATTAGGCTTCTTCAATTAGAAATTTCAGAATATGGGGAAGAACTTCTACAAAGGAGAGCTTCTACATAAAAGGAGCTGAGATTTTCAAAGACACCCAGATATGTCATTGTTTAAAGTATGTATAAATAAGAGATATTATTTTGAAGGGATCAAAAAGTCAGAAACAATTTTTCTTAGTTTAAGGCTAAGATAACATATTACTACCTTTTGACATTCAAAGTCATTATACTTTCAATTGGTCTGCTCTTTGCTCCACCTGGTGGGTGGAAAATCTTAGCATCTTTGCTGGAAATCTGGCTTGCCAATTTAACCACATAAGGGTCGGCAGAATGTGAAGGGTAAGGCTCAAATGTTCCTGCTTTCATTCCACCAGCCTACAAATAAAAATGAGACAATCTAATGTAGTTTTGTAAACTGCCTCTAATAAAAGTAGATTTTGAAGAAGTTAATACATATTTGTGTATTGTCTACAGAGTTGGTTTTACATTTAAAGAAAATTGCCTATACAGACATACCTCAGAGATATTGTGAGTTCAATTCAAGACAATTGCGATGACGTGAATATCATAAAAAGCAAGTTAAATGCTTTTTTTGGTTTCCCAGTACATTTAAAGTTATATTTACACTATGCTATAGTCTATTAACTGTGTAATAGCATTGTGTCAAAAAGAACAATGTACATACTTAATTTTAAAATGTTTTACTGTTAAAAAAAAATACTAATACATTTGAGCTTTCAGTGAATCATTCTTTATTGCTGATGGAAGTTCTTGCCTTGATGCTAATGGTTGCTTATTGACCAGGTGGTGACTGCTGAAGGTTAGTGTGGCTGTGGCAATTTCTTAAAATAAGACAATCAAGTTTGCCATATTGATTGACTCTTCCTCTCATGAATGATTTCCCTGTAACATGCAATGCTGTTTGACAACATTTTACCCACAGCAGAGAACTTCTTTCAAATCGGAGTCAATCCTCTCAAACCCTGCTGCTGCTTTATCAACTAAGTTTATGTAATATTCTAAATCCTTTGTTGTCATTTCAACAATCTTCACAACATCTTCATCAGGAGTAGATTCCATCTCAAGAAACCACTTTCTTTGCTCAGACATAAGAAGCAACTCCTCATAACGTTAATAAATTTTACCCCGAGATTGCAGCAGTTCAGTCCCATCATCAGGGTCCTCTTCTAATTCCAGTTTTCTTGCTGTTTCCACCACATCTGCATCTTCCTCCACTGAGGTCTGAATCAACTTCCAAACTGTTAATGTTGATATTCTGACATCTTCCCGTGAATTATAGATATTCTTAATAGCATCTACAATGGCGAATCCTTTCCAGAAGGTTTTCAAGTGACTGCCCAGACCTATCAGAGGAGTCACTATCTACAGCAGCTATAGCCTTATGATATATATTTCTTAAATCATAAAACTTGAAAGTTGAAATTATTCCATGATCCATAGCCTCTGAACAGATGTGTTAACGAGCATGGAAACATTAATCTCATTGTATATCACCATCAGAGCTCTTGGGTGGCCAGATGTATTGTCAATAACCAGTAATATTTTGAATCTTTTTTTTTTTTTCTGAGCAGTAGGTCTCAACTATAGGCTTAAAATATTCAGTAAACCATGTCATAAATAAATGTGCTGTCATCCAGGCTTTGTTGTTCCCTTTACAGAACACAGACAGAGTAGATTTTTCATAATTCTTAAAGGCCCGACAATTTTGGTTATGGTAAATGAGCACTGGATTCAACTTAAGTCACCAGCTGCATTAGCCCGTAACAAGAGAGCCAGCCTGTCCTTTGTAGCTTTGAAGCCAGACAGTGAATTCTCCTCTCTAGCTTTTGAAGTCATAGATGGTATCTTCTTCCAATAAAAGGTTGTTTCATCTACATTAAAAATCTGTTGTTTAGTGTAGCCACCTTCATGAATTCTCTTAGCTAAGTCTTCCTAGCTGTAACCTGCTGCAGCGATATCGGCACTTGTTGCTTTACCTTACACTTTTATGTTATAGAAATGGCTTCCTTCCTTAAACCTCATGGACCAACTTCGGCTAGCTTCAAACTTTTCTTCAGCAGCTTCTTTACTTCTCTCAACCTTCATGGAAGAGAGTTGGGGTCTTGCTTTGGCATAAGGAAATGTCGGCAGGCTTGATCCTCTAACCACTAAAACTTTATCCATCAGCAAGAAGCTAGTTTTGCTTTCTTTTCATTTATGTGTTCACTGGAGTAGCACTTTTAATTTCCTTCAAGAACTTTTCCTTTGCATTCACAACTTGAGTAATTGTTTGACCCAAAAGGCCTAGCTTTCAGCCTATCGCTGCTTTTGACATGCCTTCCTCACTGAGCTTAATCATTTCTAGCATTTGATTTAAAGTGAGACATGTGCGGCATCTGGGTGGCTCGGTCCATTAAGCCTCCGACTCTTGATTTTGGCTCAGGTCATGATCTCAGGTTCCTGAGATTGAGCCCCTTATAGGGCTCTGCACTCAGCAGAAAGTCCGCTTGAGATTCTCTCTCTCCCTCTCCTCTGCCCCTTCTCTCTCCACCTCTCTTTCTCCCTCTCTAAAAAAACATAATAAAGTGACATATGCAACTCCTCCCTTCACATAAACACTACTGTAGGGTTATTAATTGGCCTAATCTCAATATTGTTGTTTCTCAGGAAAGAGGGAATCCCAAGGGGGAATGGCCAGTCCGTGGAGCAGTCAGAACACACAACATTGATCGGTTAAGTTTGCCGTCTTACGTGGGTGGCGTTCATGTCACCCCCCAAACAATTACAATAATAACAGCAAAGATCACACTGATCACAGATCACCATAACAAATATAATAATAGTAAAGAAGTTTGAAATATTGCAAGAAGTATTAAAATGTGACACAGAGACACAAAGTGAGCAAATACTGTTGGGAAAATGGCGCCAATAGACTTGCTCAACACAGGATTGCCACAAACCTGCAATTTGTAAAAAAAACACAGTATCTCTGAAGCACAATAAAGCAAAGCCCAATAAAACTAAGTATGCCTGTACTGTTCAAATACCAGCAGTCTCCCTGCTGCCAATTTTATGGGGCAAGACACTGTAATTTCCAAAAGTTCTCTATTAAAATACAAATGTTTTTAAGAAGGTAATATTCCAAACTCCTTTCAAGTATTAATATTTTAGTAACAGTTTACCAGATCAGGCTATCATCTAGTTAAGGAGCGAACCTATTACTGAGGGAATAAGACTTAGGTCAAATATATTTTGATACAGAACAGAGTTGGGGTTCAGAACCAGAGGATGCTCAGAGAAGAGGTCAAAGATAAGACCTGTCCAATTGGGAGGCTGACATACATGAGTTTATTAAATATCAGTCAATGATGAAAAAGATATAAAAAATAAAAACTTTAAAAAATAAGGAATAGCACATAGAAACAGAAGTGAGAAGAAAATGTGATCTACTTTATACTTTTTTTATAGTCTATTAAGAGAAGTCAATCAAAATTATTTTTATTATTATTTTTTGACCTGTACACAAATAATTGCTTTGACTTTTTAAGCTAATTTGCCACAATTTTAATCTTTATATTATATATAGTTACCAAGAAAACTCTATAGAACATAATAACCCAATTAAGTAGGCATTCTTTATCTTATAGTATCTAAGCCAAATATACATGAAAATTAAAAGATACATTGTAATATTTCAAGTTTTCCAGATTGAAGACACATAGATTCTTTTGAATCTATGCTAACATCTACTTATAACAAAATAGAACAAAGCATACAAAAAAAAGCACAGACCAGTTACACTTAAAATTGTTGATGCAAAAATACTTAAAATATTAAAAAATAAGATAAACTAGTACACTTAAAAGATTAATACAACATGGCTAAGTGGGATTCATCCCAAGAAATCTATTATTATTATTCACCTCACTCAAAGAGAGAAAAAAATAGTCTAAGTAGATTACACCAAAACATTCCATATAATTCTATGTACATTCCTGATTTATCCCTATTTTTGGCATCTATAAATATGCAACACTAGAGTAAATTCAAGTAATTCAGTAAATTCAAGATTAAGGCAAAGGATGGCCACTGTTGCTAACCTAAGCTATTGGACAGGAACATGACTTAAGAGCTATAAATATTGGAAAGGAGGGAGCAAAATTGTTTGCAGATAATGTAATCATATATCTGAAAATCTAAAGAGAATCAAGTAATACCCATTAGAACATAAGAAAACTTAATGAAATAGCCAATTATCAAATGTTTTTATAAAGATAAATTATATAAGGGACTACATGATGGGAAAAAAAACTGTTGACCAGAACCTTAAGTAGGAATAAAATACAAGGTATATAAACCTGTGTGAAGTAAAATATAGTGAAATATAGAATTCTACAATTCTATACAATTCTATAAGGATTTTATAAGTAGTTTATTTCTAGATCAGAAGATTCAAATCATAAATATGCTAATACATCCAAAAATCTGAAGATTTAACTTTTTAGCAAAATACCAAACATCTTCTTTCTCCCCAAAGCTTTAGAAAATAACTTCAAAGTTCTAGAGAATAAATATGGGATATGTAATTTTTTTAAAGAGTAGGAAGAAGAAACTGGACCAACCCAAATTAAAATGTAATAGTAATTAAAAGTAGCTTGGTATAGGTAGAAATAAACATCAAACAAAATGGAAACTGAAGGGGAAAATGGGAATTTTGATTTGACAAGGGTGCCATTTCGAAGCAGCGGTATTAAAAATTATTCTATCAGTGATATCAGGAGCAACTGGCTTTTTAAAAAACCAATTTTCTTGAAGTCTAATTCACGTACAGTAAACTGTACCCACTTAAAGTTTACAATGCTATGACTTTTGAGAGTTGTATATACCCTTGAACCATGACTGCAATCAAGATATAGAACACATCCTCCCCCAAAGTTTCCTCCTGCCTTAACAACTGGATTTTGAGGGACACCTGGGTAGCTCAGTCGGTTACCCATCTGCCTTCAGCTCAGATCGTGATCCCAAGGTCCTGGGATCAAGCCCCGGCTCCCTGCTGAGCAGGGCGCCTGCTTGTCCCCATCCCTCTGCCCCTCCCCCCATTTGCGTGTGCTCTTTCCCTCTCGCGAATAAATAGATGAAATCTCTGAGGGAAAAAAACCCTGGATTTTGAGAAAGACAACCTGAATCCTTACCTTGCTCATGTCGAAATATATTTCAAATGAAGATTTAAATGCAAAAGTGTAACACTAACAGAAGAAATCAAGAATGTATATTTTTATAATACTGGTGGTAAGGAAAGTCATTCTGAGAATGACATAAAACTCAGCACAAAGAATTGATAAATTTGACTACATCAAATTACTAAATTTCTGAATAGTACAAAATACCATAAAGTCAAAGATTCGACAGACTAAAAAAATTATTTTCAACACAAATGACAAAAGAATATCATTAATATATTAAAAGATCTTACAAATCAATATGAAAAAGATAAATATCCTAGTAGAAAATCTGCAGGGAACATGAATAGGCAATGCACAGAATACTAAGGTTTGTAAACTATAAGAAGCATTTTTATTTTTATTCACACTTGTAAACCTCAGCAGAGTAGGAAAGAGTTCATTTTAATCACAATTTCAAAAACTAAAAGATGATCTGGATTTTCATGGTTTTGTGAATAACTACGCCTAAGATCTAGAGAGGCACTGAGAAAATCCATTGTAACTTAAATACACTTAAAGTGATAAATAATTATTTCAAGAACTCCATTATTCCCTATACTAGCCAGGCTTTGTGACTTTTCATAATTTTGTTAAAATAAATTTCACATTTCTTACTGTGAATAATAAACAGAAATTTATTATTTACATGGCTAATAAAAAGATTTGACAGAAAGAAGCAACAGTTCCTTATAATGTGTAATAATTTTTAATTTTAAAATTTTTAACTTACCTTTTTACCCGGAGAAGAGGGCTTAAAGGGGTGTGAAAGTAATTCTTTCTTCTCTGTTTTTTTAATTGGTGGTAAAGATTTCTCAGACGAATAAGGATTGGTATCAAAATATTCCCTTGGGTAAAGGTTTAACTTGAAAGGTGTTCCTTTAACTAAACGGTGGTGTTCTTCATTCTCCTTCTATAAACCAGAGTTTGAAATTATGTAACATAAATTATTCAAATTAGCAGTAACAGTTAAATTTTTCTTTCATATTTTAACACAAGCATGTAGATTTTTTAAATGTATACTGCTAGGTTCACTTTAAAACATTCATTTGTCATGTTTTGTTTCTATGATACAAAAGATATTACCTCTTCCACACCACAGTGGTAATGATAACCATTCCATTTATCCTTTTGGGCAGTGTTTCTCAAATTTTAGTTTTCATAGGAATCTCTTGATAATTTATTTAAAATATAAATTACAAGCTCTTCTCTCAGAGATTTCTGATCCCTTGGTCTGCTAGATGATCCTCAAATCTGTAGTTTTATCAGTCACCCCAGGTGATGCTGATGCAAGTACCATAAAGCAATGCTTTAAAGCTCACCTTTTGCTAGAATATTGTGTTTGTTTTACCAACCCCTGCCCTAGAGTATTCAGTTGAGTACAAATCAGCACATATATGTGAGTAAACTACTCAAAGGCAAAAAAAGAACCACCTAAAAAGACTAGAGGTAAGAGTGCCTGGCTCTTACCACAGAGGAGGCAAGAGTTCTGGTTCCATCAGCTATACTGGAAAACATGACTGCCAGGGCACTGGGTAGAGCACACAGAAAGGGGTGACCTCAGTAGCAGAGATAAGTAGCCTTAGATTGAGCATTGCTCCTGTCCCACCTAACAAATCTTAAAAGTGAGACCTGAAAAAAATCGAGTGGTTTCCAAGTCATTTCACTGCATCCCAGAACAAAGCCCAAGAATTTTTATAATACAAGAAAATATACAGCACTCAACAAAGTAAATGTCACAGTGCCTGACATCCAATCAAAAATCACTAATAATGCAAAGTAGAAAAATATGACCTCTGCCAAGAAGAAAAACCAGTAATTCAAAATTAACCAAGAACTGACATAGATGTTAGAATTAACAGAAAAGGAAATTGAAATGATAATTAAACTGTATTCTCTATGCTCATAAAGCTACATAGAGACATATAAGATATATTTAAAAAAAAACCACTCAAGTAGAACTTCTGGAGAGCAAAAGCACAATGTGTGAGATTAGAAATACACGCATTAACAGCATACTGGAACTTGCAGAAGAATAGATTAGTGAACTTAAGGACATAGAAAAAGAAACAATTCAAAATGAAATACAGAAAAGGAACAAGAGAATTAAAACAAACAAACAAAAAAGCAAACAGAGCACTGATAAACTGTGGGACAATTTCAAGAGATCTAATGCATATGTAATAGGGGTCCCTGAGGGAGAGGAGAAAGATAGAAGAACAGAAAAAATAACTGAAGAAATAATAGCAGAAAATATTCCAACTTTGATGAAAACTATAAACCCACAAATCCAAGCTCCATAAACCCCAAGAACAAGAAGCAAGATGAAAACACCACCAAGGCACATCATAATCAAATTACTCAAATGAGTAACATACAAATCTTAAAAGTAGCCAGAGAAAAAAGGACAGTAAGTACATATAGAAGAACAAAAATCAGCCTGAGAGCAGATTTCTTGTCAGAAACAATCAAGCAAGAATGCAACCGAGTAATCTCTTTAAAATTCTAAAAAATATATAAAATTTCTGACTTATAAATAATAAGTTCTGAAAATAACAGAACTTTACTATTAGGAAAGACAAGTATTTTATGCACATAAAGTTTAGAATAAAAGACGAATGACTGGGGCGCCTGGGGGGCTCAGTCGGTTAGGTGTCTGCCTTCAGCTCAGGTCATGATCCCAGGGACCTGGGATCAGAGTCCCAAGTTGGGTTCCCTGCTTATAAGGATAAGCGGCTGCTTATCCCTACCCCCTACCCCTGCTCATGCTCTCTCTCTCTCAAATACATAAATAAAATCTTTAAAAAGAAAAAAGACTATTGAGTTACTGATAAAACTGCCCTGTGTGTATTTATATGTGTTATCACTATTTCTACAGATGAAAAGTAGCTTATACATAATTTTGTAATAATCCATACATAGAAACAAAGATGCTTGTTAAATGACCAAAGTTTCTGCTCAATTTAATAGAAAACTTTTCCTAGTTTGGACACACCCCTTTGCAAAAAAAAGAGTAAAGGGCACAGATGACCCAAGGAAGTTCTATCTCGTGGCCCTACTGCCGCTTAAAGTCACCACGGCAAAACTGCTGAAGACTGCATGCCTAAAACAAAAAAAACTAATAAAATGCTTGCCATTTAAGTTCTATTGCTTAATGTCCAAATGAATTTGACTTTTCATTAAGCCAGTTTCCTTTAAGTTATATTGAAATTGTTAAATTATGTTGATACCGCTCCAAAATTTATAAGGTTTCCCCTACTCATTCCCATGTAGGCTTCATCTATATAAGTGACTATGTTTCATTCAAAGTCCAATATTATATAAAATGAGTGTAGAGGCATATACTAGTACATTTAGCTTTTATTTCTATCATTTAATAGAGTACTTTCCTCTCATTCTATCACTCTCTCTTTTCTGTAGGTATTCATCCATTCTCTACCTTCGACCTTCTCCTTTCTCCCTATCACTCCTGCATTCCATTCATTGATCATAACGGCTTGATTAGACCAAAGGTACTACCACTACTGTTTTAGCCACGAGATATTAGGGTGTGGTGGGAATATGGCTAAGGGTTAGGACATGACTCTTCTACTCAAAATAGGACATAGCTGATCAGGCCAAGTTAATTGAAGTCTCATGGCTAGTTGAGAGAGATATAAGGTAGATGTGGTAAACTACAGCAGGAGATAAAAGCTCATCCTGGGAAGAGCTGAGAAGACATACAGCAAGATATGGATATCCAATATCAAAAAGGTAAAATTAGGGGCGCCTGGGTGGCTCAGTGGGTTAAAGCCTCTGCCTTCAGCTCAGGTCATGATCTCAGGGTCCTGGGATTGAGCCCCACATCGGGCTCTCTGCTCGGCTGGGAGCCTGCTTCCCCCTCTCTCTGCCTGCCTCTCTGCCTACTTGTGATCTCTCTCACTCTGTCAAATAAATAAATAAAATCTTAAAAAAAAAAAGGTAAAATTATCACAAATCATAAGTATCAGTCTACCATTGCCCTAGTAAGACAAATACTGATAAAATAAAACAATGCATAATTAAATCACAAATGAATTCTCTAGGTCAACTAAGAAAGATTGAAGAAAGATTATTTTACCTTATAATTTAGTTTGGGTGCATCGTAGAAATCAGCAGAGTGTGAAAACTGCTTACCAATGGTAATATTTGCATAGCTAAGGAAGGAAATTAAATAATGGTGAGTTTAGGATTCAGAAATTTAAATTTTTTTTAAGTTCAAAACAAATGATATAAAGTACGAAAAATATCTTACCCATATCCAGTTCCTTTCTTTCCTGGGTTTGTGTATAAATTCTTTCCAGGTGCCTCATATTTTTCTCTGGGTTTTGACTGTGCACTGAAGAATGGCACGGGACCACCTAATGTTCCATAGTAGCTTCCTAAACCACATCTTAAATACAGTTTTTAAAAAAGGAGGCAAATTAATACAGCAAATTTTGTGTTATACATATTTGATCACAATTTATTAAAAAATGACTGAAAAGGAACAAAATATATGCAATGGAGTTGACCTGCCTAACTTTAGTAAGAAAAAAGCAACCAAAAAAAAAGAAGAAAAAAGCAACCAATTTTTTTAGTTTTTAATCTAATTTCCCCCATTTTCCAAAGTCACAAATTTTCAGATGAGATGTTTTTATTTTTTATGCTTATTTTAAATGTTCCACATAAACAAAATTTCATAATCTCTAGGAAGTAACAATAGCTTCCATTAATTCAGAAGACTGCAGCTTTACTAACATAAAAAAAATAGCGCAATTAAGCACAAAACTGGCCTTCAGTCAATCCTCATCACAAATTCTACAGTCAACATTTCAAAGTGTGCATTAATATCATATCATAAAGCTCAGCTATATAATATGATATAACAGACTACATGATTTTCTTTGTTTAGTGATTTAAAGGTAAGAAAAAAAAAGGACCTTCACATTGACAACTGTCACAACTAAAATACTGTTAAACTCCATGCATGTATCTTCACTATGATTTTTAAATAACATGTCTTGATAAATTTTCTTATCAAAAAAAGGCTTCTCCTAATTTTATAATTTTTATGTATATTTTTTAAAAGTTTTTACCAAGCCAAAAAAAAAAAGAGTAAAGGGCACAGATGACCCAAGGCAGTTTTTTCAAGGTTTCAAACAAATGTATTTGCACTATTTAGCTGGCTTTTATTATATAAACTAATAGAGAGCAATGACATAATCAAAAATTTAATGAGATGAAGATCTACTTAATCAAAACTACCTGTCAACCTATATCACCCAATATAACTGTCTCTACCTCTAAGACAAGTTTAAAAGTTTAAAAAACGAATCATACTTCTTAAGACCTCCAGAAAAACACTCGATTTGGGCTAGAGGAGAGAAAGGGACAGGAGATGTATTTATGACTTTTCCCCAAACACTTACGGCTTTTTATCTCCACTACTAGGGAGGAAGGCTTTGCCTAGATTTTTTTTGGCTTCTTCCATCATATGCCGTCTCCTCACTTGATTCAGACTTACATAGGCTTCACCTTCAAATATCCTTACAAAATGGGGATCAAAATAACCTGCCTGGAGATTTGACATTTCTTTGGATCCCCCAGGTAGCATCTGTTTATTTTTGCTTGCAGCCTCGTTAAAAGGTCCTTTAAAAATAAATTAGGAATATCATAATTTTGAGCTAATAATTAAAGAACATGAAAAATAACAGAAAAATTTTCAAACTGTGGGATTGGGGCCAGTGAGTTTTGAGCTCTAAAATGCTGTCTCAATTGGGGCGCCTGTGGCTCAGTGGGTTAAAGTCTCTGCCTTCGGCTCGGGTCATGGTCTCGGGTTCCTGGGATTGGTCCTGGGATCGGTCCTGGGATGGAGCCCCACATTGGTCTCTCTGCTCAGCGGGGGGCCTGCTTCCCCCTCTCTCTCTGTCTGCCTCTGCCTACTTGTGATCTCTCTGTCAAGTGAATAAATAAAATCTTAAAAAAAAAATTCTATAAAATAAAATAAAATGTTGTCTCAAAACGTTCACTGAAAGCTCTGTGTTACAGACTACATTGACAATAAGACCTAAGAGATTTCCATTAAATCATTTTAATAATTAGGTCCTGGTTATAGGCTCTGAATGTTAGAGCTGGAAGAGACCCTGAAAATCATTTAATCCAATGCTTCCCCATCTATAAACTAGATAACACTGTGTGAGATTAGCAGCAAGTACATGTGCGTGGGTGTGTGTGTTTAGGTTGAAGAGAAGGGTGTTCCATACACAAACTAAGGCAATTCCCCTCCTGGATATATACTCGACACGCATGAGTGCTTACACTCACTAAAAGACATGAACGAGAATTTTCATAGCAGTTTCATTCATAATATTCAAAAACAAGTAACTACTCAAATGTGCATCAACAAGAAAGCAGATAAATAAATGTGATATATTTATACAACGAAATACTAGTAGCCCAGCAATTTTTTTAAAAGGCTGTTTTTATAAACATTTAGAGCTTCTTTTATAATTTAGATCTAGGAGCACTCAATTTGGGAAGTCCTTCAGTAATGTGAAAAATTCAGTAATGTGAAAAATTTTTCGAAGCGCAAACAATCCTTAAATCAACAAGTTATTTAAATATGAACTTGTGGGGCGCCTGGGTGGCTCAGTGGGTTAATGCCTCTGCCTTCAGCTCAGGTCATGATCTCAGCGTCCTGGGATCGAGCCCCGCATCCGGCTCTGCTCACCGAGGAGCCTGCTTCCCTCTCTCTCTGCCTGCCTCTCTGCCTATTTGTGATCTCTCTGTGTCAAATAAATAAATAAATAAAGTCTTTTTAAAAATAAATAAATAAATAAATAAATATGAATTTGTATCACTGATTTTTTAACTTAAATTTTTGAAAAGGTAATATATTCACATGGGTCCAAATTCAATAACATGTTTTTACAATAAATTTTCCTCCCACACTCATACATCCAGTTCCTCTCCCACAGGAAATCATGATATTTTGTTTTCCAGAGAATATTTAAACATGTCCCAATGAATATTTTCATATACTTTCCATCTTTGATGCTTAGTATAATATATAATAAGCAATTCTGCACCTTGACTTTTTTTTATTTAACTATATATCTTGGAGATGTTTCATGTCAGTGTATTCTTTTTGTAACAAAGGAGTCATTGAATAGCCAAAAATTTAACTGAGTCATTTAAAATGTTTATTTACTTTAGCTCCTTATTATTTATAACTCTTCTAAAAATCCCTCAGCTATTCACTTCGCATTTCACTTTTCAGGAAAGTAATCATGTATGGTCTTTTGGGATGCAAATGTAAATGCTGCTTGCATAAGAGAGTGTCCCTTCTGAGAAACCATAAGCTAAAAACAAAATACTCTGCACCTTCGGAAAGAAGTAAAATTACCTATGACAGAGAATATACAAAGGAAGGGTATCCCAGTGAAAGGAGCTTCCTGCTCTTATAAAATTAAGTTCTCTCTTAACTCTATTGAAATTTTACAAGTTTATTCAACTTTAAACTTCTAAAATATAGAACATTTAAAAATACCATTTAAAAATATTAAACCCAAAATTTCATATAGAAAATACCCACTATTAGGCCTTAAAGAAACCAGATATACTTACGATTAAATGATGACACATATTTATCACCAACAGTAACATATTCCATCTCACTGAAGAGGCCAATCCTCTCCATATCTGTTTTTCCTCCTTCTATAGGCATGGTTCCTTCTTGTGGTGGTATTCTCTATATTGACAACTTCAAAGGGTTCTTTATGGCTATTTCTTTTATAGCAAAATCCTACTTTATGATGAAAATACAGGAAAAAGAGTTTAGGAAAAAGGCAATTATTAAATTTCAGTCCAAATTACTTTCGGTCTGAGAATTAGCATTCACTGTAAAACAATGGTCCCAAACTATATGGGGAAAGAATCTACTTTGTGGGGCTGAAGGGGAATAATAGCATTCAAAATTATGACCATGAACTTCCCCTGGATTCTCCGGGTGATGTATCCACAAATTACAAAGAAATGTGTATGATGGCATCTGTCACATTGCCATTCATCTGTTGTAAATGATAAAATTGTTACTGTATAGTATAGTACAAATACTGTGTAAACAACATCTTTCTTTTGAGAAGTTCAAAGTAGATTTGAAAATCAATTACATAAGGGGAGAGGGCACTTTCGGTTTAGATCAAATGATTTAAACATACTGCGTTGTCTCTCACGTTGGAAATTACAACAGTTTTTCAGAATGCACAACACGTATAGTCATTATGTGTTATTATCCTATAGTTCTTGAGTTTTCTCAAGTTTAAATGAATACAAGAAATGTGTCACTGGCAAAATTAGTTCACGAAGGGGATGGATGGGAAAGGACAATTGTCTAGGCAAGATAAAAATTAAGAACAACAAAACGAACGAAAATCCACAATGAATTAAGAGTATTTGTTAAAGGGCAAACTGTAATTGTGAATTTTCTTTTGAAATATCACATTAAACATTCAAGGATTTATTTAGATTTTTTTTAATTAGACATGTTCTGGAAAGGAAAACCAAAGAGCTAAGGAATATTTGCTTCCATTTCATCATTATATATTTTTAAATACATTTTTACTTATAAATGTTTGTATACATAAATGTATATATAAAAATGTATTTATATACATCATTATATATTTTTAAAATATATATATATACAATTTTTTAAATGGGCTCCACACCCAGCGAGGAGCCCCAAAGGGGGGGGCTTGAACGCACTACCCTGGGATCGAGACCTGAGATGAGATCAAGAGTTGGTCACTTAACAGACTGAGCCACCTGGGCGCCCCCATAATATTTTTTTAAGTACCAACTAGATCTAGGCACTGGGCATACATTACTGAATAAAACAAACACGGTATATGCTTCCCAATTTATAATCCAAGGTAAGAACCTTTTGTCCTGAATTTCAGTGACATTAAACACACTTGCCTATTTGGAACTGTAGCTCATCTGAGCATCAACTTTGCTAACGTGTAATATCAAAGGCGCAAGATTGCGTTTAAACAAAAGCATAAGAAGACATGCTTCCATTTCCCCCCATTCCACCTCTTCCCCTGATCAGGGCTGTTTTAAAAGCAAAAGTCAGTCAGTTGGGATGTGCTACTTTCATTTGCGGCCTGTTTCTCAAAGCTCCAACCCACTGCCCAACCACAAGGGCTTCCTGTGCAGTTTCAGGGGCTCAAATCCTTTAAATGGCTCGCAAGGTCCGCTATCACCCACACTTGTCACCATGGGGGGGACCCCACTCCCTGGCACCCAAGCTCCATTTGACTTCTTTCAATTCTAGATAAGGCTCGCTCCAGCCACAGGACCGTGGCACATGCTGTTTTGCTTCCTGCGAGTATTTCACCGCCCTGACTCCTTTAGTTTCCCCAGTTAACACTGATCCTTTGGATTGTGTAGCTCATTCATCACTTCTTTAATTACCTCATATCATGCACTTCCCTTCCCAAGCCCTCGCCATGGTTTATCTAACGGGTTATGAGTTCATGTACAACGTGTGGGAATCCTTTCATGAACAGCTGTTTCCCCCACTCGACTGTCGGCTCCACAAAGGCAGGCACCGGGGAGAGTCCGGTTCTTCCTTACCACAGTATTTCCAGCGTCTGCGCAACGCCAGGCACACAACAAAGCGAGCCACGGAGGGGAAAAGGGAAGGAAAGAAGTTCCCGCCTTGAATTTTCCCACGACTTAACTCTTCCTGATCCACATTTACAGAATCGTTGGTTCATATAACACTTTGCAAACCCCTCCTCTGGGTAAAGCTCGCTGACAGAAACTAGGAAAACATTTCAAAGGGCATGGATCCCGGCCCCAGGTTGCTTACAATCTGAGCCGGCGAGTACGTAATGAAGTGTAACACAAGTGGCTTTGGCTAGGTCCCTTAAGCTTAAAACGCTGAGGGGAGGGGGCGGTGAAGGAGGGGCGGAAAACTTCTGAAGCGACGAGAAAATGATTTCCCATTAAGGAAATAGGCTCGGAGTAGGGAGGTATCTAAAGGACAACACCCTGCGGACCCAAGGACCAAGTCACCTCTCAGAAGGACACCCGGTCCGACAGCCGAGACCAGGTCGTCTGAGGTCAGGTCCGGGGTAACTCAGCCGCAGCAGCGACAGGTGCTGCGAACCACGTCGCGCAAACCCTTCCCGCGCGACGCTCCCTGCGAAGCGCCTCCGCACGCTCCGCGCACTGCCGATATTGGCCGTGGCCGCAGGTGTTTATTGTGACGCGTTGCCTCGGTCACGGGAGAACTCGTTTTAAAGTACGCTACGGAAGGATATATGGAGAGTTCGAAGCCGCACCAAGGACCACACATAAAGACATAAGATTATGGGCAGAATGAGAAAGAATCAACCAATAGAATTTGGGGAGAAAAGCCTTCTACTTCCCGTCCCGTTATCCATCCGCGACGAGTTGTGGTAAGGTCCGACCCATGACGTTCTGCGGGGCATGTTGGGAGCTGTAGTTAGCTTTCCCAGGCTCCGCCCCTGGAAACGCCACTTCCGGGCCAGCGTGCTGAGCGCTTGGGCGGACGTCAGCGCCCCTGTCAGCCACGTAGCCAATATGGTGAGTAGTAGTTCTGCTTGCAATAGACCTTTGCGTTTCCCCTCGGACTTTCGTAGCCATCGTGGGTCCAAGCCCTTGAAAGGAGCTGCCCTGCCGGGACCCACGGTGGCAGCTACGAGCTCGGTGGTCTAGGCCGCCTTTCTCTCGGTCTGTCCCTGGTAGAGCCGGAGGGAAGCTGCCCCGCACAGCCTAGAATATCCCAGCTCAGCGGTATTAGGACCTTCGCTCCCCGCGCCGCCTCCTTGTGAAATCATTTTGAGAACGAGGGATTATTTGGCGTCTTTGAAGGTTTGAAGAAGTATCGGACCTGGGAAAGATAGGAGTAACTTCCTTCAGATACTCTATTCTCTTAGCTCCGGTGATGTTCACACTCCCCCGGTTTCCCTCCCAGTTGTTCGGCCAGGTCTTCCAAGCCTTTTCCTAGATGTGGTGTTCTTCAAGGATGCTTTTCTTTACACCCTGCGCTTCCTCCCAAATTTATATATCCAGTTTTTAGAACTGTATTCCCAGCTCTAGATCTTTATCTACTAATTGTACCTTCACTTGGATAATTCATAATGTATTTCAAACTCAGCAAGTTCAAAACTGACTCATTATTTCCACCTCCCTCATCCCACACCCGCTCTTCCTCCAATGATCCGAGTATCAGGAAATCCACTATGTTGTGCATGCCAAAAACCTGGAAATCATCCTTCCACTTCTCAATCCCTGAACATGTGATCAATAATCAGATCCTATGAATTCTATTTCTACGTGGCTATCAGTTGTCATTCACTCTACTCTTACCATCCCTGCCGTTGCCCTCATCAGATCTCAACGTCTGTGGTAGTCTCTGGAGTTTTCTTTCAAGTAGATCTTCCCCAGTCTGTGCCCCTGACTGGAATGGGTTCTCCCACCTCCATCTTTCCTTTGCAATTGTTAATACTCATACCTACTTACCTTTCTCATCTCAGCTTAAATATTATTTCTTGGGAGAGGATCTCAATTCAGAAGCCCAGGGAGGTTGTAGTCCTTTCACTTATGATCTTTTGTGGAATCATCACAACAGCCCTATGAAATAATAGATTTTTCCAATTTTACAGAAGAGTGCAAAAGTACTGAGGGATTAGTTACATTGTGCAAAATCATACAGAGTTAAATATACACTTGCCTTTTTAACTTTTGTCTTCAGTATTTTTCATTGTCATTAAATATTTTTTTGTTCAAATGGCAACTGTAGAACTCTTCATAGTGCAATTGTTCAAATGGTTGCCTAATATTTGTATGGTAGTATTGTTCTTTATTTAACCAACTTCTTACTGATAACTGTTTAGGTGGTTTCCAATTTTATTTTATTTATTTATTTATTTATTTATTTTGCTATGATGAAAACAGTGTAAGTGGACAGCATTGAAGTTAAATTTTCACTGAACTTTGATTATTTCCTTAGAACAAATTTCCAGAAGTAGAATTGAGTCTCGTTTGTATGAGGATGAATTTGTTTTGTTTTACGATGGAATTTTGGTTCCGTTTGCCTTAGGTGATTTCAGAGACTATGGATATACTCTTCAGAATAAGAGGAGGCCTTGATCTAGCTTTTCAGCTAGCTACTGCTAATGGTAAGTCTGACCAAAAAAACTCTCCTTTTTTTGTTATAAAATTGATGATGAAATATACTGGGATCCTCTTCATTTTGCAAATGAAATTGAGTGAGAGATAGGATAAACTCAAATTGTGTGGTTAGTGAGTTCTATAAATTGGATTTAAACTTAGGCACTGTGTTCCAGCACCACTGCTTGCCTGTGAAGCTTCTCTGTGCAAATTAGAAAAAGATGTCCCCTTTCTTAGAAAAAAACTTCAGTGCCCACTGGCAGTTGTCACAATAAATGTAAATATCCACAATGAGCACAGTGTAAACGGGGCATGCAGATTTGAACATTGCAGATTTCACCTATACATAACCTTGTCTCCAGAGCCCACACTCTTGAAAGTTATGTTGTTTTGTAATGGTATAAGAATTCTATGGGAGAAATATCAGCAGAGTTTGTATCAAGCAAATTCTAAGATGTCTTCCTGTTTCTGACTTGGGCTAAGGCCACAAACAGAAGTAAAGGTTATCAGAGGAGAGAGATGAGTTGTGTTTGAAAGGTGTTTCATTTGAGATGCCAGAGTATATCAAGTGCAGATTCCCAGCAGGCATCGGGTAATTTGAATCTGAAATTTAGGGGGGGGTGGGCGGTCAGGACTAGAGAGAAAGAATATCCCTGAAGGATGATCATTTACACCATGATAATAAATAAAATCAATCATGAAAAGTGTGATCAGTGGTATCAGAAACCACAGAGAAGTTTGGAAAAATAAGGAATGAAAAGTGCCAAATTCCTTGTAGGAGGTCACTAGCTGGCCATCGTTTCCTGTCCCCGTGGAAATAGGAAGGGAGAGAATGCAGAATGTTCTTTCTGACTCATCCCTTCATGCTAAAAAAATTGCTCTCAATCTTAGTCCATTCGAATCCCCACTCCCAAATTAGTGAAAGTAAATTCAGGGATAAACAGAAGATAATCCAGGAATTATGTTTGTCTTTTTTAGTGTAGCTGAAAATCTTTAAATTTGGCCTAAGACATATCAAGATATCTTAAAATCTCTCTTGTTAATAGTAATCTTTTCTCTACCATAACCCCAAGGTATTTACTTAATCAAGATATCAGTGTGATAATTAAATAAATGTTTTAATCACAAGGTTAAATAGGTTTAGAATTTAAGAATATAAAGCTAAAATAAGCATATGTGTATTGTCTTTAAATATATCTTCTTAAACCATGAAAACGTTTTACATATTCCAAAAATTATAGTAAATTAAAAAAAAATCCCTGAAAATGAAGTCAAAAAAGTGTAAGGTTAACGACACATTATACAGAAAAAACTTTGACTTTAGAATACATTACTTTGGCTATACTGTATTCTTAGTGGGATAGAGTCCAAAGAGAAAAAGAACTTCAAAGAAATTTGAATTTCATTCAGCAGTTTTATGGCTATAATTTTATGGTATTTTGAAAGTAATTGGTGTCTTCATATATTAGCAGTGAAATAACTGGAAAACAGTTTGGCAGTTCCTCAGAAGGTTAAACATAGACTTACCCTGTGACCCAGCAATTCTACTCCTAAGTGATCACCTGAGAGAGTTGAAAATACATGTGCACACAGTAATTTGCACACAAATGTTCATAGAATTATTCATGATAGCCAGAAGGCAAAGAGACAATCCATTTGTGTATCAGCTTGTGAATGGATAAACAAAGTATGTTGTATCCATTCAAGGATATTATTATTGAGCCATAAAAAGAAATAAAGTACCGATTTACACTACAATATGAATGAGTCTTGAAAATACTAGCCAGGGGGCGCCTGGGTGGCTCAGTGGGCTAAAGCCTCTGCCTTCAGCTCAGGTCATGATCTCAGGGTCCTGGGATCGAGCCCCGCATCGGGCTCTCTGCTCAGCAGGGAGTCTGCTTCCCCCTCTCTCTCTGCCTGTCTCTCTGCCTACTTGTGATCTCTCTTTCTGTCAATAAATAAATAAAATCTTTAAAAAAGAAAAGAAAAGAAAATACTAGCCAGGGTCAAAGGTAGACATGAAAGGACACATAATGTGTGACTCCATTTATAGGACATGTCCAGAATAGGCAAATCTATAGAGACGGAAAGTAGATCAGTGGTTGCTATGGGTCAGTGTAGGAGGAATGGGGAATGAGTGCTAGTAAGTATAGAGTTCTTTTGGGGTGATGACAGCGTTCTGGAATTAGATAGTGATTGTAAAACCTTGTCAGTTTCTAAAAGCAAGTGAATTGTATACATTAAAAGGATGAATTTTATGGTCTGAATTTTATCTCAATTTATTAAAAAGAAAGGCAAAATTTTTTTTATATTACTGAATCTAGAGAATAGTTATTTGGGAGTCAATTTATTTACTATATTCTATTTTTGTGTGTTTGAAACCATGTTGAAAAGTTTAAGATTTTTCTCATTAACTTCTATTTATATTCTTTTAATTTAGAGATATTTATCAAGAAAGCACTAAAACATGTGCTGAGTGACCTGTCAACCAAGCTTTCTTCAAATGCCCTTGTGTTCAGAATTTGCCACAGTTCAGTGTATATATGGCCTAACAATGACATAAACACCATTCCAGGAGAACTGAGTGATAGTTCTACTTGTAAGAACATAATGCGCTTTATTCAGTGAGTATGTTTGGAAATTGCTAGAAATGTTTTCAAAATGTCATTTCATATTATAAACATCTTTGTGTATTAAACGTCTAGCTTTGAACAGGAAGAAGATACAAAACGAAAATTTCTGAGAAAGAAAGACAAAAAGTTATCGGACATGGTAAGCAAATCACCTGTCTTCTTAGTGTTAAAAATTTATAATCCTTGAATTTGGACTGGAGTGAGATCTTAGAGGTTGTTTAATGCAACTCTCTTATTTTTTACAGATCAGATTGTTGAGGTCCAGAAAGAGTAAATGACTTGTCAGAGGTTATATCTCTGTTTTACATGTCAAAGCTTTTGTTCCATAGTCATACATATCTTAATACATACCTTTTTTGGGATGCTTCCTGTGCTCCCACAAAAATACACAGCTCGAGTATGTTTGCAAATTACTTAAAAGTAAATAAAAAGGAACCATTCTGAAACATGACAGAGACACATTATGCTGTGAGATAGTGAATAATAAATGATTTACTTTTATTCACATTGTTCTTAGTTCTGGTGCTTTTCGAACCAGAGTTATTGAGGACCTGCCATATGCCACAAAGTTGGCAAATACTGGAGATAAAAAATGGAGCAACTTCAAGGGAGGAAGTTGTATGAAGTTGATACGACTACAGTGTTTTTCTAGGCCGTTATGGGAAAATAGGACGGACATGAGGTTAGAGAGCTAGGCCAGGCCACTTCAGACGAAGCAGAACTAAGCCAGCAGCTATGGTAACAGAGAGGAGGGAAGGGTTCCAAGACCCTTTAGGGGATAAAATGGATGATACTTGGAAATGAATTGGAAAGGGAATGACCATTTTCTTTCTTGGGTAAAGATGGGTGACGGGGAAGACATGAGGTCAGTTTTGGTCACGTTGTCTGAGGCACCAGGGAGACGCCCACGTGAGCTGTTTTAGAACATACGGAAAGAGCCCGTGGGCTGTAGATCAGATGACTTGAGAATCACCAGTAGCTGGAGCTTGACATTTTGAGGATTACGGGTTGATTATTTTGTAAAATGTTCCTCAGTTGGGGTTGGTTTTAGGCTTCCTCGTGACTAGATTGAGGTGGTGCACTGCCGATAGGAATACGGCCGAAGTAATGTCGTGTTCTCCTCAGCACATCGTATCAAAGAGGCACGTGCTATCAGTCGGCCTCTAGTATTGGTGATGTTAACTCTGATCACTTACTTCCCATGGCGTCTGCTCATTTTCTTCTCTGTGAGGGCACTGTTTTTTCCCTTGTAAGTAGTAAGTATCTTGTGGTAAGATACTTTGAGGCTATCCCATTCCTCACCAAAGTTTTGCCCACCACTTCCGGTGTCAACTGATAATTTTTGTTTGAATCCAACAATAACCTGATGGTTACAAAGTGATTTTTTATCATTTCCTTTTATAGTTCTTAGACATTATACCATAAGGAAGAGCTTTGTTTTTCCCTACTTATTTATTATATGCATGGAAGCATGGGTTCCTATTTTATGCAGTGAGTTACAATCTTATTCTTATTAGTTATTTGGATGCTCACATTTTCCAAGATTTGGCCAATGAAAGCTCCTTCAGGCTGGTTCCAATGTCCTTTGACACCGTATTTTTGAGTGCTTCCTACTTCTTCCACAAGGTGTTCTAGGCACGTCACGTACTGTCCCTGTTCCAGCTCAGGGATCAGGCATTTCTCTAAGGAGCACGCACATGTATACATACATACTGTACATATATACATATACACACACTTAGACACACACACACAATAGATTCCTATTTATGTAAATCATATTTATATTTCCAATTCTACCTCACTGAATTCATAACTTTTTGCCTGTGAGAAGCCTGGCTTCCAGTATTCTCAATATTTTGCCAGATTTGTTCAAAACAGAAACATTCAAAACAGAAAGTATTTTCAGAGTTGTTATTCCATACCACTGTCAAAATCAAACCTACTAATGGAGTTCAGTATCTGTTTATAGTTTTCTTTGTATATAGGCCAGGGGTTTATAGTTCTAATGTATATTTAAAAGTTCCTTTGGTGTGTGGTGTGTTATTGTATCTTGTTCATTTGATTTTTTTTTTCACTTTAAATCTATACAAAAGTAGAATAATGTATGAATCCTGGTGAACCTGTACCAGCTTTAATGTTTATCAACACGAGCGCACACACACACAGACATACAAATGTTTAAAAAAAATTTATCAACAAATGGTCAGTCTGATTTCATCTTCATTCCCACTCCCTCTCCACCTCTCCTCAGATTATTTTGAAGCAGAGGAGATTTTTTTTAAGATTTGTGCTTTTAAACAATTTACTATAATATAGCTTTATATGGCCCTTTAAAAGTCACTTGCCCATGGGGCGCCTGGGTGGCTCAGCGGGTTAAGCCTCTGCTTTCACCTCAGGTCATGATCTCGGGGTCTTGGGATCAAGCTCCGCATCGGGCTCTCTGCTCGGGAGGGAGCCTGCTTCCCTCTCTCTCTGCCTACTTGTGATCTCTCTCTCTCTGTCAAATAAATAAATAAAATTTTAAAAAAAAGTCACTTGCCCTTCATATTTAATGTTCAGTGTGCTATAAGTTGACTATTACCTTTTATCTTTATAGCATCAAATAGTAAATATAGATCTTATGCTGGAAATGTCAACCTCCGTGGGAGCTGTCACCCCCATCATTGAAAGAGAAAGCGGAGGACACCACTACATTAGTATGACTTTACCCGTTGATGTAGTTCTATCTGTTGCTCCAGAAGAAACATGGGGAAAGTAAGTATTTTGTACTACTGCTGACACATTTATATAAGCCCTCCTCCCCAAAGTAATCAGAGCCCATTTTTAAATATCATATAGATATATCCAGGATTATCGTTATTTTTACTATGATTTATTCCTTGTTTGTTATTAAACTGAGTCATCTAGTGATTAAATGTTTATTTAGAGGAAGTAGGGTAGTATGCAAAACCTATAAGGTTTTCCCTTTACCTACACATAGGAAATATACAGTCTACCTAATTTTACATTAAGTTAGACTTCATTTAATAATCCTGGTCCAGTCAAGTTTTTTACTCTATTTGGGATATTTTAACTCTCCATTCTCATTTATCATAGCCACTGTAACTTTTGTTAATGCACTTGAATATTTCCCTCCACAGAGTTCGTAAACTTCTAGTTGATGCAATTCATAATCAACTAACTGATATGGAGAAATGTATTTTGAAATATATGAAAGGAACATCTATTGTGGTCCCTGAACCATTGCACTTTTTATTGCCAGGGGAAAAAAATCTTGTAACAATTTCATATCCATCAGGAATTCCAGATGGTCAGCTGCAGGCCTATAGAAAGGTAATACCAAGGGGCGCCTGGGTGGCTCAGTTGGTTAAGCATCTGCCTTCGGCTTGGGTCATGATCCCAGGGTCCTGGGGTCGGGCTCCCTGCTCAGCGGGGAGCCTGCTTCTTCCTCTCCCTCTGCCACTCCCCCTGCTTGTGCTTTCTCTCTCTCTGTCAACTAAATAAAATCTTTTAAAAAAAAGGAAAGGAAGAAAGGTAAAGCCAATACACTTATTCTTAGAAAAACTATGACCATCATTCATTTTATATTTACTTAAACATTTCTAATAAATGTGATTTAATATGAAAGTGGAATCAGACTGCTATTTTCACATATTATTTAATTTCTGTTGACATAGAATTTTTTTAAAAAGTATGTTAATGAAAAAATATGCTAAACCATATGTAACATTTTGATTTCAGACACTCAGTGTGGTTCATATGTTCTGTGAAATTTTTCCATAATGAAATACAGAAATGAAAAGATGCTTACATGCCTTGAGCTGCCGCTCATTGGTTATAAATAAATTCCTTTTCCCTTCCCTTACTTTCAGATTTGTAGAAGAGGCAAGGTTACAGTTAGGGAAGGAAAGTTAGGATTTATGCTAATTCTAACTAGGATTTATAGGAATACTTTACCTCCCACCTCCCAGGGTTATTTGGGTTTTATTAGAGGCATTTTGAAGAAAGCATGATCAACATTCAAAGAACTGAGATTTATTAATGAAATGACTAGCTTGGGAGTGCCTATTCTTGATGCGTGGTCTTGCCTGGTGCCCATCCAACTATACCACGGGAGCATCTCCCTCTTCCGTCCCTGGGAGGAGGTGGAGTGCTATGACCCTCTGCTCTGTCTGTAAGTGCCAGTGGACTTGACCTGCAGGGGCACCAGATGATCCTACCCCAGCTGCGAGAGTATTTAGGAGACACAAAAAAGAAAATGTCAGACTTTACAAAGGAAGGGTCACGTTTTTATAAAGTTGGGAAAATTTTGCATTTTAAACACGTATGCGTATTTTCATTTTGATGCCGTATCGGTTGGTTTCCTACCACCAATTTCTCCTCCAGAATTTAATCACCACCCCTTGTATTTGTTAAGTACTCTAAGCATGACTTTTCAGAATACTTTCATGTAATTCTATCATTGTTGATTGTAATTTACTCGTTTACAAGGCTGTTTCAAAACCAGTCTTTAGCCTGGATGTATTTTACCAGACTGCATTATAATAAATAAGTAATTTGAAATTACGTTACTTCTCCCACTCTGACAAATTACAGTCAGCCCTTGAATAACTCAGGTTTGAACTGGACTGAACTAGTCCACTAGTTTGGAATGAACTAGTCCACTAGTTAAGTGGAGTAGGAGTCCCCTCGTATACAGATTATTTTCAGTAAATACAGCACTGTAAACATATTTTCCCTTCCTCACGATTTTCTTAATAACATTTTTTTCTGTAGCTTACTGTATTATAAGAATATAGTATATAATACATATACAGAATATGTATTAATCATTAATGTGTGTATGTTACCTGAAGTCTTCTAGTCAACAGTAGGCTGTTCAGCTTTTGAGGAGTCAAATCTACATGTGGATTTTCGACAGTGTGAAGGCTCAGTGCCTCTAATCCCCACATTGTTCAAGGTTCAACTGCATTTTCATTTTTTCTGTGTTCCCTTCCAGTTTCTATCCATATCCATGGAAAAACATACATACCTTTCATTTGGTTTTAGTTTAAATCTCACCCTCTTTGACCTTAGTGAATTATATTATGTGTGTTTGATAACGTTTATAGCCAGTATATAGTTATTTTTGTTTTACATCTAGTTTGAGTTTGTTTACTGACAAGCAAAGAGTCTAAGCTATTTAACTTTTTTCTCTTCTTTTCTATGGATTCTGATTTCATTTAGGAATTACATGACCTCTTCAATCTGCCTCATGACAGACCGTATTTCAGAAGGTCTAATGCTTATCACTTTCCGGATGAGCCATACAAAGATGGTTACATTAGAAATCCACATACTTATCTCAATCCACCTAACATAGAGACTGGTATGGTGAGTTTAATAATTACTTATGGGGTCGATTGATGATCATTGTCAGTGGTGATTTTTTTGGGTGTATCCAGTGGAAGTTTTAAGGATTGATTCAGAATGTACGTCGTCTCTAAAACAAAATTTACCACCCATTTCCTTTAACAATCGTTGCTTAAAATAGCAGTATTCACAATAGTCTAAAAAGGTCAGAAATAGATAGTACGTACCACAGTTTTCCTACTAAAATTCCATTCCCTAATTTATTTAAAGGCTTATCCCCATTTGTTTTCATCCTGAGCCTGAGAAATCACGCTAAGTAAAGAGCGTGTTTACCCACAGCACGCTGCAGCGCAAGTCTGGTAAGATCCTGCAGCACGTTTTCTCTGCGGCAGGTACCTGGGCGCACGTGGCGCCTCCCCACCAACAGGAGCTCCAAGAAGCGTGGTTGGTGCAGCACGGGGAGGGGTTCTTCAAGGGTGCATGTGGGCCGGGAAGAAAGGGTCTCATGGGCATCCCAGCACAGGAGTTCTTGCACAGCCCGGCCTCTTAGCAGCCCTGTGACTGGTAGCCTCCTGTCTCAGGCCTCCGCTGCCCCCTTGCTGGCATTTCCACCGCTTTCCAGGGGAATGCTTTGATCCTAAGTGGCCTCCTTTTACTCTGTCTTTTCTCAGCCTGTTTCCTCATTGTTTCCAGTTTTTCCTGCCATCCTTAAAGCTGCTCACTGCTCTGCTCATTTCAGCTCCTTTCCCGCCCCCGACTGGCCAATGTGCTCTGCACCTCTCAGACTCCAGTTCCCAAGAGAGGAAACCTAATTGTCCAGCATGTCATGGCATTTATTCAGTATCTAATGCGTCTCTGTGCGCTTTGTAAGGAAATCGTAAGAATGAGAAATGAATATATGATACAACCTAGAGGACTGAGGGGCCCACTTCTAGTCCTGGCCGTCAGAGGGCGCTGGGGACAGCAGTCCCACCGGCAGGCGCCATGCACAGCCGGGGGAGAGACCCTGGCTGGGTGCTTCTTGTGACCTGTGGACAGAGGAGTCCCTAGTCAGCCCGTCAATGATAGAAAACCATTTCATTCATTTTGCTTATATGGGAGGAAATCCTGGGAGACCTTTTCTCGGTTGAAAACCTTGCTCTGCTGCAGTCATAGAGTCACCAAAGGCCATACAAAATGTGGAGTCTCTAACAAACAACATAACTCTTGATGGTATTCTAGTAGATTATTGCATAAACTTCTTCTCTTAGACTGTATTTATCCAGATATCACCCTATCTGGAGGAGTCTCAGAACTCCTCCAGATAGGGTGGGTGTATTGTATCATATATTCATTTTTAAGTTTTAATAGTTCCTTACAAAGTGCTAGACATTCAAAACGTACCAAATAGGGGCACCTGGGGGGCTCAGTGGGTTAAGCCTCTTGCCTTCAGCTCAGGTCATGATCTCAGGGTCCTGGGATCGAGCCCCGCATCGGGCTCTCTGCTCAGCAGGGAGTCTGCTTCCCCCTCTCTCTCTACCTGCCTCTCTGCTTACTTGTGATCTCTCTCTCTGTCAAATAAAT